>CM066921.1:27221828-28421828 GCA_033964015.1 Scolanthus callimorphus
GGGGGGGGGGGGGGGGGGGGGGTGCCACCCAACTCAAAACCCTGACCCTATCCCAGACCTAACTTTGCAAAATATTGCCCCCAGACCAATGTGAATGCAATGTTTAAAAATACTTGGTACACTCCTGGCAAGAGCAGATTTGGGGTGTGGAGGAGAATGCCCCATTTCTTGGGAGATTTTCCCATTACTATATTTGCTGATAGAAATTTTTTTTTGTCCCTATATTAACACTATCTATAAAGTCGCCCTTCCTGAAATTCTAGGATCCACCCTGAGGGCGGGGCACTCATCATTTCTTTTCGGGGTTAAAATTTGGGTTTGAGGTATCTTTAAGGGTATAAGATGAAAAACGCTTATTTTCCCAGGAAATGGTATCTTTTAAGGTGTTCCCAGCGAAATACGAGACCCTAAAGCTGGAAGGCTGTATTCCCAGATGTTGGAAAGTGAGATTGTGGCTGCAATTCGAGAGCTATGTTGAAAATGGTATCTTTTAGGGGTTAAAATTCTAATTGACGACACCCAGATTGGGATCTTTTAGGGTTGAAAATTCATTTTCCTGACAAGCACCCCCTCCCGACGACATATAGGAGACCTCCCACCCACCACCAACCCCAGGTGCCAGTATCTTTTGGCTTCTACTTTTCCTCATTATAAATGCAAGATATATATTTTCCTTGCATTTACAATAAGGGAATTTAGCTTTTAGTCATTGTCCCTTTGAGAATAAATGACACTGAGGCAATCATGATTTCATTTAATTTCTAATTTGTTTTATTGTAGGATTAATATTGGCCAGCAAAAAGAAGCATGCATGCCTCTTCTGTGTCAAGCTATTTAGTAACATCATTAGACACATACAGCGCAAACATGGCAGGAACAAAGAGTGTGTGGGTATGATGGCTAGGCGCGTCCACAGTGGCACCCAGGCAGGAAAGGCTCAGACTGGAGGTGGCACTACAACCACTATACTGTTCAGTCCTGAGCCCTCGCGAGAGGGTACCTTAATGCTTGCAGGTCAGATGCACCGGGATTCTTTATATCTGACCTGTGGCGACACACAAATAACTGTAAATTCGCCGGGACACCCAAGAACACTTGGAAGGTAGAGGCGGGCGTGTCAGTGTGACACCTTTTACCAGCGCCCAGGCTGGGATAGTGGATGGGGTGAGGAAAGATGTATTAGACAGCCTCAGGAGTGATGACAGTCATGTGGTCAGACATGACCCTAAATGATCTTGCAGTTTGCTGGCTCCTCATGGCATGACAAGGTGGCCAGTCCAATGCCGACTACATCAGGCAAAGGATAAGGCATTTGGCTCCTTGTGGTACCAAAAGGTGGCTGTCCAATGCCGACTACGTACATCAGGTAGCCTCCTCGCAGGCGTTGGAGCGTAGTTTTAGGTCGAGAAACGCGAGTTTGCTTTCGCTGCGCCGCCATCTTGGATTTGTGACAAACTGCCTTGCCTTCCCGCCCCCCTCCCCCCCGATTTGTCACGTTTTGTCACAAATCCAAGATGGCGGCCAAGCGAAAGCAAACTCGCGTTTCTCGACCTAAAACTACGCTCCAACGCCTGCGAGCAGGCTATACATCAGGTAGAGGAAAGGCAGTTGGCTGCCTTATAGAGGTGCGGCGAGTTGAGCCAGAGAGACAGATCTGGCATCGTGCAACTCGACACAGCAAAACTTGACATGGTTGTTGAAGAAGTCAGACTTGGTGAAATAGAGGCATTTAATATCAAAACATAGTGATATAGTTTTCAGGTAATTTAATTACATAGTTACCATGGTAACGTAAAATCTATCGGATTCAGCTGTTTCTCTTAATCTAAATATCTCAGTCCAAATAGAAGATATTGACTTCAAACTCAGTAACCAGATTTATTTGATGAAGCTCAGTGCAATGAGTGAAGGAATAGTCTAGTTTACATTTTGTTGCCGAAAACTAAAAAAATCAATGTTTCCATGGCAACTGGAGCAAAATTGACGTTTACTCAAAATCCTTCACTCATTGCACAGAAGTCCACAAGACTGATGTCTTCTGGAAATTTGAAGGTAAAATATCAAATCCCTGCCTACTTATTAATGTTTTCCTGTCAAAATCCTTATAATGAGAAAACAAGCTTTTAAGGCAAAACACTTGGTTTGTAAGAAAAATATGTTTTTGCCTAACTTACTCCTACCATACTTGGAAACACTACCTCCACACATTGGAAAGCACCTAGGCAACACCAATACACAAAATAGTCTCCAGGATGATTCCTAATTGTCTCGACATAGTAGTTCTGAATCTTATCAACCCTGCTTTTCTGTCATTCTTCCTGCATGCCCTACGCCCTTCCCATCTGACAGCCTATGGCCTTTCATTTCGGTCTTGTACTTCCTTATTGCTGTTCCCGTTCTCTTTTGCACATGACCCACACACTCCTCCTTCGCGACCTCATACATGTCCTACACAGCATCCTTTGTTTCCATAGCAACTATTGTCCCCATCACCTACGAACAGTGTATAGCACAGCCGCACAGCCCTATCATTTCTATGCTCCTTTTAAAATGTCTACTGCTCCATATGCCTCCATGGCCTCTGAAGAGCTATTGTGGTTGATGGCACAAACATGAGGCATTGAAGCCATCTCATCCAGGTAAAAAATAATAATAACAACATTAAACGACAGCAACAACAACATCAATAACAACAACAATAATTATTATAATTGTATTATTATTATAATTATAGTATAATTGTATTATAATTGAAACAAAAGAAATCAAGAAATTCGGACTAAAATCGCAAATGTGCACTAAAACAAATTTAAACACCAACTCATTCTCGAACCCAGAGCTCCCCGGCTCATAACCTTGCGCGGGAGGCTCTGGTGACAGCCACTGACGCATGCGCGAGATTTAATACAGAGCCGCTGAGAGAAAGACCTTTCAGCGCATGCTCCAACGCTCAAAATCAACAATCAAAATCAGGAGGCCCTCAAATGGATGTCCCCAGAGGCTCCCTGCGAGCAGATGAGCTGGGAGCTCTGGGTACGAGAATGACACCAACTAGGCTTATTACAAGTGTCTTTGTGTCAAGAAAAGAAAACTGAAAAGGATTCTGTTAGTCGTAGTTAAATGCCGCATTCATGCACTTGAGACCGTTTTTTAGATATCCCATATTGGCCATACGGGGATGGTCTGTTCAACAGGGTAGTGTTTGAGCTTGATCTGGTCATAAACAGGGTTAGATATTTTTTGATTGATGTTTCTTTTTGTCATAGTCAGGGTATTGATTTTTCACATTTTCATGTCACGCAAAGCATTCATTTTCCAATAGTGCATGCTTTTTGTCAGAAACGGTTTGAAAATCAGAGGATTTTCTGTCATAAATAGGGTCACATTTTGTAAGTTTATTTAGAACGTATTTAAGTTTAATGGTTTTGAAGAGTTTTTCGTGATAGATAGTGAGTAATTGGCCCGGGGGGGGGGGGGGGGGGGGGGGGTGGGGGGGGGGGGGGGGGGGGGGGGGGTTACTCCTCATAATAAGGTGTACGGGTATGCGCCGACCTATGTTTTTTGGGCTCCTGAGGTCTACGGTAGGGTATCGTTTTTTCGCTTGTTTGGTCGCTGATAGGGTATGTATTTCAGTATGGCTACCCAAGTGCAAACAAATTTCGATCAAAGTTGTGCTGCAATTTGGAAAGACAGTTTATTTTAATGCCTTTTCATGATTAAAGAAATAGAGGATATTACATGGCCGCGCGTAGATACAAATTTTATCTTCGAGTGTTAAAATTTATCTCACGAGTGAGCGTAGCGAACGAGTGAGATAAATTTTTAACACGAGAAGATAAATTCGTATCCCCAAGCGGTCATGTAATATTCTGTTTATTATATAAACATCAATGAAATACCAAATTCAAAATTTATTTGAGTTAAGCTTAAAAATGGAGCATTGAGCAAAGGCAAGTGTGATATTTTCACGTGTGAAGATATCAAGTTTTCGCGCGGGAGATCACCCGGTATTTCATTGGTGTTTATATAATAAATACCGCTTTGATAGCGACCAGTTGGACCCCCTGGTGACTAACTTCAGTGTCTGCGGTAGGGTATGCAATTTTGACCTTAGGTCTGATTTAGGAAATGTAGTGCAATATTTGCGATTGATTTTCGTTTCTAGAAGACTATTTCAAGATTTCTACACGTAATTCGTGGTCTGATATCGACTGAAAACAACACAGGATTGCTGACTGATTCGTAATTTCCAGCCAGCAGATTTTCTTTATGGGGAACGGATTTTTTGAGGAACGGCTCCGGTAAACCCTCCTGTCTTTAAGGGAGATTGGTATCGTTTAGGGCTCTAACACGGCGGCAAACCTTCAAGAAAGACGGAGAGAGAGAGAGTACTTGTTGACAAGACGATAAATTAGACAGCATCCGAAGCAGCATCTCAATCAAAGACAGAAATTTCTTGATGGGTATATTTTTAGGGTAAAAAAATATATATTTGAGCGACGCCTTTTTTGGTATCTTTTAGGGGTGAAACTGGAAATTCCCGACGATCATCCCCGACCAAAAATTATGGGAATTCCCCCAGGGCATTTTAACATCAAAGCAAACAAAAATATGCTATGTACCTACTCGGCGCTGATAAATATTACCCGTCCTTTGCCATCATGTGTTATTCATAAACAAACGAACGAGAGATTCATCTAACTTTTATCTTTATTTTTCGATTGTTACATGATTGTTTTACGTACTACATTTTAATCATTGCATTTTATTATGCTTTATTAGACTGTCCAAGCTTGCACGTGCACCAACCAAGGAGACGTTCTGACCTGGAAGAAACAAAAGGTAAAGCGATGTAAAGTCAGATATTTCAATAAACCTTGTCGGGTAAAACGCGAACCCTCTACGGGGAAAATGGTAGAAAACTGTAAAAGAATAAGAATCGAGAATGATGTGTCATTTTGAAATCAACACACAGATTTTTTCCTTTGCGTTATCATGTTAACATATACTTTCCTTGAGTATTAGAGTGGTTATCACATGACTGTCGTGAAAACAACTGCAAATGAGCAGTTGCCAATCAGAATAGAAATCACGACTTACTCCTAAATGGCTTTTTTCTCAGCCAATTGCAAGCCGAACCAATTAGTAAGTAATTCACAATTGTGTTTTTCACTGGCGGATCCAGGGGGGGGGGGGGGGGGGGGGGGGGGGGGGGGGGGGGAGGGGGGTTGGGAACGGAACCCCCCATGAATATCAAACAATATGGATTTTATTGTGATACCCAGACGCGCTCTCTTTAATATTGCCCGTATCAGTCTTTGAAGGAGTGAAGAAGAAACGGCCCCCCCCTTAGTAAAATTCTGGATCCGCCACTGTGTTTAATACAGAATTTAAATGATTGGTTTGAGAAAAACGATAGCCAATGAGAACGCAAAGCAATCGCAATTACATAACAAGTCTTGACAGCCATGTGAAATCCGCTCTATGCGCGTATATCTTTGAGCGTTTTGCACACAATTATGAGGATAAAGATTTTAGCCTAAAATCAGAATCTCCGATAGTGCTTCAGAAAGCTGCAGGACAGCCGTATCTGAAGCCGTTCTAGCGCTTGGTAAAAAGGGGTATGTCACAAGCTCGGTTTGTTCCGTTTTTCTCGGTACCATGCTACTATAGCGCCTAGAGCAGATTTCGAATGACTGTGAAAAGTGCCGCGAACGAGTTAAGCCGCGACCGTGACCGTACCGCGAATACGCGATTTAATTCCGTATCTACAGCAGGCCAGGTCCGTACCGCCACCGCGCCGTGTCACGGCACTTTTCATAGCGGAGCTCCTGCGGCGGCCGAAGGCCGCCGCAAAGCGGAGCACCATACCTAAGAAAACAGCGTCAAAAACTGCAAATATAGTATTGGGTACCCTGTGTGAATTTATTGAGTAACCTGTGGAAATTGCTAGGGGTCGATCCGATTTTTGGACGTCTCAGAAGCCCCGATGTTGTACGTGTTCTGAAGCCTGACGTCCACAATAGCCCTATTGTGACGTCAAGCATGCTCAACTCACTGGGGGAGGGGCGCGTTGTCAGGAGGGAGGAGGGAGTGCTCAACTAACGGGGGAGGGGCCGCGTTGTCAGGGGGGGATGCTGATGCTCACGTGAAAGGTAAAATCGCAGGCACAAATACCAGCATTTTGGCAACATCCAAAAAGACTACAGGGCTGCTAGCGGCTGAAAAAAACGACCTACAATAATTACTAAAAGGAGAAATGCCCGAAAAGAAGCCATGGAATCCAAAGATTTGGTAGAATGGGGAATAATAATCAAGTTGGAGTATTTTCTTTGCCGCCTTGCTCCTGAAATTCTTCCAGTCGGAGTTTCAAGGCCGAGAAATGACAGCTAACTGCAGAACCGTGCTATCACGGATTACGCCTCAAAGGATAAAAATAGAGGAAGCCATAGAATACAACATTTGGTCGAGGGATGAGGAAGGGATCGAGAATGATAAATTTGGTTAAAATTATCTCTAGTAGAAGAGCAGAAAGAAGAAAGAAATGGAAGCACCAGAGCAAAGTTAATCGAGTGGACTCTCAGAGAGACCTAGACGGAATTGCGCCCGGGAAGAAGGGGGAAGAAGCCGGGCAAAGCATGAGATCAGAGCAGAAAGTAAACCACCAAAGAGAGGCATCCGCGGCCGGTTCTTTTCCATCATATCTTTTTGAGACTACTCGTAATAGTCGAGGATTACATGGAAACGGTTCCGTTTGTTCCCCTATGGACTAACACTATTTTTTTGAAACAGAAACTTTCGGTACCTTGAAGCCCTTGTGACGACACAACGCCTGACGAGCGCCGACACCGAGAGCGTGGTATAATTGGATCTCTCTTCTAAATCACTTCACTTTACAGGAAGCGGAAATAAACTTTCAAAGTTTCCTAGTGACAAACGTCTTTGTTCATCACCACCACGTGACCCGAAGCGGCAAGATTAGTGAAAGTAAAGTTGTACTGAGTTCCTACACACGATAGCCTGCTCTGTTTGTTTTCGAGAGGAGTCGTTTTCACGAGGAAAAATTACAGGCTACAATTCTATTTAATTAGACATATGTTCTACTTCTCCACTGAATGCGAAAGTGTTTCACAGGAACTGAAAACGTTTGTCACGAGTTACAGTACAACAACAATGGCGCCCAAATCGAGCGCGGGAGTTTTCGTGTTTTGCCGTGTTTTGAGGGTTCTTCACTCCCTAAAGACATGGAATATCTTTGAAAGTCACGGATATATGGGTGCGGCGTTGATTGGAAACTCACTGTTCGCTGGAGTTGGACAAACATTCAGTATGAAGTGGATTAAACTGCAAGCTCTTGGTAAGAATGTTTTTTTGTTTTATGAGAAATATTTTCTGTGACTAGACGATCTCTTCAGGGAATTTGATTCCTCGGCCGTACGATTTAGAAAAGATGACATAGACTTTCAACTGTGTTTTGGCCATTCATTGATTTATAGAATTGATTACTTTATTCTATCTATTGATAGCTATCTATTATAAGTTATTTCTTGACAACTTTTGACCTGTGTTTCAATTTGTTTTGGATTCTTCGTGAGTAATGCACTAGTCAATTGAAACCCTCACCCCTAGGGACCCAGGGAAGGGTGGGGTTATCGTGGGGGTTTAAAAGCATTTTAAAACAGAGTCTGTTCAGAGGGGGTGATGGATTTGACTGGTTTTGATTCTGGAACCTGTCCCCCACCCCCCGGGGAATGTTTATTTGCTTTCAAATAATTTATTTCGGTCAATCTTTTCACTTTGATTTTGGCCATGCAAATCTACATGTTAGCTACGATGCAATTCA
Organism: Scolanthus callimorphus; assembly: GCA_033964015.1. Classification (NCBI taxonomy): domain Eukaryota; kingdom Metazoa; phylum Cnidaria; class Anthozoa; order Actiniaria; family Edwardsiidae; genus Scolanthus; species Scolanthus callimorphus. The sequence continues at coordinate 27,229,672 of CM066921.1, forward strand.
TTGGAATCATTCGATTTTAATGCATTTTTCTGTACTTGCATCCCTTGTTTTCATATAGGACACCACACTAGCTGAGGCCCACTCCCCTTTGACGATCATAGAAAGGTGTGTTCTTTCTTTGATGCTTGCAAGTAAAAGGTGATTTCGGAGGCCCCAAGGGTAGGGGCATTTCACAGGAATTTCCTCCCGATGGAGTGGGGACTTAAACAGCTTTTGTTCAGGGGTAAAATCAAATCCCCAACCCTTCCCCGGGTCCCTAGGGGTGGGGGTTTCAATTGACTAGTGCATAACCGGTTTGTCCCCAGCCAATATAAGTTAAATGTTGATGTTATGCTCAATAATATTTTCCTTGCTCAAAGGAAAGTCAACAGAGTGCACAGAACGTTTTCCCTTTCTGTTGGATCAGAATAAAGAGAGCCTCTGTTATATGTTTCTGCCGTAGTTTTATTGTTTTCACCTCTTTCAAAAACCCAATAGAAGTATCTTGATCCAAGTTTTTCAAACTTTTCTCAGGGGGAGCATGCCCCCTCAAACAGAAATTATTTTGTTTTTCTGTCTCGTTTCTATTTTCTCTCCCAACCCCCCCCCCCCCCCCCCCCCCCCCCCCAATTTCAGACCCTTCTACAAAATTGCTCCACCCATAATATGGAGTTATGTATTTGGAACACTTTGGACTTTGTGGCCTTCTGCTTACACCCGTATGGCCAGGAGTAGTGTCTGGTCCAATATCTTTTGAAGGGTCTGCACGCAAGTATAGTAACTTGTGTTATTTACATTATGAAATCTATATGGCAACCTGTTTCAATATACAGCTGAGGGTTTTTATAGAATTGGGTCGACATAGAGTTTCATTGTAGTACTCCAGGGTGGAGAACTTTGACATTATATTTCTCCATTTTTCATTTTGTTGTTCATGGCATACATTTAATTTCCAAATAGACCAAAATCAAGGAAGTGATTCTAAGTGTTTCAGTAACTGCATTTTTGGCCACTTTGTCAAAATTGTCCAGAATCCTGGTAAAATGTCTCATATTAATTTCTCTGGTGTATCTATCAATAATATTATCTTGTGAAATTATTCTACTTACTATTCTGTCAGATAATGCAGTTTTTTCACTGAGGAATAAATATTGTCCTGAATAAATCATGAAAGTTATTGTGTCCCCCAGCTGACCCCCAGCCAGTAATCCTCGTTGAGAGGGGTAGGCTGTATTGGAAAAAGTAAAAAAGTAAAGTCCCCCCCTGCCCAGAAGGGCGTTGAAAAGTGACCCCCACCCCAGTATTTGTATGGAAAAGAGCAGGGAGCATGCTAATTCTGACTGTAAGCCGTGGGACAAATTAAATTATTTGAAAATTTGAAAATTTAATCATTACAAAATTTGAAACTGCAAACTTTTTTAGGGTTGAAAAGATTACCAAATATTTTAGGGGGATATTTTTCGGATATTTTGCAGGGATACAGCTGAGGCACCAAATGAGGCAAGATACGGGGATTAGGGGATATTTGGTCCCCGGACTTGCCTCTAGACAATCCCTCTGTGTTGAAATCAAACAATTCACTTGTGACCGAGACAACTCTGGGCTGAGATATATGGTATTTGTGTATAGGGACAGCATAAAACTGTCTATCTCAGGGGTCATATGAGTCAAGAAATAGGACAGGGCAATTCTTGTTAGGGGTTGCTGTAAGGTCTAACAGCCCTAACAGTCCCAAACAGCATAGGGCTGCTGTTAGGGAAAAAACAGCTGGGAGGAAGCATTCCTTACTCCCACGTCTTAAAGGCGGGGCACATATTATGATCAACACCTACAGCCCTTACAGCCCTAACAGCCCTGGCTGGCCTGACAACCCTAACAGCAAACAAACCTAACAGCCCTAACAAACCTAACAGTCCTAAACAGCAGAGAGGAAGCATTCCTAAAAGGCGGGGCACATATTATGATCAACACCTAACAGCCCTCTGTTAGGGCTGCTAGGACTGTTAGAGCTGTTAAGACTGTTAGGGCTGTTAGGTCTGTATGTGGTGTTAGGGTTGTTGTGTTTATCATAATTTGTGCCCCAGGTCTTTTAAGAGGTGGGAGTAAGGAATGTTTCTCAATGCTGTTTGGGCTGTTAGGTCTGTTAGGCCTAACAACAGCCCTAACAAGAATTTCCCTGTCCTATTCCTTGACAGGTCAGGGGTTGGGCCAACTTTCTTGATTGTGCGTGCCGCATATGTTAGCCACAACACCAAGATATCTTGCATTTTTTTTCTCATGTGAAACAGGTGCCAGTTTTGTCCCTACGCCAAAGTTGTCCCAGGGTCTTCTCCATCGTTTTTCAAAATGGTGGTTGACTCGGGAGAAGACCCTGGGGGAGGCTGAGTCACATGACCGTTTCACAACAAAGGACAACCTCGTTCCCATGTTTTCAAACCGTGGTCATGTGACTCAGCCTCCCCCAGGGTTTCCTACTCGACCAACCGCCATCTTGCAAATTACCCACAAGACCCTGGGGACGAGGTTGATATCTCACCTCATGTGAACAAGCCCTACGGGTGTCTACATTTTTATTAGTTGAGTTTTCCTCATGCTTTTTGTGTTTTGTAAAAGGCAGAAAGGCAATAATATTAGTCTAAATATAATAAATGTATTTTTGATACTACAATTAACTACTACCATCTTTTATTCCTTATACTAGTTGGGAGCTCCGCTTTTAGGCAGTGCCTAAATCTATATATTAGTCATACGAAATCTGCTCTATTGAGCAGGGGCCGGTTCCTGAAAGGTGGATTAGCGCTATTCTAGGAATAAATTTGCTAATCCAGGAATAAATTTAATCCTGGAATAAAATCGAGTTCCTGAAAGCGGAAATAGCGCTATTCCCGGGATTAAATTTAGTACACCTCGCGAGCAGGGAATACTCGCTAATCCAGGAATAAATCAGTGAAAAACAACACAAAATGGCATCTAAATACATCGTTTTACTCACGTTTTCTGCCTTATTTTCTGCCTTATTTTCACACTAGGTTGCTCCATGACCTTAGAAAGATGGTTCAACAAGATGACTAAGTGCTTTTTAGTGTTCCTTTGTTTATTTTCCCGCCATCAAAATAGAAAGATCGACGATAAAGTTCGATATCTTTCTACCGTGTTCGGAAAAAAATATTTCTCGTCGCTGTTCACATTTTAGAAAAAATAAACCACATCAAGATCGAGAATGATAATTAAACTAGGGCACTTTGTTGTATTGTCAAGAGAAAAAAATACTTTTGATTATTGTTTTAGTTTTTTTTTAAGTGAAACTAAATTTTCTGCAGACCGCCATTTTTTTTTTTTGGGCCAGTCTCATCACGGATGCACAGGACGCCCAGTAATCTGCACTAGGCTTCTGCACTTAAAATTTCAGCCAATGAAATCGCTTTAAAAGCAGTCAAACCGGTTATGTTTGTCTTATTCCTGGAATAACTAATCCGGGAATAACTTGTGCTTTCAGGAACCAATATTTATTCTTAGAATAGCTAATCCTAGAATAGCAGAATTAATCCTGGATTAGCCGCTATTCCTGGATTAAGGTTACTGAGAACCTTCGCGCACGTCCCTCGGAAAAAAAATCATACTCGTCCTTAGTTTAACCAAAACAACCTATATATCGTTGGAAAGCTTATAGAATGGACTAGCGGCTATGGCAAAAAGAAGTAACTTTTTAATAAATAGAATTTTTCTAAAGCTTTTATAAAAAAATTGAGTGTGACATTTTCAAGAACTATCGCCGCCGAACTGCTTGAACTTGACTCCCAAGAAACACACCGTGTCTGCGTTTTTAAAAATTTTGTTTAGTTCAAAAGTTTTGAATTTTTTAAATTTTTAGAGCGTGAAAATTCTTTAAAATTTGGCCTTGGAAATTTAAAAGTTCCATAACTTTTAAACTATTTTTTTTTTTAAACGCAGACACGGTTTTGAGAAACACCTTTAATGATTAAACAATGTGTTACTTGGGAGTCAAGGTCAAGCAGTTCTGCAGCGATAGCTCTTGAATGTGTCACACCAACATTTTTTAGAAAACTTTCAAAAATATTATATTGATTAAAAAGTTACTTCTTCTATAAGCTTTCCAGCGATATATAGGTTGACATGTTTTGGTTAAACTAAGGAGGTGTATGATTTTTTTCCGAGGACGTGCGCGAAGGTTCTCAGTAACCTTAAGTTAGTCCTCTTTTCAGGAACCGGCCCCAGGCTACTAGCGCTTGCGTTCGTGTGACCAATAGAGACGACTGTTTGTGTTATACGTAATTTGTATGAGGGAGATCTGAGATATAGGAACGATGTGATGAATTTTGTTCTAGAAATGGAACCTGCGCTTATCAGAAAGGTCGCTGCCTATATGAGGACCATTTGGGGTTAATTACACTTGATGCGAACCAAGATCCAGTTTTGGACCAGATATCCTTGCAGTTGTCTGTACGCTAGGAACACTATTGCATCCCTGGTCAAGTGCGTGGCATAAAACACAGCGGCGGATTAGGGGGATTCTCCCATACATTTACTGTATCTGCTGAAGGAAATTTACAGTTTGGTCCCCTTTCTGAAATTCCTGGAACAGCCCCTGAAATTAAAACTTTTTGGCCCTGTACTGTGTAGTTATTACGTGCAATACCTACCTTAACGCACGTACACCGCGAATACATCGGCGTGCCCCACAGTCCCTGACAAGAAGAACGAATAAACAAGTTAAAACGCTCATTATAGTTATTAGCTTAGCCATAGAAATTAGAGCAACTGGTTTACGAGGTGATTGACATTTTTGCTGCCTACAGGCTCTCTGTTCTTCTCTGTGCTAATAATTTGAGCAAGGTGCCTTTTTTCCAAAATAAAGTTTTGCTTTCGCTTTGTTTATTACGCCCCCAAAACGCTTTAGGATGCGCTAAATAGCATTAACTAACCTATTAAAATGCCTAAAATTACCTTAAAACGCCCAAAAACGCCTAACAATGCCCAAAAATTTAGCGTGCTCTACGCTCATTTTCCCTTAAAACGCCTTAAAACGTTCAATGTTGGTGTAAAAATTTTCGGATTTTCGGACCCGGATTAGCGGGACGCCCGGGCAGGCGACGTGCGTTCTCTGCACGTGGCGGGCTTCCTGTGGCAAGTGGGTTTACTGTGACAAGCACGTGTGTGTATTGAAGCTTGTTTTTGGTTGGAGCGTTTTACAGAGTCCACAGGAACCCCACACAAACAAGAGTGCCCAAGGAATCCTCTACAAGCGTGCTCGCGCGAGCCACAAGGCTAGCCAATATTCAGTGCCTACACCAGAAACAAAGAGGCGGAATTTGAGAAGAAAAATATTCGTTAAAGGGGCTCTAGCACGCTTAATATTCGTCCACCGTGGACATAAAATAAGTAAAATTGTAACCTTGAAAACGCATGTACATTTGCCTGTAGTGATCAAAATAATCCTCCAGATTAATAGAAAATAATTTCAAGTGTTAGGCTAATGCAATTCTAAGTTGTTTTGACCTGTTGTCGAGAGGATGGAATTGGATTGCGAATTAAGCTATTTTCTTGTCAGAGAAGTGGCCAGCAAGCGTGCGAGAGCCCCTTTAAAATAGGTAACAGCCGTACTATCGTGCGGTGCAAAAAGCGTCATGGTGGTTAATCAGGGCAGTATGGCTGAGATAATTCAGATTCGTGAGGAAAGCCAAGAAAGTCACAAACAACTCACTTCTATCATTCCAGTTGGTGCGCTTGGGAGATTTGCTGTAGAGGAATGCAAGATTCCCGTAGCGTCTGTCCCACAAGCATGCAGTGCGCGAGTTAGTAGCAACAAGCCACCCAAAGTCAGCACCACATCCAGCATAGCTTTTGTTGATGAAGAAGGATCGTTTAACCTGTGTGTGACCATCAATCGAGAAGTAGTTTCCATTGACCAGGTCTGACCAGGGCGAGTTGGTAACGCGAGCAAATGCGAACCAGTTCATGTTGTTGGCGTTTCTGGCGTCAAATGTGATGGTCATGACTTTTGCTTTCTTTTTGTACAAAACAACCTTGGCCTGTGGGGAAAAAAAAGTTAAAATAAGTTATTTACATTTATTGGTGACGACGATGAACATGGCTATAAAGATGGTGGTGACTGTGGGACTGTGTTTCCTGGGAGAAACGTCCCCTCCTACAGGGATGATCTTCCTATCCCTTAGGGTATATAAAATTCACACAAGTGATATCTTTTATAGGGGTGCCAGATAGATAGATAGATGTTTCTTTTTTTAAATTATCCTTGCAGCCAGAGGCTGAATTATAATAATTTTTACAATAGATAAGAATAAATAGATGAATATAATGGATAAAAACAGCTAATATATTATAAATACATGCAAAACCTGTTTTGGCTTGAATGTAGTCCAACGGTGCACCAAGCGATTCTTGTAAGGCGTCCATCTCATGTCCATGTTATGTGGGTGAATCCCGTCTAGTACATGTTCATGTACAGAGTAGGGCGTCTTCCATGCAGTAGACAGATCTTGGTGGAAGCCTCTAGCCACCTTGAAAGCAAGCGTCCAACCTGAAATAGCAAAGAACAATGCATTTAGCTCATACTTTTGCGTTCATCGATCTCTCTATTGAACAATGTGCTCGATCAGGTTCCTTAGATCACCACTTGCCATAAATGTGTTTCGTTTTTCAAGTAAAAACAAAACAAAACAAATAAAGATGTTGAAATACGCAAAAATGTGTTTATTCAAAAATAACAACAGCAACAAAAACCGAAAACAAACATTAAAGAGACCATGGTTATAATTATCCGCGTGTTTTCGCTGAAGAGCAGTTTTGATATATTTAGGATTGACCTACCTCCTGCTTTCATATCGCAAAAGACGGGGAATATACCAGGAACGCCTAGAATGGAAGCAAAACCATTATGATTAGAATGTTAAATGTTACATTACAAAACTAGATGGCAAGGCCAAGAGATTAAGCCACCTAGTGTGAACTGACTGGAAAGGGAATGAGTACCTGAAGCAAGTTATTATCAACCCCATACTTTCTCTCAAAATACCAGTTTCCCGTTGATAATCAACATCTAGAAAATAGACTTTTCTACTCCTGTGCATAAGGCCAGACCTAGTGTATAAGCTGGTTGCCCCTGCTGATAGGGTCATGATTCTTCTACTCCTGCGTATAGGGCTAGACCTATTGGAGCAGATAGATGCTCCTCTTGATGGGCTCCCTGTGCATATGACGACCTAGTGGAGTAGATAGAGGCTTACTGTTGATGGGCGCCTGACTCGTCTACTCCTGTACTTATGACTAGACCTAGAGGAGCAGATAGAGGCTCCTGGTGATGGGCTCCTGACTCTTCTACTCCTGTACTTATGACTAGACCTAGTGGAGTAGATAGAGGTTCATGGTGATGGGCTCCTGACTCTTCTGCTCCTGTACTTATGACTAGACCTAGTAGAGTAAATGGAGGCTCCTTGTGATGGGCTCCTGACTCTTCTACTCCTGTACTTATGACTAGACCTAGTGGAGTAGATAGAGGTTCCTGGTGATGGGCTCCTCACTCTTCTACTCCTGTACGTATGACTAGACCTAGTGGAGTAGATAGAGGTTCCTGTTGATGGACTCCTGATTCTTCTACTCCTGTGCATATGGCTAGACCTAGTGGAGTAGATGGAGGCTCCTGGTGATGGGCTCCTGACTCTTCTACTCCTGTACTTATGACTAGACCTAGTGGAGTAGATAGAGGTTCTTGGTGATGGGCTCCTGACTCTTCTACTCCTGTACGAATGACTAGACCTAGTGGAGTAGATGGAGGCTCCTGGTGATGGGCTCGTGATTCTTCTACTCCTGTACTTATGACTAGACCTAGTGGAGTAGATAGAGGTTCCTGGTGATGGGCTCCTGACTCTTCTACTCCTGTACTTATGACTAGACCTAGTGGAGTAGATTGAGGTTCCTGGTGACGGGCTCCTGACTCTTCTACTCCTGTACTTATGACTAGACCTAGTGGAGTAGATAGAGGTTCCTGGTGATGGGCTCCTGACTCTTCTACTCCTGTACTTATGACTAGACCCAGTGGAGTAGATAGTGGCTCCTGGTGATGGGCTCCTGATTCTTCTACTCCTGTGCATGTGACTAGACCTAGTGGAGTAGATACCAGGTTCCTGGTGATGGGCTCCTGACTCTTCTACTCCTGTACTTATGACTAGACCTAGTGAGTAGATGGAGGCTCATGGTGATGGGCTCCTGACTCTTCTACTCCTGTGCATATGGCTATACCTAGTGGAGTAGTTGGAGGCTCCTGGTGATGGGCTCTTTGTTCTTCTACTCCTGTTCATATGGCTAGACCTAGTGGAGTAGATGGAGGCTCCTGGTGATGGGCTCCTGATTCTTCTACTCCTGTACTTATAACTAGACCTAGAGGAGTAGATAGAGGTTCCTGGTGATGGGCTCCTGACTCTTCGACTCCTGTTCTTATGACTAGACCTAGTGGAGTAGATAGAGGCTCATGGTGATGGGCTCCTGACTCTTCTACTCCTGTACTTATGACTAGACCTAGTGGAGTAGATAGAGGTTCCTGGTGATGGGCTCCTGACTCTTCTGCTCCTGCACTTATGACTAGACCTAGTGGAGTAGATAGAGGTTCCTGGTGATGGGCTCCTGACTCTTCTACTCCTGTACTTATGACTAGACCTAGTGGAGTAGATAGAGGTTCCTGGTGATGGGCTCCTGATTCTTCTACTCCTGTACTTATGACTAGACCCAGTGGAGTAGATAGAGGCTCCTGGTGATGGGCTCTTGATTCTTCTACTCCTGTACTTATGACTAGACCTAATGGAGTAGATACCAGGTTCCTGGTGATGGGCTCCTGACTCTTCTACTCCTGTACTTATGACTAGACCTAGTGGAGTAGATAGAGGTTCCTGGTGATGGGCTCCTGATTCTTCTACTCCTGTACTTATGACTAGACCCAGTGGAGTAGATAGAGGCTCCTGGTGATGGGCTCTTGATTCTTCTACTCCTGTGCATGTGACTAGACCTAGTGGAGTAGATACCAGGTTCCTGGTGATGGGCTCCTGACTCTTCTACTCCTGTACTTATGACTAGACCTAGTGGAGTAAATAGAGGTTCCTGGTGATGGGCTCCTGACTCTTCTACTCCTGTGCATATGGCTAGACCTAGTGGAGTAGATAGAGGCTCATGGTGATGGGCTCCTGACTCTTCTACTCCTGTACTTATGACTAGACCTAATGGAGTAGATAGAGGCTCCTGGTGATGGGCTCCTGACTCTTCTATTCCTGTACTTATGACTAGACCTAGTGGAGTAGATAGAGTTTCATGGTGATGGGCTCCTGATTCTTCTACTCCTGTGCATATGACTAGACCTAGTGGAGTAGATAGAGGTTCCTGGTGATGGGCTCCTGACTCTTCTACTCCTATGTATATGGCTAAACCTAGTGGAGTAGATAGAGGCTCATGGTGATGGGCTCCTGACTCTTCGACTCCTGTACTTATGACTAGACCTAGTGGAGTAGATAGAGGCTCATGGTGATGGGCTACTGACTCTTCTACTCCTGTACTTATGACTAGACCAAGTGGAGTAGATAGAGGTTCCTGGTGATGGGCTCCTGACTCTTCTAATCCTGTGCATATGACTAGACCTAGTGGAGTAGATAGAGGCTCCTGGTGATGGGCTCCTGACTCTTCTACTCCTGTACGAATGACTAGACCTAGTGGAGTAGATAGAGGCTCATGGTGATGGGCTACTGACTCTTCTACTCCTGTGCATATGGCTATACCTAGTGGAGTAGATGGAGGCTCCGGGTGATGGGCTCCTGACTCTTTTACTCCTGTACTTATGACTAGACCTAGTGGAGTAGATAGAGGCTCCTGGTGATGGGCTCCTGACTCTTCTACTCCTGTACTTATGACTAGACCTAGTGGAGTAGATAGAGGTTCCTGGTGATGGGCTCCTGACTCTTCTACTCCTGTACTTATGACTAGACCTAGTGGAGTAGATAGAGGCTCCGGGTGATGGGCTCCTGACTCTTTTACTCCTGTACTTATGACTAGACCTAGTGGAGTAGATCGAGGCTTCTGTTGATGGCTCCTGATTCTTCTACTCCTGCGCATAGGGCTAGACCTAGTGGAGTAGATATAGGCTCCTCTTGATGTGCTCCCTGTGCATATGACAAGACCTAGTGGAGTAGATAGAGGCTCCTCTTGATGGGCTCCCTGTGCATGGCTAAACCTACTGGAGTAGATCGAGGCTTCTGTTGATGGCTCCTGATTCTTCTACTCCTGCGCATAGGGCTAGACCTAGTGGAGTAGATAGAGGCTCCTCTTGATGTGCTCCCTGTGCATATGACAAGACCTAGTGGAGTAGATAGAGGCTCCTCTTGATGGGCTCCCTGTGCATGGCTAAACCTAGTGGAGTAGATCGAGGCTTCTGTTGATGGCTCCTGATTCTTCTACTCCTGCGCATAGGGCTAGACCTAGTGGAGTAGATAGAGGCTCCTCTTGATGTGCTCCCTGTGCATATGACAAGACCTAGTGGAGTAGATAGAGGCTCCTCTTGATGGGCTCCCTGTGCATGGCTAAACTTAGCGGAGTAGATGAGGCTACTTTTGATGAGCTCCTGATTCTTCTACTCCTGTGCATATGGCTAGACCTAGTGGAGTAGATGGGGGCTCCTCTTGATGGGCTCCCTGTGCATATGGCTAGACCTAGTGGAGTAGATAGAGGCTCCTGTTGATGGACGCTTGCATAAAACTGTAGCATTTAGTTCACAGTACCGTGAAGTTTGATCCAGTAGACGCCATCATGTAACGGCCCTTTGTTCTTGTGCAGGATGTCCTTACACGACTTGGCGGGATGTTGTAGCTTGCGTCCGTACGACCTCAAGTCCTTCATCTCAACAGAAACCCACCGCTTGCCATTACAGATCTCCAACAGGCTCCACTTCGCTTGGAAACGCATGTGACCCAGAAGGGATCTTGAGCACAAGGCGTTCGTATTGCGGACAATAACCTGGAAAGAATTAAAATTTTACTGAAAAGGAACACGCCGCCTTGTTTTGTCATGATTTATTCACGGCGTTTGCGAGATTTTGTACTTTCATTCTTTCCATACATCTTTGCTAATGAGCTCCCGCGTGGCCTATGGGTTCTTATTCTTATTAGACTTCAATCCTTCAACTTCTTTTCTACGACATAGTAAACAATTCCAAATCTCGCCAGCACGCAAAGTAAAATAATCCTGCGAGAAATCTTCTGCGTTGAAGAAGGGTCTAAACCCCATGGAGAAAGGAATCGTGTTTTTGTTTTCGCACGTACGTTAAATAATTTTAATTTTAAAAACGATATAATGCTATTCTGTAACTTTTCAGCAGTTTTAGTAGTTCCTAAAACATAGCAATCGCGAGACTGTTTTAAGCAGGGATCAAACGTTGATGAGAGTCCGCGTGAGCACTAGCACCCAGTTCTTGTCCGTGGAGGAAAGCCTGTAGTTCAGGAACCAACTGAACCTGCAGTTCTTTTGACGGCAGCTGCTGACTGAAAAACTCTCATCCGCGTGATCAAACGGTCAACAACTCAAAGTGTTCAAATTGCATGAGAGCGGATGAGAGTCGATGAGTCTCGACTCTCATCACCTCTCATTAACTCTCATCAACTCTCGTCACCGTTTGATCGCGCCTTTAGAGGAGCTTCAGGACGGGTATGGAATTTTAAATCTAAACCTCAGGAAGAATGGTGAATCGCTGCGTTCTTGCGTCGTACAAAAATTGCCGGATCAATTTCAGCAGTCTTATGTTAGAGCACTTTCTGGCACTTATTGGCACATTTCATGGTCATATTTTTGCTGCATCTTGTTCTGCAATATTCGCACTTACAATTTTCTTCAAACTTGAGCAACAAAAAAACTGTAATGACCCAAAATCAGAAGTTTCTGAAACCGGAGACTTTTAAAAATACCTCTGTTAATATTGCCTCATATTAGCAAGCGCGGCCTTTAAAATTATTTGAACGCATAGATAAAGCGCCAGTGGTTGAAGTTAAACATATCCAGAACTCAAAAACATCACACATTCTATTGCGACGTTGAACGCTTATACTTTTGTTAAGAGGAAAGTCAATTCAACAAAACCTTACCTTTCCATATACCGAGAGTAACACCACATACAGGACCAAACCAGCGACTGTGAAACGCGCCATCATGGTCTAACAGCGTAAAATGAGCGGGCTATACTTCACGGACTACAGATATATCCTTTTTATGCGCGGTAAAACCGAATCGTAGATCCAGCACGGTCTATGTCAGTGAATAACTGTGACTGTTGGAGCAAGTTGTTTTTAACAAGTATAAAAAGCGGAATAAATGTCAAATTTTGTTGAAGTACACCATCTTTCCATCATGTAAAACTAAAATTTAGGGTTTTTGGCAAGCAAGTTACGTTCTCATTGTCAATATTTCATTAACATTCAAGAGCTCCATTAACGTTCATGTAGCAGCAAGTTCGATTTTTTCATATAGATACGTACTTCCTTTGTGTACCTTTGATAGGTTAGAGGCTGTATAATGCTAATCGGTGGATCAATCAAACAATTTATTATCAATACAGACAGACAGACTTTATTTACACCTAATTCAAAACTTGCTGCTTTGGTGTTTGGTCTTTCAATTATAGCGCAGGAATTATTTGCTTCAGTGACCACGAAACAAAGGCGTTCAATGACAAAAGACCAATGACCACAACTTTTCTGAATTAGGTGTATATACGGGCAAAGCACTCGACAATATACATGTTTATATATAAAAGATAAACATATACAGGTTTGCCATGTGGTCGCTTCATACGATTTGCCTCAATTTTTCGATATGCCCTTTCTAAATCAAGGGACAAATATATTGCTAAATTTGATTTTTGTGACATCATCACTTTAGGACTCAACGTACTTTAAACATTCGCGTTCATTCAATGCATATATTAATTTACGCCGATTATTATACCACTGTATGCATTACTACGCGACCTCAACATTCAATGTTGCGATGGGCTATTATTGGCGATTTTTAGCCGTCAATCAAACGCTTTAATGATTCGGCCACGTCAGTGTGTGTTCACTGACTGCAAAATCAACTAAAATGATATTAAGCTATCCTCTGGCTTCCTTGCCTAGAATCATCAACTTTCTGGTTCAAGAAAATTGGCGTTACAATTTCCTTGCGTAAAATCGCCAATCGCAACAGCGAATTTTGAGGTCGCGTAGCAATGCATACTGTGGTAATTCAAATCACACCATGACGTTGTTTCGCATTACCTTTATTTCCAAAGAAGAAACACCTCATAACTCCACGTCGAACAATAAGTTCAAGTTCAAGTTTCAAATTTATTTCTATTTACAAAATACAATTATCATTACCAAACCCGCAGGTAGCAAAGCTAATCTAGGCGGGCAGGAAATATATATATAATAACTATTTGAGAAAAAAAAAATGGAAGACACATAAAAAGAGAAAAAAGAGTTGAACAACAGGATTTAGTATTTCAAAAGAGAAAGTAGGAATTACGTAAAATCAAGCATCAGAATTTTTGCATATTGTTTATCAGTGTTGGCATATCAATATATTTATTCTCCTCAGCAAGAATAGATATTAATTGAAGATGAAGCGTTTTTTAAAATTTTTGTTTTGGGAGCGAACGAATGCTTAAAGGAATGCTGTTCCACACCTTGGCACCAATTCTAGGTATCGACTTTAAAACATAATTTGTTCTTGAATATTTTATTTGAAAGTTGCCAGATGAGGCAAATCTAGTATTATAATTATGAGTTTTTGAAGAATTTGTAAACAGACTGGAAATATTTACAGGTAATGCATCATTAGCCACATCGTGCATAATTAAAGATATTGATTTAAAGTACAAGAAATTTAAGGGAAGAAGGTTTAAAGAATGAAAGAATGGAACAGCATGTGTCCTAAAAGGAGCAAAGAAAATCGAGCGCAATAAAAAGAGCGAAGAGATTCATAGCTGAAAGTCAGGCTAATCCAACAGTTCTTTTAAAATATTGTTTACTTAAGCAAGTCCTAAGCAAGTTTTAGGACTAAAAACTATCACTCTACTCTACTCTATTTGATGGATTTGTATTAGCGCAACATTCGTGTCTCTTTTTTGTTTATTTTTTCCTCTGTTCAGATTTTTGCTCCTTTATAGCGCAACATTCGTCTCTCACTTTCTTTGTTTGTTTGTTTTTTTCATCTGTTCAGATCTTTGCTCCTAGCTGAGAGTCGAAGATTCTATTCATCAATTATATGAATAAAAAATATTCAAATATCTCGAATTACGTTTTCATGCAATTCGAAAATACACATTACTAACACAGAAAAAGCATCGGGAATAATTATATAAGAAAAAGTTCAAGTTATCGAAAATTTGCAGTCACTTTGGCGGACATCCGTAAATCGAGAGAAAGTCCTAAGGGACGTGTCATTATTTACCGGGGGGGGAGGGCTCCCATTTTTTTCAAACAAGGCTAAAAAAATTTAGGACCCTCCCCTTGAACATAACAAAAAAAATGTGACCCTCCCCCAGTCGTAGGTAAAAAAAATTGGGACCCTCCCCCATGCAATTTACTTTCTGAAAAACCTGTTAGATAGATTAATGTCCAAGTGATGTAATGTCTCTTTCATTCTTCTTAATAACAGAACCACTTTTTTCTTACTTCTGTCATGCACCAGTCAATTGACATCACGGCCCCCCCGATTTAACATTCACTAGGTGTTAAATGTTACTATTTTCCCGGTCACCAGGGGCATGGTCGTTGTTGAATGTCCAGGCCCCCGGGGACACTTTCGCAACATGGCGAAACGCGCCTCAATATTTTGATAAACGCATTTCATAAAGCCTCCAGAGAAAATATAAACGTTTTATTTTCTGCGTGTAGTAAAAAAGCATGTTGGTTTTATTCTTCACGCGTTACAAATTATTATTATTCATATGCGTGAAGCGCAGCCCCAAAACGAATTTCTATTTCGTATCACTGGAGGGCTTTTGGGGGTTTTCATTGTCCTGCGAAGATACACATGCTTGTAACGACATTCGTACGCATCCCATTTAAGCGCCACAAGCGAGTTCTCTAAAAGTAGAGATGTCATTCCTTAAGCGCGCCGAAATTTTCAACATAATGAGTGAAATAAACTAGAGAATGATATAGAACTCGTTGCTGGAATCTCTCTTTCAAGGCTTCAGGTTTCGAGAGATCCCCCCTTTCACTCGCCCAAAAATGAAGTGATCCCTCCCAAAATCCTCCGACCTCGGTCCTTAAACCAATATATTTTCGCACGATAATCGAACTTCTGGTTCAGCGTTAATTCCCTGTAATGCCCCCGCTGAATATCCCCGCTATAGAAGGTCCGTCTTAAATTCCCTGCCCTTCCGTAGATTAATGTGTTAAATCCCCGGCCTGGCCGCGATCAATTGACTGGTGCATAAGGAACGGCGGTTATTATTCATCGCCTCGATTATTTACGTGGAGGATGTTTGGTAATACACGGGTAAAATACAGTGATCCTCCCTCTAAGTACAATGATTAACGTAATCCCACATCTCCCGTCCCGTTTGACCTAGTACTGTAAACATTTTTTAGAAAAACGGGCTCGCATATCCTTCTTTGCGCGCCAAATTTTGATAAACATTTGTTTGTTTGTTCATCGCATTTCATCAAGCTTTAGAGAAAGGGTAGATGAACATGTTTTGTGTACGGCATAGTAAACAAAAGCCTGTCAGGAGCTCAGGAAGTACACTACCTCAACTATATAGGTTAGGTTATATTATTCATGCGCACAACTGCGCTCCGCAAATGACGAAGTTATTAATATTCATGTGCGCGAAGCGTGGCCCAACGGACGAATTTCTATGCTTGTAACGTCGAAAACTCACGCTTACCTAAGGGGTCTTCTTTCAAACATATAGTGACTTGCCCTCCAGGCCTATCATTTGCAGGGAAATTTAGGGAGAGATTGATTTTCCTCGTCAAGATAACTTGTTCTTGTCAATGGTAGTGTCCTCATTGCTCAAAGAGCAATTCCATTGTCATTGTTTATGCGCGCGAAGCGCGCCGAAATTTGTATGGAGAAGTTGCTGAAATAACCACTATCGCCATTTGTTTTACCCTCTTTATCGTCCAAATGTTGCTGAAAATAATTATGACCCTCAACCAAACAGGAGTGAAAAACATTTGGACCCTCATTTTAGACGCGCGAAAAAAATTAGGACCCTCCCCACAAAAATAGGAGCCCTCCCCCCCCCCCCCCCCCCGCTAAATAATGACACGTCCCTAAGTCCTTGTAGACTCTCTCGTGAGCTGGAAATACGAGCGCCCAAACAAACTTCAATGTAGGACTAGCACTTTCTCTCTGTGTGCGGACGTCTGCCAAAGAAGGGACTGCAAACAGTCTACGGGGAAGTCTTACCTACAAATAGTCACACATTATGGATTTAACGGACACTTGAAATATTATTTATTGTTAATTTCATCGATGCCTTTAACTACTCTATAAAATCGTATACAAACTAACCCAAGCAGAGTCGAAGACAGAACAAGAAAAATTTCGTTACCGATAATAGCACACAATGGATAGATGCCAACAAAGAAGGTTGTCGGCAGACAGTTGTGTGTTGTCAATCTTCAAACCCCTTTTCATAAAGAACCTATTTTATACTAAAATTTTCAATAGGTTATTTTACAAAAATGAAGGTTACATATGAAAATACAGTCTAGGATTTCAGTAATAAAAGAATGAACTAAACAAATTAAAACCATCATTAAAACCATTATTGAAAATACAAAACATATACTAGTGCCCCTATCAAATCTATTTTTACCTACTACTTTTTAAAGGAACTTAGGTAGCCTAAAATCCCACTAAATACCATTTCTATAAGAACCTATTTAGGCTCAGTTGGAATACTGGGTAAGATAGCCCACATCTTGTTAAAACGTAAACAAGGAAACAGCAGGGATGATTTCTATGTCATGTATATTTCTGTTGAGTATTTTTATGTTCAGCACTGTGGCAACTGCCAGAGGGGGGGGGGGGCTCTGGTGACATCCATTGACGCTCGATTTCGCATATGAGAATTGACCATTTTCACGATGTTATGAGAACAATACCCTTGAGGCGTTCCGTTCTGGTGAAGACGCCTTTTGTTCATTCTCGAACCCAGAGCACTCCGGCCGCTTGTCACCTGGCGGGGGAGGTTTCTGGTGACATACATTGATGCATGAGCGAAATTTGAGATTTGTCCTCTGATTTTCCGTTACGGCTCTTATATACCACGGAATGAGGTGATAAAGTGGTCAAAGTGTTGCGGCCTCACAAGGCGTAGCCGCAAAAATAAATACAAAAACAGCGTGTGCGCAGCCAAACCGTTGTTTTCATTGGTTCTTTTTAGCCCGCGCGCTGATGATTGTGCGTCCGTGGTATATGTTAGAGCGCAACGTTTCATGACTTTATCGGCGAAATAGAGCACGCATGACGTTGGGAGAGACATGAGAACATCGAGTGTCCAATTCTCGTACCTAGAGCTTCCCGGCTCGTCTGTTTTCGGTGAGACTCTGGGGACATCCAATTGAGGGCCTTCGCTGATTGGCTGATTTTGAACGTTGAGGCATGCACAGAAAGTTGTTTCTCACGTGACGGCTCTGTATCAAATCTCGCGCATGCGTCAGTGGCTGTCACCAGAGCCTCTCACGCGAGGTGATGAGCCGGGGAGCTCTGGGTTCGAGAATGCGAATGTCCTCTTATCATCACACGTGCTCTATTTGCCTATAAAGTCACAGAAAGATGTGCTCTAATGTTTTTTATGATATAGCGGTAGAACCATTATTTTAAAGGTAAAATGGAGCGTAAATTTGGACCAATCAGAGCGCGCGTTATCAGAATCAGAATTCGATACTTAAAAATGAAGATTGATCCTGCTTCTGTTTGGTCTTGGTCTTCATTTTTAAGTACTGTATTCCTAGACCAGCATCCATTATGATCCAGAGCCGCCGCTGTATACACGTTTTCATATTCTTAACTAACAGAATCAAAATACGAGAAACGCGCGCGGTGTGGTATGAAAACAAACGAACGACAGATTCATCTAACTTATCTTTATTTCTCGATGATTGTGACGCACTACATTTTACGCACTACATTTTAATCATTGCATGTTATGCTTTATTAGACTATCGAAGCCTTGCACGTGCACCAACCAAGGAGACGTTCTGGCCTAGGAAAAACAAAAGGTGAAGGATAAAAAAAACTCAATAAACGTGTCAATGAAAACGCGACCCCATTATGGTGAAAATGGAAACTTAAAAGAATAAAGCTACGGCTAAACTAGGACACCATGTAGCGCGCAACATTTGTGTCCTGCATGTTCCCCCAGTGGCTAAACTAGGAAACATCGCACGCGTGTGTCTCGGACACATGACACGTTTCTTGTCTTGCGAAGAAACATTTCTTTGTGTCCCGGCTACACAATTCTCGCGTGGCTAAACTGGGAAACAGAGAAAACGTTGCGCGCTACGTGTGTCCTAGTTTAACAGTTTAGAATCAGTGCCGTAGCTAGCGGAGGGGCAGAGGAGGCAGTTGCCGCCCAGTGAAACAAAAGTTTTAGTGTCAACATGTGGGGACAAAACTCCTCCCCCCCTAGACAAAAATGTCTAGCTACGGCCTTGGAGAAGTGTCCTTTTGAAAATCAACACACAACTTTTTCCTTGGCGTTAGCGCCGTTAACCATATTATTTCATTGTGCACGTATGGCAGAGTGCTTTGGATGCAACGTTTTTCGAAATAGCTTTACACCTATTTCAGAAAAGGTTGCAACGTCTCAATTGCCTGTTGTAGCTCGCGGTGAGTCATGGGAGAAACTAAGAAAATCACGAAATTTTCGTATTAACTCAGTAAAATATTTCTTGATTTTATAATCATTTAGTGGCATACGTAGGGCGATAAGTATGGCTATTTATCCTAAAAACCGGGTGTCTATGATTCTGTTTTGGTCTACCTATTTGCTCCCACACAAACAATGTGTCACCACAATAGGTTTTATTCTGGAAAGAAATAGAAAAAAAAATCATGTCTCCGAAAGAAAGATCCAATAACGACCAAACTTGACACAAAATGCCTTTAAGTTGATAGCTATCAAATTTCAAAGGCGCCACGTGATATAACGTCGCTGATTACGTCATGAAAGTGCCAAAAAATGTCTCTAACCACTCAAAAGCGACTTGATGGTTATACTTGTCTGACGCCACTTGTCCTTATGTATGGTGCTGCGCAGAAGCTTCGCTAAAATCAACAAAAGCATTTGCTTGTCCCAGCGCTTGCGTTCGCGTGACCAGAAGACGCCAAAACAAGGGGAAGAACAACACAGCGTCTTGATTTTTAGTTCCGTTTTTATTCTTATGTGATTATTATGAGGGAGATCTGAGATATACGAACCTGATACCCTTTATTCCAGAACGGGAACCTGCGCGTAAAATCACGCGTAAAAGAAAAGTCGCCGTCTCTTGACCCTTGGAGCGCCCTTGAGTTAGAATATTGACAGCGACCGAAAACGAAGTAGACAGCAAGTAACGAATTTGCCACTTCACTACACACAATTACTGCCTTTTTATTTGTACAAAAATATTTTTATTGATAGAGGCTTAGAGTCTGAAAATGTTTTGTGTGCCATTGTTTAGAGCGCATTCATTGGCTAATTAAAGTGAAAGTGAGAGGAGCTACTCCTTTTATCGTGGAACCGCGTGTTTATCAAGACATCCTGGTCCTATTTAAGGCCTCTGTGTACTCTGTTCGTATTACAAGCAATGCCTACCTTAACGCACGTACACTGCAAATACATCAGCATGTCCCACAGTACCTGACAACAAGAACGAGTAAACAGGTTATAAACGTCCAGTCTCGTACACAAATACTTTCCGGGTTTTTAGGATGCGCAATGGTTTGTGGGATAGAGCATCCACCATTCCCAGTCCCAACGCTCCAAAACAATTTTCATAGCGGTGCTCCTGGCAGGATTCTTGATAGTGTGCGAGTGTGATTTTACTAATTATAGTTAGTAAAATCAAACTCACACACTATCACGAATCCTGCATTCTGATTGGCTCAAAACTCACTGTCTATTGAAAAGGCCGGCGTTTTGAAGAAAAACAAAACAAGGCGGCCTCTAAAAAGTTTCATTATTCGAAGGTAGTGTGTGAATGTGATTTTACTAAAACAATTAGATTACTCGCTCTCGATTTCTATGAGCTCCCTCTCGATTTCTATGACTCGTCGAAGACTCCTCGTCAACTATTCGCTCATAGAAATCTCGAGCTCGTAATCAAATTGTTAAATATTAGCTGAGCTATAGAAATGAAATAGAAACTGGCATTCTTTGGCCACATTACAAGCGCACGAGAGCTGTCCCAGGTCATCCTAGAAGGACGAGTTGAGGGTCGACGATCGAGAGGACGGCAAAGGAGACGTTGGCTTGACGACATCAAGGAGTGGACTGGCCTGTCGGGCTCCGAGTGCACTGCATTAGCACTCGGCAGGGACGCTTGGAGAGGCATGTGTGTGGCCCCTAGGATCGCCGACCCTCAATCATGAGGAAGGCAAGGCAAGGCATAGAAATGAGCACATCTGTTCATGATTAAGGTGAAATTCGAGAAGAAACATTCGACGAGAAAACCGATAACAGCTGTAATTTTACTGCTCAACTTTGAAGTATCGTGCTGTTAAATATCTAGAACAACTCACTTCTATTATCCCAGTTAGTGCGCTTATGAGACTTGCTGTACAGGAATGCAAGATTCCCGTTGCGTCTGTCCCATGGACATCCAGTACGCCAGTTAGGAGCAACAAGCCACCCAACGTCACCACGACATCCACCATAGCTATTATTGATGAAGAAGGTTCGTTTGTGCCGTGGGTCACCATTAATCGAGAAGTAGTTTCCATTGGCCAGGTCTGACCAGGGCGAGTTGGTGACGCGAGGATACGTGAACCAGTTCATGTTGTTGGTGTTTCTGGCGTCAAATGTGATGGCTAAGACTTTTGCTTTGTTTTTGTACAAAACAACCTTGGCCTGCGGGGAAAAATAAAAGTTACGGGCATGGTGAGGACTATGAAGATGGCGATAAAGATAATGGTGACTGTGATTGGGGGAAAACTTCCTATCCCTTAAGTAATGTTTACAAAACGAGCTGGAGTGTTTTATCGGCAGAGATAGAAATGAGGCGAAGCCGCGCGAGTTTTGTAAACTACTTCTAAAACGGTTGCCAGTAATAATTCCAAGTTAGCTTACAAAAAAGAAAACAAATTGTATGAACTGCTTCATTGAAGTCTAAATATAAGAAATCTGATATAGACTGCCTTCAAGCTGTATTGTTTAGCTATTTCGAAATGGCAAACAAAAGATTGTTGGAACAAACGTTCTGTTCATCATTACACGACATTCAAAAAGAGAAGAATTCCCTTTGAATAGCTGTCACTTATTTACCTGTAATAATGATGAGCAAAGAAATGCCGTTTGCAAATGTCATAGAAAAGAAATGCATGTACTAGCGATACCAATAATAATGCTAGGGCTTTCTGATTGGCTTTTGTAAAGAAAGGGTTATGTCATTAGTTTTTGGGGCAGTGTTTCCTATTGTTTTTTATTCAAATCTCTTTTAAAATTTGTAATGCGCGCAAAGCATCATAACGCAATTGTCCAAATCATTCTCGTTAACGAAGCAGTGCGGTTCGTACGGACCGCTTGGACGGGTGAGATAAATTAATTTATCTGTGCATGGTTTTGAGCCCAATTATTACCAAATAATTGTTAAGTATATCCATTTGGCTTGTTTCAGGAAATCTTCACGGAAGGGAGGTCAGCAGTCGCACTGCCTCATCGTTCAAAGTTTTTATCATGGTCACCGAATTGCAATAAATGAACATCGCTTTACGCAATGCACGTATTCATTTCTAACATGCGTTCCTTTTTCGTAGGTTATGGGAAAAGGTGGAAATCATGACCACAGAGCGTTTGTAAGAGATGGGGTTATGCTAAGCATCATCTACTGTTCAATGACTAAATAGAGAACCATAAAATATTTTTATCTCTGTACTAATAACCTGGATGAGCTCTTATATATATATATATATATTTGTTTTCTTTCGTTTTTGGGGGGGAGGGTTCAGCGTTCTTTTTCATCTGCCCAAAAAAAAAAACTTTTAATAGTTAGGGAGGCTAACTAAGATAACTGGATAGTTTACTTGGTCTCCCTGCTCGCACTTTTTTTCCCACCAAAAAAATAAACTCACTCCAAACCTATACCAAAGTTATACTATATGTATAACTCTAACTGATAATAGCCTTATGAGTAAATAAAGTTGATTGATTGATTCATTCATTCATTCATTCATTCATTCATTCATGAATATTATCGGGGGAACATGCTGTTCTGGTGAGTTGTCCTATCAGTACTGATGCTCAGTGAGCCAAACTTGATAGGGAACTGGAACCGCTCACTGCTCACTGAACCGGATCTGATATAGAACTCTGACGTCACCGGAGTTCTATATCAGATTCAGTTCAGTGCGCAGCAGTTCTATATCATTGCTGGCTGATTGAAACCATTGTGATATGGCAACCAATCAGAACAGCTGTTCCCTGAAAATATTCATGGACGTCCCAAAATGCTAATTTATATCTGGGTATACAACCGGTCTTCATGGTCATGATTTTCATTGTGTTTCCTGATTGACGATTCATGAGTTTTAGAAGAGGATTTATTAAATAAAAGGCAAACTGTTCATTGGGAAAAGCCAGAAAGAACTTGGGGACAGTTTAAACTACTCATTTGCAAAAATCCCAAACACCTTGGCTTCCTCAAGAGTAGTTTGCATCTGATTTTTCAATCAGATAAATCCCTCGAGCATGCGTTGTCTGTCGTTCATGAAGAAATTGGTCATGAAGACATTGGTATCTTGCTCGAAACTCGGAAGCCATAGGAGGGGCGGGTCTTAAGTCTTGAGAGAATCGGAAGAGGCAACCTTTATAAGTGATATTTCTCCCTTCCCTTCCCCATTTTCTTATCATTTTTTGTAAGGTCCCTAAGGCAAAACCTGTTTTGGTTTGAATGTTGTCCAACGGTGCACCAAGCGATTCTTGTAAGGCGTCCAACGTCTGTCCATGTCACGTGGGTGTATCCCGTCAAGTACATGTTCATGTACAGAGTACTGCGTCTTCCATGCGGTAGACAGACCTTGATGGAAGCCTCTAGCCACCTTGAAAACCAGCGTCCAACCTGAAATAGCGCGCAACAATGCAGTTAGCTGATATGAGACCAGAAGGGAGATCAAATAACTTAATTTGCGTTCATCGATCTCTCCGTTGAACAATGTGCTCGATCAGGTTCCTTGGATCACCAGCTTGCCATAAGTGTGTTTCGTTTTTCAAGTAAAAACGAAACAAAACAAATAAAGATGTTGAAATACGAAAACAAAATGTGTTTATTCCAAAATAACAACAACAACAACCGAAAACAAACATTAAGAGACCATGGTTATAATTATCCGCGTGTTTTCGCTGAAAAGCAGTTTTGATATATTTATGATTGACTTACCTCCTGCTTTCATATCGCAAAAGACGGGGAATATACCAGGAACGCCTAGAATAGAAGTAAAACCATTATGCTTAGAATGTTGAATGTTACATTACAGCACTAGCGGGCAAGGCCAAGAGATTAAGCCACCTAGTGTGAACTGACTGGAAAGGGGATGAGTACCTGAAGCAAGTTATTATCAACCCCATGATTTCTCTCAAAATACCAATTTCCCGTTTCTACTCCTGTGCATATGGCAAGACCTAGTTTATTAGTTGGAGGCCCAACTAATAGAAGAATCTATGGCTAGACCTAGTGAGTAGATAGAGGCTCCTGTTGTTGGAGTCCTGCATAACACTGTAGAATATGATTCACTGTACCGTGAAGTTTGATCCAGTAGACGCCATCACGAAGCGGTCCTTTGTTCTTGAGCAGGATGTCCTTACACGACTTGGCGGGATTTTGTAGCTTGCGACCATACGACCTCAAGTCCTTCATCTCAACAGAAACCCACCGCTTGCCATTACAGATCTCCAACAGACTCCACTTTGCTTGGAAACGCATGTGACCCAGAAGGGATCTTGAACACAAGGCGTTAGTATTGGGAACAATAACCTGGAAAAAATGATAATTTGACTGTAAATGAAAACGCTGCCTTGCTTTATTATTATTTATTCTTTTTACTCTTTACTCTTTATTTATTTTATTTTCTAACTAAAAATAGCCAGTGTCCGCAAATAGCTCAGCTAACGAGACGGGCAGAGGGTTAACATAAAGTTACAATGATAGGACAAAGAATTACAAACATTACAAAGCAAAGCAAAGAAACGAAAAAGGAAGTATGGCTACTGTACTATTAACGGAGCTCCTTAGAGCGGAGCACCATAGGTATCGCAGGAAGAATACAATAGCTCAAAGTAGAACTCGGGTATAACGATCGACTTCATTTTTCATGGTTCAGCGGTATTCCCATTTGGGTATCGCTGGCGCGTCCGTGTCTGCGCGCCCCCACACAGGTAAACCAAGACCCCAACACAGAAAAATATGTAACCGGGAGCTCCGCTTTTAGCAAGTGGCTAAATCTATATATTATTTTATAAGTCTATTCACGGCGTTTCTACTTGTTCTCAGTCAACTGTGCGCTCGCGCATTTGTTCACAAGGCCCGACTACTGTGATGATTACAGTGATGAGATCTAATGAGAGTTCCAACTATCATCCACTCTCATCTACTATCACGAGAAGCGATCAAACGGTGATGAGAGTCAGCGTGAGCACTAGCACCCAGTTACTCTCCGCGGAGGAAAGCCTGCAGTTCAGGAACCAAATGAACCTGCAGTTCTTTTGGCGGCAGCTGCTGACTGAAAATCTCCGCCCGATCGAATGGTCAACAACTCAAAGTGTGCCGGATCAATTTAAGCAGTTTTATGTTAGAGCACTTTCTGGCACTTATTGCTACATTTCATGATGATTTTTTTTGCTGTATCTGAATTTACAGTAGGCAATCAGAATGCCCTAGCATTATGTAAAAGTATTCGCTAGTACATGCATTTCGTTTCTATGACTCAGCTATCACATTTGAAGTAATATTTAAAAACCGACTATGAGGACTTCACGGTATTTCAAAGTCCGCGCAATTAGTTCCAGTCCGATCAATGTTGAAGCTTCTCCATTCATATTTTTTAGTCATTTGAAATACTCAGATAATAGCCTGTGACATAATATTCAATCACCAACCCATCTGTACCCTACCCAAACAGGATTTATCAATAAGAGGAGACCCGTGTTCTCACGTAACGGTTTCTACAGTCTGCCATAGTACGGCGCAAAGACTGGCTAATACAAAAACATTTCGATGGCGAGGGCCTTGAAAACATGAATTATGAACTGTGCAATTTTTTACAGATTTCTTCAAACTTGAGCGACAAAAATAAAAAAAGTGTAATGACCCAAAATCAGAAGTTTCAGAAACATTGCGGGACGATTTCGCAAACAGGAGACTTTTAAAACTACTTCTGTTAATATTGGCTCACATTATCAAACACGGCCTTTAAAATTATTTGAACACATAGATAAAAAAGCGCCAGTGGTGGAAGTTAAACATATCCAGAACTAAAAAAACATCCCACATTCTAATGCGACGTGAGCGCCTTTACTAATTTTGTTAAGAAGAAAGTCAATTCAACAAAACCTTACCTTGCCATATGCCGGGAGTAACGCCACAAACAGGACCAAAGCAGCGACTGTGAAACGCGCCATCATGGTATAACAGCGTATAATGAGCGGGCTATACTTCACGGACTACAGATATATCCTTTTTATGCGCGGTGAACCGAATCGTACCTCAAGCACGGTCTATGTCAGTGAAAGACCGTGACTGTTGGGACAAGTTGTTTTTAACAAGTATAAAACGCGGAATAAATGTCAAGTAATATTTCAAAAACGAGTTCAAGTGTTTTCATTGGGTTTGCAAACAACGAGAAAACTTGAAACACGAGCGGCATAGCCGCGAGTGTTTTATTGTTTTCGAGTTGTTTGTAATCCCAATGAAACACGCAGAACGAGTTTTTGGAATTACTTCTCACACAAATAAAATACACAGTTTATATCATGTTATGCAATCACGCTTAGAATGTTAAAGAACAAAAACGTGATTACATAAGCCCAAAGACGCCAAATTCGCTGATTACATCAGCCCTTTTGTTCAGGCAAAGAACATGCCATCTAATCAATTGCTGGATTGTACAACCTTGTATATGCTAATTGAATCGCCTTTTCACCTTGAACATGGCGCAGTCAAGGTTTCGTCCGCCTAAGACTGCGGAAGAAAAAGAAAGGATAACGGTATCCGCCCAAAACTCTCTACCAAATCGTGTGCGAGATACGTCGGTATGTGCTGGAACGAAAGCCCAACCTGGATTTCAATTTCTTGGATGGCAACGACAAAGGTTAGTTTATGTTTATATGTCCACGTTTCTGCTCCAAGCATGCCATTAGCCACGATATTATCAGTGTAATTTGGAGAGCTAGAAAGCAGTGAATTCACTAGGAGCAACCAAAATATTAGCCTACGTTTGTTAAGTAAGCTTTCGACTGATAAATTAACAGCGCTTTGCAGCGTTTTGGTTCAAATTAAAGCGGATGGAAATGGATTGCTAGTTTTGATTGCTGAAAATATTTTTGGGTCTTTTGGGCAAAACAAGATTCGAGTGCAACAACGAACTGGTGTTTGCATGTTCTGATAACACTAGTCTTATTTATAACATTTTTGTTTTGTTAGATTTGCTCACTTCAGACGTTTGCTGAACGCAGAAGGGAAGGACGGGACGAGCGGGCAGGATTGGCGCTAAAGAACAAGAAAGAGAAGAAGCTGCCGATCAAGACAATTAAACATGTTATTGAATTGTGTTTGAGTAGTCTATGAATATGCTAATTAAGAAATCGTTTCAAACACTAGTGATTTTCAACTGGTGTTTCATTGGGTTTCCAAAGTCATACACCTGACCAAATGCAAGAACCCCATTGGACTACGCCCTCATGAATAATGCTAATCGGTGGATCAATCAAACAAAATATTATCAAAACAGACAGACAGATTTTATTTACACCTAATTCAAAAAAATACTGCTTTAGTGTTGATATAGAAGTGGAAAATGAGACGTAGCTGTTCGATCGAATCCAGATTCCAAACAGAACTTGGTTCAGGAACCTAGGCTTATTTGGCTTAGATCTGTTTCAAGCGTCGATCTCTTTGCCCCGTCGAATCTAATTGTCAGAGATTTAATTTGCAGCTTAAAGGACACTTTGTTTTGTACAAAATAAGGCTAGATGAACCATTGTAAAACATAACTGGAATGTAAAGTTCGTTTATCTTGAATATTTTTCTTTTGGTTGTGAAATGAAAAAAAAATCGGCTGATTTAATACATAAGCTAGAATTTCGACGCGGCAAAAGATCAACTTTTGAAATGGCATTTTTAAAGCTTATTTTTTCAGCCAAGGGCGGACCAGGAATTTCAGAAGAGAGCGGTGGGGTCAGATAGTGAAAACATGGGATGAAAATTTTCTAATTTTCTCCAGCAAATACTGTAAATGTATGGGAAAATCTCTTGAGAAAGGGAGGCTTCGCCCTCCCCCCCCCCCCCCCCCCCCCCCCTTCCCTTAATCCGGCCCTGTTTTTTTTTAAGCTGAAGTATTAAGCTTCAATTTCCTTTTTTCAATTGACATTCTACAGATAAAATTCCAGAAAAAAATAGTTTTGAAGAAATTGAATGTTAGACAGGGAATTTCTACAGAAACTCTGATTCTATGGAAATGGGAAGTGTTGGTACGTCTGCTACATGGCTATACATGTGAATTCTGTCCTTTTTATTTGCTGGTGGTGTAAAAAGATATACATGCTGAGAAGTGGAAAATTGAAAGAGGAGGGGGTTGTAGTTTATTTTCACCAAACTGCTCAATCAAAACTGCTCAAAATCCCCCTGGGTATGGGGGGGGGATAAGTGACAAAATCTCGACCTAATCCTATACCCTGCCCTGGGGAAAAATATGGTTGTTGAGTACTATTGTTTATAATTTTTGGTTACGTACATGCAGGACCTAGACTTTCTCCAAATTGTCAGTTTTGGTTCACAACAGAAGTTCATTGATCACAAAATTATATGTTTGTATTTCATGCGCATATTATGCAGGCACGTTTTTATTCTTAGATTAAAACCCAGAGATTTCAATTTTTAGGGCTTTAATGATAATGGTATCAGTATATTATCAAGATGGAAACATTTTTTGTAATATGTTTAATATAAAGCATGAGAACAACTTTGGTAATTAATTTTTCTTTCCGCTGACCATACAAATCCCACACACCCCAAGGGCAAAAATTGCCTTACAATCTTGACAAATACCCCTCGTTGCCCGTGGTTTCCCTGGGAGTCACACCTTGGGGGAAGCCACTGATACAAGCATTATGCATAAGTGAAAGTATCAGGGGATCAAACGGAGACTCAATTTGATGATTTTTCATCTTCGATTACCTTTCTAAATTGCAATATTATAGTAGCTGTGGTGTATTTTACTAACATCTACCAATTGGGGGAGGGGGGGGGGGGGTTCTCCGTATATTTTAGAGTGGGGTGTGCCCCCAACCTCAAAACCTTGACCCTATCCCAGACCTAACTTTATACACTTAATGACTGCTTCCGAGTGAAACATCGAGTTTTGTTTTCCCGAGAATTTTTGTTTTCTCGAGGGAAAACAGAACTCGCTGTTTCCCGATTGTGCAGTCATTAAGTGTTTTATTATATAGCAAAAAGAAAATATGGTAAAAATAGTCCGCCGAAATTTCTCGCTCTAGCGATGTCGCCTGCGCGGGCAACAATTTTTTAAATTGTAGCCCGCGCGGGCTACATTGGATTTGTAGCCCGCCACGTGACCATGATAGAACCAATCAGAGCTCGAGTTTTCATCGAATAAACACGAGCTATATAATAATGCAAATTATTATTCAGCCATGCCACTATCTCGGTTCTGATTGGCTAAGAGTACGCAGCGAAACCTTGTTGGCGCGCAGTGCCTGACGTCATACTACAGACATTAGGATTGATGCACTCTAATGACGTCATAACGCAAGCCAATAGGTTTGGCCGCCATCTTGGTTTTCATTTCCGAATTGAAAGCCGGTTTTGCGAATATTCTCGTTGAATCTGTTATGATTTTTGCCAAGAGATCATTGCTCAGGATATCTGAACATCAACTATGGCTATTTGAATTGAATACGAAAAGGAAAATACCAATGGACGTAAGCTGAAGTTGAAAAACCGTGTCGCCGTGAGAGAGGTGCAGGATTGCATTTATCATTATATCAAGGCTAATTATCAAAATGTGATATATCATGATATTTCTTATATGTTTTTTGTATACTAGGCACATAATATCATATATATCACTGGTCTGATAAGGGGTTGATTTTTTGATATTCAGTAAAGGATTTTTATCATATAATCACCTGCTTATCATGATATTATCAGAATAATGAATTAAGGAAGAATTTCTCCTAAGGTCCATGATATAGTGATAAATCATGATATTATCAGAATATTTAATTATCTAACAATTTCTTCTAATGCCCATGATATAGTGATAAATCATGATATTATCAGAATATTTAATTAGCTAAGAATTTCTTCTAATGCCCTTGATATAGTGATAAATCATGATATTATCAGAATATTTAATGAAGTCAATTTTCTTCCAAGGGCCTTGAGAGAGTGATATATATAGTTTACTTCATAGAAAGTGCGGCGTACGGGATTATATTCACGAGTTGTTTGTGTCAAAACACGGACGAGCGAGTCTTCGAGTCTTCTATGGTGTGAGCTATTTATTACACCTATCACGATAATTTTCATTGAAATAACGCATAAATTGGAAAGATCAACTCACACAATAATGAAGCGGCAAAAAGCCAAAATGCAAGTTTACTAGCAAATAGTTTAATAATCTTAGTAGATCTAAGTTCTCAATCTAAGACCCTAAGTCCTCAAATACTTGAAATATAGTGCAAAAAAGAATACACTAGTAAAAGTAATGTAAATATGATGTCAGTAAATAGGATAAAATTTCATCTAGTCACTGTCCGATTCTATGACAAAGCGACGTGTCTTTTTGGGAGTTGGAGAATGCAATGACAAAGTTGGACTTTGGTTTACGGCATTTACAGAAATGTTAAAAGTTCCTCCCTGAATCAAGGCGCCTTGGAAAAGAGTCAATGGCTGCTGTGTTGTGGACTCCTGTACTGTTTTACTTTCATTCAGAGTCAAAGCATTGGAAACACCTACTTGGTAGCCTGATGACCCAGGCGCTCCGGGGTAGTCACCACTCAGAATATGTGAGATGTTTCTCTGTTGTCGCTCGGACAAATTGCTGTAGTTGTTGAGGCTTTGTACGTTCTTGTGGCCAGATACTTGCATAATATGCGTAGGAGGTACTCCTTGGTCATTCAGTTTTTGGATCATTCTTTTCCTCCCGCTATGATTAGTAAGATTTCTAGCATCCAAACCAGCTTTCTCTGCCATCGTTTTCATGAGTGAGTTGAGTTTATTTACTCCCATCGGAGCTGTCTTGAACCATGGTTTTGTAGTTACGGCTTTTGTTGTATGATTGACTGCTAAATAAAACGGGCTATCCGGAGTCTTCATTTGATCTGGCCTTTTAGATGCATATAGGTCATACGCCCTGACGGGATCTCTTTCGCTACCTTCGACAGCAAACATTTTAGCCTTTACTGGACGGGAATCTTTAGGATCTGCTCCGGTTCTTGTCTTAGTCTGACGTTCGTTATGCTCCAGAAAAACTGTCCCGTCTGCTGCAGTTTTTCTCTCAACATCACCCCATTTCATGTCCCTGTGTTCTTGACAGCCCCTCAGTCCAAAGAACTGCGTATTGTTCAACCACATTGTGTTTATGAGAGCCTCAGGAGAAGAGCAGCCAAGTAAACTTTTGCCATAAAGAATGTCAACTTCCTCATCTGCTAGCATACGTGCGGCATTTGGTTTGTTTCCTTTCCCTTCTTTCTTTAGTTCTTTTTGCTTCGCGACTAACACTTCTTTTGTTTTTCGGAACTCTTTTCCTTCCATAATGCTTGAAGGGTAGTCCTTCTTTCTTAGATGACGATCAAAACTTGAAACAAAAGACCTGAGAGATGTGGGTTCGTATTGTTCTCCGTCTTTTTTACGGACTTGAACTAGAAAATTGGCGATCAACACGTCGAGCTCTTTCACATCTATACTTTCTATCTCTCTCAGCTCGTTTTTACACGAAACTAAAAAGTTTTTCAACAACGAGACATCTCTCTGTGTCTTGCTTATAGTGTTCTTGTTTTCTTGTTGCTGTACGAAGTCTTCTAGAGAGCAACCAGCCGACACAAATCTAGAGTTTTCCTTCGTCCCCGCCATGATTTTCTCAAGAAAAAATTGGAGGCGCCGTCCCTAAAATTAGCCGCCAGATCTGGGAAGCCATTTCAGTGCTTGACTCTGATTGGTTAAAAGCGTCTACGCTTCTGCTGATTGGTTATACCTCCACACGTGAAAACAGCTGTACGCCATTCTGATTGGCTGTATCAACTTTTTTCACATGTAGAAATACTAGCGTATGTATTTCTACAAATGAGCTTTATGCAATAAAATTATCGTGATACGTATAATAAATCATGATATTATCGGAATATTTAATGAGGTCACTTTTTCTTCCTAGGGCTTTAAGAGAGTGATATATCATGATATTTTTAGAATATTTAATGAGGTCACTTTTTCTTCTTAGGGCTTTGAGAGAGTGATATATCATGATATTATCGGAATATTTAATGAGGTCACTTTTTCTTCCTAGGGCTTTGAGAGAGTGATATATCATGATATTTTTAGAATATTTAATGAGGTCACTTTTTCTTCCTAGGGCTTTGAGAGAGTGATATATCATGATATTATCGGAATATTTAATGAGGTCAATTTTTCTTCCTAGGGCTTTGAGAGAGTGATATATCATGATATTATCGGAATATTTAATGAGGTCACTTTCTTCCTAGGGCTTTGATATAGTGATATATCATGATATTATCAGAATATTTAATGAGGTCACTTTTTCTTCCTAGGGCTTTGAGAGAGTGATATATCATGATATTATCAGAATATTTAATGAGGGCAATTTTCTTCCTAGGGCCTTGAGAGGGTGATATATCATGATATTATCAAAATGTTTAATGAGGTAAATTTTCTTCCTATTTAATGAGAACTAGATAAATAAATAAATACGGTAGTACCTTGGTTATAAGGCTTCACATTCTGACTTCCATTAGCCAAGGATATGAGCACGGTAATTAATACCCTGGTTATAAGGCTTCATATTCGACTGGCTCCAATTTACCCAGAAGAAACAGCCAACTATTTTTCTCCTGCGGATTTGTAGAAAAATGCTATGAGCATAGAGGTTCTTTCCTGCGCATTTGTAGAACGAGGCAATGTGCAATAGTAAGCTTTTTTATTCCTATAGTTCTCTCCTGCGCATTTGTAGAATGAGGCTATATGTATAGTGAACTAATTCTTTCCGGCGCATTTTGTACAACGAGGCTATGTGTATGAGAACTAATTCTTGCATTTGTAGAAGGAGGCTATGTGTGTAGAGAACTAGTGCTTGCCTGCACACTTGTAGAACGAGCCTGTGTGTATAGAGAACTAGTTCTTTCCTGCGCATTTGTAGAACAAGGCTATGTGTGTTCTTTCGTGCGCATTGTAGAACAAGGCTATGTGTATAGAGAACTAGTTCTTTCCTGCGCATTTGTAGAAGTAGGTTATGTGTGTAGAGAACTAGTTCTGTCAAGCGCATTTATAGAACGAGGCTATGTGTATAGTGAACTAGTTCTTTCCTGCGCATTTGTAGAATGCGGGTATGTGTATAGAGAACTAGTTCTTTCCTGCGCATTTGTAGAAGTAGGTTATGTGTGTAGAGAACTAGTTCTGTCAAGCGCATTTATAGAACGAGGCTATGTGTATAGTGAACTAGTTCTTTCCTGCGCATTTGTAGAATGCGGGTATGTGTGTAGAGAACTAGTTCTTGCCTGCGCATTTGTAGAACGAGACTATGTGTATAGAGAACTAGTTTTGTCAAGCGCATTTATAGAAAGAGGCCATGTGTATAGAGAACTAGTTCTTTCCTGCGCATTTGTAGAACGAGACTATGTGTATAGAGAACTAGTTTTGTCAAGCGCATTTATAGAAAGAGGCCATGTGTATAGTGAACTAGTTGTTTCAAGCGCATTTATAGAACGAGGCTATGTGTTTAGAGCTACTTCTTTCCTGCGCATTTGTAGAGCGAGGATACGTGTATAGAGAACTAGTTCTTTCCTGCGCATGTGTAGAACGAGACTATGTGTATAGAGAACTAGTTTTGTCAAGCGCATTTATAGAAAGAGGCCATGTGTATAGTGAACTAGTTCTTTCCTGCGCATTTGTAGAGCGAGGATATGTGTATAGAGAACTAGTTGTTTCAAGCGCATTTGTAAAACGAGGCTATGTGTTTAGAGCTACTTCTTTCCTGCGCATTTGTAGAGCAAGGATATGTGTATAGAGAACTAGTTCTTTCCTGCGCATGTGTAGAACGAGGTTATGTGTATAGAGAACTAGTTCTTTCCTGCGCATTTGTAGAACGAGGCTATGTGTATAGAGAACTAGTTGTTTCAAGCGCATTTGTAAAACGAGGCTATGTGTTTAGAGCTACTTCTTTCCTGCGCATTTGTAGAGCGAGGATATGTGTATAGAGAACTAGTTCTTTCCTGCGCATGTGTAGAACGAGGTTATGTGTATAGAGAACTAGTTCTTTCCTGCGCATTTGTAGAACGAGGCTATGTGTATAGAGAACTAGTTCTGCAAAGCGCATTTATAGAACGAGGCTATGTGATAGTGAACTAGTTCTTTCCTGCGCATTTGTAGAATGCGGGTATGTGTATAGAGAACAGTTCTTTCCTGCGCATTTGTAGAACGAGAATATGTGTATAGAGAACTAGTTCTTTCAAGCGCATTTATAGAACGAGGCTATGTGTATAGAGAACTAGTTCTGTCAAGCGCATTTATAGAACGAGGCTATGTGTATAGTGAACTAGTTCTTTCCTGCGCATTTGTAGAATGCGGGTATGTGTGTAGAGAACTAGTTCTTGCTTGCGCATTTGTAGAACGAGACTGTGTACAGAGAACTAGTTCTTTCAAGCGCATTTGTAGAACGAGACTGTGTACAGAGAACTAGTTCTTTCAAGCGCATTTATAGAACGAGGCTATAGAGAACTAGTTCTTTCCTGCGCATTTGTAGAACGACACTGTGTATAGAGAACTAGTTCTTTCCTGCGCATTTGTAGAACGAGGTTATGTGTATAGAGAACTAGTTCTTTCCAGCGCATTTGTAGAGCGAGGCTAAGTGTGTAAAGAACTAGTTCTTTCCTGTGCATTTGTAGAACGAGGCTATGTGTATAGTGAACTATTTCTTTTCGGCGCATTTGTACAACAAGACTATGGTATAGTGACCTGAGTTCTTTCCTGCGCATTTGTAGAACGAGTTTTGTGAATGACTGTTTCAACTCTGACCTTGAGAATGAACTAGAGGCATTTGTGTGGAACATGTTCACTTGTAAACCCGAAAGAAATAGTGAGCCGAAGCTTATGACTGGAAGCAGCGAGGTGGTACTCACTACCGTCACATGCGAGTTTTCCGACGTATTTTTCTTTACTTATAACGTTTTGCATTTGGCTACTTTGCACTATGGTTTATAGAGAAACACGTCGAATTATCTATTTTTCAACTGATTTTGATCAATATTTCTGATAATATGAGCAATTTTATCTCCTTACCGGGTGGGGTCTGGTAACTAGTCAAACGCAAGATTCCTTTCTTTTGCAAAAAAACCCACTTGCACTCTCCCAATATCAAAAATTCGAACGGTACATAACAGTTGGAAAAATCACCAGTCACAACGTTTATAATAAAAACCTTTCTTTTAGAAATGCCGTTTGCAAGTGTTTCTGATAACACCTGACCCTGTAGGTTCAAATCTAGTGAGCCTTTGGCAGTTTAGTTGGCTGCGTAGTCAATCACAATCGTGTGAGCCAATCGGATCCTTGTTCAGTGCACTCCTTTGGCTTGTTTTTCGAGACATGTCGCAACAGACATGTCGCACTAGGCGAAACTAGGAAAGGATCTGATTGGCTCACGAGTTTGATTGACTACGCTTGATTTTCTTGACAAAAAATGGTCTTCGAAACGCTCTTGGCCTATTTCTTCAAACTTATAGTCTGACCTCATTGGCGTTGGTATTGCGAAAAGTTATCTTGCATGTCTGGGTGGATTCTTCAACTCAAAAATGGAGGGCCGCCATTTCGTTGCCATGGAAGCGTCAATTTAAACAAAACATGTAAACACATATAACGATCAATTGCATGTTTATTGTAAAGTGGCTTGCCTTTCTGTGTATGTATAGCACGTGAGATACAGGCCATACCAGACCGAAGAGTCAACTAAAAACTGCTATAAGCCACCTTAGAGTGCAAATTTTCTTAGTTTTTTTATTAATAACACGCAATGGCAGTGGTTCAAAATACCTATTTTTTTTGCAAAATACAGACAACGCTTCAAATCTACTAAGATACCTATTGTCTTGAATAAATTCCCGTTGATTTGCGATAAATGTGAAACTAATCGCGCGCTAAAATTATCTGAAAAACAGAAAAAATGAAGAACTTTTTCTAAACTGTAATGAATTTCTTCCGAATTGCATAAATTACAAAAATAACATAGTGAGTTTTAAATCTCGTGTGTTATAGCCGAAGTCTACCTCGTCGGTGCGAATGGAATCTCAGATGTATAGGTTTAAATAGTTTGAGCAAAAAAACTTGATTTTTTTTAAATGTAAACGAAGAAATTAGAAACAAACTTCGGTAGCAGTCACATTTGCTGTCGTTTGTTTAGATATGTAAATTTTATGAAGTGGGGGACAAAACTTTCAGTAAACTACACGCCATTGCTAAACTCTCTCAAAATAGGCTATAAGTCCGGGCAATAGACCAAATGACTGCAATTTTACTAGACCACACATCTGTAGTTTCTTAGTGCAATAAGGCTTATGGTTATCTATATATCAGAGGAAATGCAAACCCCGGTCGTATTATTATGCTTTAAATTTTGGTGGGGGACAATGCTTTCAGTAAACTTCGAAATTTTATATTTCCAAGAACTTATTTCCAATCTCAGTCAGAATGCCACATTTCGACTTAAAAATCTATAGACCACAGTTGGCTCAGTTTGTTTCATTGCGGCGTTGCTTATTTTGACAATAAATCTAAAAAACCTGAAATACGCTAAAATTATCAAATTTTTGGGACACGAAAATGGCAAAGACGTTTTCACTAATAATATCGAAGAAGATGCATATATTGAAGAAAATACCATATAAGTTATTTCATTTAGGATTGGAACTTCGATTTATGGCAAATTTTGCGTTGTATGTTTTATCCATGAAGAAATAAGTAAAAATATTTTTACACCAGGCGCTGAACGTGTGACGCTGGGACATGCAAATTTGCATAAAAACAGAGATATTTATAATGATTTTTCGATCCTAAAAAACTCTTTTTCACAAAAATTATTTTTCCAGGGAAAGATGAGTATTAGGTGCATAGACTTGTGCTTAGAGAATGAGCTTACTGCAAACCGATGCTTTAAAAATTGATTTTAACGGCAAAAATTGGCGAGTGAGTACCACCTCGCTGCTTCCAGTCTTATCTGTTTCTTTGATTATTTTATTGCACCTTTTAGCCAAATGGTTGCAAACCCTAGGCCTGCTGGACTTCTATAGGACTTGTCAAGAACGTGCCTGGCTATGATAACTTTATGATAATAAAATACTAACTGAGAGGACTGAAAATGGAGAATGCGGTTATTTGATATTATCGTGATATATCACACAAGTTCGTGATTATCTGATAAATCATAATATTATCAGAACTAAAATTGAGATATTTACATAATATAGGGCAGTTTGATAATCTCATGATATATCACAATACACTCTGGCTTCAACACATCTTGGCTGTTTCATCACTTGACTGAGATTTGATAATGATAATTTGCTATTATTTCTTGATAATGATAATTTGAGACATGGGGAAAAACAATCACTTTATGATAATGATATTTTGAAAATGCTTAGTTGAGATTTTCCAATCATTTGTTAAATAATGATAGTGACATATCATGAGATTATCAGAATATGACAGTGATATGATATCGGATAATTTGAGATCTGCAATAAAAAAAATATACAACAGTAATCATGATAATATCGTTGATAATGATATTTTGATATGCAAAGTGCAAATCGTTGAAATTTGAGATTATCACCAAAATATCACTCAAATTTCATAATATCATTTATCAATTTGATGATATACAATCATGATATTTTGAGAAACCGCAATCCTGCACCTTAGTGGTCGCCGTGCACGGCCTCATCGTTGATTTCGTTTAGCTAGGTAAGAATTCTTGGTTGCTGAATAATAAAACAATTATTGAATTCGGTTTTCGCATGATAGTGAGATTTGTCAACGCCTCGAGTTAGTGTTATCCGCCTCAGCTTCGCTTCGGCAGATAACACAAAGGTACCTCGGCGTTGCCAAATCTCACTATCATGCTCAACCTCATCCAATAAGTGTTAAATATTGCCCCCAGACCAATTGTGACTGCAATGTTTAAAAATCCAGGGCAGGGCAGATTTACTAAAACATTTAGGGGTGTGGAGGAGACGTTGCCCCCATTTCTTGGGAGATTTTCCCATACATTTACC
Organism: Scolanthus callimorphus; assembly: GCA_033964015.1. Lineage (NCBI taxonomy): Eukaryota > Metazoa > Cnidaria > Anthozoa > Actiniaria > Edwardsiidae > Scolanthus > Scolanthus callimorphus. Next base: position 27,267,647 of record CM066921.1, read on the forward strand.
ATATTTACTGTAGGAGATGTGCAATTTTTTGTTTATATTATCACTATCTATATAGTCCCCCTTTCTGAAATTTACCTGGATTTACTTAATTATGCTACCGCGGAGGCTTTTGCTCCTATTGGTGACATAGAATTTATACTAATGTCGACATTTCGTAACTAGCTCGAGCGTTTGTTTAACAGCCCAGGATCTTATTTAGAGGAGAGAATGCAGAGCTTTTCAGCTAATCAAAGGTTACATTTAGATGGATGGCCGCTGTAGGCTCACGCGTGCACATGCTTGATTACATCCCATTCAATCTGGAAGTCAATGTTGTTGTTTTTTAGCTCCCAGACTCGCAAGATATAAATTTTCCTTGCATTTACAATAAGGGAATTCAGCTTCTAGTACATTGCCCCTTTGAGAAAAAATGACACTGAGGCAATCATGGTTTTATTTAATTTCTAATATTCATTTTATTGTAAATTAATATTGACCAGCAAAAAGAAGCATACATGCCTCTTCTGTGTCAAGCTATTTATTAACATCAATAGACACATACAGCGCAAACATGGCAAGGAACTGAGCAGGGCCGTAGCTAGCATAGGGACAAAGGTGCTTGGATGTGAGATGCACCAGAAGCTCTATCAAGTTGTAGCGACACATTAGTAATTGTAAATTTGTCGGGACCCCAAGGACACTTAAAAGGTAGATCGAGGTGTCAGTGTGACACCTCTTACCAGTGATAAGGCTGGGATAGAGGATGGGGCAGGAAACATTGGCCTAGAAACGATGATAAGTCCTAACACGACCCTAACTATATCTTGCAGTTTGGCTCCTCATGGTACAAGAAGGTGGCCAGTCCAATGCCGACTACATCAGGCAGAGGATGAGGCAGTTGGCTGCAAATGTAGTAAAAAGATGGCTGTTTTCAGCATCGAGGGCTGGAGCTGGGGGTCATAGCCTGAAGATATGTGCCTCTCTGGAGCAGGGCAATGGCCTACAGGAGAAAAAGTTAGGCCAGAAACTTCCAAGAGCTGATGGAGATTGAATGGTCAACAGGATCTCATACAGGTAAAAATATTTTTCATTCTAGTATCAACCGCCTTAAAACACAGCTAGGGCAATGAAGGAGCACCAGGCTTTCCTGATCCACCCATAAGTTGCCAACGCCTATAGCTAATGCTTTGTGAATATTGATCCTCCAAAACTGCTTATTATTCTCGTTTCTGATATCGAGATTTTGGAATTGATATCGGAATTTGCTAGATTGGTGTTTGTCAGATATGTAGCCAATACTAATACTTCACAGTTTTGCTGCAATGTTTAATGGGAACCTGTTCAGCTTGGCTAACGAGGCAGCGTTGCTGGCATATTTCCGACTCCAAGCAGAATTTTACAGACTTTCATTTGTACCCTTTCAATTGTCTCTTCTTCGACTTTTGTTCATTCTCGAACCCAGAGCACTGTGGCAACTGGCAGAGGGGGGGGGGGGGGGGGGGGGGGCTCTTAACATCCATTGACGCTCGATTTCGCATATGAGAATTGACCATTTTCACGATGTTATGAGAACAATACCCTTGAGGCGTTCCGTTCTGGTGAAGACGCCTTTTGTTCGTTCTCGAACCCAGAGCACTCCCGCTGGTCACCTGGCAGGGGAGGCTCTGTTGACATACATCGATGCATGCGCGAGATTTGAGATTTGTTCTCTGATTTTCCGTTACGGCTCTTATATTCCACGGAATGAGGTGATAAAGTGGTCAAAATGTTGCGGCCTCACAAGGCGTAGCCGCAAAAATAAATACCAAAACAGCGTGTGCGCAGCCAAACCGTTGTTTTCATTGGTTCTTTTTAGCACGCGCGCTGATGATTGCGCGTTCCGTTGTATAGAGCTGATTTCACATGACTGTCGTGAGTAATTACTTTGTAATTACTCTCATACGTTTTGTTCAGAATTGGAGTAATTACTTTGCGATTGGTTTCACGACAGTCATGTGAAAACCACTCTATGTTAGAGCGCAACGTTCTATGACTTTATCGGCGAAATAGAGCACGCGTGACGTTGGGAGAGACACGAGAACATCGAGTGTCCAATTCTCGTACCTAGAGCTTCCCGGCTCGTCTGTTTTCGGTGAGACTCTGGGGACATCCAATTGAGGGCCTTCGCTGATTGGCTGATTTTGAACGTTGAGGCGTGCACAGAAAGTTGTTTCTCACGTGACGGCTCTGCATCACAAACTCGCGCATGCGTCAGTGGCTGTCTCCAGAGCCTCTCCATTCTCGTACCCAGAGCTCCCCAGCTCGTCTGCTCGCAGGGGTGGCTCTGGGGACATCCATTTGAGGGCCGTCGCTGATTGGTTGATTTTGAGCCTTGGAGCATGCGCTGAAAGGTCTTTCTCTCAACGGCTCTGTATTAAATAGTCACGCATGCGTCAGTGGCTGTCACCAGAGCCTCCCCCGCGAGGTTACGAGTCGGGGAGCTCTGGGTAAGAGAATGCGAGTGTCCCTCTTATCATCACAAGTGCTCTATTCGCCTTATAAAGTCATAGAAAGATGTGCTAATAAAGAGACGTGTCTTCCTTGTGTTGCTCGTGGCCGCCACGAAAGCCGATCAGAGCAATGACAGCGTTAAGCTTAAACATACTGCGTTCCCGTAAATGCGTTTATACGGCCTATTTTGCAGGTGTTTCTGCTTTGTAAATAGAACATTTTAAAGTTTTATGTTTTTATGATATAGCGGGAAAGAACCATTACTTTATCGGTGAAATGGAGCGTAGATTTGGACCAATCAGAGCGCGCGTTATCAGAATCAGGTTACCATCATGATGAATGACAGAATTAAATGTCCTTCTTAAAAATGAAAGGTGTGCAAACAGCAATGTGTTTCTGGATCCCTTCGGGATGCCTTGGTTTGAGGTAATGCAATGTAAAAGAAGGAAAAACCAACACAGAAACGCAAGATTTGCCAACGTTTCGGACCTTTATTTCGGTCCTTCTTCAGGGCAACCTGAAGAAGGACCGAAATAAAGGTCCGAAACGTTGGGAAATCTTGCGTTTCCGTGTTGGTTTTTCCTTCTTTTACATAGAATTAAATGTCCGAAACGGTTTTAATCCTGCTTATGTTGGTCTTTGTCTTCATTTTTAAGTACTGTATTCCTAGACCAGCGTCCATTTGGATCCAGAGCCGCCGCTGTTTACAAGTTTTCTTATTTTTAACTAACAGAATCAGAATTCGAGAAACGCGCGCAGTGTGGTATAAAAACAAACGAACGACAGATTCATCTAACTTATCTTTATTTCTCGATGATTGTTACATGATCGTTTTACGTACTACATTTTAATCATTGCATTTTATTATGCTTTATTAGACTGTCAAAGCCTTGCACGTGCACTAACCAAGGAGACGTTCTGACCTGGAAGAAACAAAAGGTGAATGATAAAAAAAAACCTCAATAAACGTGTCGATGAAAACGCGACCCTATTATGGTGAAAATGGAAACTTAAAAGAATAAAGCTACGGCTAAACTAGGACACCATGTAGCGCGCAACATTTGTGTCCTGCATGTTCCCCCAGTGGCTAAACTAGGAAACATCGCACGCGTGTGTCTCGGACACATGACACGTTTCTTGTCTTGCGAAGAAACATTTCTTTGTGTCCCGGCTACACAATTCTCGCGTGGCTAAACTGGGAAACAGAGAAAACGTTGCGCGCTACGTGTGTCCTAGTTTAACAGTTTAGAATCAGTGCCGTAGCTAGCGGAGGGGCAGAGGGGGCAGTTGCCGCCCAGTGAAGCAAAAGTTTTAGTGTCAACATGTGGGGACAAAACTGCCCCCCCCCCCCCCCCTAGACAAAAATGTCTAGCTACGGCCTTGGAGAATGATGTGTCCTTTTGAAAATCAACACACAACATTTTCCTTGGCGTTAGCACCGTTAACCATATTATTTCATTGTGCACGTATGGCAGAGTGCTTTGGATGCAACGTTTTTCGAAATAGCTTTACACCTATTTCAGAAAAGGTTGCAACGTCTCAATTGCCTGTTGTAGCTCGCGGTGAGTCATGGGAGAAACTAAGAAAATCACGAAATTTTCGTATTAACTCAGTAAAATATTTCTTGATTTTATAATCATTTGGCATACGTAGGGTGATAAGTATGGCTCTACCTATTTGCTCCTACACAAACAATGTGTCACCACAGTAGGTTTTATTCTGGAAAGAAATAGAAAAAAATCATATCTCCGAAAGAAAGATCCAATAACGACCAAACTTGACACAAAATGCCTTTAAGTTGATAGCTATCTAATTTCAAAGGCGCCACGTGATATAACGTCACTGATTACGTCAAGAAAGTGCCAAAAAATGTCTCTAACCACTCAAAAGCGACTTGATGGTTATACTTGTCTGACGCCACTTGTCCTTATGTATGGTGCTGCGCAGAAGCTTCGCTAAAATCAACAAAAGCATTTGCTTGTCCCAGCGCTTGCGTTCGCGTGACCAAAAGACGCCAAAACAAGGGGAAGAAGAACACAACGTCTTGATTTTTAGTTCCGTATTTATTCTTATGTAATTATTATGAGGGAGATCTGAGATATACGAACGTGATACCTTTATTCCAGAACGGGAACCTGCGCGTAAAATCACGCGTAAAAGAAAAGTCGCCGTCTCTTGACCCTTGGAGCGCCCTTGAGTTAGAATATTGACAGCGACCGAAAACGAAGTAGACAGCAAGTAACAAATTTGCCACTTCACTACACACAATTACTGCCTTTTTATTTGTACAAAAATATTTTTATTGATAGAGGCTTAGAGTCTGAAAATGTTGTGTGCCATTGTTTAGAGCGCATTCATTGGCTAATTAAAGTGAAAGTGAGAGGAGCTACTCCTTTTATCGTGGAACCGCGTGTTTATCAAGACATCCTGGTCCTATTTAAAGGGGCACTCGCACGCTTAATTTTTGTACCACCTGTCAAAAAATAAGTATAATTATAATCACCAAAAATACATTTAAGTTTACCGGGAATAACCAAAATTACAGTCCAGGTTTGTTAAATGACCTTTTAACTGTTAACTCAATACAAATCGATAGCGTTTTTATCTATTATCAAGAGGATGGAATTGGATTGCGATTTGAATTATTTACTTGTCAAGCAAGCGTGCGAGTGCCCCTTAAGGCCTCTGTGTACTCTGTTCGTATTACAAGCAATGCCTACCTTAACGCACGTACACTGCAAATACATCAGCATGTCCCACAGTACCTGACAACAAGAACGAGTAAACAAGTTATAAACGTCCAGTCTCGTACACAAATACTTTCCGGGTTTTAGGATGCGCAATGGTTTGTGGGATAGAGCATCCACCATTCCCAGTCCCAACGCTCCAAAACAATTTTCATAGCGGTGCTCCTGGCAGGATTCTTGATAGTGTGTGAGTGTGATTTTACTAATTATAGTTAGTAAAATCAAACTCACGCACTATCACGAATCCTGCATTCTGATTGGCTCAAAACTCACTGTCTATTGAAAAGGCCGGCGTTTTGAAGAAAAACAAAACAAGGCGGCCTCTAAAAAGTTTCATTATTCGAAGGTAGTGTGTGAGTGTGATTTTAGTAAAACAATTAGATTACTCGCTCTCGATTTCTATGAGCTCCCTCTCGATTTCTATGACTCGTCGAAGACTCCTCGTCAACTATTCGCTCATAGAAATCTCGAGCTCGTAATCAAATTGTTAAATATTAGCTGAGCTATAGAAATGAAATAGAAACTAGCATTCTTTGGCCACATTACAAGCGCACGAGGGCTGTCCCAGGTCATCCTAGAAGGACGAGTTGAGGGTCGACGATCGAGAGGACGGCAAAGGAGACGTTGGCTTGACGGCATCAAGGAGTGGACTGGCCTGTCGGGCTCCGAGTGCTCTGCATTAGCACTCGGCAGGGACGCTTGGAGAGGCATGTGTGTGGCCCCTAGGATCGCCGACCCTCAATCATGAGGAAGGCAAGGCAAGGCATAGAAATGAGCACATCTGTTCATGATTAAGGTGAAATTCGAGAAGAAACATTCGACGAGAAAACCGATAACAGTTGTAATTTTACTGCTCAACTTTGAAGTATCGTGCTGTTAAATATCTAGAACAACTCACTTCTATTATCCCAGTTAGTGCGCTTATGAGACTTGCTGTACAGGAATGCAAGATTCCCGTTGCGTCTGTCCCATGGACATCCAGTACGCCAGTTAGGAGCAACAAGCCACCCAACGTCACCACGACATCCACCATAGCTATTATTGATGAAGAAGGTTCGTTTGTGCCGTGGGTCACCATTAATCGAGAAGTAGTTTCCATTGGCCAGGTCTGACCAGGGCGAGTTGGTGACGCGAGGATACGTGAACCAGTTCATGTTGTTGGTGTTTCTGGCGTCAAATGTGATGTCTAAGACTTTTGCTTTGTTTTTGTACAAAACAACCTTGGCCTGCGGGGAAAAATAAAAGTTACGGGCATGGTGAGGACTATGAAGATGGCGATAAAGATAATGGTGACTGTGATTGGGTGAAAACTTCCTATCCCTTAAGTAATGTTTACAAAACGAGCTGGAGTGTTTTATCGGCAGAGATAGAAATGAGGCGAAGCCGCGCGAGTTTTGTAAACTACTTCTAAAGCGGTTGCCAGTAATAATTCCAAGTTAGCTTACAAAAAAGAAAACAAATTGTATGAACTGCTTCATTGAAGTCTAAATATAAGAAATCTGATATAGACTGCCTTCAAGCTGTATTGTTTAGCTATTTTGAAATGGCAAACAAAATATTGTTGGAACAAACGTTCTGTTCATCATTACACGACATTCAAAAAGAGAAGAATTCCCTTTGAATAGCTGTCACTTATTTACCTGTAATAATGATGAGCAAAGAAATGCCGTTTGCAAATGTCATAGAAAAGAAATGCATGTACTAGCGATACCAATAATAATGCTAGGGCTTTCTGATTAGCTTTTGTAAAGAAAGGGTTATGTCATTAGTTTTTGGGGCAGTGTTTCCTATTGTTTTTATTCAAATTTCTTTTAAAATTTGTAATGCGCGCAAAGCATCATAACGCAATTGTCCAAATCATTCTCGTTAACGAAGCAGTGCGGTTCGTACGGACCGCTTGGACGGGTGAGATAAATTAATTTATCTGTGCATGGCTTTTGAGCCCAATTATTACCAAATAATTGTCAAGTATATCCATTTGGCTTGTTTCAGGAAATCTTCACGGAAGGGAGGTCAGCAGTCGCACTGCCTCATCGTTCAAAGTTTTTATCATGGTCACCGAATTGCAATAAATGAACATCGCTTTACGCAATGCACGTATTCATTTCTAACATGCGTTCCTTTTTCGTAGGTTATGGGAAAAGGTGGAAATCATGACCACAGAGCGTTTGTAAGAGATGGGGTCATGCTAAGCATCATCTACTGTTCAATGACTAAATAGAGAACCATAAAATTATTTATCTGCTGTACTAATAACCTGGATGAGCTCATATATATATATGTTTTCTTTCTTTTTGGGGGGGAGGGTTCAGCGTTCTTTTTCATCTGCCCAAAAAAACAAACTTTTAATAGTTAGGGAGGCTAACTAGATAACTGGATAGTTTACTTGGTCTCCCTGCTCGCACTTTTTTTCCCACCAAAATATAAACTCACTCCAAACCTATACCAAAGTTATACTATATGTATAACTCTAACTGATAATAGCCTTATGAGTAAATAAAGTTGATTGATTGATTGACTGATTCATTCATTCATTCATGAATATTATCGGGGGAACATGCTGTTCTGGTGAGTTGCTGTTCTGGTGAGTACTGATGCTCAGTGAGCCAAACTTGATAGAGAACTGGAACCGCTCACTGCTCACTGAACCGGATCTGATATAGAACTCTGACGTCACCGGAGTTCTATATCAGATTCAGTTCAGTGCGCAGCAGTTCTATATCATTGCTGGCTGATTGAAACCATTGTGATATGGCAACCAATCAGAACAGCTGTTCCCTGAAAATATTCATGGACGCCCCAAAATGCTAATTTATATCTGGGTATACAACCGGTCTTCATGGTCATGATTTCATTGTGTTTTCCTGATTGACGATTCATGAGTTTTAGAAGAGGATTTATTAAATAAAAGGCAAACTGTTCATTGGGAAAAGCCAGAAAGAACTTGGGGACAGTTTAAACTACTCATTTGCAAAAATCCCAAACACCTTGGCTTCCTCAAGAGTAGTTTGCATCTGATTTTTCAATCAGATAAATCCCTCGAGCATGCGTTGTCTGTCGTTCATGAAGAAATTGGTCATGAAGACATTGGTATCTTGCTCGAAACTCGGAAGCCATAGGAGGGGCGGGTCTTAAGTCTTGAGAGAATCGGAAGAGGCAACCTTTATAAGTGATATTTCTCCCTTCCCTTCCCCATTTTCTTAGCATTTTCTGTAAGGTCCCTAAGGCAAAACCTGTTTTGGTTTGAATGTTGTCCAACGGTGCACCAAGCGATTCTTGTAAGGCGTCCAACGTCTGTCCATGTCACGTGGGTGTATCCCGTCAAGTACATGTTCATGTACAGAGTACGGCGTCTTCCATGCGGTAGACAGACCTTGATGGAAGCCTCTAGCCACCTTGAAAACCAGCGTCCAACCTGAAATAGCGCGCAACAATGCAGTTAGCTGATATGAGACCAGAAGGGAGATCAAATAACTTAAATTGCGTTCATCGATCTCTCCGTTGAACAATGTGCTCGATCAGGTTCCTTGGATCACCAGCTTGCCATAAGTGTGTTTCGTTTTTCAAGTAAAACAAAACCAAACAAATAAAGATGTTGAAATACGAAAACAAAATGTGTTTATTCCAAAATAACAACAACAACAACAACGAAAACAAACATTAAGAGACCATGGTTATAATTATCCGCGTGTTTTCGCTGAAAAGCAGTTTTGATATATTTATGATTGACTTACCTCCTGCTTTCATATCGCAAAAGACGGGGAATATACCAGGAACGCCTAGAATAGAAGTAAAACCATTATGCTTAGAATGTTGAATGTTACATTACAGCACTAGAGGGCAAGGCCAAGAGATTAAGCCGCCTAGTGTGAACTGACTGGAAAGGGGATGAGTACCTGAAGCAAGTTATTATCAACCCCATGATTTCTCTCAAAATACCAATTTCCCGTTTCTACTTCTGTGCATATGGCAAGACCTAGTTTATTAGTTGGAGGCCCAACTAATAGAAGAATCTATGGCTAGACCTAGTGGAGTAGATGCAGGCCCCTTCTGATGGTCTCTTGATTCTTCTACTCCTGTGCATATGGCTAGACCTAGTGGAGTAGATAGAGGCTCATGTTGTTGGAGTCCTGCATAACACTGTAGAATATGATTCACTGTACCGTGAAGTTTGATCCAGTAGACGCCATCACGAAGCGGTCCTTTGTTCTTGAGCAGGATGTCCTTACACGACTTGGCGGGATTTTGTAGCTTGCGACCATACGACCTCAAGTCCTTCATCTCAACAGAAACCCACCGCTTGCCATTACAGATCTCCAACAGACTCCACTTTGCTTGGAAACGCATGTGACCCAGAAGGGATCTTGAACACAAGGCGTTAGTATTGGGAACAATAACCTGGAACAAATGATAATTTGACTGTAAATGAAAACGCTGCCTTGCTTTATTATTATTTATTCTTTTACTCTTACTCTTTACTCTTTATTTATTTTATTTTCTAACTAAAAATAGCCAGTGTCCGCAAATAGTTCAGCTAACGAGACGGGCAGAGGGTTAACATAAAGTTACAATGATAGGACAAAGAATTACAAAAATTGAAAGCAAAGCAAAGAAACGAAAAAGGAAGTTTGGCTACTGTACTATTAACGGAGCTCCTTAGAGCGGAGCACCATAGGTATCGCAGGAAGAATACAATAGCTCAAAGTAGAACTCGGGTATAACGATCGACTTCATTTTTCATGGTTCAGCGGTATTCCCATTTGGGTATCGCTGGCGCGTCCGTGTCTGCGCACCCCCACACAGGTAAACCAAGACCCCAACACAGAAAAATATGTAACCGGGAGCTCCGCTTTTAGCAAGTGGCTAAATCTATATATTATTTATAAGTCTATTCACGGCGTTTATACTTGTTCTCAGTCAACTGTGCGCTCGCGCATTTGTTCACAAGGCCCGACTAATTACTGTGATGATTACAGTGATGAGATCTAATGAGAGTTCCAACTATCATCACTCTCATCTACTATCACGCGAGAAGCGATCAAACGGTGATGAGAGTTGATGAGAGTCAGCGTGAGCACTAGCACCCAGTTTCTGTCCGCGGAGGAAAGCCTGCAGTTCAGGAACCAAATGAACCTGCAGTTCTTTTGGCGGCAGCTGCTGACTGAAAAACTCCGCCCGATCGAATGGTCAACAACTCAAAGTGTGCCGGATCAATTTAAGCAGTTTTATGTTAGAGCACTTTCTGGCACTTATTGCTACATTTCATGATGATTTTTTTTTATGTATCTGAATTTACAGTAGGCAATCAGAATGCCCTAGCATTATTTAAAAGTATCGCTAGTACATGCATTTCTTTTCTATGACTCAGCTATCACATTTGAAGTAATATTTAAAAACCGACTATGAGGACTTCACGGGATTTCAAAGTCCGCGCAAATAGTTCCAGTCCGATCAATGTTGAAGCTTCTCCATTCATATTTTTTAGTCATTTGAAATACTCAGATAATAGCCTGTGACATAATATTCAATCACCAACCCTTCTGTACCCTACCCAAACAGGATTTATCAATAAGAGGAGACTCGTGTTCTCACGTAACGGTTTCTACAGTCTGCCATTGTACGGCGCAAAGGCTGGCTAATACAAAAACATTTCGATGGCGAGGGCCTTGAAAATATGAATTATGAACTGTGCAATTTTTTACAGATTTCTTCAAACTTGAGCGACAAAAATAAAAAAGTGTAATGACCCAAAATCAGAAGTTTCAGAAACATTGCGGGACGATTTCGCAAATAGGAGACTTTTAAAAATACTTCTGTTATTATTGGCTCACATTATCAAACACGGCCTTTAAAATTATTTGAACGCATAGATAAAAAGCGCCAGTGGTGGAAGTTAAACATATCCAGAACTAAAAAACATCCCACATTCTAATGCGACGTGAGCGCCTTTACTAATTTTGTTAAGAAGAAAGTCAATTCAACAAAACCTTACCTTGCCATATGCCGGGAGTAACGCCACAAACAGGACCAAAGCAGCGACTGTGAAACGCGCCATCATGGTATAACAGCGTATAATGAGCGGGCTATACTTCACGGACTACAGATATATCCTTTTTATGCGCGGTGAACCGAATCGTACCTCAAGCACGGTCTATGTCAGTGAATGACTGTGACTGTTGGGACAAGTTGTTTTTAACAAGTATAAAACGCGGAATAATGTCAAGTAATATTTCAAAAACGAGTTCAAGTGTTTTCATTGGGTTTGCAAACAACGAGAACACCATTGAAACACGAGCGGCATAGCCGCGAGTGTTTTATTGTTTTCGAGTTGTTTGTAATCCCAATGAAACACGCAGAACGAGTTTTTGGAATTACTTCTCACACAAATAAAATACACAGTTTATACCATGTTATGCAATCACGCTTAGAATGTTAAAGAACAAAAACGTGATTACATAAGCCCAAAGACGCCAAATTCGCTGATTACATCAGCCCTTTTGTTCAGGCAAAGAACATGCCATCTAATCAATTGCTAGATTGTACAACCTTGTATATGCTAATTGAATCGCCTTTTCACCTTGAACATGGCGCAGTCAAGGTTTCGTCCGCCTAAGACTGCGGAAGAAAAAGAAAGGATAACGGTATCCGCCCAAAACTCTCTACCAAATCGTGTGCGAGATAGTGTCGGTATGTGCTGGAACGAAAGCCCAACCTGGATTTCAATTTCTTGGATGGCAACGACAAAGGTTAGTTTATGTTTATATGTCCACGTTTCTGCTCCAAGCATGCAATTAGCCACGATATTATCAGTGGTACGGCTAGGTGGCGCAGTGTGTTTGTGCACGGCACACTGTGCGTACGGTCCTGAGTTCGAATCCCGGATCAACCAACCGTATCGACTTTTCTCTGTTCCGAGTAGCTTGCTTATAGCTTTGAATTCCTTTCACCTGGAGCTCTGATAGAGAAAGGGGGGTAAGTAGTGCACCGTCTCCCCGATTAGTAGTGCACTCGTGCACGGCTAGAAGATTTGAGACGTTAATAAAGTTGCTTACTTTTTTCTTTTTTTTGTGTGTGTAATTTGGAGAGCTAGAAAGCAGTGAATTCACTAGGAGCAACCAAAATATTAGCCTACGTTTGTTAAGTAATCTTTCGAGTGATAAATAACAGCACTTTGCAGCGTTTTGGTTCAAATTAAAGCGGATGGAAATGGATTGCTAGTTTTGATTGCTGAAAATATTTTTGGGTCTTTTGGGCAAAACAAGATTCGAGTGTAACAAAGAACTGGTGTTTGCATGTTCTGATAACACTAGTCTTATTTATAACATTTTTGTTTTGTTAGATTTGCTCACTTCAGACGTTTGCTGAACGCAGAAGGGTAGGACGGGACGAGCGGGCAGGATTGGCGCTAAAGAACAAGAAAGAGAAGAAGCTGCCGATCAAGACAATTAAACATGTTATTGAATTGTGTTTGAGTAGTCTATGAATATGCTAATTAAGAACTCAATATCACTAATGTTTGAAATCGTTTCAAACACTAGTGATTTTCAACTGGTGTTTCATTGGGTTTCCAAAGTCATACACCTGACCAAATGCAAGAACCCCATTGGTCTACGCCCTCATGAATAATGCTAATCGGTGGATTAATCAAACAATTTATTATCAAAACAGACAGACACACTTTATTTACACCTAATTAAAAAAATGCTGCTTTAGTGTTAGATATAGAAGTGGAAAATGAGACGTAGCTGTTCGATCGAATCCAGATTCCAAACAGAACTTGGTTCAGGAACATTTAGGCTTATTTGGCTTAGATCTGTTTCAAGCGTCGATCTCTTTGCCCCGTCGAATCTAATTGTCAGAGATTTAATTTGCAGCTTAAAGGACACTTTGTTTTGTACAAAATAAGGCTAGATGAACCATTGTAAAACATAACTGGAATGTAAAGTATGTTTATCTTGAATATTTTTATTTGGTGGTTGTGAAATAATAAAAAAAAAATCGGCTGATTGCTGATTTAACATAAGCTAGAATTTCGACGCGGCAAAAGATCAACTTTTGAAATGGCATTTTTGAAGCTTATTTTTTCAGCCAAGGGCGGACCCAGGAATTTGAAAAGAGAGCGGTGGGGTCAGATAGTGAAAACATGGGATGAAAATTTTCTAATTTTCTCCAGCAAATACAGTAAATGTATGGGAAAATCTCTTGAGAAAGGGAGGCTTCGCCCTCCCACTCCCCCCCTCCCCTTAATCCGGCCCTGTTTTTTTTTAAGCTGAAGTATTAAGCTTCAATTTACTTTTTTCAATTTACGTTCTACAGACAAAATTCCAGAAAAAAATAGTTTTGGAGAAATGAATGTTTGGCACAAGTATACTCATCATACTGTGGGCATTAGACAGGGAATTTCTACAGAAACCCTGATTCTATGGGAAATGGGAAGTGTTGGTCTGCTACATGGCTATACATGTGAATTCTGAACACTTTGCCATGGGAAATTCAGCTTTTTCCATGAATTGGGTTCTACAGAAATTCAGTAAGGTAAGAGTCCCCAATTTTCACATGTTTGTGTAATATCAACTCTCTCATTCCTGTCCTATTTATTTGCTGGTGGTGTAAAAAGATACATGCTGAGAAGTGGAAAATTGAAAGAGGGGGTTGTAGTTTATTTTCCCCAAACTGCTCAATCAAAACTGCTCAAAATCCCCCTGGGTAAGGGGGGGGGGGGGGGGGGGGTGGATAAAGTGACAAACTCCCTACCTAATCCTATACCCTGCCCTGGGGAAAAATATGGTTGTTGAGTACTATTGTTATCATAATTTTTGGTTACGTACATGCAGGACCTAGACTTTCTCCAAATTGTCAGTTTTGGTTCACATCAGAAGTTCATTGTTCACAAAATTATATGTTTGTATTTCATGCGCATATTATGCAGGCACGTTTTTATTCTTAAGATTAAAACCCAGAGATTTAAATTTTTAGGGCTTTAATCATGGTATCAGTTATATTATCAAGATGGAAATATTTTTGTAATATGTTTAATATAAAGCATGAGAACAACTTTGGTAAGTTTTCTTTCCACTGACCATACAAATCCCACACCCCCAAGGGCAAGAAGCCTTACAATCTTGACAAATACCCCTCGTTGCCCATGGTTTCCCTGGGGGTCACACCTTAGGGGAAGCCACTGATACAAGCATTATGCATAAGTGAAAGTATCAGGGGATCAGACGGAGACTTGTCAATTTGATGATTTTTCTTCTTCGATTACTTTTCTAAATTGCAATATTATAGTGGGTGTGGTGTATTTGACTAACATCTACCAATTAGGGTGGGGTACTCCCTATATTTAAGGGTGGGTTGTGCCCCCAACCTCAAAACCTTGACCCTATCCCAGACCTAACTTTGCAAAATATTGCCCCCAGACCAATTGTGACTACAATGTTTAAAAATCCAGGGCATGCCCCTGGCAAGGGCAGATTTACTAAATCATTTAGGGGTGTGGAGGAGACTTTGCCCCCATTTCTTGGGAGATTTTCCCATACATTTACCATGATTTACTGTAGGAGATGTGCAATTTTTTTGTTTATATTATCACTATCTATATAGTCCCCCTTTCTGAAATTCCTGGATTTACCTAATTATGCTACCGCGGAGGCTTTTGCTCCTATTGGTGGCGTAGAATTTATTCTAATGTCAACATTTCGTAACTAGCTCCGAGCGTTTGTTTAACAGCCCGGGATCTTATTTAGAGGAGAGAATGCAGAGCTTTTCAGCTAAACAAAGGTTACATTTAGATGGATGGCCGCTGTAGGCTCATGCGTGCACATGCTTGATTACATCCCATTCAATCTGGAAATCAATGTTGTTGTTTTTTTAGCTCCCAGACTTGCAAGATATAAATTTTCCTTGCATTTACAATTAATTTAATTTCTAAAAGGAAAAGCTCAGGCTTGAAGGTGGCCATGACTACAACCGCTCAGTCCTGAGCCCCTGAGCCCTCGAGAAGGTACTTGCACGTGAGATGCTTGGATGTGAGATGCATCAGAAGCTCTATCAAGCTGTAGCAACACATTAGTAACTGTAAATTTGTCGGGACCCCCAAGGACACTTAAAAGGTAGATCGAGGTGTCAGTGTGACACCTCTTACCAGTTACGAGGCTGGGGTTAGGACATTGGCCTAGAAACGATGATCAGTCCTAACACGACCCTAACTATATCTTGCAGTTTGGCTCCTCATGGTACAAGAAGGTGGCCAGTCCAATGCCGACTACATCAGGCAGAGGATGAGGCAGTTGGCTGCAAATGCAGTGAAAAAGATGGCTGTTTTCAGCATCAAGGGCTGGAGCTGGGGCTCATAGCCTGAAGATATGTGCCTCTCTGGAGCAGGGCAATGGCCTACAGGAGAAAAAATTAGGCCAGAAACTTCCAAGAGCTGATGGAGATCGAATGGTCAACAAGATCTCATACAGGTAAAAATATTTTTCATTCTAGTATTACCTCCGCCTTAAAACACAGCTAAGGCGATGAAGGAGCACCAGGCTTTCCTGTTCCACCCATAAGGAACCTATAGCTAATGCTTTGCGAATATTGATCCTCCAAACTGCTTATTATTCTCGTTTCTGATATCGAGATTTTGGAATTGATATCGGAATTTGCTAGATTGGTGTTTGTCAGATGTAGCCAATACTAATATTCACAGTTTTGCCGCAATGTTTAATGGGAACCTGTTCAGCTCGGCTAACTAGGCAGCATTGCTGGCATATTTCCAACTCCAAGCAGAATTTTACAGACTTTCATTTGTACTTTGCATTTCAATTGTCTCTTCTTCGACTTTGGGTACGAGAATGCAAGTGTCCCTCCCATCATCACAAGTGCTCTATTCTTGGGTTTCAATCACGTGACTTTTGCGCTTAATTTTGCTTCTGGTCTGAATCAGCTGGAGGTCAAGATGAAGAAGTTCTCTGAAGTTCATGAGCAAAACTTCAAATTAAGTAGCTACATTTTCTAGAAAATCACAACTTTAAATGAACCTGATTCGTATTTAAACTAAATCCTAGTGTAAATACAAATTTGTAGCAATTGGAAAGTCGGGGTTGCTTTTTTAGACAGTTCAACTGGTAACTTAAATGAGTAAAAATTTACAAACTGGCTGATATTTTAGGCCGAGCGTTTTTTTTCAAATGCTTGATGTTTTGACTCACTTGGCTCAAAAATAAATAAATAATTGTAATGTAAAATAGATATGTAATAGGGTTGAGAAACATTTATATGCTCCTTCTGTTCTTTGTTTGTGGACGAAAGACCTGAGAAACAGAAGTTTTGGAAGATGGTAAGTTAAGTACTTGTTTGTTTGTTTTTTGTCAAATTGAACTCAGAAAATCGATCCGGCTTTTGCATACAGTTTTCCCCATACTGCAAAACAATTTTCCACATCAACAAGATTCAATTCTCAATAAGCTATTACATGTAGGTGACAAATTTCTTTAGTTTCTAAAGTATGTTTTTACAAAACGCCTAAATTTTGACTCTTTCAAAGTTGTGTTTCAGCCAGCTCAACGCAGCGACAAAACTCACTTTGAAATAAAACAAAAACTTGACCAAATTCTAAAAAGCGGATGTGACGTCATATGAAACCCAAGAATTGGGCAATTCTTGGGTTTCATGTGACGTCACATCCGCTATTTAGAGCCTCCTTAAAAATTCAGCTGGAGGTCAAACGTCCGTGCCTGCAGTGCTTTTCGAGATGGAAAACTGTGAAAAAGTTATCTCCTCACATTGTTTCTGATTCTACAAGTTGGGTAAACAGATAAACAGATGTCTTTAGATTGCCCAAAACAGATAGCAAGGAATACAAACACCGAAAACAACCGAAATGGTCCAAACGACTCTAGAAAAGCAGCCGAAAAGCGCCGTGGCCTCGAGAACTTGTTGTCGCCAAGTGAAAGTGATTCATGAAGATATGTATTTGAAATTAAGTTTAAATGAATGTAGATGTTCAGGCAAGCCTGTGGTAGCTATACGGATGGATTAGGGAATCATAAAGGATTTACACAAAACCACCAGGAGTATGGATGAATTGGTTTCTCATTTGATACACGGATTAATCACATGAAGTTCGCTTCAAACAATCCGAGCAGGTAGGCAAAAATGAAAGTTTGTCAAACATTTATACAAGGAGTCCGAAAACCCAGCAAAACCTCCGGGATTTACCTATTTATTCCAGGTCGACATGGACTTTTCGATTCTTTTTCCCAGTCGTGTGTATACAATTTGTTTTTCGTTGGCTAAAAATTTGGTCAAGTTTTTGTTTCATGCATGTCAAAGTGAGTTTTTGTCGCTGCGTTGAGCTGGCTGAAACACAACTTTGAAAGAGTCAAAATTTAGGCGTTTTGTAAAAACATACTTTACAATCTACAGAAAATTGACACCTGCATGTAATAGCTTATTGAGAATTGAATGTTGTTTATGTGGAAAGTTGTTTTGCAGAATAGGGAAAACTGTATGCAAAAGAGTCGGGTCGATTTTCTGAGTTCAATTTGACAAAAAAAAACAGCAATCAAGTACTTAACTTACCGTCTTCCAAAACTTCTGTTTCTCAGGTCTTTCGTCCAGAAACAAAGAACTGAAGGAGCATATAAATGTTTCTCAACCCTATTACATATCTATTTTTCATTACAATTATTTTTTTCGAGCCAAATGAGTGAAAACATCAAGCATTTGAAAAAACGATGCCTAAAATATCAGCCAGTTTGTTAAGTTTTACCACAGTTAAAACTGGCTAAAAAAGCAAACCCCGACCTTCCAATCGCTACAAATTTGTATTTACCCTAGGATTTAGTTTAAATACGAATCAGGTTCGTTTATAGTTGTGATTTTCTAGATAACGTAGCTACTAAATTTGAAGTTTTGCTCATGAACTTCAAAAAACTTCTTCATCTTGACCTCCAGCTGATTCAGACCGGAAGCAAAATTACGCGCAAAATTCACGTGATTGAAACCCAAGAATTCCAGAAAATAAAGGTACCCTCCCCACGGGCGGCACTAGTCTTTGACCCCCCATGCATCCAGAATTTCCAAAATGGTTTAACCCCCCATGCATATAGAATTCCGGGCAGGTTAAAGAAATCCAGCTTCGAAAACCCCCCCTTGCAACCAGAATTCCGAGCTCTTTAACCCCCCCCCCCCCCCCCCTCCCCATCCCATCGGAATTTCCAAATGCCGCCCTTGGGGGGGGGGGGTACCTTTATTTTCTGGAATTGCCCATTCGCCTATAAAGTCACAGAAAGATGTGCTCTAATGTTTTTATGATATAGCGAGAGAACCATTACTTTATTGATGAAATGGAGCGTAGATTTAGGCACCGTCCACACTACGCCGGCTAAATTTGAAAACGGCTAAATATTTATACGGTTGTGCCTTCCGTCCACACTACGCCGGCTAATTTTCCACCCAAACCGGATCTTTTCGAAAACGATGCCGAAAGTGGATAAATTTGAAAACGCCGGCTATGCGTTTTAGTGTGGACGGCGAAAACGGAGCTTTACGAAAACGATGACGTCATGTCACACGGCTGCGAGGAATTTATGCCCGCGGGCTCTCGTTTTTCTTTTGGCGCATGCGCTAAGCTGACTTTTTTGTGCGTTTTCAAATTTAGGCGGCGTAGTGTGGACGGAAAACTTTTGCTCCGTTTTCGAGGCAAATTAGCCGTTTTCAAATTTAGCCGGCGTAGTGTGGACGGTGCCTTAGACCAATCAGAGCGCGCGTTATCAGAATCAGAATTCGATACTTAAAAATGAAGATTGATCCTGCTTCTGTTTGGTCTTTGTCTTCATTTTTAAGTACTGTATTCTTAGACCAGCATCCATTATGATCCAGAGCCGCCGCTGTATACACGTTTTCATATTCTTAACTAACAGAATCAAAATACGAGAAACGCGCGCGGTGTGGTATGAAAGCAAACGGACGACATCTAACTTATCTTTATTATTTTACGTTTTACGTACTACATTTTAATCATTGCATTTTATTATGCTTTATTAGACTGTCAAAGCCTTGCACGTGCACTAACCAAGGAGACGTTCTGACCTGGAAGAAACAAAAGGTGAATGATAAAAAAACCCTCAATAAACGTGTCGATGAAAACGCGACCCCATTATGGTGAAAATGGAAACTGTAAAAGAATAAAGCTACGGCTAGACTAGGACACCATGTAGCGCGCAACATTTGTGTCCTGCATGTTCCCCCAGTGGCTAAACTAGGAAACATCGCACGCGTGTGTCTCGGACACATGACACGTTTCTTGTCTTACGAAGAAACATTTCTTTGTGTCCCGGCTACACAATTCTCGCGTGGCTAAACTGGGAAACATAGAGAAAACGTTGCGCGCTACGTGTGTCCTAGTTTAACAGTAGCTAGCGGAGGGGTAGAGGGGGCAGTTGCCGCCCAGTGAAGCAAAAGTTTTAGTGTCAACATGTGGGGACAAAACTGCCCCCCCCCCCCACCCCCTAGACAAAAATGTCTAGCTACGGCCTTGGAGAATGATGTGTCCTCTTGAAAATCAACACACAACTTTTTCCTTGGCGTTAGCACCGTTAACCATATTATTTCATTGTGCACGTATGGCAGAGTGCTTTGGATGCAACGTTTTTCGAAATAGCTTTACACCTATTTCAGAAAAGGTTGCAACGTCTCAATTGCCTGTTGTAGCTCGCGGTGAGTCATGGGAGAAACTAAGAAAATCACGAAATTTTCGTATTAACTCAGTAAAATATTTCTTGATTTTATAATCATTTGGCATACGTAGGGTGATAAGTATGGCTATTCATCCTAAAAACCAGGTGTCTATGATTCTGGTTTGGTCTACCTATTTGCTCCCACACAAACAATGTGTCACCACAATAGGTTTTATTCTGGAAAGAAATAGAAAAAAATCATATCTCCGAAAGAAAGATCCAATAACGACCAAACTTGACACGAAATGCCTTTAAGTTGATAGCTATCTAATTTCAAAGGCGCCACGTGATATAACGTCACTGATTACGTCATGAAAGTGCCAAAAAAATGTCTTAAACCACTCAATAGCGCATATGCTGCCTGTTATATGTTATAGGAATGGATCTTGTTCATATTTTTTTATTACTTCCATGAATAAGGTAATAGTACGTTTTTCACTTTTGGCATTAGTGTTCTGGCATTAGTGTGATAGATACCATACGTTTTTTATTCCTTTTTTAGGCATAGTATACAATAGTGACTTGATGGTTATACTTGTCTGACACCACTTTTCCTTGTGTATGGTGCTGCTCAGAAGCTCGGCTAAAATCAACAAAAGCATTTACTTGTCCCAGCGCTTGCGTGACCGAATTACGCCAAAACAA
The DNA here is from genome assembly GCA_033964015.1 of Scolanthus callimorphus. Lineage (NCBI taxonomy): Eukaryota > Metazoa > Cnidaria > Anthozoa > Actiniaria > Edwardsiidae > Scolanthus > Scolanthus callimorphus. Next base: position 27,288,237 of record CM066921.1, read on the forward strand.
TGGGAAGAAGAACAAAGCGTATTGATTTTTTAGTTTCGTTTGTATTCTAGTGGAATTATTATGAGCGAGATCTGAGATATACGAACCTGATACCCATTGTTCCACAACGGTAAAATCACTTGTTAAAGAAAGGTCGCCGTCTCTTGACCCTTGGAGCGCCTTTGAGTTAGAATATTTACAGCGCGAAAATTTAAAATCTGGGAGTAGACAGGAAGTAACAAATTTGCCAGTTCACTACACATAATTAATGCCTTTTTATTTGTACAAAAATATTTTTACTGATAGAGGCTTAGAGTTTGAAAATGTTGCGTGTGCCATTGTTTAGAGCGTTTTGATTGGCTAATTAAAGTGCGAAAGTTAGAGGAGGTACTCCGTTTATCGTGGAACCGCGTGTTTATCAAGACATCCTCTGTGTACTGTGTAGTTATTACATTCAATGCCTACCTTAACGCACATACACTGCGAATACATCGGCGTGCCCAACAGTACCTGACAAGAAGAACAAATAAACAGGTCTTATATCACAACGCGTTTCTCGAATTCTGATTGGCTCTAAGTGCGTGGCGTTTTCTTTCCAAACAATACTGATTTATTTCCGCATGGGGAAGGTATTTCCTAGCCATTGCCCAACACCATCAAACAACCCGCAAATTTAAATGCATAGATAATAATATATAGATTTAGCCACTGGCTAAAAGCGGAGCTCCTGGTTATAAAATTTTCTGTGAATGAAAGGGATTCCCATGTGTACACGGTTTACATGGTTGCTTTAGAGTCTTCCCTTCACGAGATATTAATTTTTCAAGCATAGATGACGTCATCGATGACGTCATATCACGTGACCACTTCATTTCGCTCATCTAGTTACCTAGACTACACTACCAAAGTTTGGTTGTTTTAGAATCTTCCCTTCACGAGATATTGATTGTTCCAGCATAGATGACGTCACCGATGACGTCACATCACGTGACCACTTCATTTCGCTCATCTAGTGACCTAGACTACACTACCAAAGTTTGGTTGTTTTAGAGTCTTCCCTTCACGAGATATTGATTTTTCAAGCATAGATGACGTCATCGATGACGTCACATCACGTGACCACATCATTTCGCTCATCTAGTGACCTAGACTACACTACCAAAGTTTGGTTGTTTTAGAGTCTTCCCTTCACGAGATATTGATTTTTCAAGCATAGATGACGTCATCGATGACGTCACATCACGTGACCACTTCATTTCGCTCATCTGGAGACCTGGATTACATTACCCAAATTTGGTTGGTTTAGAGTCTTCCTTTCATGAGATATTCATTTTTCAAGCGTAGATGACGTCATCGATGACGTCATATCACGTGACCATCTCATTTCGCTCATCTGGTGGCCTAGACTACACTACCCAAGTTTTGTTGTCTTAGAGTCTTCCCTTCACGAGATATTGATTTTTCAAGCATAGATGACGTCATCGATGACGTCATATCACGTGACCACCTCATTTCGGTCATCTTGTGGCCTAGACTACACTACCCAAGTTTGGTTGTTTTAGAGTCTTCCCTTCACGAGATATTGATTTTTCAAGCATAGATGACGTCATCGATGACGTCACATCACGTGTCCATGTTACAGCACCCCCCTTGTGGCATAGAGAAAATATCCCAAGTATGGTTGTCTTAGCATGTTCCTTGAGGAGATATAATTTTTTCTTTGCATACCACAGGGTTCCCATGTGTACACGGACGGACGGACGGACGACGGACGGACGGACGGACGGACGGCGTACGCTATAGGTTTAATACCAGAACAATAAAGAAAAAATCATATCTCCCGAAGGGAAGCTTCTATAGAAGCCAAACTTGGACAAAGTTTCAAAGACCATAACAGGAGCCCTACACCAAAGTCACGTGCCCTTACGTCATCAATGACGTCATCAAAATGATCCAAAATGCCCGTGACGTTCAAAAATCAACTCGATAGTATACTATACGTTTTTCCCTTAGGTATGGTGCTCCGCTTGCGCGGGCCTTCGGCCCGCGCAGGAGCTCCGCTATAAACGTCACAAGAGAAAATGACGCATGCTATCTTTCGTTCCCGGTCACCAGTCACAGAGTGACGGGTCCTTTCCTGGTAGATATTAGCTGAGCTATAGAAATGAGCACATCTGGTTCATGACTAAGGAGAAATTCGAAGAAACATTCGAGAAGAAAACCGGTAACAGCTGTAATTTTACTGCTAAACTTTGAAGTATCGTGCTGTTAGATATCTAGAACAACTCACTTCTATTATTCCAGTTAGTGCGCTTAGGAGATTTGCTGTAGAGGAATGCAAGATTCCCGTAGTGTCTGTCCCATAGACATCCAGTACGCCAGTTAGTCGCAACAAGCCACCCAGAATCAACACCACATCCACCATAGTTATTGTTGATGAAGAAGGATCGTTTGTCCTGTGGGGCGCCATCAACCGAGAAGTAGTTTCCATTGACCAGGTCTGACCAGGGCGAGTTGGTAACGCGAGCAAACGCGAACCAGTTCATGTTGTTGGTGTTTCTGGCGTCAAATGTGATTGTCAAGACTTTTGCTTTGTTTTTGTACAAAACAACCTGGGCCTGCGGGGAAAAATCAAAGTTATGAACATCGTGAGGACGATGACAATGGCGATAGAGATAATGGTGACTGTGCCTGGGGGAAACGGAGATGATCGTCCTATACCTGAAGGGTAAAATTCACCCAAGTGCTATCTTGTAGGGGGTGTCAGATATCCAAAGAGACGTCTGGACCTTAATAAAAAGCAAGCTGTTCATTGGGAAAAGCCAGAAAGATCGTAGGGACAGTTTAAACTATTTCTCGTTTGCAAAAAATCCCCAACACCTTCTTGGCTTCCCCAATTAAGCAGTTTCCACTCAACAGATCTCTCGAGCATGCTTCCTCTGTCGTCCAAGAAAAAAATACTCAATAGAGTCCAATTACACTCCCGGGGGGAAGGGGGGCATATTTTTGGGGGCGGGGGTGCTTGTCGGGAACTTTCGATTTTACCCTTTTAAAGTTACCTAAAATGGCGTCGCTTAGTTGATTTTGACCCCTAAAAAGTACCAACAAGACGTATTTTCCCTCGTTATTTTCTCTAGTATTTTTTACGAGGGAAAATACGTCTGAAATTGAGGCTACCAACAAGTGTGATTTGCTAGAGAACGGACCTCTAACAGGCGCCTATCTAGAAAAAATTGCAAGTTTTCGAATTTTACCCCCTAAAAGGTACCAGAGGCCTGATTTTCAACCCTAAAAGGCACGACGAGCACTCCCGACACAAAAAATATGGGAGTCCCCCCCCCCCCCACGGGATTACACTTGGCTCGGAAGTCACAGAAAAGGAGTAAGGGGCTGGTCATGAGTCTTCAGAGATCGGAAGGGGGCTCAGAGGCAACCTTTATAAGTGATATTTCTCCCCTCCCTCCCCCTTTTCTCGTCATTTTTACAAGGTCCATAAGGCAAAACCTGTTTTGGCTTGAATGTAGTCCAACGGTGCACCACGCGGTTTTTGTAAGGCGTCCATCGCATGTCCACGTCATGTGGGTGTAGCCCGTCAAGTACATATTCGTGTACAGCGTACGGCGTCTTCCATACGGAGGAAAGATCTTGGTGGAAGCCTCTAGCCACCTTGAAAACCAGCGTCCAACCTGAAAAACCACCGGAAAATGCATTTAGCCCAGATGGGACAAGCAGGGAGATCAAATAAGTTTTGCCGAGAGATTAATAATAATAATAATAGTAATAAATAATAAGTATTTATATAGCGCATTTTCCTAATGTCCAAATGCGCTTTACATTCATTTAAAAATAACTATAAAATATGATGAAATTCGTTAAAAATCTTAATATTGAAATATAATATATTATAAAGCTAACTATGAATGAAAATAAACTGATTTAAAAAGGTGGGTCTTCAGCCGGCGTTTAAATTCAGGGACGGAAGTACTGCTCTTTGATCTCGTGCGGTAGTTTATTCCAGAGATTAGGCGCGCACACCGAGAAAGCCCTCAAGCCGTACGATTTCAGCTTGTGAGCCGGCTGTACTAATAAAAGATGGTCCGCAGACCTGAGCGCTCGCCTTGGTTGATACGGACTTATGAGCTCACGAAGGTATGTTGGAGTCATACCATAAACTCTCTCTATGGAATAATGTGTTTTGCCAAAAGTCTGAATGAGTGTGTTCCTTCGAAAATAGCAACAACAACCGTAATTAATCATTAAGGGTACTTTTGTATTTTTCCTGACTTGTGAAGAGCAGTTTTGTATTTAGTCATTGGCCTACCTCCTCTCTTCATATCGCAAAAGACGGGGAATGCATCGGGAACGACTGCCGGTTCGCCTATTAGAATAGAAGTAAAACCGTTAGGCTTGAAATGTTGACTGTTACAAGCAGGGGAAATGTCTGCAGAAACCCATTCCTGGGAAATTCATGGCATAAGGATGGGAAGTGTTCAGCATCGAATGTGTTTGGGGAAGACATCCATTCTAGTATAATGAGAAGTTCATGTATGTTTCTGCAGAAATTCCCTGTGATGGCTCCGTACGCACTAAACGGCCGAGACTCGGGCCCGAAAAAATTTTGTTTGAAATTTTAATAGTCTAGCTCCCCATCCGTGAATATTTATACTGTTTACGTCTCAAAAAAGAAATTTTCGATTTCATTCAAACCCTCAAATCGACGAAAAATCATCAAGTTCTCGGGAGGTCAGTTGCTCCCGAAAACTTTCCACTGTTTTTCACACGAGTTTTTCTGGTGCCCGAAAAGCTCTGTGTAAACTAAAGTAATTCTGTAAATACTATAGAATAGAAATAACCACGAAAAGGGAGTTATATGCTTTTCAAATCAGCAGGTTATAAAAGAAAACGAAAAACGTTTTGATAAATCCATAAAAATTTCAAAACAAAGTTCTCGTGCTCGAAAATTCTCGGGCGTTTCGAGAAACGGGAGCCTGGGACGAGTTTGGGGATGAGACAACTAATTGACCGGCATATTGATATGAAAATAGTAGTACACACTAGGGAACTTGTCTCTCGCAGTTTGGCGTTCGGAAATGTGATGTGGGAGTTCGCAAAATTATGAAAATCGCAGTAAGTTGCTGGAGCCTAAGACATTTCTGACTACGCCTAACGCTCCCTGTCACACTGGCTTCCTACGCCAAACAGCTGAAAATAAATTTCTCGTCTCAAGGTGCAGAACTGTAGAATATATTTCACACTTACCGTGTAGTTTGATCCAGTAGACGCCATTTTGTAGCGGTCCTTTGTTCTTGTGAAGGATATCCTTACACGACTTGGCCGGATATCGTCGCGTGCGTCCGTACGACCTCAAGTCCTTCATCTCAACAGAAACCCACCGCTTGCCATTACAGATCTCCAACAGGCTCCACTTTGCTTGGAAACGCATGTGACCCAGAAGGGATCTTGAGCACAAGGCGTTGGTGTTGGGAACAATGAGCTGGAAAGAATGGTAATTCGCGTCTCGGTATATATCCACCACTATTCACCTCCCCTTCGGGGGATAGTTGTTAAATAGTAATGATAATCTCAGGAAGAATAGCAAATCGCTGCGGTCATAAATCGTGAAGTTGGATCAATCAGTCTTATATGTTCACAACACTTTGGTACTAAATATTGCTACATATTCTGGTCATTTTTTTGCTGCGTCTTGTTCTGCAATTTTCACTCTTGCAATTTTCAAACTTGAGTGACAAAAATAAGAAAGTGTAATGACGAAGTGTAATAATGAAGTTGCAGAAAAATTGCGCGACGATTTCGCAAACAGGAGACTTCTAAAAATACCCCTGTTAGAAAATTGGCTCACATTAGCAAACACAGCCGCTAAAAATTATTTAAAGCATATATAGAATCGCCAGTGGTTGAAGTTAAACATATCCAGAACTCAAAAACATCCCGAGTTTTCTAATGCGACATGAGCGAGCTAAAACAAATCTGAAAAACGCCTTTACTTTAAGATGTAAGTCAATTCAACAAAACCTAACCTTGCCATATGCCGGGAGTAACACCACAAACAGGACCAAAGCAGCGACTGTGAAACGCGCCATCATGGTATAACAGCGTATAATGAGCGGGCTGTACTACAGATATATCCTTTTTATGCGCGGTAGAACCGATCGTACCTCAAGCACGGTCTATGTCAGTGAATGACTGTGACTGTTGGAGCAATTGTTTTTCAGAAGTATAAAAAGCGGAAAAGTTTATTAACATTAGAGAGCTCCATTGATGTTCATGTAGCAACAAGTTAGATTTTACATATAAATACTTCTTTTGTGTACCTTTGATAGGTTAGAAACTATGTAATATTAATAAAAAGACGGTGAATCAATCAATCAGTTTATTTTCATCCATCCTCTATTCATCTTATCAGGACTTGTGTTTTCAGGGAAAAGAAACCCAGAGAAACAGGGTAAAGCGGCGAGAAGTTCGTCGAGCGAGTTTTGGCCGCCGCGCAAAAATGTTTTTTTTTCGGAAAATCCACAGGAAGGCTTGCTACGCAAGTTAATCAGGACTCGATAATCGGGTTTTACTCACATTAACATGATCAAAAACTACTGCCCCCAGTATAGACTAAAATTACAGTGGTAGCCGGCCTTACTATCGCAGCCGCAAAGCGAAGAGAAGCAAGCTTTTGTGAGAAGCGACGGGTAGTTTGCGAGTCCAAACTAGACCTTCTCAAAGCCCTTTGAAATAACGCATTTAACAACGCACTTTAAATCAACGCATATTTACGCCGATGTTAATTCAAATCACACCAATTTGTATCATTTATCTGTTTATTGGTGTTTCACAGTTCCCGCTGTTTTCAAAGAAGGAAAACTTCATAGCTCCACGTTAAACTATGAAGTTGCTCACAAAGTGAGTTACGTCGATCGAGGGCGAAGGATGGCTGAAATTCAGCCGAATCTAAAACCCGGGGGGCTTTCATCCGACTGTGAAATAGATACTAACAAAATACGCACTGCTATACACTATGAAAGACATTTTATTGTATTCTCCTTTTTAATTATGGTGTTATTAAACACTACTATTAGTTTTGTTACACGCTCGGATGAAAACTGCTCTAAAAGTATATTACTAAAAAAATGACAGTGTTCCCTCTCCAATCCGACGATTTCCTAAGCAAGTTTTAGAACTAAAAATTAATAATAGATAACATTTCACGTGTTCGTTAAATCCATAATTTCTGGCTACTTATAGGGTAAGACTTTCCCGCTAAGTTTCTGTTTTTAATGAATTTTCGATAACTTGAATATTCGCTACATTTATTCCCGATGTTTTGTTTCTATATTGTGGTCTCCTAGTATTTTCGAATTGCATGAAGCATGGAATTCGCGATATTTGAATTTGTCAAAATCTACGGTTAAAAAGGTCTCTAGAATGGGGGGGGGGGGGGGGGGGGGGGGGGGTGAATAGGGGTCCTGAAATCCACCGAACCGTTCAATTTTTCATGAAAATCCGCCGATCAGCACAAATTTTCACCTCAATCCCAATCCGCAACGTTTGATTTATGGAGACAATTGATAATTAGAAACAAATACGTTTCACCGTATCGCTTATACACGAACATCTCTCACTGAGGGACGTGTCATTATTTAGCGGGTTTTCGTGATCTCCCGTCCCTATTTGACCTAGTAGAAGACATTTTACAGAAAGAGGGGGTTACATTTTTCTTTCGTTGCGCGCGAAGCGCGCCCACATTTTGATGAACGCATTTCATCAAGCCTCAGACCCCGTTTACACTAGGGCAAATTGTCCGGATACATGACGAATCCGGTATCATTTGTCAACGGAGACGTTTTGCCGTTTACACACAAATTTGTCAATCCGGAATCAAACTATCACGGATTGGGGTCAAATCTCCGGAGACGCGTCTACGGTTTTGAAAGTGGGATCATGTATTCGGGTACATTTGTATCCGTGGTATTTCGTAGTGTAAACGGTTCGCCTATCCGTATACTCGAAAACGCGTCTCCGTATAAATTTTCGTCTCCGGAGATATTTGCTCTAGTGTAAACTAAGTCTCAGACAAAGGGTAGATAAACGTTTTGACCGTTATTTCTCAGTCAATCAGCGCGAGCAAGAACTTCACGACAAAACATGCACGTTTAAAACGTAAAAACGCGGAAAAATCGTCAAGCTTCAGGGTTAAACGAAAATGGTAGTATCTAAGGGGTCTTCTTCAATCATGGTGACTGTCTGCTAGGCCTATCACTGCAGGGCATTTATTGGAGAGTTAATTTTTTCTCGTCAAGATACACTTGTTCTATAAATGGCGCGGGGGTAGTGTCTCGTGTGAGTTCTCAAAGAGTAAGTTAGATGTCATTCTTTATGCGCGCGAAGTGCGCCGAAATTTTTATTAAATATGCCAAATTAAGCATGTGAAATACGAAAGCATATAACGGCCTACAAATTCGAATATCCAGGGCTATTTGTCTACAGACCCTACAGTCAACAATCCGTATTGCGATTATCAGAATCCGAAATCCGAAGTCAAATTTTCAATAGATCCGCGATCCGGTACGTTTTGAGAATCCGAAAATCTTAAAATCCGTAATCCGTGTGCTATTTAGGCCCAAATCCGCCGATCCGCAAACCTATTCACCTCCCCTAGAATGTTTTCGTAGCAGGCTCGTAGACTATTTTTTTTTTATCGGTATGATTTTTTAATCTTCGACTCTTACCTAAGGAGCAAGGATCAGAACACATAAAAAAACACTAAACAAACAAAGTGAGAGACGAATGTTGCGCAAATACAAATCCATCAAATATATAGTGCATTTCTTAAGTAGATTGAGAATTTCATAGATGCTTTTGAGTGCTCCTGTTTTGTAATGATACTCTGAATCGTATATAAACTTACACATTGAAAATGCAAGCAGAATCGAAGACAGAACAAGAAAAATTTCGTTACCAATAAAATAGCACACAATGGAAAATGCCAACAAAGAAGCTGGTCGGCAGACAGTTGTGTGTTGTCAATCTTTAAACCCCTTTTCATAAAGAACCTATATTTATACTAAAATATTCAATAGGTTATTTCACATATGAAAACACAGTTAGTCTAGGATTTCAGTAATAAAAGAACGAACTAAAAAATTTAAAACCATCACTAAAACCATTATTAATTAATTAAGTGAAACTACAACACATATACCTAGTGCCCCTATCAAATCTATTTTTTTATCTAATAAGCCTAGTTTCCATATAGTATAATATTCCGCCCTGGCTATTGTTATTCATGATATGTAAATAAGGTATGGGAAATCGCTCTGGCCTGGGACAAGCCCAAACCAAAACGAGTATAAAGTGTGCATTACTGCACTCCATACCCCGGCTTCCTCAGTGGGCGGGAGGGTGGGCCGCTCGACCGTACAGCTAACAACGACCAAGAGTGGAGTGACAATGGGTGGATACCGCGTGACACTTTTGTATTCATGATTTGCATATTCCAGAGCATTCATTAATATATAGATTTAGGCACTGCCTAAAAGCGGAACTCCAATGTTTATAAGCAATAAAAGTACTTTCCGCGTGCTCTCTGCTTTCTTACAAACACGAGGGGGATGTTGGGAGAAGTGATCAAAACTTGTCTTTCAAGTTTTATCAGTTCGACCAACATGCCCCGAGTGTTTGTAAGAAACCAGAGAGCACGCAGAAAGTATTTTTATTGCTTTTAGAAAATAACATACACACGCGCGACAGCGTTGCGTGACAATCGCGTTTCTCAGGTCTCTTACAAGCACGCTTTTTAACCAATCAGAATACGCACATTCACAATACAACATAGGTGTTATTTTCTAATACCTCTTACAGAACGACTAATCTTATACATGCAATAATATTATAGCAAATTTCTGACAATAATTGCCCTATTTCACTATGACGTCATATCAAAACACTCTATTGTTTTTCCGCTATGAATCATGGTCGCCAGAGGGGACAGCAGCATTTAGAAATGACAAAAACTAGACTATAATGGACTGTAATTGATAAGCCAGTTGGCTAGGCAAGTAACTTTTCTGTGCTACTTGTTCTGATGGGACTAGTGATCAAAAAAAGTCAAGGTCGAGCTCAGGTATGTTAAGGCTTGACCAGCACGGAGAGGGGCTTATACGCGGAGCAAAATCATATCTCCCAATATCTCATGAAGGGATAGAGCTGAGGAAACCAAACTTGGCAGGTATCTTAATTGTGCCATCCTTAATATTTTGACAGTATGTGTGTTGCCATGGCAACCAAATTAAGGGGGCACGATGCTAATTTCGTCATTTTCGCATTCAAGTGAAAATGGGGAACATAGGGCACCTAAGGATATAATCAATTTACGTACATTTTCATTGTGTACGTTGTTCATCATAATAAATTGTCTTTTAAGGCAGGCCACATTTAAATGTAACTGTGATAGACAGGTATCGTTTGTTACAATGGCAACGTTTCCCACGACCACGTGATGCTGGACACGATTAAAAGACAATTTATTATGGGGAACAACGTAAACAATGAAAATGTACGTAAATTGTTTATATCCTTAAGTGTTCTATGTTCCCCATTTTCACTTGAATGCGAAAATGACAAAATTAGCATCGAGCCCCTTAATTTGGTTTCTATGGCAACCAGTACTGTCAATAACTTGAAGATGGTAAAATTAAAAAAACCCGCTAAGTTTGGTTACCTCAGCTTTTTTCCTTCACGAGATATTCGCAAAAGTGTTTTTGACCCGCGTATAAGCCCAAGTCAAGCCTTAACACACCTGAGCACTCACTTATATCAGTTGGGTGGGGGTCCTTGTTGGACAAATGGAATTTGAAGAGCTGTGTATTGTGGACATGTATTTTAACCCCAGAGAAACATAACTTCCCATTACAGAATCCTAGAAATCTGGCAAAACCTAAACATCTGAAGATTTTTTTGCTTGGAAAGAGTTGCTTAATAATACTGAGTTTCCTAACTACCCCTAACAGAATCCTAGTAAAAAAAACTGTACTGTAGTAATATATTCTCACTGGGTCCCATTGTACTCTATATAAGATATGGGAGAAAAGGCCTGGCGGAGCCAAAGATGGCAATGGTTTGTAATGACTAACCACCAGATCTAAGGGTGAGCACGATGAGAGCAACGGCCACCACCAATACATTATAAGATTGTAATATATAGGTTATGAAAAAAGGAGGTCTGGTGGAGCCAAAGATGGCAATGGTAATGACCCGTGAGAGGGAGGGTGGGGGAAAGAAAGCCAAGAGGCACCACCAGGTCTAAGGGAGAGCACAATGAGACCACAGGCCACCACCAATATGACGTCTCCCATAGACGTCATTCCGGGCGCTCGTTCCTCAACCAACTGACTGAGTATGTTAATGAGTTGATATCTTATATACGTACTGCTGGTCCCCAGTGGGAATAGTAATATATTCTCACTGGGTCCCATTGTACTCTATATAAGATATGGGAGAAAAGGCCTGGCTCCGCTTATCTGCCACTTAGGTGTGTGCAGGTTTGAACCCCTCTTACTATCTTAAACCTCTCTATAACTTCTACTAACTTCCACAATATCCATAACTCAGAAATATCCCAAAACTCAAGGATCCCATAACTCAGAAAGATGTGTTGCACCTGGTCCTAGAGTCAAGAATTATTCTTATTTTCAAACCAGTAAAACCCTGATTTATATACATATGAGACCTAGTTCTGACAGTCATAGTGCCCTACAGAGCCCAACCCTGAAGACATAACACATGCATCCCCGATGCAGGGCCTGGTCTCCTCCCAAAACTCAGAATCTTAGAAAATATGATGACTTTGTACAACTAGTCAATGAGTAGGGATGCATAGTGTAACAATTTACAGGTGAAAATGCTTAAGGGTTGCTGGGTCCGGGGCTGCACCCCTGCCCATATACACATATTCAAGCAGTTATTGACACAAGAGGTTATGATGTAAGCTCAAGGGTACAACCTCAAACCCAACAAACCCAGAAATGCCCCGTCCGAGGACAGAACACTGGACAAAATGTCCATAGGACCGAAGAAGATCCCTCCAGGAGTGTTGGGAAGAGAGTTGCATATCATGAAAGAGTCTAATACATACGTTAACTTTGTTCGTCCAGTGAATTGTTTAAACAAAGGTGGGATAATCCTGATAGAACTAACACTTCACAATCGGCATGCGTAACAAAGACAACTCGATATGATATATAATACAAGATTTTAGTGGCACTGGTTTCCTCCCAAAACTCAGAATCTCAGAAAATATGATGACTTTTTACAACTAGTCAATGAGTAGGGATGCATAGTGTAACAATTTACAGGCGAAAATGCTTAAGGGTTGCTGTGTCCGGGGCTGCACCCTGCCCATATACACATCAAGCAGTCTATTGACACAAGAGGTTATGATGTAAGCTCAAGGGTACAACCCCAAACCCAACAAACCCAGAAATGCCCCGTCCGAGGACAGAACACTGGACAAAATGTCCATAGGACCGAAGAAGATCCCTCCAGGAGTGTTGGGCAGAGAGGTGCATATCATGAAAGAGTCTAATTCATACGTTAACTTTGTTCGTCTAGTGAATTCTGTAAACGAAAGTGGGTCAATCCCGATAGAGCTAACAATTCGACATGAGTGACAAAGACAACTCGATATGATATATAATACAATATTTTAGTTGCATTGCAAACAACTGGACAAACTTCACCAAAAGGGTAGTATAGCCCCATCCTAAGGGATAACACACACTCCCAGGCAGTACACTTTACTACTTTAGCACAATTATTTGCACCTCTCTTGTGGGAGGCAAGGCCTGGTTTCCTCCCAAAACTCAGAAGGGTTATCCAGAAATTATCGCGCATGATTTTTGCCATATGAGGTTTAGTAATAAAAAAAACAATCTAAAAGGTAAAAAATAAAAAATAAAAAATAAAAATAAATAAATAAATAAAATAAAATAAAAAATAAATGAAAAATAAAAATAAAAATTACGTACAATGTTTCCACGGTGTTGATTGCATAATCCGCTCGGATCGAGCTGTTTCCTAGGAGGTTAGAACAGGTGTTAACTCCACCTGTCACCTAAAATATTTTGTGCCAATAATATTGCACATCGATAAAAATTCAATTGAAATCGACAAGTTATTTCTGTTGGAAAACAAACACGTTTACTAAAACCAGTCTTCAAGATGCAGTTTTAAAGAATCATAAAAAGACCTTATTATGGCAGATTATCATAGCATTTACTTTCACCCTAAAGAATAACACACACTACCAAGCAGTACACTTTATTACTTTATTACTTTAGTATAATTATTTGTACCTCCTTGCGGGAGGCAGGGCCTTGTGTCCTCCCAAAATTCAGGAAGGGTTATCCAGAAATTAGTACAACCAAAATTTGAGGACCTTCGCCATAAGGTTAAGTAATAAATATACAACGCTAAAAGTCAAAAATTTAACGTACAATGTTTCCCCGGTGTTGATTACATAATCCGCTCGGAACGAGCTGTTTCCTAAGAGGTTAGCGCAGGTGTTAACTCCACCTGTCACCTAAAATACTATGTGCCAATAATAATGTTGTACTTCGATAAATTGTTCATTGAAATCTATGAACAATTTCTGTTAGAAAACAAAGACATCCACTCAAACCAGCCTTCAAGATGCAGAATCATAAAAAGACCTTATTATGGCAGATTGTCATAGCATTTACTTTCACATTACCGCATTACTTTCGTCACGCTGGTAAATCATAATCTTAAAATACGCTAGAATTTGAGTGACTATAAGCTGGAAATAACAACTCTGTAGCCAAACTCACACTAGAATTTGAGCGACTTTTCGCTGGGCAGAACAACTCTGTAGCCAAACTCACACTAGAATTTGAGCGACGTTTCGCTGGGCAGAACACCTCTGTAGCCAAACTCAACTGAACAACATATTATCTTAAAGTACACTAGATTTGAGCGACTTTTCGCTGGGCAGAACAACTCTGTAGCCAAACTCACACTAGAATTTGAGCGACTTTTCGCTGGGCAGAACAACTCTGTAGCCAAACTCACACTAGAATTTGAGCGACGTTTCGCTGGGCAGAACAACTCTGTAGCCAAGCTCACTACTGAATAACATATTATCATCTTAAAGTACACTAGAATTTGAGCGACTTTTCGCTGGGCAGAACAACTCTGTAGCCAAACTCAATTGAACAATATAATCCTTCAACTACACTTAAATTTCAGCGACTTTTCGCTTTGCAGAACAACTCTGTTGTCAAACTTCTTTAAAACGCTGAGCCGAGCACATGCTAAGAAAAATACCTGAACCGACGAGAAAGCAACGTGGGAAAATAATTAAGGGCAACCGAATACTCACAGTACATCTTTGAATATAGGGAGAATATGTGTCCGGGCTTTCTAGTTCGGTTGCCGAGAGTTAAAGGAATCAGAACTTCCAAGCTGGAAACCAAAGCAAACAATACATTAAGAATGCAAAATGAAACGCCAACAACGAAATTAAATACCGAATCTGTCGGATATACCAAGGTTTATCTTGAGATGGATGGACTTGAGACGGATGGGGAAGTAGAATTGAAGAGACAGCAGGCAATGGTGTTCCTTCGTAGACGCTTCAGAAAGGGTGGCGAGTCAGGCTTGAACGGAGATTGCGACAGGAACACGTTCTTGAAGTTGAAGTGCAGACGACGCCAGTAGAAAATAAATAACTTGAGCCGCCCTCCCCATTAACACACACAAAGCCAAGGAACAGTCACCATAAAACTACCCCATGTGAAGGGGTTAGACCTCCATCTTAGCACTACGTTAAAGAGCCCGTGTCAGCCACTCCTTTGTTATTGTTTTCGTTCGATATTAGAAGACGAATTACCTGCAGAAATATCTTAATAAACATCTAAAAACAAAGTTTCAGATTTGATGTACCAAATTCAATCAAGAACATTGTTCTATATGCTCTAAATCAGCCGATGGAAATGGATGCTCTCTCCGACTTGGTATGTTGCTATGCTGTCAAAATGGCGGCTGACACAGGCTCTTTAACAGGGTGAAACATTTTTTTGCCTGAATTTCAACATGAAATATTTAAATTTCATAAAAAGAAATACTTCCATGAAATAATATCGTTGAGCGCGTAGCATAAATTGCGGCGCGGCGAGAATTTTTTTGCGCTGATAACCCGTTTACGTTTACTGAGACCTTAATAAATTATTTAGTAAAACAAACGTTAGAGTGTCTTTTCTCGGCCTTGAAACTCCGACTGGAAGAATTTCAGGAGCAAGCCGGCAAAGAAAATACTCCAACTTGATTATTATTCCCCATTCTACCAACTCTTTGCATTCCATGGCTTCTTCTTTTCTTCTTCCAGCATTTCTCCTTAGAGTAATTATTGTAGGTCGTTTTTTCAGCCGCTAGCAGCCCTGTTGTCTGTTTGTGCCTGCGATTTTAGCTTTCACGTGAGCATCAACATCCCCCTGACAACGCGCCCCTCCCCCGTAAGTGCGCACTCCCTCCTCCCTCCTGACAACGCGCCCCTCACCCGTTAGTTGAGCATGCTTGACGTCACAATAGGGCTATTGTGACGTAGGGTAGACAGGAAAACGTACAGCATCCGGGACTTGCTGAGTCCAAAAATCGGATCGACCCTAGCAATCTCCACAGGTTACTCAATAAACTCACACAGGGTACCCAATACTATATTCGCAGTTTTTTCTTAGGTATGGTGCTCCTTCGGCCGCCGCAAGGAGCTCCGCTAAAATGTCTTAGCCTGATCTCTGTTGACAAAAAATGACATTACCAGAGGATTAAAAGAGTGGAAAATGCTTTTGCCTTTCTGCTGGCTGTGATGCTGGCTACCAACTTTAAGCTTATTATCATGATACAATGTTACAGTCAATCATTATTTATTTCTGTCTATGATTTCAAGCCAATGCACACCCCTTTTCAGCAAAAAAGTTTTCACCAAAACACACAGTCTCATCCAAAAAGCTAAGCTTCAAATATTGAGTTAATTCTTAAATCTAATTTCCAATAGTCAAATAAAGAGAGTTGCTGAATGAATCACAGGGGACTGAAACATAATTCCAAAGTGTATTTACAATAATCTTATTGCAAGTACAAGGGATATGAAGTATAGATAGAGTAGTTTAAATATGATATCCTAGCGATTCATGTGTTGCATTTTCAATGGAGAACATGCAAAGAGATGAGCAAAGCACTCAACGTTGGAACTAACTTACTTTAAAACTTACTTGAATATCGTATCTTTTCTTCTTGAAGGAATCTTGATGCCAAAGCATTTCTGTCGTTAGAAACTTATTCAGCTCCAAGGATGTCCTTGAGAAGCGAGTCGTACATTGTTGTTCTTTCCATGTACAAATATTGAGTTTTCTCCTAACAGTTCGAGCGACATGTTTCTTTTCTTGAACAAGCCAACTGCAAAGGCTGGCCAAATTCCGTGAGAATTGCGTGTCTATGACAATTTAATTTATTCCGTGTTGAGCTGTAACAAAGCTGCAAATTATTTTCCTTGCTTTTGTATTATCTAGAATGGTTCATAGCTTGATTTTTAACCTCTTTCTTCCTGTTATGATCATCCGGGCTGAATAAGCCACTTTATCGATTACTCATCCTTCCCTGATCCCAGTCCATTCTGCCAGCAACCAGCCAAATACAGGTAACCCAAAGGCTTCATGTATCTTTTCCGAACATCTCCGAAAGTTCTTTCAAAGTTTTGTGCCCAATATAACAATGATACAAGCTACAAGAAACTGCAGATGGAGGACGAAATCTTGACTTGCACAAGGGCTGCCCAAAGGTGAATATGGTAACCCATGGCAACACACCATGTACGCACTCAGAAGTAAGCGACGGTACTTAGACCAGCGGCTGTCCAACGGAAAATACAACCACTCGAATACAGCTAGACTGCTTGCAGCCCCTTCTTCGGCGAACATCCGTAAATCGAGGGCGAACATCCGTAAATCGAGGGAACTTTTTTTTTTCTTGCAGCGCGCTTCGATTTGTTTACAGTGTCAAATACTCAGGAGAGGGAGAGATGCGCCACGGGGGGAAAACGCCGAAAGAAGGGACTGCGGACACTCCTTTCACAAACCTGGCTTTTTTCTGTCAAATACATCATTCTCACCCTGGACTGCGAATAATCCCTGAATAAAATCGACGACAGCTAAATGCCAATCAATTTTGTGATGAGAACCGGATGCGTGTAGGTTTGGTATAAAAATGTAAACACTGTAAACAAAAGTCGAAGCGCGCCGCGGGTAAAACAACTTTTCCTCGATTTACGGACATTCGCCAAAGAAGGGGCTACAAGCAGTCTATGTAACTGCAGAATATTGTTTTCTTCACGGAGAAGGAAGCGCGTTAGACTTTCTCAACGCCGATAGCCCGTCACGGTCTATGTACATCAGCACTTAAGCGGTTATTGGCGCTGCGCTGATAGATCTTTACCTCTAGCCAATCAGATCGTTCAAGTGAAATTCCTTTGACAAAACCAGGTTTCTGAAAGGAGTGTCCGCAGTCCCTTCTTTCGGCGTTTTCCCCCGTGGCGCGTCTCTCCCTCTCCTGGATAACTCGACACCGTAAACAAACCGAAGCGTGATGCGGGTAGACAAACATTCTCTCGATTTACGGACGTTCGCCGAAGAAGGGGCTGCAAGTAGTCTAGAATACAGCTCGAAGGGTTACTTTTATTCTTTTTGTTTTATTTTCACACATTAGCCTATGGGGCTCCACAGGAGTTCCGCTATTATCAAGATGGACACATTTTTTGCAATATGTTAGTATACGGTAAAGCATGAGAACAACTTTGGTAAGTTTTCTTTCAGCTGAGCATACAAATCCCCAGGATAGATGTGCGGGTAAGTACTATACTTTCAAAAGCACCAAAATCCCCACCCCAAATGGCAAAAATTGCCTTACAATCTTGACAAATGCCCCTCGTTGCCTGTGGTTTCCCTGGGGTTCACACCCTGGGGGAAGCTGCTGATACAAGCATTCATAAGTGAAAGTATCAGGGAGTCAGAGACTTGTCAATTTGATGACTTTTCTTTTGGATTACCTTTCTAAATTGCATATTATAGTAAGTGTGGTGTGTTTTGACTAACATCTACCAATTAGGGGGGGGGGGGGGGCACCCAACCTCAAAACCCCTATCCCAGACCTAACTTTGCAAAATATTGCCCCCAGACCAAATGTGAATGCAATGTTTAAAAATACTTGGTACACTCCTGGCAAGAGCAGATTTAGGGGTGTGGAGGAGAATGCCCCATTTCTTGGGAGATTTTCCCATTTACCATATTTGCTGATAGAAATTTTTTGTCCCTATATTAACACTATCTATATAGTCGCCCTTCCTGAAATTCTAGGATCCACCCCTGAGGGCGGGGCACTCATCATTTCTTTTCGGGGTTAAAATTTGGGTTTGAGGTATCTTTAAGGGTATAAGATGAAAAAACGCTTATTTTCCCAGGAAATGGTATCTTTTAAGGTGTTCCCAGCGAAAATACGAGACCCTAAAGCTGGAAGGCTGTATTCCCAGATGTTGGAAAGTGAGATTGTGGCTGCAATTCGAGAGCTATGTTGAAAATGGTATCTTTTAGGAGTTAAAATTATAATTGACGACACCCAGATTGGGATCTTTTAGGGTTGAAAATTCATTTTCCTGACAAGCACCCCCTCCCGACGACATATAGGAGACCTCCCACCCACCACCAACCCCAGGGTGCCAGTATCTTTTGGCTTCTACTTTTCCTCATTATAAATGCAAGATATATATTTTCCTTGCATTTACAATAAGGGAATTTAGCTTTTAGTCATTGTCCCTTTGAGAAAAAATGACACTGAGGCAATCATGATTTCATTTAATTTCTAATTTGTTTTATTGTAGGATTAATATTGGCCAGCAAAAAGAAGCATACATGCCTCTTCTGTGTCAAGCTATTAGTAACATCATTAGACACATACAGCGCAAACATGGCAAGGAACTGAGAGTGTGTGGGTATGATGGCTAGGCGCGTCCACAGTGGCACCCAGGCAGGAAAGGCTCAGACTGGAAGGTGGCACTACAACCACTATACTGTTCAGTCCTGAGCCCTCGCGAGAGGGTACCTTAATGCTTGCAGGTCAGATGCACCGGGATTCTTTATATCTGACCTGTGGCGACACACAAATAACTGTAAATTCGCCGGGACACCCAAGAACACTTGGAAGGTAGAGGCGGGCGTGTCAGTGTGACACCTTTTACCAGCGCCCAGGCTGGGATAGTGGATGGGGTGAGGAAAGATGTATTTGACAGCCTCAGGAGTGATGACAGTCATGTGGTCAGACATGACCCTAAATGATCTTGCAGTTTGCTGGCTCCTCATGGCATGACAAGGTGGCCAGTCCAATGCCGACTACATCAGGCAAAGGATAAGGCAGTTTGGCTCCTTGTGGTACCAAAAGGTGGCTGTCCAATGCCGACTACGTACATCAGGTAGAGGATAAGGCAGTTGGCTGCCTTATAGAGGTGCGGCGAGTTGAGCCAGAGAGACAGATCTGGCATCGTGCAACTCGACACAGCAAAACTTGACATGGTTGTTGAAGAAGTCAGACTTGGTGAAAATAGAGGCATTTAATATCAAAACAAAATGATATAGTTTTCAGGTAATTTAATTACATAGTTACCATGGTAACGTAAAATCTATTCGGATTCAGCTGTTTCTCTTAATCTAAATATCTCAGTCCAAATAGAAGATATTGACTTCAAACTCAGTAACCAGATTTATTGATGAAGCTCAGTGCAATGAGTGAAGGAATAGTCATAGTTTACATTTTTGTTGCCGAAAACTAAAAATATCAATGTTTCCATGGCAACTGGAGCAAAATTGACGTTTACTCAAAATCCTTCACTCATTGCACAGAAGTCCACAAGACTGATGTCTTCTGGAAATTTGAAGGTAAAATATCAAATCCCTGCCTACTTATTAATGTTTTTCTGTCAAAATCCTTAAATGAGAAAACAAGCTTTTAAGGCAAAACACTTGGTTTGTAAGAAAAAATATGTTTTTGCCTAACTTACTCCTACCATACTTGGAAAACACTACCTCCAGCACATTGGAAAGCACCTAGGCAACACCAATACACAAAAATAAGTCTCCAGGAAGATTCCTAATTGTCTCGACATAGTAGTTCTGAATCTTATCAACCCTGCTTTTCTGTCATTCTTCCTGCATCCCCTACGCCCTTCCCATCTGACAGCCTATGGCCTTTCATTTCGGTCTTGTACTTCCTTATTGCTGTTCCCGTTCTCTTTTGCACATGACCCACACACTCCTCCTTCGCGACCTCATACATGTCCTACACAGCATCCTTTGTTTCCATAGCAACTATTGTCCCCATCACCTACGAACAGTGTATAGCACAGCCGCACAGCCCTATCATTTCTATGCTCCTTTTAAAATGTCTACTGCTCCATCTGCCTCCATGGCCTCTGAAGAGCTATTGTGGTTGATAGCACAAACAGAAACATGAGGCAGCAACAACAACATCAATAACAACAACAATAATTATTATAATTGTATTATTATTATAATTATAGTATAATTGTATTATAATTGAAACAAAAGAAATCAAGAAATTCGGACTAAAATCGCAAATGTGCACTAAAAAACAAATTTAAACACCAACTCATTCTCGAACCCAGAGCTCCCCGGCTCATAACCTTGCGCGGGAGGCTCTGGTGACAGCCACTGACGCATGCGCGAGATTTAATACAGAGCCGCTGAGAGAAAGACCTTTCAGCGCATGCTCCAACGCTCAAAATCAACTAATCAGCGAAGGCCCTCAAATGGATGTCCCCAGAGGCTCCCTGCGAGCAGATGAGCTGGGAGCTCTGGGTACGAGAATGACACCAACTAGGCTTATTACAAGTGTCTTTGTGTCAAGAAAAGAAAACTGAAAAGGATTCTGTTAGTCGTAGTAAATGCCGCATTCATGCACTTGAGACCGTTTTTTAGATATCCCATATTGGCCATACGGGGATGGTCTGTTCAACAGGGTAGAGTGTTTGAGCTTGATCTGGTCATAAACAGGGTTAGATACTTTTGATTGATGTTTCTTTTGTCATAGTCAGGGTATTGATTTTTCACATTTTCATGTCACGCAAAGCATTCATTTTCCAATAGTGCATGCTTTTTGTCAGAAACGGTTTGAAAATCAGAGGATTTTCTGTCATAAATATGGTCACATTTTGTAAGTTTATTTAGAACGTATTTAAGTTTAATGGTTTTGAAGAGTTTTTCGTGATAGATAGTGAGTAATTGGCCCGGGGGGGGGGGGGGGGGTACTCCCTCATAATAAGGTGTACGGGTATGCGCCGACCTATGTTTTTTGGGGGGTACTCCCTCATAATAAGGTGTACGGGTATGCGCCGACCTATGTTTTTTGGGCTCCTGAGGCCTACGGTAGGGTATCGTTTTTCGCTTGTTTGGTCGCTGATAGGGTATGTATTTCAGTATGGCTACCCAAGTGCAAACAAATTTCGATCAAAGTTGTGCTGCAATTAGTTGAAAGACAGTTTATTTTAATGGCTTTTCATGATTAAAGAAATAGAGGATATTACATGGCCGCGCGTAGTACAAATTTTTAACACGAGAAGATGAAATTCGTATCCCCAAGCGGTCATGTAATATTCTGTTTATTATATAAACATCAATGAAATACCAAATTCAAAATTTATTTGAGTTAAGCTTAAAAATCGAGCATTGAGCAAAGGCAAGTGTGATATTTTCACGTGTGAAGATATCAAGTTTTCGCGCGGGAGATCACCCGGTATTTCATTGGTGTTTATATAATAAATACCGCTTTGATAGCGACCAGTTGGACCCCCTGGTGACTAACTTCAGGTCTGCGGTAGGGTATGCAATTTTGACCTTAGGTCTGATTTAGGAAATGTAGTGCAATATTTGCGATTGATTTTCGTTTCTAGAAGACTATTTCAAGATTTCTACACGTAATTCGTGGTCTGATATCGACTGAAAACAACAACAGGAATTGCTGACTGATTCGTAATTTCCAGCCAGCAGATTTTCTTTATGGGGAACGGATTTTTTGAGGAACGGCTCCGGTAAACCCTCCTGTCTTTAAGGGAGATTGGTATCGTTTAGGGCTATAACACGGCGGCAAACCTTCAAGAAAGACGGAGAGAGAGAGTACTTGTTGACAAGACGATAAATTAGACAGCATCCGAAGCAGCATCTCAATCAAAGACAGAAATTTCTTGATGGGTATATTTTTAGGGTAAAAAAATATATATTTGAGCGACGCCTTTTTTGGTATCTTTTAGGGGTGAAACTGGAAATTCCCGACGATCATCCCCGACCAAAAATTATGGGAATCCCCCCAGGG
Source organism: Scolanthus callimorphus (assembly GCA_033964015.1). Lineage (NCBI taxonomy): Eukaryota > Metazoa > Cnidaria > Anthozoa > Actiniaria > Edwardsiidae > Scolanthus > Scolanthus callimorphus. The sequence goes on from CM066921.1 coordinate 27,310,668, forward strand.
CATTTTAACATCAAAGCAAACAAAAATATGCTATGTACCTACTCGGCGCTGATAAATATTACCCGTCCTTGCCATCATGTGTTATTCATAAACAAACGAACGAGAGATTCATCTAACTTTTATCTTTATTTTTCGATTGTTACATGATTGTTTTACGTACTACATTTTAATCATTGCATTTTATTATGCTTTATTAGACTGTCCAAGCCTTGCACGTGCACCAACCAAGGAGACGTTCTGACCTGGAAGAAACAAAAGGTAAAGCGATGTAAAATCAGATATTTCAATAAACCTTGTCGGGTAAAACGCGAACCCTCTACGGGGAAAATGGTAGAAAACTGTAAAAGAATAAGAATCGAGAATGATGTGTCATTTTGAAAATCAACACACAGATTTTTTCCTTTGCGTTATCATGTTAACCATATACTTTCTTGAGTATTAGAGTGGTTATCACATGACTGTCGTGAAAACAACTGCAAATGAGCAGTTGCCAATCAGAATAGAAATCACGACTTACTCCTAAATGGCTTTTTTCTCAGCCAATTGCAAGCCGAACCAATTAGTAAGTAATTACACAATTGTGTTTCACTGGCGGATCCAGGGGGGGAGGGGGAGGGGGGGGTTGGGAACGGAACCCTCCATGAATATCAGAACAATATGGATTTTATTGTGATACCCAGACCGCTCGTGCACGAGCTCTCTTTAATATTGCCCGTATCAGTCTTGAAGGAGTGAAGAAGAAACGGGACCCCCCTTAGTAAAATTCTGGATCCGCCACTGTGTTTAATACAGAATTTAAATGATTGGTTGAGAACGCAAAGCGATCGCAATTACATAACAAGTCTTGACAGCCATGTGAAATCCGCTCTATGCGCGTATATCTTTGAGCGTTTTGCACACAATTTATGAGGATAAAAGATTTTAGCCTAAAATCAGAATCTCCGAAAGTGCTTCAGAAAGCTGCAGGACAGCCGTATCTGAAGCCGTTCTAGCGCTTGGTAAAAAAGGGGTATGTCACAAGCTCGGTTTGTTCCGTTTTTCTCGGTACCAATGCTACTATAGCGCCTAGAGCAGATTTCGAATGACTGTGAAAAGTGCCGCGAACGAGTTAAGCCGCGACCGTGACCGTACCGCGAATACGCGATTTAATTCCGTATCTACAGCAGGCCAGGTCCGTACCGCCACCGCGCCGTGTCACGGCACTTTTCATAGTCATACGAAATCTGCTCTATTGAGCAGGGGCCGGTTCCTGAAAGGTGGATTAGCGCTATTCTAGGAATAAATTTGCTAATCCAGGAATAAATTTAATCCTGGAATAAAATCGAGTTCCTGAAAGCGGAAATAGCGCTATTCCCGGATTAAATTTAGTACACCTCGCGAGCAGGGAATACTCGCTAATCCAGGAATAAATCAGTGAAAAACAACACAAAATGGCATCTAAATACATCGTTTTACTCACGTTTTCTGCCTTATTTTCTGCCTTATTTCACACTAGGTTGCTCCATGACCTTAGAAAGATGGTTCAACAAGATGACTAAGTGCTTTTTAGTGTTCCTTTGTTTATTTTCCCGCCATCAAAATAGAAAGATCGACGATAAAATTCGATATCTTCTACCGTGTTCGGAAAAAAAAAAAATTATTTCTCGTCGCTATTCACATTTTAGAAAAAATAAACCACATCAAGGTCGAGAATGATAATTAAACTTGACACTTTGTTGTATTGTCAAGAGAAAAAATACCTTTTTGATTATTGTTTTAGTTTGTTTTTAAAGTGAAACTAAATTTTCTGCAGACCGCCATTTTCGTTTTTTTGGGGGCCAGTCTCACCACGGATGCACAGGACGCCCAGTAATAGTTGGCTTCTGCACTTAAAATTTCAGCCAATGAAATCGCTTTAAAAACAGTCAAACCGGTTATGTTTGTCTTATTCCTGGAATAACTAATCCGGGAATAACTTGTGCTTTCAGGAACCAATATTTATTCTTAGAATAGCTAATCCTAGAATAGCAGATTTAATCCTGGATTAGCAGCTATTCCTGGATTAAGTTAGTCTTCTTTTCAGGAACCGGCCCCTGGCTACTAGCGCTTGCGTTCGCGTTCGCGTGACCAATAGAGACGACTGTTTGTATTCTACGTAATTTGTATGAGGGAGATCTGGAGATATAGGAACGATGTGATGAATTTTGTTCTAGAAATGGAACCTCCGCTTGTCAGAAAGGTCGCTGCCTATATAGGGACCCTTTGGGGTTAATTACACTTGATGCGAACAAGATCCAGTTTTGGACCAGATATCCTTACAGTTGTCTGTACGCTAGGATCATTATTGCATCCCTGGTCAAGTGCGTGGTATAAAACACAGGCGGCGGATTAGGGGGATTCTCCCATACATTTACTGTATCTGCTGAAGGAAATTTACAGTTTGGTCCCCTTTCTGAAATTCCTGGAACAGCCCCTGAAATTAAAACTTTTTGGCCCTGTACTGTGTAGTTATTACGTGCAATACCTACCTTAACGCACGTACACCGCGAATACATCGGCGTGCCCCACAGTCCCTGACAAGAAGAACGAATAAACAAGTTAAAACGCTCATTATAGTTATTAGCTTAGCCATAGAAATTAGAGCAACTGGTTTACGAGGTGATTGACATTTTTCCTGCAGGCTCTCTGTTCTTCTCTGTGCTAATAATTTGAGCAAGGTGCCTTTTTTCCAAAATAAAGTTTTGCTTTCGCTTTGTTTATTACGCCCCCAAAACGCTTTAGGATGCGCTAAATAGCATTAACTAACCTATTAAAATGCCTAAAATTACCTTAAAACGCCCAAAAACGCCTAACAATGCCCAAAAATTTAGCGTGCTCTACGCTCATTTTCCCTTAAACGCCTTAAAACGTTCAATGTTGGTGTAAAAATGCCTAAAATTACCTTAAAACGCCCAAAAACGCCTAACAATGCCCAAAAATTTAGCGTGCTCTACGCTCATTTTCCCTTAAAACGCCTTAAAACGTTCAATGTTGGTGTAAAAATTTTCGGATTTTCGGACCCGGATTAGGCCTTTATTAGGGACGCCGGGCAGGCGACGTGCGTTCTCTGCACGTGGCGGGCTTCCTGTGGCAAGTGGGTTTACTGTGACAAGCACGTGTGTGTATTGAAGCTTGTTTTTGGTTGGAGCGTTTTACAGAGTCCACAGGAACCCCACACAAACAAGAGTGCCCAAGGAATCCTCTACAAGCGTGCTCGCGCGAGCCACAAGGCTAGCCAATATCAGTGCCCTACAGCAGAAACAAAGAGGCGGAATTTGAGAAGAAAATATTCGTTAAAGGGGCTCTAGCACGCTTAATATTCGTCCACCGTGGACATAAAATAAGTAAAATTGTAACCTTGAAAACGCATGTACATTTGCCTGTAGTGATCAAAATAATCCTCCAGATTAATAGAAAATAATTTCAAGAGGCTAATGCAATTCTAAGTTGTTTTGACCTGTTGTCGAGAGGATGGAATTGGATTGCGAATTAAGCTATTTTCTTGTCAGAGAAGTGGCCAGCAAGCGTGCGAGAGCCCCTTTAAAATAGGTAACAGCCGTACTATCGTGCGGTGCAAAAAGCGTCATGGTGGTTAATCAGGGCAGTATGGCTGAGATAATTCAGATTCGTGAGGAAAGCCAAGAAAGTCACAAACAACTCACTTCTATCATTCCAGTTGGTGCGCTTGGGAGATTTGCTGTAGAGGAATGCAAGATTCCCGTAGCGTCTGTCCCACAAGCATGCAGTGCGCGAGTTAGTAGCAACAAGCCACCCAAAGTCAGCACCACATCCAGCATAGCTTTTGTTGATGAAGAAGGATCGTTTGACCTGTGTGTGACCATCAATCGAGAAGTAGTTTCCATTGACCAGGTCTGACCAGGGCGAGTTGGTAACGCGAGCAAACGCGAACCAGTTCATGTTGTTGGTGTTTCTGGCGTCAAATGTGATGGTCATGACTTTTGCTTTCTTTTTGTACAAAACAACCTTGGCCTGTGGGAAAAAAAAAAAGTTAAAATAAGTTATTTACATTTTATTGGTGACGACGATGAACATGGCTATAAAGATGGTGGTGACTGTGGGACTGTGTTTCCTGGGAGAAACGTCCCCTCCTACAGGGATGATCTTCCTATCCCTTAGGGTATATAAAATTCACACAAGTGATATCTTTTATAGGGGTGCCAGATAGATAGATAGATGTTTCTTTTTTTAAATTATCCTTGCAGCCAGAGGCTGAATTATAATAATTTTTACAATAGATAAGAATAAATAGATGAATATAATGGATAAAAACAGCTAATATATTATAAATACATGCTAATTTTAGAGCTAAAATATGAAAAGACTGTTTACAATGGCTGACAATAAAACTGTCTCCAGAACGGTTCGTGGCACTTGGTATTTGCGACTCCTCCTAGTGTTCATAGTACTGGGTTAGGTGGTGGTAACAGAGAGCGCAGCTTGTGGTCCTCAAAAGTCTTAATGTCATTAAACAGAGTGTCACCTATCTCCTCTCTACTGAGGTATAATGTTGGCATATTATAAACATCTAAAGCTTGCCTATAAGACAAGTCACCGGAACTGGAGGGTTGTCCAATACACTGACAAATTTATGCAAGGCATTGTCTAAAACAATGGAGTGTATTATAGAACGAGGCAATACAATGGAGGAGAACAATACCATGCATCATTTGTCAGAGTACTGGACTAGTATGGTATTTTTTTAGGGTGGAAATTTGGTCATACCAACCATTTTATCCTTCAAGTACCCCTCCCGGGGGAGGGGCTGTTCATAAGAGATCGGAAGGAGCTCAGAGGCAACCTCTATAATAAGTGGTCACACGGAATTTCTGCAAAAACCCATCCATTAGAAAAGCTGAATTTCCGGAATGGGTAGCCTTGGTACATCCGAACACTTGACATGCTTCTACAATGGGAAAATCGGCTTTTCCCGTGGATAGCTTTCTGCAGAAATTCCCTGTTGGTACTTCTCGCCTGCCTTCCCCCTTTTCTTATAATATATATATTTTTTTCTTATAATTCCCTAATAAAGGCCACACCTGTTTTGGCTTGAATGTACCCACAAGTACCCCTCCCGGTGAGAAGGTCTGTTTATACGTCTTGAGAGATAGGAAGGGGCTCAAAGGCAACTTTTATAAGGTGATATTTCTCCCTTCCGGCCTTGTCCCTTTTCTTATCATTTTTGCAAGGTCCCTAAGGCCACACCTGTTTTGGTTTGAATGTACCCACAAGTACCCCTCCCGGTGAGAAGGTCTGTTTATAAGTCTTGAGAGATAGGAAGGGGCTCAAAGGCAACCTTTATAAGGTGATATTTCTCCCTTCCGGCCTTGTCCCTTTTCTTATCATTTTTGCAAGGTCCCTAAGGCCACACCTTTTTTGGTTTGAATGTACCCACTAGTACCCCTCCCGGTGAGAAGGTCTGTTTATAAGTCTTGAGAGATAGGAGGGGGCTCAAAGGCAACCTTTATACGGTGATATTTCTCCCTTCCGGCCTTGTCCCTTTTCTTATCATTTTTGCAAGGTCCCTAAGGCCACACCTGTTTTGGTTTGAATGTACCCACAAGTACCCCTCCCGGTGAGGAGGTCTTTTTTTAAGTCTTGAGAGATAGGAAGGGGCTCAAAGGCAACCTTTATAAGTGGTATTTCTCCCTCCCGGCTGTGCCCCTTTTCTTATCATTTTTGCAAGGTCCCTAAGGCAAAACCTGTTTTGGCTTGAATGTAGTCCAACGGTGCACCAAGCGATTCTTGTAAGGCGTCCATCTCATGTCCATGTAATGTGGGTGGATCCGTCTAGTACATGTTCATGTACAGAGTAGGGCGTCTTCCATGCGGTAGACAGACCTTGGTGGAAGCCTCTAGCCACCTTGAAAGCAAGCGTCCAACCTGAAATAGCAAAGAACAATGCATTTAGCTCATACTTTTGCGTTCATCGATCTCTCTATTGAACAATGTGCTCGATCAGGTTCCTTAGATCACCACTTGCCATAAATGTGTTTCGTTTTTCAAGTAAAAACAAAACAAAACAAATAAAGATGTTGAAATACGCAAAAATGTGTTTATTCAAAAATAACAACAGCAATAACAAACATTAAGAGACCATGGTTATAATTATCCGCGTGTTTTCGCTGAAAAGCAGTTTTGATATATTTAGGATTGACCTACCTCCTGCTTTCATATCGCAAAAGACGGGGAATATACCAGGAACGCCTAGAAGGAAGCAAAACCATTATGCTTAGAATGTTAAATGTTACATTACAAACTAGATGGCAAGGCCAAGAGATTAAGCCACCTGAAGCAAGTTATTATCAATCAATACTTTCTCTCAAAATACCAGTTTCCGTTGATAATCAACATCTAGAAAATAGACTTTTCTACTCCTGTGCATATGGCCAGACCTAGTGTATTAGTTGGTTGCCCCTGCTGATAGGGTCATGATTCTTCTACTCCTGCGCATAGGGCTAGACCTATTGGAGCAGATAGATGCTCCTCTTGATGGGCTCCCTGTGCATATGACGACCTAGTGGAGTAGATAGAGGCTACTGTTGATGGGCGCCTGACTCGTCTACTCCTGTACTTATGACTAGACCTAGAGGAGCAGATAGAGGCTCCTGGTGATGGGCTCCTGACTCTTCTACTCCTGTACTTATGACTAGACCTAGTGGAGTAGATAGAGGCTCATGGTGATGGGCTCCTCACTCTTCTGCTCCTGTACTTATGAATAGACCTAGTAGAGTAAATGGAGGCTCCTTGTGATGGGCTCCTGACTCTTCTACTCCTGTACTTATGACTAGACCTAGTGGAGTAGATATAGGTTCCTGGTGATGGGCTCCTGACTCTTCTACTCCTGTACGTATGACTAGACCTAGTGGAGTAGATAGAGGTTCCTCTTGATGGACTCCTGATTCTTCTACTCCTGTGCATATGGCTAGACCTAGTGGAGTAGATGGAGGCTCCTGGTGATGGGCTCCTGACTCTTCTACTCCTGTACTTATGACTAGACCTAGTGGAGTAGATAGAGGTTCCTGGTGATGGGCTCCTGACTCTTCTACTCCTGTACTTATGACTAGACCTAGTGGAGTAGATAGAGGTTCTTGGTGATGGGCTCCTGACTCTTCTACTCCTGTACGCATGACTAGACCTAGTGGAGTAGATAGAGGCTCCTGGTGATGGGCTCCTGATTCTTCTACTCCTGTACATATGGCTAGACCTAGTGGAGTAGATGGAAGCTCCTGGTGATGGGCTCCTGACTCTTCTACTCCTGTACGCATGACTAGACCTAGTGGAGTAGATTGAGGTTCCTGGTGACGGGCTCCTGACTCTTCTACTCCTGTACTTATGACTAGACCTAGTGGAGTAGATAGAGGTTCTTGGTGATGGGCTCCTGACTCTTCTACTCCTGTACGCATGACTAGACCTAGTGGAGTAGATTGAGGTTCCTGGTGACGGGCTCCTGACTCTTCTACTCCTGTACTTATGACTAGACCTAGTGGAGTAGATAGAGGTTCCTGGTGATGGGCTCCTGATTCTTCTACTCCTGTACTTATGACTAGACCCAGTGGAGTAGATAGAGGCTCCTGGTGATGGGCTCCTGATTCTTCTACTCCTGTCCATGTGACTAGACCTAGTGGAGTAGATACCAGGTTCCTGGTGATGGGCTCCTGACTCTTCTACTCCTGTACTTATGACTAGACCTAGTGGAGTAGATAGAGGTTCCTGGTGATGGGCTCCTGACTCTTCTACTCCTGTACTTATGACTAGACCTAGTGGAGTAGATAGAGGTTCCTGTTGATGGACTCCTGATTCTTCTACTCCTGTGCATATGGCTAGACCTAGTGGAGTAGATGGAGGCTCCTGGTGATGGGCTCCTGACTCTTCTACTCCTGTACTTATGACTAGACCTAGTGGAGTAGATAGAGGTTCCTGGTGATGGGCTCCTGACTCTTCTACTCCTGTACTTATGACTAGACCTAGTGGAGTAGATAGAGGTTCTTGGTGATGGGCTCCTGACTCTTCTACTCCTGTACGCATGACTAGACCTAGTGGAGTAGATGGAGGCTCCTGGTGATGGGCTCCTGATTCTTCTACTCCTGTACTTATGACTAGACCTAGTTTGAGTAGATGGAGGCTCCTGGTGATGGGCTCCTGATTCTTCTACTCCTGTACATATGGCTAGACCTAGTGGAGTAGATTGAGGTTCCTGGTGACGGGCTCCTGACTCTTCTACTCCTGTACTTATGACTAGACCTAGTGGAGTAGATAGAGGTTCCTGGTGATGGGCTCCTGATTCTTCTACTCCTGTACTTATGACTAGACCCAGTGGAGTAGATAGAGGCTCCTGGTGATGGGCTCCTGATTCTTCTACTCCTGTGCATGTGACTAGACCTAGTGGAGTAGATACCAGGTTCCTGGTGATGGGCTCCTGACTCTTCTACTCCTGTACTTATGACTAGACCTAGTGGAGTAGTTGGAGGCTCCTGGTGATGGGCTCTTTGTTCTTCTACTCCTGTTCATATGGCTAGACCTAGTGGAGTAGATGGAGGCTCCTGGTGATGGGCTCCTGATTCTTCTACTCCTGTACTTATGACTAGACCTAGTGGAGTAGATAGAGGCTCCTGGTGATGGGCTCCTGATTCTTCTACTCCTGTACTTATGACTAGACCCAGTGGAGTAGATAGAGGCTCCTGGTGATGGGCTCCTGATTCTTCTACTCCTGTGCATGTGACTAGACCTAGTGGAGTAGATACCAGGTTCCTGGTGATGGGCTCCTGACTCTTCTACTCCTGTAGTTATGACTAGACCTAGTGGAGTAGTTGGAGGCTCCTGGTGATGGGCTCTTTGTTCTTCTACTCCTGTTCATATGGCTAGACCTAGTGGAGTAGATGGAGGCTCCTGGTGATGGGCTCCTGATTCTTCTACTCCTGTACTTATGACTAGACCTAGTGGAGTAGATAGAGGTTCCTGGTGATGGGCTCCTGATTCTTCTACTCCTGTACTTATGACTAGACCTAGTGGAATAGATAGAGGTTCCTGGTGATGGGCTCCTGATTCTTCTACTCCTGTACTTATGACTAGACCTAGAGGAGAAGATAGAGGTTCCTGGTGATGGGCTCCTGACTCTTCGACTCCTGTACTTATGACTAGACCTAGTGGAGTAGATAGAGGCTCATGGTGATGGGCTCCTGACTCTTCTACTCCTGTACTTATGACTAGACCTAGTGGAGTAGATAGAGGTTCCTGGTGATGGGCTCCTGACTCTTCTGCTCCTGCACTTATGACTAGACCTAGTGGAGTAGATAGAGGTTCCTGGTGATGGGCTCCTGACTCTTCTACTCCTGTACTTATGACTAGACCTAGTGGAGTAGATAGAGGTTCCTGGTGATGGGCTCCTGATTCTTCTACTCCTGTACTTATGACTAGACTCAGTGGAGTAGATAGAGGCTCCTGGTGATGGGCTCCTGATTCTTCTACTCCTGTGCATGTGACTAGACCTAGTGGAGTAGATACCAGGTTCCTGGTGATGGGCTCCTGATTCTTCTACTCCTGTACTTATGACTAGACCTAGTGGAGTAAATAAAGGTTCCTGGTGATGGGCTCCTCACTCTTCTACTCCTGTACTTATGACTAGACCTAGTGGAGTAGATAGAGGATCCTGGTGATGGGCTCCTGACTCTTCTACTCCTGTGCATATGGCTAGACCTAGTGGAGTAGATAGAGGCTCATGGTGATGGGCTCCTGACTCTTCTACTCCTGTACTTATGACTAGACCTAGTGGAGTAGATAGAGGCTCCTGGTGATGGGCTCCTGATTCTTCTACTCCTGTACATATGGCTAGACCTAGTGGAGTAGATAGAGGTTCATGGTGATGGGCTCCTGACTCTTCTATTCCTGTACTTATGACTAGACCTAGTGGAGTAGATAGAGTTTCATGGTGATGGGCTCCTGATTCTTTTACTCCTGTGCATATGACTAGACCTAGTGGAGTAGATAGAGGTTCCTGGTGATGGGATCCTGACTCTTCTACTCCTATGTATATGGCTAGACCTAGTGGAGTAGATAGAGGCTCATGGTGATGGGCTCCTGACTCTTCGACTCCTGTACTTATGACTAGACCTAGTGGAGTAGATAGAGGCTCATGGTGATGGGCTCCTGACTCTTCTACTCCTGTACTTATGACTAGACCTAGTGGAGTAGATAGAGGTTTCTGTGATGGACTCCTGATTCTTCTACTCCTGTGCATATGGCTAGACCTAGTGGAGTAGATGGAGGCTCCTGGTGATGGGCTCCTGACTCTTCTACTCCTGTACTTATGACTAGACCTAGTGGAGTAGATAGAGGTTCCTGGTGATGGGCTCCTGACTCTTCTACTCCTGTACTTATGACTAGACCTAGTGGAGTAGATAGAGGTTCTTGGTGATGGGCTCCTGACTCTTCTACTCCTGTACGCATGACTAGACCTAGTGGAGTAGATGGAGGCTCCTGGTGATGGGCTCCTGATTCTTCTACTCCTGTACTTATGACTAGACCTAGTTGAGTAGATGGAGGCTCCTGGTGATGGGCTCCTGATTCTTCTACTCCTGTACATATGGCTAGACCTAGTGGAGTAGATTGAGGTTCCTGGTGACGGGCTCCTGACTCTTCTACTCCTGTACTTATGACTAGACCTAGTGGAGTAGATAGAGGTTCCTGGTGATGGGCTCCTGATTCTTCTACTCCTGTACTTATGACTAGACCTAGTGGAGTAGATAGAGGTTCCTGGTGATGGGCTCCTGATTCTTCTACTCCTGTGCATGTGACTAGACCTAGTGGAGTAGATACCAGGTTCCTGGTGATGGGCTCCTGACTCTTCTACTCCTGTACTTATGACTAGACCTAGTGGAGTAGTTGGAGGCTCCTGGTGATGGGCTCTTTGTTCTTCTACTCCTGTTCATATGGCTAGACCTAGTGGAGTAGATGGAGGCTCCTGGTGATGGGCTCCTGATTCTTCTACTCCTGTACTTATGACTAGACCTAGTGGAGTAGATAGAGGTTCCTGGTGATGGGCTCCTGATTCTTCTACTCCTGTACTTATGACTAGACCTAGTGGAATAGATAGAGGTTCCTGGTGATGGGCTCCTGATTCTTCTACTCCTGTACTTATGACTAGACCTAGAGGAGAAGATAGAGGTTCCTGGTGATGGGCTCCTGACTCTTCGACTCCTGTACTTATGACTAGACCTAGTGGAGTAGATAGAGGCTCATGGTGATGGGCTCCTGACTTTTCTACTCCTGTACTTATGACTAGACCTAGTGGAGTAGATAGAGGTTCCTGGTGATGGGCTCCTGACTCTTCTGCTCCTGCACTTATGACTAGACCTAGTGGAGTAGATAGAGGTTCCTGGTGATGGGCTCCTGACTCTTCTACTCCTGTACTTATGACTAGACCTAGTGGAGTAGATAGAGGTTCCTGGTGATGGGCTCCTGATTCTTCTACTCCTGTACTTATGACTAGACTCAGTGGAGTAGATAGAGGCTCCTGGTGATGGGCTCCTGATTCTTCTACTCCTGTGCATGTGACTAGACCTAGTGGAGTAGATACCAGGTTCCTGGTGATGGGCTCCTGATTCTTCTACTCCTGTACTTATGACTAGACCTAGTGGAGTAGATAGAGGTTCCTGGTGATGGGCTCCTGATTCTTCTACTCCTGTACGTATGGCTAGACCTAGTGGAGTAGATGGAGGCTCCTGGTGATGGGCTCCTGACTCTTCTACTCCTGTACTTATGACTAGACCTAGTGGAGTAGATAGAGGTTCCTGGTGATGGGCTCCTCACTCTTCTACTCCTGTACTTATGACTAGACCTAGTGGAGTAGATAGAGGATCCTGGTGATGGGCTCCTGACTCTTCTACTCCTGTGCATATGGCTAGACCTAGTGGAGTAGATAGAGGCTCATGGTGATGGGCTCCTGACTCTTCTACTCCTGTACTTATGACTAGACCTAGTGGAGTAGATAGAGGCTCCTGGTGATGGGCTCCTGATTCTTCTACTCCTGTACATATGGCTAGACCTAGTGGAGTAGATAGAGGTTCATGGTGATGGGCTCCTGACTCTTCTATTCCTGTACTTATGACTAGACCTAGTGGAGTAGATAGAGTTTCATGGTGATGGGCTCCTGATTCTTCTACTCCTGTGCATATGACTAGACCTAGTGGAGTAGATAGAGGTTCCTGGTGATGGGATCCTGACTCTTCTACTCCTATGTATATGGCTAGACCTAGTGGAGTAGATAGAGGCTCATGGTGATGGGCTCCTGACTCTTCGACTCCTATACTTATGACTAGACCTAGTGGAGTAGATAGAGGCTCATGGTGATGGGCTCCTGACTCTTCTACTCCTGTACTTATGACTAGACCTAGTGGAGTAGATAGAGGTTCCTGGTGATGGGCTCCTGACTCTTCTAATCCTGTGCATATGACTAGACCTAGTGGAGTAGATAGAGGCTCCTGGTGATGGGCTCCTGACTCTTTTGCTCCTGTACTTATGACTAGACCTAGTGGAGTAGATCGAGGCTTCTGTTGATGGCTCCTGATTCTTCTACTCCTGCGCATAGGGCTAGACCTAGTGGAGTAGATAGAGGCTCCTCTTGATGTGCTCCCTGTGCATATGACAAGACCTAGTGGAGTAGATAGAGGCTCCTCTTGATGGGCTCCCTGTGCATGGCTAAACTTAGCGGAGTAGATGAGGCTACTTTTGATGAGCTCCTGATTCTTCTACTCCTGTGCATATGGCTAGACCTAGTGGAGTAGATGGGGGCTCCTCTTGATGGGCTCCCTGTGCATATGGCTAGACCTAGTGGAGTAGATAGAGGCTCCTGTTGATGGACGCTTGCATAAAACTGTAGCATTTAGTTCACAGTACCGTGAAGTTTGATCCAGTAGACGCCATCATGTAACGGCCCTTTGTTCTTGTGCAGGATGTCCTTACACGACTTGGCGGGATGTTGTAGCTTGCGTCCGTACGACCTCAAGTCCTTCATCTCAACAGAAACCCACCGCTTGCCATTACAGATCTCCAACAGGCTCCACTTTGCTTGGAAACGCATGTGACCCAGAAGGGATCTTGAGCACAAGGCGTTCGTATTGCGGACAATAACCTGGAAAGAATTAAAATTTTACTGAAAAGGAACACGCCGCCTTGTTTTGTCATGATTTATTCACGGCGTTTACACTCGTTCTCAGTCAACTGTGCGTTCTCGAGTTTGTTCACAAGGCCCGACAGGTTCTACAGGGGGGAAACCATACATTAAGGGGGTTGCGGGATTTTGTATTTCTTTCCATACATCTTTGCTAATGAGCTCCCGCGTGGCCTATAGGTTCTTATTCTTATTAGACTTCAATTCTTCAACTCCTTTTCTACGACATAGTAAACAATTCCAAATCTCGCCAGCACGCAAAATAAAATAATCCTGCGAGAAATCTTCTGCGTTGAAGAAGGGTCTAAACCCCATGGAGCAAGGAATCGTGTTTTTTTTTTCGCGCGTACGTTAAATAATTCTAATTTCAAAAACGATGTAATGCTATTTTATAACTTTTCAGCAGTTTTAGTAGTTCCTAAAACATAGCAATCGCGAGACTGTTTTAAGCAGGGATCAAACGGTGATGAGAGTTGACGAAAGTCCGCGTGAGCACTAGCACCCAGTTCTTGTCCGTGGAGGAAAGCCTGTACTTCAGGAACCAACTGAACCTGCAGTTCTTTTGGCGGCAGCTGCTGACGGAAAAACTCTCATCCGCGCGATCAAACGGTCAACAACTCAAAGTGTTCAAATTGCATGAGAGCGGATGAGAGTCGATGAGTCTCGACTCTCATCACCTCTCATTAACTCTCATCAACTCTCGTCACCGTTTGATAGCGCCTTTAGAGGAGCTTCAGGACGGGTATGGAATTTTGAATCTAAACCTCAGGAAGAATGGTGAATCGCTGCGTTCTTGCGTCGTACAAAAATTGCCGGATCAATTTCAGCAGTCTTATGTTAGAGCACTTTCTGGCACTTATTGGTACATTTCATGGTCATATTTTTGCTGCATCTTGTTCTGCAATATTGCACTTACAATTTTCTTCAAACTTGAGCAACAAAAAAACTGTAATGACCCAAAATCAGAAGTTTCTGAAACCGGAGACTTTTAAAAATACCTCTGTTAATATTGCCTCATATTAGCAAGCGCGGCCTTTAAAATTATTTGAACGCATAGATAAAGCGCCAGTGGTTGAAGTTAAACATATCCAGAACTCAAAAACATCACACATTCTATTGCGACGTTGAACGCTTATACTTTTGTTAAGAGGAAAGTCAATTCAACAAAACCTTACCTTTCCATATACCGAGAGTAACACCACATACAGGACCAAACCAGCGACTGTGAAACGCGCCATCATGGTCTAACAGCGTAAAATGAGCGGGCTATACTTCACGGACTACAGATATATCCTTTTTATGCGCGGTAAAACCGAATCGTAGATCCAGCACGGTCTATGTCAGTGAATAACTGTGACTGTTGGAGCAAGTTGTTTTTAACAAGTATAAAAAGCGGAATAAATGTCAAATTTTGTTGAAGTACACCATCTTTCCATCATGTAAAACTAAATTTAGGGTTTTTGGCAAGCAAGTTACGTTCTCATTGTCAATATTTCATTAACATTCAAGAGCTCCATTAACGTTCATGTAGCAGCAAGTTCGATTTTTTCATATAGATACGTACTTCCTTTGTGTACCTTTGATAGGTTAGAGGCTGTATAATGCTAATCGGTGGATCAATCAAACAATTTATTATCAATACAGACAGACAGACTTTATTTACACCTAATTCAAAACTTGCTGCTTTGGTGTTTGGTCTTTCAATTATAGCGCAGGAATTATTTGCTTCAGTGACCACGAAACAAAGGCGTTCAATGACAAAAGACCAATGACCACAACTTTTCTGAATTAGGTGTATATACGGGCAAAGCACTCGACAATATACATGTTTATATATAAAAGATAAACATATACAGGTTTGCCATGTGGTCGCTTCATACGATTTGCCTCAATTTTTCGATATGCCCTTTCTAAATCAAGGGACAAATATATTGCTAAATTTGATTTTTGTGACATCATCACTTTAGGACTCAACGTACTTTAAACATTCGCGTTCATTCAATGCATATATTAATTTACGCCGATTATTATACCACTGTATGCATTACTACGCGACCTCAACATTCAATGTTGCGATGGGCTATTATTGGCGATTTTTAGCCGTCAATCAAACGCTTTAATGATTCGGCCACGTCAGTGTGTGTTCACTGACTGCAAAATCAACTAAAATGATATTAAGCTATCCTCTGGCTTCCTTGCCTAGAATCATCAACTTTCTGGTTCAAGAAAATTGGCGTTACAATTTCCTTGCGTAAAATCGCCAATCGCAACAGCGAATTTTGAGGTCGCGTAGCAATGCATACTGTGGTAATTCAAATCACACC
Source organism: Scolanthus callimorphus (assembly GCA_033964015.1). Lineage (NCBI taxonomy): Eukaryota > Metazoa > Cnidaria > Anthozoa > Actiniaria > Edwardsiidae > Scolanthus > Scolanthus callimorphus. The sequence continues at coordinate 27,326,196 of CM066921.1, forward strand.
ATGACGTTGTTTCGCATTACCTTTATTTCCAAAGAAGAAACACCTCATAACTCCACGTCGAACAATAAGTTCAAGTTCAAGTTTCAAGTTTATTTCTATTTACAAAATACAATTATCATTACCAAACCCGCAGGTAGCAAAGCTAATCTAGGCGGGCAGGAAATATATATATAATAACTATTTGAGAAAAAAAAAATGGAAGACACATAAAAAGAGAAAAAAGAGTTGAACAACAGGATTTAGTATTTCAAAAGAGAAAGTAGGAATTACGTAAAATCAAGCATCAGAATTTTTGCATATTGTTTATCAGTGTTGGCATATCAATATATTTATTCTCCTCAGCAAGAATAGATATTAATTGAAGATGAAGCGTTTTTTAAATTTTTGTTTTGGGAGCGAACGAATGCTTAAAGGAATGCTGTTCCACACCTTGGCACCAGTTCTAGGTATCGACTTTAAAACATAATTTGTTCTTGAATATTTTATTTGAAAGTTGCCAGATGAGGCAAATCTAGTATTATAATTATGAGTTTTTGAAGAATTTGTAAACAGACTGGAAATATTTACAGGTAATGCATCATTAGCCACATCGTGCATAATTAAAGATATTGATTTAAAGTACAAGAAATTTAAGGGAAGAAGGTTTAAAGAATGAAAGAATGGAACAGCATGTGTCCTAAAAGGAGCAAAGAAAATCGAGCGCAATAAAAAGAGCGAAGAGATTCATAGCTGAAAGTCAGGCTAATCCAACAGTTCTTTTAAAATATTGTTTACTTAAGCAAGTCCTAAGCAAGTTTTAGGACTAAAAACTATCACTCTACTCTACTCTATTTGATGGATTTGTATTAGCGCAACATTCGTGTCTCTTTTTTGTTTATTTTTTCCTCTGTTCAGATTTTTGCTCCTTTATAGCGCAACATTCGTCTCTCACTTTCTTTGTTTGTTTGTTTTTTTCATCTGTTCAGATCTTTGCTCCTAGCTGAGAGTCGAAGATTCTATTCATCAATTATATGAATAAAAAATATTCAAATATCTCGAATTACGTTTTCATGCAATTCGAAAATACACATTACTAACACAGAAAAAGCATCGGGAATAATTATATAAGAAAAAGTTCAAGTTATCGAAAATTTGCAGTCACTTTGGCGGACATCCGTAAATCGAGAGAAAGTCCTAAGGGACGTGTCATTATTTACCGGGGGGGAGGGCTCCCATTTTTTTCAAACAAGGCTAAAAAAATTTAGGACCCTCCCCTTGAACATAACAAAAAAAATGTGACCCTCCCCCAGTCGTAGGTAAAAAAAATTGGGACCCTCCCCCATGCAATTTACTTTCTGAAAAACCTGTTAGATAGATTATTGTCCAAGTGATGTAATGTCTCTTTCATTCTTCTTAATAACAGAACCACTTTTTTCTTACTTCTGTCATGCACCAGTCAATTGACATCACGGCCCCCCCCGATTTAACATTCACTAGGTGTTAAATGTTACTATTTTCCCGGTCACCAGGGGCATGGTCGTTGTTGAATGTCCAGGCCCCCGGGGACACTTTCGCAACATGGCGAAACGCGCCTCAATATTTTGATAAACGCATTTCATAAAGCCTCCAGAGAAAATATAAACGTTTTATTTTCTGCGTGTAGTAAAAAAGCATGTTGGTTTTATTCTTCACGCGTTACAAATTATTATTATTCATATGCGTGAAGCGCAGCCCCAAAACGAATTTCTATTTCGTATCACTGGAGGGCTTTTGGGGGTTTTCATTGTCCTGCGAAGATACACATGCTTGTAACGACATTCGTACGCATCCCATTTAAGCGCCACAAGCGAGTTCTCTAAAAGTAGAGATGTCATTCCTTAAGCGCGCCGAAATTTTCAACATAATGAGTGAAATAAACTAGAGAATGATATAGAACTCGTTGCTGGAATCTCTCTTTCAAGGCTTCAGGTTTCGAGAGATCCCCCCTTTCACTCGCCCAAAAATGAAGTGATCCCTCCCAAAATCCTCCGACCTCGGTCCTTAAACCAATATATTTTCGCACGATAATCGAACTTCTGGTTCAGCGTTAATTCCCTGTAATGCCCCCGCTGAATATCCCCGCTATAGAAGGTCCGTCTTAAATTCCCTGCCCTTCCGTAGATTAATGTGTTAAATCCCCGGCCTGGCCGCGATCAATTGACTGGTGCATAAGGAACGGCGGTTATTATTCATCGCCTCGATTATTTACGTGGAGGATGTTTGGTAATACACGGGTAAAATACAGTGATCCTCCCTCTAAGTACAATGATTAACGTAATCCCACATCTCCCGTCCCGTTTGACCTACTTGCCCTCCAGGCCTATCATTTGCAGGGAAATTTAGGGAGAGATTGATTTTCCTCGTCAAGATAACTTGTTCTTGTCAATGGTAGTGTCCTCATTGCTCAAAGAGCAATTCCATTGTCATTGTTTATGCGCGCGAAGCGCGCCGAAATTTGTATGGAGAAGTTGCTGAAATAACCACTATCGCCATTTGTTTTACCCTCTTTATCGTCCAAATGTTGCTGAAAATAATTATGACCCTCAACCAAACAGGAGTGAAAAACATTTGGACCCTCCCTTTAGACGCGCGAAAAAAATTAGGACCCTCCCCACAAAAATAGGAGCCTCCCCCCCCCCCCCCCCCCGCTAAATAATGACACGTCCCTAAGTCCTTGTAGACTCTCTCGTGAGCTGGAAATACGAGCGCACAAACAAACTTCAATGTAGGACTAGCACTTTCTCTCTGTGTGCGGACGTCTGCCAAAGAAGGGACTGCAAACAGTCTACGGGGAAGTCTTACCTACAAATAGTCACACATTATGGATTTAACGGACACTTGAAATATTATGTTATTGTTAATTCATCGATGCCTTTAACTACTCGTTTTTTGTAATGATATACTCTATAAAATCGTATACAAACTAACCCAAGCAGAGTCGAAGACAGAACAAGAAAAATTTCGTTACCGATAATAGCACACAATGGATAGATGCCAACAAAGAAGGTTGTCGGCAGACAGTTGTGTGTTGTCAATCTTCAAACCCCTTTTCATAAAGAACCTATTTTATACTAAAATTTTCAATAGGTTATTTTACAAAATGAAGGTTACATATGAAAATACAGTCTAGGATTTCAGTAATAAAAGAATGAACTAAACAAATTAAAACCATCATTAAAACCATTATTGAAAATACAAAACATATACTAGTGCCCCTATCAAATCTATTTTTACCTACTACTTTTTAAAGGAACTTAGGTAGCCTAAAATCCCACTAAATACCATTTCTATAAGAACCTATTTAGGCTCAGTTGGAATACTGGGTAAGATAGCCCACATCTTGTTTAAAACGTAAACAAGGAAACAGCAGGGATGATTTCTATGTCATGTATATTTCTGTTGAGTATTTTTATGTTCAGCACTGTGGCAACTGCCAGAGGGGGGGGGGGGGGGGGCTCTGGTGACATCCATTGACGCTCGATTTCGCATATGAGAATTGACCATTTTCACGATGTTATGAGAACAATACCCTTGAGGCGTTCCGTTCTGGTGAAGACGCCTTTTGTTCATTCTCGAACCCAGAGCACTCCGGCCGCTTGTCACCTGGCGGGGGAGGTTTCTGGTGACATACATTGATGCATGAGCGAGATTTGAGATTTGTCCTCTGATTTTCCGTTACGGCTCTTATATTCCACGGAATGAGGTGATAAAGTGGTCAAAATGTTGCGGCCTCACAAGGCGTAGCCGCAAAAATAAATACAAAAACAGCGTGTGCGCAGCCAAACCGTTGTTTTCATTGGTTCTTTTTAGCCCGCGCGCTGATGATTGTGCGTCCGTGGTATATGTTAGAGCACAACTTTCTATGACTTTATCGGCGAAATAGAGCACGCGTGACGTTGGGAGAGGCACGAGAACATCGAGTGTCGAATTCTCGTACCCAGAGCTTCCCGGCTTGTCTGCTCGCGGTGAGACTCTGGGACATCCATTTGAGGGCCGTCGCTGATTGGGTGATTTTGAACGTTGAGGCATGCACAGAAAGTTGTTTCTCGCGTGACGGCTCTGCATCAAAAACTTACGCATGCGTCAATGGCTGTTACCAGAGCCTCTCGCGCGAGGTGATGAGCCGGGGAGCTCTGGGTTCGAGAATGCGAGTGTCCCTCCCATCATCACAAGTGCTCTATTCGCCTATAAGGTAACAGAAAAATGTGCTCTAATGTTTTTATGATATAGCGGTAGAACCATTACTTTATGGGTAAAATGGAGCGTAGATTTGGACCAATCAGAGCGCGCGTTATCAGAATCAGAATTCGATACTTAAAAATGAAGATTACATCCTGCTTCTGTTTGGTCTTTGTCTTCATTTTTAAGTACTGTATTCCTAGACCAGCATCCATTTGGATCCAGAGCCGCCGCTGTTTACAAGTTTTCTTATTTTTAACTAACAGAATCAGAATTCGAGAAACGCGCGCGGTGTGGTATGAAAACAAGCGAACGACAGATTCATCTAACTTATCTTTATTGCTCGATGATTGTTAATGATCGTTTTACGTACTACATTTTGATCATTGCATGTTATTATGCTTTATTAGACTATCCACGCCTTTCACGTGCACCAACCAAGGAGACGTTTTGACCTGGAAGAAAGAAAAGGTGAAGCGATGTCAAAAAACGTTGTCGGGGAAAACGCGACCCCAAAATGGGGAAAATGGAAACTGTAAAAGAATAAAGCTACGGCTAAACTAGGACACCATGTAGCGCGCCACTTGTCCTTATGTATGGTGCTGCGCAGAAGCTTCGCTAAAATCAACAAAAGTATTTGCTTGCCCCAGCGCTTGCGTTCGCACAAAAACACAGCGTCTTGATTTTTTAGTTCCGTTTGTATTCTAGTGGAATTATTATGAGAGAGATCTGAGATACGAACCTGATAACGTATATTCCAGAACGGGTACCTGTGCGTAAAATCACGCGTAAAAGAAAAGTCGCCGTCTCTTGACCCTTGGAGCGCCCTTGGGTTAGAATATTGACAGCGCAAAAATTTAAAATTTCGGACCGAAAACGAAGTAGACAGCAAGTAACGAATTTGCCAGTTCACTACACTGTAATGCCTTTTTATTTGTACAAAAATACTTTTTACTGATAGAGGCTTAGAGTCTGAACATGTTTTGTGTGCCATTGTTTAGAGCGTTTTGATTGGCTAATTAAAGTTTGCAAGTGAGAGGAGCTACTCCGTTTATCGTGGAACCGCGTGTTTATCAAGACATCCTCTGTGTACTGTGTTCGTATTACATGCATGCCTACCTTAACGCACGTACACCGCGAATACATCGGCGTGCCCAACAGTCTCTGACAAGAAGAACAAATAAACAGTTTATAAAACGTTCAGTCTCTTCCCAGACGCTTTCCGGGATTTTTAGGGTGCGCAATGGTTTATGGGCGCGCAGAGAGTTATGTAATAGTTTATGTGATATTTTAGAAGCATGTCCCACAACGCATTGCGCGCCGTGTCTAGTACTCATTCCAAGTCCCTGAGGCTCCAAAACAATTCTCATAGATACATCGGTTGGAGAAACTTATAGTCCAGTCATTTTACGTGAATAATAAGGCTAACCCGGAACAAATTGCAACAGTACAAATCTCAACGGATTTAGACTCTATTATACTCACTTAATAACATCTCAAAAGTCGTCCAAAATCCCGATACGGCAACATCTCGAAAAAGGGATTTATTCAAAGCAATCGGAAACAGCTTTCTTCGCCATATTGGCTTTTGTTATTAATGAGGTTTACGGCACTTAGAGCTCTACGCTGATAAAACTAGTTCTAGACTGTAACGCGTTATAGGTAAATATTCTAACGCTTTCCTTTACATAGAAATGACCCCTTGTATAGAGTCTATTGATTTTTGCCAACCGAATCCATTATTAAGAATTATTGAGTTGTTTATGGAAACGTGTTTCAAGATTCCTAGTCAGGCACTGTATTGGACTTATGACATTGGAAATTTCTCTTAGTCAAAGTGTAGTTTGCAAAAATAACATACCTAACAAAGTATATATAACACGAATAAGTCCATTTTAAAGCACTAAAAATTTAAACACTTAGCTGGGAATACTGTACAGTATAGCGGTTATCAAAAGATTCGCAAAACTAAGTGCGGCAAAACTCATTAATAACAAAGGGCAAGATGGCCGCCAACAAAAGAAAATTGTGTCGTCTTTTCAAACTTGAATTTTGAGATGTTCCCCTACATGGATTTTTAGGACTTTTAGTATGTTTGTTAGGTTGACTTTATGGTCCTAAAACCGTTGAGAAACTTTCTATTGCAATTAGTTGTGGGTCATTTCACAAAATGACTGGACTATTACCGCAAGAGACCAGCCTCGCACCAAGACGCTTTCCGGGTATTTAGGGCGCGCAAAGACTTGTGGGATAGTTTTAGCAGGGCACGCAGGGCGTTGTGGGATAGTTTTAACAGGGCGCGCAGAGAGTGAGACTGATAAACGTCTATTTAACAATTAGACCTCAAGGCCGAATGTGCTATGATGAATAGACCATGAGGCCGAAGGCCGAATGGTCTATTGATATCATAGCACATGAGGACGAGAGGTCTAATTGATTTAGTATAAACCAACTAGTTGGTCGGTTTTGGCAATGAATTCCATTATTTTATGTTGAAAAAATCTTGTTTTCTTGCAAAGAAAGGTGGTGGTTTTGCCAGGCACGGTCTATCACTAATATACCATTAGTAGCTCAGCCAATCAGAATACAGGATTTGTAATAGACCATTAGTTGGTTTATACTAATTAAAGATATTAGCTGAGCTATAGAAATGAGTACAACTGGTTTACAAGGTGAATTTTTTTTTTTCGTAAAAAGAAAAGCGATCATTCTCGAACCCAGAGCTTCCCGGCTCGTCGCCTCGCAGGGGAGTCTCTGGTGACATCCATTTGAGGGCCTCCGCTGATTGGCTGAAATGGTGCGCACACGTACATAAAAGTAGCTTTATAAAAACGCATGCGTCGGTGGATGTCACCAGAGCCTCCCCCGCGAAGTGACGAGCCGGGGAGCTCTGGATTCGAGAATGCCAAGCGATTTGAGCAATCCCTTAGAGCCAGAACTCGATAGAATTCAATTTTACTTTTAGCAAATATATTTGAAATTTATTTTATCTAAAAATAGAGTGCCTATGGATCGGATCTCTGGATAGATCATTATTAGCAAACATGCTGACCAAGTTTGAGAATGATTTGATAAATAGCTGCTTAGTTTTGTAGCTAGCTCATTAGCATGCGAGTAATGTAATTTGACGCATCATTTTGTTTGCTTCTGTCCTAACTAAGTCTTGACATTACAAAACTGGTTGGTTAGGGTGAGAAGAAATGTTATACAGTAAAAACCCGCATAAAAGAACAAGTGGATTAAGAACACTCAGGCTGAAATTTTGTCAAAAAGGTACCTCGTACATAAGAACACATGCAGCCTGAAAATGAAAATTGTTTTGTATACAAAAATGGCTTCAATTACAGTAACCTACAGTTGTACCTGAGTAGATGTGCTAGACCACTGCACACACAGATCAATACAATGTGCTAGACCACTACACACACAGTTCTTCAGCAGGAGGTACTCTATGGGGATTTCCAGGGTACATTAAGCAAATTGTTTTTGGACTTGACTAATTATTGCTACAAAATCAATGTTACCTTCTGCCAATCACATTCAATCTGTATTTGACTGTAGGTAGTGTATGCAGTATTTTGATATTAAGAAACAATTTTAAGAACACCTTTAGAACATTTTCAGGCTGATTTTGCAGAAAACACCCAATATACAAGAACAAAATCAGCCTGAAACCCAAAAACACCTGTTCTTTTATGCGGGTTTTTACTGTATTAAAGGCATGGGGAAAAGTTAAAGCGGTCCTTTGGCAAAATGGTTGTCATTTCGTCTTTTTTTAAGGTACGTACATGTATTATATATCATTTTAAAGCTTTTGAAGAGTAAAAAACAATAATAATATTTTAATAATTATTAAAAATAATTTTAATAAAATCAATAATTATTTGTCAGCAACTGATTTTCTCATGTCAGTAAGTTCTACTCCGTCAGAATTAAATAGAACCACCCAGTTTTGTATCAAAATGAATGACACTAAAGCGAGGATCGTCTCTGATTGGCTGAATATTTTTCCCGCCTAAAATTCCCGCCAATTTTGGCGCGCGCGCGTGGTGACATAGGAAGGCCAAAAAGTGGACTCCAAAAGTCTCCAAAAGATTTTATTTCGTCTTGAAGTTAGATAGTAACAGAAAAAGCTCGGACTGAAAAAAAAATCGACATAAAATTGGAACAAACAAACATTTTGAAATCGCTGGCACCCTTTTGTAGCCCACCTTTGGGTAATCCAGGATGATACAAAACTTGGTGGTTCTATTTAATCTGACGGAGACTACAACTTAACCAAACGAGAAAATCAGGTTTTGACAAATAATTATTGACTTTATTAGTCATTTATTAATAGCTATTAAAAATATTCTATTCACAGTTGGCATAAATGCACCCCGCATCGCCAGCATAAGGCAAGCATGACAGTCATAGCTGGCCAGTGGTCGGACGCATCAAAACACCCAGCTAATCCAAAATGGCGGAAACGGAGAAGAAGGTGAAATGTTTTTCAGAGGATTTACGTTCCTGATAGGAATCTTCCGGTCTTGCCAAAGGAAAAAAATATATATCTGGTACTTCCAAACTGAAGAATACTCTCGAAGAATGCGTGAAAAGAGAAAGAAAATGAATAATGGCAGAGGAAGTACGAAGGGATGGCGAACTTGTGTGTTGTGTGTTCACTAATAATTGCAAGCACTGACTTATAACTTCTGCGAGAATGGAAATGCAAGTTTATCAGATGACTGCGAATATTAACAATTATTGGAAATTGAATCTTCAGTAGTTCACTGGTGTTTTAACTCTCACGCAATGAGCAAGACATTCTGTAGTACAGAATGAAAAAAGAATCTATTATCATTGTTGGGGAGTGACCTGGAACACACAGAACTGTAGCTTGGATAACAAATTGGAAAAGACCATGATCCCTCTGCTTTTCTGGTTTGTGTTAAAACCAGCCGTAGAATAGGCGTGTTATCAAGACTAAGGAACCTCATACCAACTACGGCCAAGCTTATGATCTACAAAACAGCAGTTCTTCCACACTTCAACTACTGTAGCCTAGTATGGCACTTTTGCAAAGCTAGTGATAAGAGGAAGCTGGAACGTATTAATGAAAGAGGACTGCGGGTGGTATTCAATAACCGGAGCGCACCATACGAGGATCTTCTCATGCGGGCCAAATTGACTACCCTAGAAAACAAGAGACTACAAAACATCGCCATATTTATGTACAAGATCAAGCATGGGATGCTACCAACAACAGTCTTAGAACTTTTTAACACTAGCCCTACTAACTATAATCTAAGAAATGCGGACTTTAGGATGCAGCGACACACAACAACAACATATGGAAAGCACTCGCTGCGACATTTTGGTCCACTATTATGGTCAAAGCTTAGTTACAAAACAAGATCATTGTCAACCCTAAGCAGCTTCAAAAGGGCGATAGTATCACAGAACTTAGTATCCATTACACAAGATTGTCGAGACTGCCCCTTATGTAATTCGTAGTTATTCGGGATGAATACATTTCTTCCAGTAACTTTTTATATATTCGAACTGAACGCTAAGTGACAAATTTTGATTATATTTGCTATTTACTTATTTATTTATATTATTCTGAATTGTACATAATTTTAAGATATTTTTAGTTAGATACTTCTTAACTAGATATACATTAACTAGATATTCTCTAATTAGATAGTACATACTCATAATTTTAAATATTTTTACCTAGATACTTAATTACTAGATATTTGTTAAACTTGTAGATAGTCTCCCCGATTAGCGAAGCACTTGTGCCGAGCTAGAAGATTGAGACTTTAATAAAGTGATTATTATTATTATTATTATTATTCTGGTAAAACTTTAATCACTAACAGGGGAAAAGAGTAACCTGGAACACACAGAACTGTAGCGCTTGGATAACAAATTGGAAAAGATCATGATACCTCTTCTTTTTCTGGTAAAACTTATCACTAACAGAGGAAAAGAGTAACCTGGAACACACAGAACTGTAGCACTTGGATAACAAATTGGAAAAGACCATGATACCTCTGTTTTTCCTGGTAGAACTAACATTGCTACAGTGTTTAACATAACCTAAATGACTACTAGATGTTTCTGGTATCATTTTTATGGAACATGATTAAATTACCTCTATGAACAACTCAAACATAGCTGCATGTTGTGATATCAGTCTCTGAACTAAGGGGATAACTCTGTAGGCATGTAGGAGGACTGCCTGCACAAAAGTCTAGACGCTACTAGAAAATGTTTTTCACAAACACACTGCTGCCACCAGTCAGTATTTGCTCTAGAATTTGCAATACAGGAAACATCGACATGCATGTCAAATGCAACTTATTTTGATTATAAATTTATTAAACTACTTTAACAAATTTTTGTGTGCAGCTGCATACTTGCGTGTTGATAGCTACGCCCCTGCCTGTCAGTTGCGCAAGGTGGTACTGTGAAAACAAGCCTAAAGTGTGATAGCTGAATAATTTAGACATGGTTTCAGTGAAACAAGAGGAAGGCTAATTCCTAAACAAGACGGGGGGTAATAATATACACAAAAAATGCCATGAAGCTTAAGAAATCAAAGTCAAAACATTTTATAATTGACAACCCATACAGAGCACAGGGTACAAATAATCAGATAAATGGATTGAGAGGCCTGCTTAAAAGTAGAGCAGCATTCAGTTCAATTTCATGTGGTTGTTTTTTTTTTGTATCTTTTATCAGCTTTTGTCTTAGACAAAATTTGCTTTGGTGACAATTTTTTCTTTGGTTACCTAAATGTTCATTAAATGTAAGTAATGTAATGATGATATCAGTGATGTCATTGTTACACTCCCCTTAAATGTTGTCTAACTTTGGTTTGTCCAAATTTGGTTTCCTTCCTGAGATATGAATATTATAAAAATTGAGCTTGATGGCTATTTGGATGTTTTTAAAAATTAAAATTTTACAAATTCACAAGCATCTGTCACCACATGTAATTTGCATAGAGTATTTTTAGGCTGAGAGTTGAAATTGAATAAAAGTTGATTTTTTATAGCAAAAATATTAATCAATCAGCAGAGCTCCATGGGCAACTGGCTTATAAGAGGTGGGAATAATTTACAAGCTTCTATGTCAACGGTTACAAGCTAACTCTAAAATTAATCACCGATGCTACAATACGGAATGTACATATCAGCAGTTAAGTGTACTTTCTAACCACTTGCCACCATGTAAGTCTATGACAGTGAAGTGTTGTGTCACTCTGTAACAGGGTCCAAACTTTAGTATTAAAAAGAGGAATTGTAGTCACCAACTGAATACCATTATACAAAAGTTTATCCAACATACTGACATTTTTAGTCGAACAGTGAGAATGTTGGTCACTTTTGCGGCACATACAGTTGTGATTAGAAGCCCCTCCCAAGGAAAACTGGTTTCTAGTTCCGAGAAGAAGACAAGAATGAAATAAATTATAGCTTTTCAGTGAAAACAACACAAAATATTACACCCCCAAAAATCAAGGAAATCTCCAGACAATTCTGATTGCAGAAAAAGCTTCTCTTTATTCACATATAGAAGGAGTATGTCAGTGACATACTAGCTGCCCTCAATTAAGTCCAGGTAGTCATGAACATGAAAGGTTTTCTTACCATCAATGCTGAAAATTTTCTTGATTTTGCAAATTCATAACAAGAAAGTAAAACCACTATCATTGGGCTGTTCCAAAAAAAATATCTAAGGAAATAAGAATGAGCTGTTCTTATGATTTCTGTCTCCCCCTAACGAGGAAAAATGCTCTATCCGTGTGAAAGTTCTAGGCTTCTGCACAACCCCTGTGGATATTTGAAGCAACTTTTGTGTAAATACCACATTCTCTTGTGTCCCCTGTGGAAATTCCAAAGTTGCAAAGGAATACCCTGTGGAAATTGGAGGTGGGCAAAAAGAAAGTCCCTGTGGAAATTTAAGGGTCAAAAACAATGACCTTGCTGAAATTCCAGGGTGAAACACAGAACCCTATGCCCGAGGGGGGGACTCCCAATATTTTAGACGGGGGTGCTTGTCGGGAAAATTGATTTTGACCCTAAGTGATAGCAAAATGGGTGTGGCCAACAGCAAATTTACCCCTAAAAGATAGCAAATTTGGCAGGTCAAAACAAATAAAAGCCAAGTTGAGGTCTTTTAGGGTTTTCATCCAAGTTTGCTTTGTAAATATTGGTTCTGGTGTCAGTAGCAATATATTTCTGGGCAAGGATTGGTCTGAGACTCCCCTAAGGGATAGGGCTGATTTTAAACACCCCTACGAGATAGCAAGACCTGTCAATTTTATACCCAAAGGATAGGACGAGCACCCCCGTCTGAAAATATGGGGAGTCCCCCCCTATGGAAGCTCCAGGTTCCTCGATAGGGGGTAACACATCTAAAATGGAACAGCCCATTCTGAAAACAAAACGAGAACAGGACAGGAAGATGACCTTCCCCAGCAGGTGACTGGAAACAAAACAAAAGTAATTTTGCCATTGATTTACTGGGCAATCAATATTTAAGATATTTCCTTGACCTGGTTTTACTACATTCTTCCACCAATTTTCCACTTTCTGACTTTCTATTCATTGCCATTGATTTCTAGATTGCTGGCATTAAAGAGGTTAATAAGCTGCAATGCATTAGAATAAGAATCGCCGACTGATTCTAAAAAAGCTGATTGCACGTACAGAGCAATAATATCACCTGAAAAATGCGCACTTCTCTATAATCTGAAGAAATATTACCAAAGCAATGAATATTATACGTCAAACCTTATTATTTCTCCATAAGAATCGTCCTTGTTTTGTCCAAACTATGTTTTGTTGTGAGTCCAGAGCTCGTAGAGTCACGCTTCCTTCCCAAACAAAGCAACGATATTGCGTACGTTTCGAAGCGACGAGTGGCAACGCAATGTCCGCGAAATATTAAAATGTGCTCTCATGGAAGCTGAATTCAAAAAACTAAAAGAACAACTTTTAGAGAGTTCATTGCAAACAAAAAAGTTATTTGAAGCTAAAAATAGGCATGAATTTAAAGCCGAATGGCTAAATGCGATTTCCACAATATTCACCATTTCAACATTGCCGAAAGACTGCAAAAGCTAGTCATATTTGGTATCAAAATCTTCCTCTCTTCTTCCTCTGTCGAGTCCGCCATTTTGCAAATCTCTGTGAGGCTCGAGAGGTCTTCTGGGAAGTTCTAAAAATAGTTGTCAATCGATCCTTTTGATTAGGGCCCAGTCTCCCCATTTAAGCGCGCGTCCTTCGGGAAAAGCCGTCACAAAACGTGCTGTCGATTTCGAGTGCATTTGTGCCAAGCGTGATTTGTTTTCTACTCTTCAAAAGCTTGAAAGTGGTATATAATGCATGTGCCTAGCCCGCGTAGCCGGCTCTCTTTGTTTTGTTTTGAGAAATATGTCAATACATCTGTTTGATTAATGATACACATGAAATCACTGGATTCTGATAGGCTGACAGAAGTAAGGCTGAGAGCAAATAAGCCGGTCAAGAAATACAGAAATTAAGAGTCTGCGTAGAAAGCGTTTCAGCGCGAAAATGTGGTAAGCGAAGGCAATTTCGCGGAACCTAATCTCGCGCGAGTTTTTGGACCTGAAAAAACCACGGTAACGTTTGCTGCAAATGCTAAGAAAATGTATTATATATCATTTAAAACTCTAGAAAAGTTGAACACATAATATGATATTTTCATTAATCATTAACGAGTTATTGATAAACTCAGTAATTATTTGTTCTAGCCCGTCAGAATTCAATACAACCACCAAGTTTTGTATTAAATTGAATGACCCTAAGGTGGACTCCAAACCTGTGCAAGCGATTTTAAAAGTTTGATTTGTTCTAATGTTAGAACGATTTTCTTTCAGTGCTGGTTTTTCGGTTACTATCTAACTTTCTACTACTAAAACAATTCTGACACACTTTTGGAGTCCACCTTTAGACTTTTGAATATTGTCAGCGTCCATTGCCCCACGATTTGGACTTACTTCTGTCATCTCGCCCAGATTACCCATGATGTACCTGTACGATATCTAAAACAACTTACTTTTATTATCCCAGTTAGTGCGCTTATGAGATTTGCTGTAGAGGAATGCAAGATTCCCGTAGCGTCTGTCCCACGAGCATCCAGTACGCCAATTAGAAGCAACAAGCCACCCAAAGTCACCACCACATCCACCATAGTTATTGTTGATGAAGAAGGTTCGTTTGTGCTGTGGGGCGCCATTAATCGAGAAGTAGTTTCCTTTGACCAGATCTGACCAGGGTGAGTTGGTGACGCGAGGATACGCGAACCAGTTCATGTTGTTGGTGTTTGTGGCGTCAAATGTGATGGCTAAGACTTTGCTTTGTTTTTGTACAAAACAACCTTGGCCTGTGGGAAAAAATAAAAGTTACGGACATGGTGAGGACTATGAAGATGGCGATAGAGATGATGGTGACTGTGATTGGGGGAAAATTTCCTATCCCTTAAGTAATGTTTACAAAAGGAGCTGGAGTGTTTTATCGGCAGATAGAAACACGAGGCGAAGCCGAGTGTTTCTATCTGCCGATAAAACACTCCAGCTCGTTTTGTAAACTACTTCTAAAACGGTTGCCAGTAATAATTCCAAGTTAGCTTACAAAAACGAAAACAAATTGTATGAACTGCTTCATTGAAGTCGAAATATAAGAAATCTGATATAGACTGGCTTCAAGCTGTATTGTTTAGCTATTTTGAAATGGCAAACAAAAGATTGAGAAGAGATTTTCATTACGGATAGTTTATTTAGAGAGGCGTTCCGAATGATTGACATATCTTCTGTTGGAACAAAAGTTCTGTTCATCATTACACGACTTTCAAAAAGAGAAGAATTCCCTTTGAATAGCTGTCACTTATTTACCTGTAATAATGATGAGCAAAGAAATGCCGTTTGCAAATGTCATAGAAAAGAAATGCATGTACTAGCGATACCATAATAATGCTAGGGCTTTCTGATTGGCTTTTGTAAAGAAAGGGTTATGTCGTTAGTTTTGGGGCAGTGTTTCCTATTGTTTTTTATTCAAATTTCTTTTAACAAAATTTCATTTGTAATGCGCGCAAAGCATCATAACGCAATTGTCCAAATCATTCTCGTTAACGAAGCAGTGCGGTTCGTACGGACCGCTTGGACGGGTGAGTTAAATTAATGGTGCATGGTTTTGAGCCCAATTATTACCAAATAATTGTCAAATATATCCATTTTGGCTCGTTTCAGGAAATATTCACGGAAGGGTGGTCAGCAGTCGCCCTGCCTCGTCGTTCAAAGTTGTTATCATGGTCACCGAATTGTAATAAATGAACATCGCTTTACGCAATGCACGTATTCATTTCTAACATGCGTTCCTTTTTCGTAGGTTATGGGAAAAGGTGGAAATCATGACCACAGAGCGTTTGTAAGAGATGGGGTCATGAATATTATCGGGGGAACATGCTGTTCTGGTGAGTTGTCCTATCAGTACTGATGCTCAGTGAGCCAAACTTGATAGAGAACTGGAACCGCTCACTGCTCACTGAACCGGATCTGATATAGAACTCTGACGTCACCGGAGTTCTTTATCAGATTCAGTTCAGTGCGCAGCAGTTCTATATCATTGCTGGCTGATTGAGCACCATTGTGATATGGCAACCAATCAGAACAGCTGTTTCCTGAAAATATTCATGGACGCCCCAAGATGCTAATTTATATCTGGGTATACAACCGGTCTTCATGGTCATGATTTTCATTGTGTTTTCCTGATTGACGATTCATGAGTTTTAGAACAGGATTTATTAAATAAAAGGCAAACTGTTTGGGAAAAGCCAGAAAGAACTTAGGGACAGTTTAAACTACTCATTTGCAAAAATCCCAAACACCTTGGCTTCCTCAAGAGTAGTTTGCATTCAATAAATCCCTAGAGCATGCGTTGTCTGTCGTTCATGAAGAAATTGGTATCTTGCTCGAAACTCGGAAGCCACGAGAGTAGGAGGGGCGGGTCTTAAGTCTTGAGAGAATCGGAAGAGGCAACCTTTATAAGTGGTATTTCTCCCTTCCCTTCCCCATTTTCTTATCATTTTTGTAAGGTCCCTAAGGCAAAACCTGTTTTGGTTTGAATGTAGTCCAACGATGCACCAAGCGATTCTTGTAAGGCGTCCAACGTCTGTCCATGTCACGTGGGTGGATCCCGTCAAGTACATGTTCATGTACAGAGTACGGCGTCTTCCATGCGGTAGACAGACCTTGGTGGAAGCCTCTAGCCACCTTGAAAACCAGCGTCCAACCTGAAATAGCGCGCAACAATGCAGTTAGCTGATATGAGACCAGAAGGGAGATCAAATAACTTAAATTGCGTTCATCGATCTCTCCGTTGAACAATGTGCTCGATCAGGTTCCTTAGATCACCACTTGCCATAAGTGTGTTTCGTTTTTCAAGTAAAAACAAAACAAATAAAGATGCTGAAATACGCAAACAAAATGTGTTTATTCCAAAATAACAACAACAACAACCGAAAACAAACATTAAGAGACCATGGTTATAATTATCCGCGTGTTTTCGCTGAAAAGCAGTTTTGATATATTTATGATTGACTTACCTCCTGCTTTCATATCGCAAAAGACGGGGAATATACCAGGAACGCCTAGAATAGAAGTAAAACCATTATGCTTAGAATGTTGAATGTTACATTACAGCACTAGATGGCAAGGCCAAGAGATTAAGCCACCTAGTGTGAACTGACTGGAAAGCGGATGAGTACCTGAAGCAAGTTATTATGAACCCCATACTTTCTCTCAAAATACCAATTTCCCGTTTCTACTCCTGTGCATATGGCAAGACCTAGTTTATTATTTGGAGGCCCAACTAATAGAAGAATCTATGGCTAGACCTAGTGGAGTAGATGCAGGCCCCTTCTGATGGTCTCTTGATTCTTCTACTCCTGTGCATATGGCTATAGACCTGGTGGACTAGATGGTGGCTCATGTTCATGCACTCCTGATTCTTCTATTCCTGTGCATGTGGCTAGACCTAGTGGAGTAGATAGAGGCTCCTGTTGTTGGGGTCCTGCATGACACTGTAGAATATGATTCACTGTACCGTGAAGTTTGATCCAATAGACGCCATCATGTAACGGTCCTTTGTTCTTGTGGAGGATATCCTTACACGACTTGGCGGGATGTTGCAGCTTGCGACCATACGACCTCAAGTCCTTCATCTCAACAGAAACCCACCGCTTGCCATTACAGATCTCCAACAGGCTCCACTTTGCTTGGAAACGCATGTGTCCCAGAAGGGTTCTTGAACACAAGGCGTTGGTATTGGGAACAATAACCTGGAAAAAATGATAATTTGACTGTAAATGAACACGCTGCCTTGCTTTATTATTATTTATTCTCTTTACTCTTACTCTATACTCTTAATTTATTTTATTTTCTACATAAAACAAAAACACCGACGACCGGTTAGCGCAGTGGTAGAGCGCCGCGCGCGGGAGATTGGGAGTTCAAACCCCGGCCGGGCCAACACTCAGGGTCTTTTTCTAATAATTGAGGAGAAGGTGCTGCCTTTGCTTTAACATCTGCAAATGGTTAGACCTTCGCGTCTTCTCGGATAAGGACGTTAAACCGTAGGTCCCGTCTCTCACATGCACTACACTAACCGGAACCAGAGGGACGTTAAAGAACCACGGAGACGTCGGAAGTTGCCCATCCTCAGTGCAGGGCTTACAACTTACTAACCACTACACTGACAAGGGAACCTCGTAATTGGAGCCTCGCTCTGTGAGGATTTCCCCGCCCTTGGGCAAATCATATAAATAAATAAATAAATAAAAAATAAAATAGCCAGTGCCCGCAAATAGCTCAGCTAACAAGACGGGCAGAGGGTTAACATAAAGTTACAATGACAGGACAAAGAATGCCAAAAATTACAAAGCAAAGCAAAGAAACGAAAAAGGATTAAGTATGGCTACTGTACTATTATTTTATAAGTCTATTCACGGCGTTTACACTTGTTCTCAGTCAACTGTGCGCTCGCGCATTTGTTCGCAAGGCCCGACTGATTACTGTGATGATTACGGTGATGAGAGCTAATGAGAGTTCCAACTATCATCCACTCTCATCTACTATTACGAGAAGCGATCAAACGGTGATGAGAGTTGTTGAGAGTCAGCGTGAGCACTAGCACCCAGTTTCTGTCCGCGGAGGAAAGCCTGCAGTTCAGGAACCAAATGAACCTACAGTTCTTTTGGCGGCAGCTGCTGACTGAAAAAATCCGCGCGATCGAATGGTCAACGACTCAAAGTGTGCCGGATCAATTTAAGCAGTTTTATGTTAGAGCACTTTCTGATTGCTACATTTCATGATCTTTTTTTTTGTTGTATCTGAATTTACAGTAGGCAATCGGAATGCCCTAGCATTATTTAAAAGTATCGCTACATGCATTTATTTTCTATGACTCAACTATCACATTTGAAGTAATATTTAAAAACCGACTATGAGGACTTCACGGGATTTCAAAGTCCGCGCAATTAGTTCCAGTCCGATCAATGTTGAAGCATCTCCATTCATATTTTTTAGTCATTTCAAATACTCAGATAATAGCCTGTGACATAATATTCAATCACAACCCATCTGTACCCTACCCAAACAGGATTTATCAATAAAAGGAGACCCGTGTTCTCACGTAACGGTTTCTACAGTCTGCCATTGTACGACGCAAAGACTGACTAATACAAAAACATTTCGATGGCGAGGGCCTTGAAAATATGAATTATGAACCCTGCAATTTTTTACAGATTTCTTCAAACTTGAGCGACAAAATTCGCAAACAGGAGACTTTTAAAAATACTTCTGTTAATATTGGCTCACAGCAAACACGGCCTTTAAAATTATTTGAACCCATAGATAAAAGTGGTTGAAGTTAAACATATCCAGAACTAAAAAATGCATCCCACATTCTAATGCGACGTGAGCGCCTTTACTAATTTTGTTAAGAAAAACGTCAATTCAACAAAACCTTACCTTGCCATATGCCGGGAGTAACGCCACAAACAGGACCAAAGCAGCGACTGTGAAACGCGCCATCATGGTATAACAGCGTATAATGAGCGGGCTATGCTTCACGGACTACAGATATATCCTTTTTATGCACGGTAGAACCGAATCGTTAGCACAAGCACGATCTATGTCAGTGAATGACTGTGACTGTTGGGACAAGTTGTTTTTCACTAGTATAAAAAGCGGAGAAGTTTTTTAATATTTAGAGAGCTCCATTGACGTTCATGTAGCAACAAGTTCTAAGCATGGAATCCTAGCTCAAGCACGCTCTATGTCAGAGTGTATAACTGTGACTGTTGGGACAAGTTGTTTTTAACAAGTATAAAACGCGGAATAAATGTCAAACTTTGTTGAAGTAAGCCATCTTCCAACATGTAAAACCTATACTAAATGTAGTCTTTTGGCAAGCAAGTGCCGTTCTCACTGTCAATATTTCATTAACATTAAAGAGCTCCATTAACGTTCATGTAGCAACAAGTTCGATTTTTCATATAGATACGTTCTTCCTTTGTGTACCTTTGATAGGTTAGAGGCTATATAAATCAATACAGACTGACAGACTTTATTTACACCTAATTCAAAAAATGCTGCTTTGGTGTTTGGTCTTTCAATTATAGCGCGAAACACAGGAATTCTTTGCTTCAGTGACCACGAAACAAAGGCGTTCAATGACCAAAGACCAATGACTAAAGCAACCTTTTCTGAATTAGGTGTATACACGGGCAGAACACTCGACAATATACATGTTTATATATAAAAGATAAACATAAACAGGTTTGCCGCGTGGTCGCTTCATACGATTTGCCTCATTTTTGGTGTGTAGCTTTCATTCGATATGCCCTTTCTAAATCAAGGGACAAATATGTATATATAATAGGACTCCATGCTGTCCAATTAAGAAAAAATTGGATGATTCAGAGGAACTCCAAAATTGGACGAGGCCGCAGGCCGAGTCCAATTTGGAGTTCCGAGGAATCATCCATTTTTTTCTTAATTGGACAAGCATAGAGTCCTGTTATTTATTAATTATATAACATCCATGTTCAAACCCAAACTGTCCAATTTTAGCGTGAACTGTCCAATTAGAGCGCGCGCGATCCAATTAAAAAATAATTGGACGATTCAAGAAAAATCGATCTGCCGGCACAATGGGATTTCGAGCTGGCTATATAATTAATTGCTAAATTTGATTTTTGTGACGTCATCACTTTAGGACTCAACGTACTTTAAACATTCGCGTTCATTCAATGCATATATTAATTTACGCCGATTATTATACCACTGTATGCATTACTACGCGACCTCAACATTCAATGTTGCGATGGGCTATTATTGGCGATTTTTAGCTGTCAATCAAACGCTTTAATGATTCGGCCACGTCAGTGTGTGTTCACTGACTGCAAAATCAACTAAAATGATATTAAGCTATCCTCTGGCTTCCTTGCCTAGAATCATCAACTTTCTGGTTCAAGAAAATTGGCGTTACAATTTCCTTGCGTAAAATCGCCAATCGCAACAACGAATTTTGAGGTCGCGTAGCAATGCATACTGTGGTAATTCAAATCACACCATGACGTTGTTTCGCAGTACCTTTATTTCCAAAGAAGAAACACCTCATAACTCCACGTCGAACTATAAAAAGAGCGAAGAGATTCATAGCTGAAATTCAGGCTAATCCAACATCTCTTTTAAAAATGTTGTTTACTTAAGCAAGTCCTAAGCAAGTTTTTTAGGACTAAAAACTATCACTCTACTTGAGAAATGCACTATATATTTGATGGATTTGTATTAGCGCAACATTCTTGTCTCTTTTTTGTTTATTTTTCCTCTGTTCGGATTTTTGCTCCTTTATAGCGCAACATTCGTCTCTCACTTTCTTTGTTTGTTTGTTTTTTCATCTGTTCAGATCTTTGCTCCTAGCTGAGAGTCGAAGATTATATTCATCAATTATATGAATAAAAAATATTCAAATATCTCGAATTACGTTTTCATGCAATTCGAAAATACACATTACTAACACAGAAAAAGCATCGGGAATAGTTATATAAGAAAAAGTTCAAGTCATCGAAAAATTGCAGTCACTTATTTGGCGGACGTCCGTAAATCGAGAGAAAGTCCTAAGTCCTTGTAGACTCTCTCGTGAGCTGGAAATACAAGCGCGCAAACAAACTTCAATGTAGGACTAGCACTTTCTCTCTGTGTGCGGACGTCTGCCAGAAGAAGGGACTGCAAACAGTCTACGGAGAAGTCTTACCTACAAATAGTCACAAATAAGGATTTAACGGACACTTGAAATATTTATGTTATTGTTAATTTATCGATGCCTTTAACTACTCGTGTTTCGTAGTGATATACTCTAAATTGTATACAAACTAACCCAAGCGGAGTCGAAGACAGAACAAGAAAAATTTCGTTACCGATAATAGCACACAATGGATAGATGTCAACAAAGAAGGTTGTCGGCAGACAGTTGTGTGTTGTCAATCTTCAAACCCTTTTCATAAAGAACCTATTTTATACTAAAATTTTCAATAGGTTATTTTACAAAAATGAAGGTTACATATGAAAACACAGTCCAGGATTTCAGTAATAAAAGAATGAACTAAAAAAATTAAAACCATCATTAAAACCATTATTGAAAATACAACACATATATTAAGTGCCCCTATCAAATCTAGTTTTTACCTATTACTTTTTAAATAGGTTCTTAAAGGAACTTAGGTAGCCTAAAATCCCACGAAATACCATTTCTATAAGAACCTTTTAGGCTCAGTTGGAATCTGGGTAAGATAGGCGACTATGAAAGGTTTTTTTTTTTTAAACGTAAACAGGGAAACAGCAGGGATGATATATGTCATGTATATTTTTGTTCTAGATTTTTAATTTTGTTTCACGTAGAAGGTTAAAGACACATGTCTGGATCATGTACGGATGGATGGATGGAGAGGCGAATCTGCATTTTTAAAGAAAGAAAATAAATTTATAATCAATGACACACCAGGAGACCAGCGCTGATCGTTATTCGTATGCGAAGTTTGGAGAAAATCGCAAAGCCAAGTTATTCCCAACGACTATTTTTTGCATTTAAAAAAATCAATTGTCATTTACTTATTATTTTGACTTTAACGGTTATAGACCTCATTGGCTTGGGCGTACTGTTTTCCCATTTCAGATCACGTGGCATTCCCATGAGTATTCTATCTTTGTTTCTCTTCAACGCGCCGAAGGATAATGAATATGGAAGTAACCCAGACAAAAAAAGATTATTCAAATGAAGTCACGTGATCTTAAATAGGCACAACATTACGCCTAAGCCGAGGAGGTCTATGTATATTCTAGCCCCAACGTATCGAAACGTACTTCAGCAAATAACTTCTTGCCTACGAGGTAACCGTCGTGGAGGTTTAGTGCAGAATGGCGAGATTTTGACCGCGCGAGAAATGGGGTGAGCGAAAGAACGACGGAGGGGGAGGGGGAAAGGAAGGAAACTCCTGTCCCGCCCCCTCTTCATCCTCCCGCGGTCTAAATCTCTCCGCGTTTCCCTGCCTCAATAAAACTTCACGGGAACGCTTACTCTACAGGCTACTGCAACTTTTGACGACAGTGATTTCGCTTTTTTGTGCAAAGCAATCACAGTCAGTCACATATTTCGTATGACTGTGGAAGGTGCCGCGACCAAGTTGTTCCGTGCCGCGACTACGCGATTTCATTCCGTATCTTCAGCAGGCCAGTTTCCGTGCTGCGTCCGCGACCATGCCGCACCGTGTCGCGGCAGTTTTCACAGACCGAAATCTGCTCTAGACCATGCTTGATGCTGGAGCTACATTTCGGTTCTACTGCTTATATCATAGAGCGTATTTCATAGATGCAAAGTATACAACCATTAGCCAATCAGGAGCGAGATAAAATCAACAACTGACTAATCAGGGGACGAAGGAAGTAAATCGTGAACGACAGACACTTTCTGTTGGATTACTCTTCCTCATTGGCTGACTAAACAAAGATCCAAGACCTCGACCAATAGGAGCGCATAGTAAACACAAGCCTGCTGAGTTACAGTCTTGAATCCACAAAGATTATCTGTGTGGTCTGTAATGATGCGTTTAACTGCCGCTGCTTTAGTTCTGGTTGTGTCGTTACTCCCGGCATATGGAAAGGTAAAGTAAGGCATACAAATGACTGTAAACTAGATATTTTTAATCCCTACAAATTTTATATCTGTTCGGATTTGGTAGCTGAAAGTTTGGGTTGCGAGGTGACCTTTTCAACGGCAAACATCCCACCAAAATTAGCAGAACTTTACCTTTGTACAATTCGAAACATCCAGGGGACCTTATAGCATACGAAAGCTAAGGCTTCAAATTCTGAAGCGAACTTTTAGTTTTCGTTGCGCCATCCGAACAGATATTGACCAAAAATGATGGATTTTTAACGACAGAAAGACCATTGTTTCTGTGTTGTAATTCTGTCGAATGATCTGAGTCCCATATTCTCAAAGGCAGATTCAGCTTTTTATATCCGAGACCCAGACAACAGCCCGTGGGGTAAATCACATTGTAACATTTTCAAGAGCATTTTAAGATGAAACGGGGAAAATCAGAATCGTCAATTATTCTAGCCTAAACGTTGAGACTACAAAAAGTGCCAGGCTGTTTCCGGACCGTCACCATATATCATGATGCTGTGACCACAGGGCGCCCAAGATCAATGTTTGTGAAAAGTCGTTCCTGTTCTGTCCCGTTAAAATGCCCCTGTATCGTTAAAATGCTCTAAAAACTTAAAAATATTGTCAAATTTTCAAATAAAAAAATCTTACCTCTATACATTGTCTCTGTGATGCTTTGGAGTTCTTTGTAGTCCAGAAAATTGCTCCATATTGCGTAAAACAGCCTGTAAAAGCCAAAGTTCCTGACACCACAAGGGGTGAAATGGTGTCGAGGAACCTTGGCTTTTACAGGCTGTTTTACGCAATATGGAGCAATGTTTCTGGACTACAAAGAACTCCAAAGCATCACAGAGACAATGTATAGAGGTAAGATTTTTTTATTTGAAAATTTGACAATATTTTTACGTTTTTACAGCATTTTTGGGGCATTTTAACGGGACAGAACAGGATCGACTTTTCACTAACATTGATCTTGGGCGCCCTGTGCTGTGACCAGTCTCGTGGAGTTGTCAACGTCTTAGCTTGTGCATAGTTTAGTAGAGGGGACTGGTTAGGAAAGCCGGCGAACTTCAAAGAAATATGTGTCTTTGTTTGCGTTTATGGTTGTCACGTGGTATTATACACAACCAAAACATACTAACTAGCTATGGCTTGTGTAAATCGTCTGTATCTTTTAGGGCTTAAAATCTTGGGTTTTGGTATAGGGCTGGAACTAGTGATGTGTCAAATTATTTTTTGTCTCATGATGGTGCTTCTTAAAAAGCCTTGTAAGAGAGACAAATTTAATACTTGATGACAAGACCATAAATTAGACAACATTAAAGGTAGCATTTTAGACGGAAAGTTCTTGATAAGGGTAAAAAATATTTTAGCCACGCCCTTTTTGGTATCTTTTAGGGGGAAACCGAATATTCCCGACGATCGTCCCCGATCAAAAAATAAAGGGGGGGGGGGCTACCCTTATTTGATAAATGGCCTCGCGAAAACCGGGGCCGGGAGGGGGGGGGGGGGGGGGGGGGGGGAAGGGAGGTCTCTTGTCACCTTCTTCCCGGATTGCCGCTTTGACGCGCAGGGAATTAAGGGGGGATTTAATTCTGCGACAAAAATACTAAAAACAATTGTTTATCGTTCAAGGTTATTGTTGCCAATACCAACGCCTTGTGCTCAAGATCCCTTCAGGGTCACATGCGTTTCCAAGCAAAGTGGAGTCTGTTGGAGATCTGTAATGGCAAGCGGTGGGTTTCTGTTGAGATGAAGGACTTGAGGTCGTACGGACGTAACTCGCGACATCCGGCCGAGTCGTGTAAGGATATCCTCCACAAGAACAAAGGGCCGTTACATGATGGTGTCTACTGGATCGAACTACACGGTACAGTGACTATTCTTTAGTTCTTCGCCTTTGAAACGATTGAATTAAGAGCCCGTGTCGGTCACTCTTTTATTGTTTTCGTTTGATACTAGAAGACGAATTAAGTGTAGAAATCTCTTAATATTACTCTAAAATCAAAGTTTCAGATTTGATTTACCAAATTCAATAAGATCATTGCTCTATCTTCTCTAAGGGCGGATGCTTTCTCCGACATTGTTGCTATGCTGTCAAAATGGCGGCTGACACAGGCTCTTTAATATTCACAGCTCTGCGCAGCAAGAAAGTGGGATAGTGAGAGTCAGTCAGAGTTTAGGGGCGTGGCGGACAACATTTCAGTCACATTTTTGGTAATGTTTTTTATAAAGAGAACAGACTGTACTTATAACAAATTGTATCAACTTCAAGTTCAACTGGAGTGGTTTGTCGGGAGGTATAGACCCGAGGGCTAGCAGAAGTTAGTCAAGGTAAGTAGGGTGGAGACGTGACTAACAAAAAAATTACGCGTTTTCAAGTATTTTTACAAATATGAGTTGGGCGAGGCACTCGAAACGTTTGAAAATCACTAGCTTAAAAGCAGACGACAACAAGCAGACGATTACACCAACAAGTGTAATTTGCTAGAACGGACCTCTAAGGCTGCATTCATTATGTATACTACAGGGGGGGCAGAGGATTTTGAGGGGGGATCTCAAAATTTGGCAACTGGAAAAGGGGGGATGTCAAGTTTTTTTCATAACATTAAGGGGGGATGCATATTTTTGTTGAGGTATTATATATATTTTAAACACCGAGTTTGAACCTCCTGAAGAAATATCACTTGCACTACTATTCTCGTGTATTTACCCTCTTTGAACTGATATGTTGAAAATAGCTGCGCGCTTCGCGCGCCTGAAGACTTATAAACTTAAAAAATTGTGAAAGGCCTTCTTGTTTTACCACAATTCCTCGAGGTCCTCTTCAGTGACTTTTGTCTGCCAGACAAAAACGCCTTTGAGTTTTGATTAATAGTCTTGTAGCTTTATGTCAAAATTGCTGCGCGCTTCTTCGCGCGCACAACGGAAAACAAACCAAACAATCAAATACAAAATAAATGATACTCAGTCTATTTAGTAAGGTTCCAATCGAGGAGCGCACCAGATCACTTGGTAGAAAGTCACTACACAGAAAAGAGCAGCCACCTAGGATTTTTATTTGCATTTTTACGCTTTGTATATTTTTATCATTGAGCCTTGTTCTGCATCTTTTGAAAAAATGTTATTGACGCGACCCTACCTCAACCTATAAATTGACAAAATGTCGGGGGGGGGGGGGGGCATGTTTTTTCCTTTTGGGCCAAGAGGGGGGATTCGTAAAAAATATGTTGTGCCTTGGGGGGATCTGAAAATTTTGCATTGTCAAAAAAAATCCTCTGCCCCCCCCCCCCCCCCCCCCCCCCCCCTGTAGTATACATAATGAATGCAGCCTAACAGGTACCTATCTGGAAAAAATGGCAGGTTTTCAAATTTTACCCCCTAAATGAGGTACTAGAGGCCTGATCCTAAAAGGTACGACGAGCACCCCCGCCCCAAAAATAAGGGAGTCGCCCCCCCCCCCCCCCCCCCCGGGAATCAAAGGAAGGGAGAAGAGCATCCCCTAACGGTTTTGCTTCTGTTCTAGGCGTACCCGAAATATTTCCCGTGTTCTGCGATATGAAGGCAGGAGGTAAGTCAATGACTATCAAACATGAAACCACGGTATACACCAATTTCAGAAAAGTTTGCACCGTATCTTGTAGCTCCCGGCTCGCGGTTCGTTATGGGAGAAACCGATAAAAGTGTTCCTCTGTCACTTCATGTCCTTAAAGAGCCCGTGTCAGCCACTCCTTTGTTATTGTTTCCGTGTAGAAATCTCTTAATAAACATCTAAAAATAAAGTTTCAGATTTAATGGAAATGGATGCTTTCTACAGTTTGCCATATTAAATCACACTTTGCCACCTATCTAGCACATTGTTCCAGCTATAGACAGAATAATTAAAACTTATTTTGTCTCCTCCTAAATGCATTCTCCGGTGCTTGTTCAGGTTGGATGCTGGTTTTCAACATGGCTAGGGGCTTCCACCAAGATCTTTCTGCCGTGTGGAAGACGCCGTTCTCTGTACATGAATATGCAGACGAGATACACCCACATGACATGGAAATAAGATGGACGCCTTACAAGAATCGCTTGGTGCACCGTTGGACTACATTCAAACCAACACAGGTTTGCTTTCATCTAACATGTAGTTGAGACAGCGTATTTCATGACCTAGATGCGAATCTTTGTTGCTGGTTCTCCAAGAGGCCGCACAGTGCCGAAACACAAGATTGCGGTGGAGGCCAAAACGCGATTTACGGGGTATTTTGAGGTTGTGACTTCTGCTATAATCGTTATCCCAGATACCGAACTGACTAATAAACTACTTTAGACATTTGCTTGAGGAATTTGACTCGAAGAGTCAGTCTTCGCTTCTTTCCGCCGTGGTTATCGACGGAAGCTGACTGGACGCTGATTGGCCAATTTCTTCAACGATTCGCGCCAAATTTGTTCTAAAAATAGATAAGTCAGGAAAAACGCTGCCTCACGGACCCAGTACCAAAGATGAAAGCTCCTACTTAGGATCTCCTGAATGCTCAAACCCTGACCAATAACTAATGCTATTATACATTGTACTCACTATCTCGGTTCTGATTGACTAAGAGCGCGCGCATTTATCTTGGGAATCACGCAACTTGAGGGTCTTCAAGAATCAGCATGCTGATTATCGGCTAGTCGATTCTTGATTCTACGCGCGCAACACATCATGGGCCTAGGGCGCGTAGATTCGATTTTTGCTAAAAGCAAAAATGGCTTCTCCCTTCGCATCCTCAAAATTGCTAATTTACAAAGATTCGAAAGACAGCAAGAGAGATCCTCACAGATTATTTACTTGAGAAAAGGAATGAGCCAAAAGAATTGCTTGATTGTTGATCGCTTTTGTTCATCAATGTATAATATTAAAACAATTATTGAATACTGCTTTTGTGATATCCGGATAAATAATGTCTCGCCAATGACTTGTCTCGACATTGTTTATTCCGGATATCACGAAAACCTCATCCAATAATTGCTTTTATTATATAGACACGAGTGTTTTACTGGGAAATACGTCACTCGAGATCTCATACGAAGCCACATCCAGGTCATCAGTGACATATTTTCCATATCCTCACTATTGAGGATATCGGTCCAAACAAAAGTGCTTGGAAATCAATTTGGAATATTTTTTTCTGGTTTGTCTATATAATAAAAAGAAAATTACACGGTGGCTTGAAGATATGAGTTTTATTTTCTCGTGTCAAAAACGATGTTTTACTCATTCGCTGCGCTCATTCGTAAAATATTTTTCTTGCCACTGGATATAAAACTCATATCTTCGCGCCACCGTGTAATATCCTCTATATAAATAACATTGATTTTTTCCCCGCAGGCCAAAGTTGTTTTGTACAAAAACAAAGCAAAAGTGTTGACCATCACATTTGACGCCAGAAATACCAACAACATGAACTGGTTCGCGTTTGCTCGCGTTACCAACTCGCCCTGGTCAGACCTGGCCAATGGAAACTACTTCTCGATTGATGGCGCCCCACAGGACAAACGATCCTTCTTCATCAACAATAACTATGGTGGATGTACTGTTGATTCTGGGTGGCTTGTTGCTACTAACTCGCGTACGATGGGATGCTTGTGGGATAGACGCTACGGGAATCTTGCATTCCTCTACAGCAAATCTCATAAGCGCACTAACTGGAATGATGAAAGTGAGTTGTTCTAGATATTGTTCATAGCTTAAAATGGTGTGTTCAATTTAAAAGTGGATGCCCCGATTAAAGATCAGATGCGGATAAAAGATCTCAGATGCAGCCATCAAGCAGGGACAAGCAACCAACATTCAACATGTATGGAGAAGCGCGGTTGGCTCAGCGTTATAGCGCTGGGTCTCTCACCGCTGTGGTCCGGGGTCGACTCCCGGCGGGGGGGCGGGGGGGGGGGGGCTCCCTTACAAGAGCTATACTTTAGGCCGATAGAACGGGGGTATCGTCTACGAATGCTCTCTAGAACAGGATATGATTATGAAGACCACCTTTTTCTTAAAAGGTATCGATTGTGTAGTGGGTCTTTAATTGGTTACAAATCAAAGAACGGGGTATCTTTTTTGATGAAACCAGAACACGGACCGCATGTGGAGATCGCAGCGGCACATACTTACCCTTTATTTTTTGTTCCTCGAGGGCACGGTAACGAATCCTGCATTCTGATTGGTTCTTAGAGCGCGCGCGCGGGGGCAATATTTTCCCATCTCTGACCTAGGTCACGGTAACCATTTTCGCGCGCTTGTTTTCATCGAAAAAATGAAATTTTTGAGTTGAAAAAAAAATACATAAGTTATTTACCGGCTTTAGGTCGGTCCGTATAGGGAAAAACTGTGACCTCGGCCTGGAAAATGTTGCCCTTGGTCACAGTTTTTCCCTATACGGACTAGACTTTCTCAAAGTCCTTTAAAAATTTTTATTTTGCTTGGGTTATTTTAAAGTCGACCTCTCGCGACTTCGTCGCTCGCTCGCCGCTTCGCGGCTCGCAGGCTTTCAGTCGCTCGCTCGCCGCTTCGCGGCTCGCTCGCTTCGGGTATCTCACTCGCTTTACTCGCTTCGCTCGCTTCGGGTATCCTATGAGGTCGACTTGGAGCAAGTCTATATACGGACCTCCCAGCCGGTAAATAACATATCTATATCAAACGGAGTTTGACTCCTGGCCGGGGCAGAGGAAATTTTCATTATGTTCGGTTCGTGGTTCGGATGTTTGTGTTCGGTTCGAAACTGGATCATATTGGCTGATTGCATTCTTAAACCACACCGAGGAGAAAGGGTGGGTGGGTTGGGGACATCCCCCAAATGACCCCCTCCCCTAGAATTTCAACCTCATAAAGACCCCATCCCTGGAAGTTCCATTTTTTCTGGCAAAATACCCCTGGAAAACTTATTTTTGGATAAATTGTCCCTGCAAAGTCACCTTTTTTACCCCTCTCCCTTGGTATTTCCAGTCTCAAAACACATCCCCTCCGTTGTAATTTCCACGACTCCCATACAACCCCCCTGGAAATTTTTCCGTATGTCGGGACGGTTTGAAAATGCAATCAGCCATTGAGAGCTGAAAGTTGTTCCCCTGTGTTTCACGTCTTTCGGATGAGACAATAAACCGAGGTCCCGTCTCGCCTTTACTACTCTGCACAGTTTCAGGGGGGACGTTAAAGAACCCGACTGGGGACATAATAAACCCTTTTGCAGTGACCACCCTCAGTGCCTGTGCTCAAGACCATGACCGCTTGGCTACCTGTGGCGCCGTACTCAGCTTACGAGCTGCAAGCAGGGGAGTCGGCCTCTAACATTTACATTAACCTTTACGAAAATGTGTTGAAAAATTGGAAGAGTCGGTCTCTTTAGATGTGAAACAGCAAATAACAATCTCTAAACCATATTTTTGACAACCACATGTCACAGAAATTTCTTTTGGAAATAATGTTACGCAAAAAATTAACAGAAAATACGGGTGTTACTAATCCACGGAACACCACGGAACCGGAACCCCACGGAACCCTACGGAACCCCACGGAACCCCTTGAAAACGTCAATATTTTTATTTTTCTCCGGAGTTTCCTTTAATTGGATACTTCGAAATGTCTGTTTATACCATATTTAGCTTAAAAAGGGAAAAATCGCCTACCGGGAAAAGATATCTAAACTATATATATGCTCCAAAGCCTTCAATCGCTTTGGTCAGCGGTTCCTTTAGTTGAAGCATGTAGCCCATGTGTCTTTGCAAACCCTACATTGCATGAAAAATAACGAGCGGAGTCCCCGAGTTCGGAATCGAGTCCGAGTTAGAGTTGGATACCTAGTTGGAATCCGAGTTGGAATCCGAGTATTCTGATACGGAGTCCGAGTTGCAAAAAATCTTGTTTTTTTTTTTTTCATTTTATTTTCATGCCTATATAAATGGCCTATAAAAATGAAAGATGTAAATGGTGTTTTTGCAAGAGAGTTTACTACAGTAGAACTTCGATTTTGCCACAGGGACCGCAAAAAATATATCGTCGAATGGGCGATCAGCCCGAAAGGGGTAGGGTTTTCAGGCTGGAGGTAAAAGAAAGGGTAGGGTTTTCAGGCTGGAGGTATAAGAAAGGGGTAGGGTTTTCAGGCAGCTGGACTGGGTATAAAAAACAGTAGGGAAAATTGCAATTTTGCTATAAAAAAGTGTCTGTATTTCACTGGTTTTTCAACCGCAACGCGGAAGCAAAACCGTGTCTTTTTTAGCAGAACACAAAGCCGATTCAAAGTCAAAGTCAAAGATTTATTAAGGGGTCATTTTTTCAGGCTTGGTATAAGAAAGGGGTACATTTTCGGCTTTGGTATACGAAAGAGGTACCTTTTCTGATCTAAAATTAGTATAAAGAAGGGTAAGGGGTCCAGAATCTGGGCCGAGCATTCCCGTACAAAAGTTTTGGGAGTACCCGTTGTATCGGAGTTCGGTTCCAAGCAAGGACTGGTTTTATTACGCTGTGTACAGTCGCGCGTATATAGCAATTTACTGCAAATACGGCTACAGTCGAAGCTCTCGTAAGCGACCACCTCGGGAACTGAAAATTGCAGTCGTTAACGGAGCTGGTCGCTTACGAGAACGGCTTTCGTAAGCGACCACCAAGCAGCTTAGTACTTGAACAATAGGTGTTGGTCGCTTACGAGAGCTTAGTACAATAAATCTAGAAAATATCATGTGATACTAATGCTTAAAATAGTTTGATTTATTTCCCGACTTTAATTAAGAATAGATAACCGCAAATATGTACATAGAAATTAGCATTTCACCGGTGCAGCTTGTATCAGTTAAGATATTTATGAGGTGATGACTGATGTTTTAAAGACAAAAAGTACTGTGGTCGCTTACGAGAGCTCTAAAACAATAGAAAATCTCGGTTCGTTATTTGAACTGTGGTCGCTTAAACGGAGCTGGTCGCATCGATAAGGCGGTATAATATATAGCTTGAAATAACAGAGTTTATGTGACATTTCAAACGGGGTTTCGGGAAAATGGTCGTTATGGGTCGCTTACGAGAGCGGTCGCACAGAGAGCTTCGACTGTAATCACAGAATCACAGGAAAACAAAACGGATAGAAAGACCTCAGTAACACAAGTTGTTGACAGGAAACGCTACGCTAAATAAAGCTTTGTATGATTGCTAAGTAGTTCTATTACTCTTTGACCAAATTTACGGAAACACATTTACGCTTCGGGATTTCCGTCGTAAAATCGGGAATATCAGAGTTGAACCCGGGGGATGATCGTCAGTATCTTTTAGGGATAGAAATCACGGGGTTTGGTCTCTTTTAGGGGTGATCTTGATCTTCAATAAATTTTAGGGAGACTGGTATTTTTAAGGGCCGAAATACGTATCCAAATTGTTTTGTCAACCACGACGAGGTCACATGCTTCAACAAAAGGAACCGCTGATCAAAGCGATTGAAGGCTTTTGGGGCTTAGATATTTTTTCCCGGTACGTATTTTTTCCTTTTTTAAGCTAAATATGGAATAAACAGACATTTCGAAGTATACTATTAAGGAAAACACCGGGGAAAAATAAAAATATTGACATTTTCAGGGGGTTCCGTAGGGTTCCGTGGGGTTCCGGTTCCGTGGTGTTCCGTGGATTAGTAACACCCTCCCCTATCTGCCATTAGATTCGAAGCAGTTGCCGTTTTCCCCTTTAGCTGACCTCATTTCTATAGCTCAGCCAATGTCTACTATAAATGAACGTTTATAACTTAATATTCGTTTTTGTTGTGTCAGGTACTGTGGGGCACGCCGATGTATTCGCGGTGTTCGTGCGTTAAGGCAGGTATTATCGAGAAATGGGTAAAGG
This sequence comes from Scolanthus callimorphus, assembly GCA_033964015.1. Taxonomy (NCBI): domain Eukaryota; kingdom Metazoa; phylum Cnidaria; class Anthozoa; order Actiniaria; family Edwardsiidae; genus Scolanthus; species Scolanthus callimorphus. The sequence goes on from CM066921.1 coordinate 27,359,481, forward strand.
TGACGCCACGAAAAGTCCAAGCGCCTTTCTGTATATATACATAACTTTTCGTGGAGTCACCTTAACACAACGATGCAAAGCAAATGTTTTTTAACCGACTTCGAGGTGTTTGGGGACCCTGATGAAAAACCCTGTCGAGTTTTTAATATAGCTTTTCAAACAAATAATGAAATGTCGAGTAAAAGAGGGAATCAAATCTAAAAAATCGGTGCAAATTAAGAATACGTATCCAAACCTCACCCACGGTTATGATTATCTTTGTTTTGGCATTAAATATTCTCCTACGATCAGCATGATGAGTTATTAAAATGAGTTTGATAAATGAGTTATCGCCAAGGAAAAAACTGTGTGTCGATTTCCAAAAAGGACACATCATCCTCGATTCTTATTGTTTTACAGTTTTCTACCATCACATTTTCCCCGTAGTGCGGTCGCGTTTTTTTCCGAATAGCTGATGTTACATCGCTTCACCTTTCTTTCTTCCAGGTCAGAACGTCTTCTCGGCGGACGCACTTGCAAAGGGTGGAATTTATTACCAACTTTTTAAATTACGTTGTCTAGTTTATTCTTGGCTTTCACGTGACGTCACCAAAATATTAATTCCCTTATAATTGATTTTACTATGTTTCAGCTATGGTACCGTTACAAACTCCCTCTTAGGAGCATTCATTCCAAATATCATATCGTTTCATTACTTAAACACAGAAATATCGCCGAAGGTAATTCATGTCACGCAACACCCGATCACGAATTTCGAAGAGTCGATTGGAAACTTTAACAGGAGGTTATGGTCTAATTTGGAAGCTAATAGAGAATATATCATTATAGAATAACTACAAATGTCATTCGATGTTATTCCTATTATTATTGCCCGCTTTTGAGGGAATTCGTGATTTGGCCGCCATCTTGGTGTCCCTCAAAGGGGCACCAAGATGGCGGCTCCATACATTTTGCTGTAATCTTGACGCGTATTACGTTACTCATATTTCATTCAGAAAATAACATATCTCCCTGAAATTTGGTCAAAAAGAGCGCTTGACCTTCTTCTGTTAATCCATACTATTTGTATGTGAATTAGATGTTTTTCAAAGATGTCATAAGAGAAATAAATAAGGCATCGAATCGCAAAGTTCCCATACATTTCTTACTAAAATTGTATTTCCCAGAACTCGACAAATATTTACTTGGTTGACCTGAAACTCACATAACCACAAGTATATGACAATATCTAAAGGGTTCTGTCTTTATTTTGTTTATTGTCTTGGAATAAAAGCATATTTAGGGAGTTTTAGTATGGTCACGTGACACGTGAAACCCAAGAATAGCCCGCTTATAGACGATAGACGTGTTTATTGGTAAATTGATTATTACATTCGTTGCTTGGATTCCCCCACCCCCCACCCTCCCAGATCGAGCACTTTTCAAAATCCGAAATGGCAGCCGATCAGCGCGAAACAAGTTTTCTGTGATAAAATCCCCAGCTATCTAGTTTATAGTCTTTTAAATCAAAGGTATTATAATTCTTATGATATCTAGATGAAAAGGAACGGGGTCCGTACTACCTGTTTGTGCGTGCATGTGTTTATGAACCAAGAGTAGATTAACAAGAGCTAGAATCTTTAGTACTGTATTTGTCCACATCACAGTCAGGAAAGTGTCTATTTTTAGATTTGAATTTCGCGCGCGAAAGTATTCGAATCCCGTCTTGATTCCCTGAATTCATCGTATACCCAGCACACAAAAAAATAGAGAATATCCTACCTTAACTTTGCGACTTTAAAGGTTTTTCGAATGATCTGTGATTTAATTTTAGGCTGGATCTAAAAACTCTTCGCGTGGCGAGAAAGTGGGAACCCTGTGGATGACGAATTTTAGGGGAAACCTAGTTCTAAAAATAGGCACTTTTCTGACTTGATTCGGGCGTACATAGTAAATATGGAAACTCTTGGTATGAACCTAATTGTTAATCTGACTATGACGGTTTTTTATGGTTCCATTATATCGTTTTATTGTTAAGGTGGGAAGTACATATCTTGTTTACGAGGAGAAATAGTTACAGGTATTACAAATAAGGTAAGGGGAATTTCCTAATAATTTCCGAAGCTCGTCGTCACTTCGCCGGGTAGGATCTGGGGGCAGCCATTCAGGCCATTTGAGGGCCTCCTCTGATCGTTCTCTTACCCAGAGCTCCCCGGCTCGTCTCCTCGCGGGGGAGGCTCTGGTGACAGCCACTGACGCATGCGCGAGATTTGATACAGAGCCGTTGAGAGAAAGATCTTTCTGCGCTTGCACCAACGTTCAAAACCAGCCAATCAGCAAAGGTCCTCAAATGGATGTCACCAGAGCCTCCCCTGCGAGCAGACGAGCCGGGGAGCTCTGGGTACGAGAATGTCCTCTGATTGGCTGAAACGGCGCGGCGCATGCGTACATAAAACTAGCTTTATCTCGCTTTTAGAACGTATCAGGCTGAATCAGACCTCGTTTTGCTAGTCGTCTTTTCAATCTTCGACCTCTACGCACTGCAACTAATTTGAAGGCACCGTGCCTTTTCAAGAAAATTTCGCCAAAAGCTGTCGTTTTGCCGACGTTGCAAAACTTCCTTATTAGGAAATCCCCCTTACCTTATTTGGAAGGTCTGCATATCAAGAAAATTCCCTTAAAAATTGTCGACTTTCTTCAACTTCCTTATAAGGAAGTATCTGCATACCATATTTGGAATCCCAGCAAGTTTTTCACTATTTTTATTGACGTAGAATACTTCAAACTCAACCAGAACTCAAATATACTCGAGAAAATATGTTCTGTGCATTTTCTGTTGTGTTTTTCACGGTCAAGAACCTGGAAACAAGGTAGACGAGACACCACAGGAAGCCCGGTCTATCTCTAGAAAGACGACAATGTTTTCTTGATATGCAAGTACTTTCCTCATATCTTAGCGAAAAAAGCAGGAAAATTGACCAAAACTTGCAGATACTCGAGAAACATTCTTTTCTTGGTCGCCATTTTGTTTTTACCCCCCACCGAGGGGCCTGAGTCACGTTTTGAACACCACAGGCAACCCGCGCGGATTTGCCATAAAAACGACAGCACTTTCTTGATATCATGCTAGCCGTCTTTACAATCTTCAACCTCTACGCACTGCAACTAATCTTAAGGCACATACAGCGAGTAGCTGGATGATTCCTGTAGTTTCCTGTAGACAAATAGCCTTAGATATTGAATTTGTATAGGCCGTTCATGTTTTCGCATTTCAGAGGGTCGTAAGAGAGATTTACGTATCTTTTACGGTGAAACATGATATATATTTTTTCTAATTATCAATTGTTATAAATCAAACGTTGCGGATCGGATTGAGGCGAAACTTTGTGCAGATCGACGGAAACCCCTATTCACCCTTCCCCCCAACTTACTAAGCATCTTGAGTGCTATTTCTGCATCGGGCACAATCCTATTGTTCTAAGCGACATCAAGCAAACCAAAACAAGTCCTATGACTTCACTATCTGCGTGAGTGAGCTTGTCGATTGAGTCCGAGCTCTTTTATTTGCCATAACAAAAGGATCGTTACCTAAACAAATGGCTGAATACTCTTGGCTTTTCTTTTTGTCTTGGATTCTTTTGTTAGACCCGTCTCGAGGGAAATGCGAGTCATTATTATTCGGATTCAAAGCAAAGCGGAAAAGATATTAGAATAAATCAACGCACATAAATGACAAATCTCAAAAAAGTTACAGGAAAATCCGTTCAATTTACACAAAAACCTGTCAAATAAGCTCTGTAGATGTTTACGAAACATTTCCCTTGCGTAGGATTTTTCCAAAACGCTTCAACGCCGAAAGAATTAGCTCTGAATATTTTCCCCATATAAAAAAACTGCACAATACGTGAAATACATTCCTAAAAAAGTTGTGTTTGCTATTAACGCTTCGGCAAATGCACATGGAAATTATTTACTGATCTTTCGATTCCAAAATCCCGACAGTAGCGTCTAATTTACAGCCAATGTGAACGGTTTTGGTCGTTTTTCTTTGTTATTTAGGCTAATAAACTTTCGAATCTACCGCGGACAGGCTTCAAAGACCGGGATATATGGTTCCGGATTGTGCCCGCGGTATTTCTATGTTCCTGTGAGACATGAAATTTGGGATACTAATTGTTCAGTTAAACACAACTTTAATCTGGTATGCGAGGAATACAATGAATTGGCGGCCCGACCGAGTGCGGTGGGCTCGAACACTAATTTTCAGAAAAGCTTACGCGGGCGCTCGTTTTAATGGACGTTCGCCTAAGATGGGACTGCAAGCAGTCTTAGAATAAAAAAAAATGCGGCGCTCCTCTTTTCACCATTCCACTGTTCCATATTCCAACGATCCAGATTTACTGATACCCGATATCAGTCACACTACACTATAATAACACGTGACAGAGGAAGAAGGCGAGAGAGCAGTATCTCGCAGTTTTCGCTTCATTCACCATTTCGGTTCATTCTACTTGGTTTTTAACAGCAATCCTTGTCTAGAGCTGTATGCTTCTTCTTAATCTTACAGCTGTAAAATGGTGTGCTCACGTTTATCGGAGGATTGTACTGACTTTACGTCGGAGCTTGCGGTCTTCGCTGTTATTAATAGCAACTGTGCTTGCTATTTTTATTTTACTCACTCGCAATACGTGGTTTACCTTGAAGAAAGGTCCATTAAAAAGCCGAACGCGTGGAGCGAAGTGGAGCAACACTTTCGTGCCGACATTGACACCAGAAGTACACCCAACTTTGAATGCATCTAAGTTATTTCTACTTGTAATGGTGATCACTGCTCCAAGTAATTTGGTCGTCGAGTTTCTATACGAAAGACATGGGGCCGTGCTGATAATTGGGGAGCATGGAAGGAATCTCTTACAAGAAACTATTCAACTGTATTTTTACTCGGTAAATCTCAACATGCCTTTGAGAACATCAATGCTATTAGTGAAGAAGTTGCGTTACACCACGATTTGTTGATTGGCAACTTTACCGATACCTACATGACACTTCTTGCGAAAGTCACGATGGGTTTTACTTGGAGTTTGCAGATTCAGTGTGAATTCGTGTTAAAAGCGGATGATGACACCTATATGCATATTCCTCGAATGATGCTCTGGCTTCAGAAATCCAACCTCCCTGAAAGACTTTACGCCGGGTTCGTACACACATATTTAGAACCTGAGAGATCTACGAGATCCAAACATTTTATTTCGTTAGCTGAATATAACATGAACAAATACGATCAGTATTGCTCGGGACCCGCATATATCATGGCGAAAATCATCATCCCTGATATTCTAAATGCAATCAAGCAAGTCCCTTCTTTTAGAATCGAGGACGCTTATATGGGGGTCCTTGCACGTCACGCAGGTGTTGTGCCCTACCATTACGAAGGATTCAAGTTGTTCTTCTCAAATGAGCACCAACTTAAAAACCTAACAGAGTGCGATTTGTTGGAAATCATTGCTTATGGCCACAGACTCAAACCTGAAGTTGTAGAAAACTTTCATAAAAGATATCTAGAGCTTGGCTCCTCTTCGAATGCTCTTCTGTTGTGCTTCCGCCGATGCGTGATCCGGATAACTGAAGGAATGATTGTGTTTGTTAGTATAGCGGGAGCAGCAGGTGTTGGGATCTTTTTATGTGTATGGTGTTGGAAGCCAAAGTCCCTTGCGTTCTGATGGGCTCCCTGTGGTGAGTAGGAGGTGGAAGAAGTAGTGTAACCTGACTGGCTAAACCTCTACCCAGTCTTCGCACTTTGTCGCGGCCTCATCTCAGCTGTTTTTCTGGGCTTTCTACAGACGAGATTTCTCTTGAGGGAGTATCCCAAGCTACAATCCTCGACACGTTATCTTTAATAATTTGTTGACTTGACCTTTAAGTAAGCATGCAACACGTTACTCTTTATTCGTCATCGCGTCTCCCCTCTCCTTCCTTCAATGTTGGTCAAAAACGCCCAAAATATTTTGCCTGGTCCATCCAACGTTGAGAGGGGCGGAGGAGAGAGGGGGGATATCAATTTTAGCCAACTAATCTGTCTAATTGTAGACAAATAAGGCACCTCGTTTCTCTCGCACGTACAGTTTCTCTTACAGCTAAAACCTTTGCATCGCGACCGACACTTTGAGTTTTGACTTTGCTGTTCCGCCAATCAAACCATTTGAGCCAAATAAACTCCTTGCCTTGTTTCGCATAATGCAGTCAACTGGCTTCCCTCTGAACTTAAACCAGACCTGCCTTGTACTCAGGTGTGTCAAAAAAGGGCAAAAATCCGCGTCGAACAGCGGACGGTAAAATCTCGATGCGCGCAGTGCATCATGGGAAGATTCGGGCGCTGTCGCAAAGGGCCACGGGAACGCACCTGGATACGAGGCAGAAACCAGACAACGTCGCGACGGAAAGCCCGGCTACTGCGATAGGCGAAACAGGGCAAGAATCTGATTGGCTCGAGAAAGCATAGCCTAAAACAAATCGATGTTTTGCAAATGTGGGTCGCGATGCGCAATTTTAGCTATAACAGATGTTAGTATAAACCAACTAATGGTCTATTACAAATCCTGCATTCTGATTGGCTGAGCTACTAATGGTCTATTAGTGATAGACCGTGCTTGGCAAAACCACCACCTTTCTTTGCAAGAAAATTTGATTTTTTCAACATAAAATAATGGAATTCATTGCCAAAACCGACCAACTAGTTGGTTTATACTAAAACAATTAGACCTCTCGTCCTCATGTGCTATGATATCAATAGACCATTCGGCCTTCGGCCTCATGGTCTATTCATCATAGCACATTCGGCCTTGAGGTCTAATTGTTAATTAGTTTGCTGGGGAGAGCTTTATATCACTAATCACTTGTGCGTGACAGTGCCGAAGTTTTGTGATAACGTGTCGATTCACGAATGCAAAAATAATAGAAGATGCAGGGACGTAAAATTACCGGGAGTCTGAAGATTTTTCGCTTCGTCTCACGGGAAAAATTATTCTCCGTTTTCAGTTGTCACGTGTCTAAATTTACACTCTCCAGGTTTCCTCGGAGTCTCCAGGTTTTCACCCTTAAGTAAAAAAAGCGAAACTTTCCATATATTTACTGTATGTCTCCAGGGTAAATTTCTCGGGATTTTTTCATACACTTGTTGCATTACAAACACAATCTCCAGGTTTTGGAGCTTTCGGGGTTAGAAGGTATGAATTTATCTCCCAAAGTATACATTGAAACGCGGTATACTCATTAGAACTGTAAAGAGAACACAAAATTATGTTTCCTGGGTAAATCTGAGGCCGATTGAATGTTTTCCGAGCGAAATATATGAAAATGAATTCGTGCAATTTTGTACAGTAAATGTATGGAGCCGCCATGTTGGTGCCCAAGCAGATGACCACATAACATTGCGGTCAAACTACCAGTCATACCTGCCAACTCTCCTCCAGGTTTCACGGGAGTCTCCAGGGTTTTTACCATTGATCTCCTGGGAAAAACTCGAAACTTTCCATACATTTACTGTGTTTCTGGGGTAAATCTTTCGGGATTTTCTCATACAGTTTTTGCATTTGAAACACAAAGGTTTTGGACTTTTCAGGGTTGGAGGGTTTGACCAGTTCTCCTATTTAATGGAAGATACTGCATGGATTATTGAATGGTAGGATATGAGCATTATGACATGTTGGTTTGTCTAGTTTGTAAGAACTGAGCAAACTTACCCTGTTAGCCGACTCTCCAGTGGCGTTTTCGGATATTTTTTGGGGGCGCGCGGGATTCCTGTGTCGCGGAAAGGACACAGGAATCCCGCGCGTCAAAAAGTCAAATAAAAACGCCACTGGAGGGACGCTCAAAATATGGGACTGATGTTGCAGGATATAAATAGCTTTAAAACTACGTCACGTAAGGAGCCGAAATTCGGCGTGACGACTCATTCGTGACGACGCTTCACGAGCGTCCTCGCAATCTCGTTTCACTGGAAAAAAAAATGGACCCTTTCACGTTTCTCGACCAACTAAAATGGTCACATCACGTTTCTCTGAACAACCCTTCGCCACGTGCACCACCCTACAATATCGACAGTCACACTCAGTTGAACAAGGCCAGAGAGCAATACATACTTTTCTTGATTAAGCCTGTAGTTTTCGCTTCATGTACCATTACTATAATATTCATTCTACGGAGCTACGGCCTGATTTTAACTTGCCTAATGCTCCTAGAGCGAAGCTCCTAATGCTTCTTCCTACAGCTGTGTAAAATGGTGTGGTGCTCTCGTTTGGCGTAGGATTGTTATATTGACTTCACGTCGGAACTTGTGGTCGTTTCTGATAATAGTAACTGTGCCTTCTATGTATTGTTTACTCTCCCGAAATACATGGATTACCTCAAAGAAGGTCCACCAACAAAGGCGATCGTGTGGAGTAACACAGTCGTACCGATTGTACAACTGGAAGTACACCCAACTTTGAATGCATCTAAGTTATTTCTACTTGTACTGGTGATTACTGCTCCAAGTCATTTTGATCGTCGAGTTTCTATACGAAAGACATGGGGCCGTGCTGATAATTGGGGAGCATGGAAGAAAACACTTACAATAAACTATACAGCTGTGTTTTTACTCGGTAAATCTCAACATGAGAACATCAGTGCTATTAGTGAAGAAGTTGCGTTACACCACGATTTGTTGATTGGCAACTTTAATGATACCTACATGACACTTCTTACGAAAGTCACGATGGGTTTCACATGGAGTTTGCAGATTCAGTGTGAATTCGTGTTAAAAGCCGATGATGACACCTACATACATATTCCTCGAATGATGTTCTGGCTTCAGAATTCCAAACTCCCTGAAAGACTTTACGCCGGGACCGTACACGGACATTCAGAACCGGACAGATCTAATACATCAAAACATTATATTTCGTTAGTTGAATATAACATGAACAAATTCTATCAGTATTGCTCGGGACCCGCATATATCATGGCGAAAATAATCATCCCTGAAATTTCAAATGCAATGAAAAATGTCCCTTCTTTTAGAATCGAAGACGCTTATATATGGGAGCCCTAGCACGTCACGTAGGCATAGTGCCCTACCATTACGAAGGATTCAAGTTGTTCTTCTATAATGAGCACCAACTTAAAAACCTAACAGAGTGCGATTTGTTGGAAATCATTGCTTATGGCCACAGACTCAAACCTGAAGTTATAGAGAAACTTCATAAAAGATATCTAGAGCTTGGTTCCTCTTCGAATGCTTTTCTGTTGTGCTTCCGCCGGTGTGTGCTCTGGATATCTGAAGGAATGATTGTGATTGTTAGTATAGGTATTGGGATCTTTTTATGCGTGTGGTGTTTTCGTAGCCTCCCTGGCTCTGGAGGGGCTCCCTGTGGTGAGTAGGGGTTGTGACGTCACAGGCATATCAAGAAAATTTCGCCAAAAATTGTCGTTTTTCCAGCGTTGCAAAAATTCCTTATTAGGAATTAATTCCTTATTAGGAATTCCCCTTACCTTATTTGGAAGGTCTGTAAGTACTTTTCCTCGTCTTAGCTAAAAAAGCAGGAAAATTTTCCAAAACTTGCAGATACTCGAGAAACATCCTTCTCTTGGTCGCCATTTTGTTTTACCCCCCGCCGAGGGGCCTGAGTCACGTTTTAAACACCACAGGCAACCCGCGCGGATTTGCCATAAAAACGACAGCACTTTCTTGATATGCAAACCCTCTCCCAGCCCTCGCGGTTCACTCGGAGCACAGGAAGCCCGTATTCGTATCAAGAAAGCGCTGTGGGCAGCCTGTGGTATTTTTAACTCCTCTCGATTACCAACGACCAATAGCAGGGCTTGAAATTAAGAAATAATCATAGTCGTAATTTTACTCCTTGTACAGGCATTGTAGAAGTAATTCTTCAAAAATCTAGGCGTAAATCCACAGGAGAACAATTCAGAAACTGAAAACAGTCGCCATTTACGTCAAGTCTAAAAGGTTAGGAGTAAATGGAAAATGCTTAGGCGTATTTACGCCTGTATCGGGCGCAATTTCAAGCCCTGAATAGTCAAATTTTGTAATATTAAACTGATTCTTTCTTGGGTCCGAGGCTCAGAAGAATAAAACAAAAGACACCGCAACGGCATGGATACATGAAGTTAGAATTTTTAAGAAATCGAAATTTGTCTATTCCGAAAGCAACCTATTTTGAAATAGGACGACACTAGTTCAAAACCAAATGTTCCCGCTACATGATTAAAAATGTAACACTACCTAATGATTGAAACTGAAACGGTTTGTCAAACCTGAAAAAATACATCGGTAGCAAGTATTTCAGGTATTTCTTCATTTCTTCAATTTTTCAAGACTTTGATATTGGCTTAGAGTTTACGTCACGGAAGTCATGGAATCATTACAAAACGCCATTTACTGCCCATAAATGCTTGGGAATAATTCAAGCTGTTGTTCTTAATTTATTAGCTTCCCCCTAAAAAAGCTGTTATATGGGCTATCAGCACTTGGTACTTGTTTTTAAGCAAAGATTCCCTTGAATGGAAAATGATTTTTGATACGTGATGAATTCGCGTGATGTGTTCGTGTTGAATTCATGATGAGTTCGTGACTGTCAGTAGACAAAGTTAAGATTTCGCCAACATAATTTTAATTTTGTGTATAATCGCTTACTTTCCCAACAAGACGTCTGTTTTTGCTTCCCGTTACATATGCTTGTGTCCCCAGGAATGCTGGGTGAACTTGGCAATATTTGTGTAATGTTTGTAAAATCATTCTTGATCAACATTACGGGAGCAAAGCTCAGATATATAAAAGCTATACATAGGTTTAACAGACTTCAACACACGCAGAATACGTATCGCCTTTTATTATAAAGACACGAGTGTTTTACTAGGAAATACGCCACTCGCCAGATCTCATACGAAGCTACATCCGGGACCTGAGTGACATATTTGCCATATCCTCACTAGTGAGGATATATCGGTCAAAACAAAAGTGCTTGGAAATCAATTTGGAATATTTTTTTCTGGTTTGTCTATATAATAAAAAGAAAATTACACACGGTGGCTTGAAGATATGAGTTTTATTTTTTCGTGTGTCAAAAACAATATTCAGTTCTTGCCACTCGAAAATAAAACTCATATCTTCGCGCCACCGTGTAATATCCTCTATATATGGGGCGATACGTAGGCATGCCTAAATTGCCCATATTGTTTCGAGAAGTCCTCTTGTTTTCTTTAAAGGACATAATTTCGCCTGTGTAAATTTTCCCTGAATGTTTAGCATTTCTGTTTATTTTAATTTCGAACGCAAAGTTTGTCGAATAAAGCCTTGAAAGACCAAATTAATTGTAAAATCAATTCCCTATTCACACCAGCATGTCCAAGGATACCCATTTTTTCACTTATTTTTTTAAAATCAATTCAATTTTATTTTACACAAATAAACAGTTACACTAGTAGGCGATGATTTTGTACACAATATACACTCAAATTGAAACGAGAAAAACAATTAACGAGAAATCATGTATGCCTCTTACATTGTTAGAAAAGGTGTGGTGGTGCATGTTCAAAAAGGTGCCTTTTAGTGGTACCGGAATCTACGTTTGCTGTGTAGGATGAGGTTTTGTTTAGTACCGGGATTTAAATGCGCAAGTTGAATTTGAAAGTTATATATTTGATGATTTCCCATATTTCAAATGACTGAACAAGTTATACAAATAGAAGAGACGAAGGATCTTGTTAGGTACAAAATTTAAGGCAAAAGTTCCATGTTTTTTTAAATCAATCTATTAATGTGAAGACCTTCACTGTCATTTTACAGTGATTTTCCTTCATTATATATGTTTAAACCTACATGTGTTTACCCTGCTAGCAGAGCTTTCTTCTATCAGTTGTTTTTGGTTTGATGATATTGTCGACAATAAGGATTCCTAACAGATTGTAGTAGGCATAGCATTTTTGCTATTCTCTATTTTTGAGCAAACACACGACAGATCAAACGCAAAGTAATTTTGTCTCCGGTGCTGACTCATAAATATTCACTTCACGTTCTTCAGTTTGGCGCGCAAATTGTCGAGAAAGATATGATACTAAACGGTTTTACACGCCATTAAAACTAATCAAAGAGTTGCCATTATCAAAGTATTCGCAAGAAATAAATGCTTCCCTCGGGCGATCTAGCGGAAAAATATCGGTAAAACAAGTAATTTGTAAGGCTGTATGTGGGAAAGAAACTGTCATCGCAAGTTGACACAGACAACAAGGAACGGAAATTTTATGACAGCTATAAGAAATAACATACGTGATTTTTATAAGTGATTTCAGGAAACAAGCTAAATAGTAGCGTGGTTGCGTTAGATTTGAAAACACGACAAACAGTACTAAAATTTCCATTCTTCAACACCTATGCGCCAAAAGTGTCCATCAAGCCGGTAAGGCATAAATGTTTTTACTACTCTTGATTTGAAAGCTTTTTAATTTTACAAGTAGCAGAGCTTTGTTGAATTTGAAATATCTTGAAATGAACTTCTCTCTGTCGGGTTTAAATGAATCATTTTACTACAATGGAACAGAACCCCCTGTCATCCTACAAGAAGTTGACGAACTAAAGACGATATACCGGCATTTACTGCCTTTGTTTGTATTTTTATCGTTTGTCTTGTTGCTCGCTGCATTAGTGGGAAACTGTTTAGTAATTTTAATAGTTCTCACAGACCAAAGACATCAAACAGTGGCTGGACTTTTCCTCTTAAACATCTCAGCGGCATATGCCTTCTACGCATGCGTGAACATCGTCGGCGAGATAATCCTCCTAAAGTATGACGTCATCACTCTACAAAGCACGTGCGTCATGCAGCCGCTGACCTGCCTGCAGATGATCGTATACTCAGTTTGCATGTATTCTGTGATGGGACTTTGCGTTGAGAGATATCTGGGGAAAATGTCCAGAGACTATAACTCGTACAAAAACATCGACGAAAAGACAAATATCAAGACATCGACACTGTTAATCATCTGGTTTGTCTCTATCGTCTTCGCACTTCCAATTGGGTTTTGCTCGTTTCGCATAAACATCGCATATTTTGCTTTTGTCTTGACGTTCCTTCACTTGCTGCCGCCATTTATCGCATTCTTCGCGAATTTCCTTAATTTCAAGAAGACAAGAAACAGGGTCGTACAAGGACCAATAGCAATTGACGTCGAGATTTGCCCGACAGATACGAGGGACAGAGCTCTCTTGCTTTCGCTAACCGCTACATTTGTATCATTATGGGCTCCATATAACATCGCCATTGCATATCATGTATTTAACGACCTCTCCACTGAGGAGTACCTCAAATACGAGATTTCTACTCGAGCGGCAAACATCTTCGCTTATCTCCACTCTGCTTTGAATCCTGTTTTACTATATGCATTCGCTAGGAATTTTCGGCAAAGTTTTGTTAGCGCGGTTGTGTTCTGTATCCCCAACTTGAGCTCGTCGTAACTGGAAATGGTACTCTAAAAGGACTCGTCCACTAGATCCCTTGGTCTCTTGATTGTGGGTGACGCATATGCTTTATCGTCTCTGCAGACAGCGTTCTAGTAACCAGTGCCCAGAGACAGCCATTTTAGAGCCAGTTGGGAGCCTTCGATGATTGTCTGAAATGCGCGCATGCGTACATAAACCAGCTTTATCTCGCTCTTAAAAAACGTATCTGGATATTAAAACCAACATTAATTTACAAGTCGTCTTTTAGAACCTACGTCTTTGACGTCTACCGCTAAAGCTCATCTCGCTCCCAGATTTTAAGGCATAAAAAATCGCCAGTTTCTAAATACGCATGCGTCAGTGGCTGTCGCCAGGGCCTCTCTCATTCTCGAACCCAGAGCTCCCCCGGGCTCGTCGCCTCGCAGGGGAGGCACTGGTGACATCCATTTGAGGGCCGTCGCTGATTGGCTGAAATGGCGCACACGCTTTATCTCGCTTCATAAATAGATTACACGGTGGCGCGAAGATATGAGTTTTATTTTCGAGTGGCAAGAACAATATTTTACGAATGAGCGCAGCGAATGACACGAGACAATAAAACTCATATCTTCGCGCCACCGTGTAATTTTCTTTTTATTATATAGACAAACCAGAAAAAAATATTCCAAATTGACTTCCAAGCACTTTTGTTTTGACCGATATATCCTCACTAGTGAGGATATGGAAAATATGTCACTCAGGTCCCGCATGTAGCTTCGTATGAGATCTACGAGTGGCGTATTTCCCAGTAAAACACTCGTGTCTATATAATAAAGACGTATCTGTCAAAATAACACTGGAATTCGTTTCTTAGTCGTCTTTCCAACGTATGCCTTCGACTTGAACGCTCTAAAAGTATTTGTGAGGCATAAAACCACCATTTTCGTTTACGTATGCGCGCGTCGGTGGCTCTCACCAGAGCCTCCCCCGCGAGGTGACGAGCCGGGGAACTCTGGGTTCAAGAATGGGCCCTCCCCAGGAGCGGGGAGGCTCTGCAGACAAGGATGCGGGAGTATCGGCAAAAAGCAACGCTGAATCCTCGAGCATGTGAGCGATGAGGCTTTCACCCGTGATAGTTCCCTTCCTGGGAATTTCGAGCTATCCCTATCCACGTATTGGCTATCGCGAATCAAGTTCGAAGTCGTATTTAGTGGAAGAAGTTTTGAGTATTTCTGGTCTTTTATAATTTCTGTGACACTCTGGTACCCATGTAGCTAAACTTCGCGTCAACTCCCATAACGTCCCTTTATTGGATGGTGGTTGTTCGACAAACCTTCGTCTTGTACGAAAGTGGTGTTCCTCAAGAACTACACTGGGACCCAAATGATTTCGTGTCAAGTTGCATTGCTTTTATTTGTATTGTAAAAATATACGTTTTGTGATTCTTACAAAATTTCCTTAAATTCAAATTCGTGAAAAATATAGGCACTTGTGGCGATAAAAATTGCAATGTGTGGTTATAAAATACTGTACAGACATGTACACATTAAGTGCAATTTTACATGTCTAATATAAGATTTGCGCTTGATACAAGCACATTACAGCTGCGCTTTTTCAACAATCAATTTGGCTTGTGATATTTTCATTTTTCCGCTGCCAGTCAAAATATCTGAACCAATCAGGTATTTAACCCTTTTCGCAAAGGCAGTTGACTGGCTTCTCTGCCTCGGCATTGACTGGCATGGCGCTTCTCACGGGGAATTTCTGCAGAAACTCATTCATGAGAAATTCAGCTTTTCTCATCACACAAGAAAGGGAAGTGTTCGGCATTTCCAATGGACAATATGTGAATTCCGAACACTTATCATTCGTGTGTCATGGGGTATACAGCTTTTCCCATGAGTCAGTTTCTGCAGAAATTACCTGCACTAAGAAGCGTAACGGCGTAGCTAACCGATTGTCTCAGAGAGTTTTTACTAGCGGAACAGAATTCTTGCATTTTTCTTCTGCCAGTCAAAACATCTGAAACAATTCGGTCTTCGCTCTTTTTCGCAAACAGTGAATAGCATTCTTTATGGTCCTGGCTGACTTGGTTTTCCTTGCTCGAACTTACTGTAGGTTAATCTATATAGTCTCCTCGCTGCCTCGCAGGCCGAGGTCACGCACTCGGAGAGTTGAGTGACTTCGGCCCGTTAGGCTGCGAGGTGACAATGGGTATATCAGCTTGGATCTGAGGTGCAAAACGAGATCTGAGACCTTAGTTGCATATTGTCCAGTCCACCCAGGTTTCCCTGCAAGCAAAGGCTTCCTTTCCCTTGTATTCGCTGGACAAAACGAGCAGTAGTAACCGAAACCTGTTCTGGGTCGAAGCTCGCAACTCGCTTTTTTTTTTTTTGCCGCCGTCTACAATCTTGGGCGGTTTGCTGACCATTCATTGAGCCCACGTACACCTAATTCAATTAACGTTGCTCTGCAAAACGTAAAACCATGAACCATGCATCATAATGAAGACGCTATTTCTCGTATTTTCCTCGAGTTTGGCAAACCAAACTAAACTAAAACCACCCAATGGCACTTTGTTTACTATTTTGAGACACAATTTGGCGTGAACCGCTTCGTTTTAGACAGGAATTTCCATTACGACTTATGAAGCATGGTTCATGGTTTTACGTTTTGCAGAGCAACGTTAATTGAAACAGGTGTATCTAAGCGCGCATATCTAAGGACGTTATCCACAGATATTAATGAGCCTGCCTTCCATTTTGATCAGATGATCAACACAGCTCATTTCGACCAGACCACAGGTCTCTTTCCCTCCTGCTATCCAGCCCAGCGAACACAACAGCGGTTTCCGACTGTCTTATGTCTGGATCACATTAGCGATATAACGAGACCGTGTTTTGTAGTTCTAGTCTAAAAAATTAAACAGTGCAACAGCAAAGCGGTGTTTGCACGCCGTATTAAACATGTTGAGCATTTCTGCCATTTTCAAGTGCTTTTCCGTCTACGTCGTTATTTCGCTAGTGTGAACCAACCTTTCGCTGATGTACGGGTAATCGTAATATTCTTCCTCTCGTCCTGTTTGGTCTCCTCTTTGGTCTGTGTAATTTACCTGCTCATCGACGCCGAATCACGTGACATCCATGCTGCGGGTCTGATGTACAACATATCACCTTTTGGTCTTCCTGTGGTAGCTCCAACAACGTAATCACTATAGTTGATTTATACACCAACCGCAGGCAACCCGCGCACGGAAGTGGTATAGATGACTAGGGGCGTTGTACCGGACTTGATAATGGATAATGTCTTCTCTTCCTATTGGTCTCTCTGTGGTCTCCCCCATTACGTCATCACCGATTTACTCACTAACCACAGGTTACCCACGCCTTAGCACGAAAGTTTTATAGATGACTAGGGGCGCTGTACGGGCTATGACAGTGAAGAGTGGCTTCTTCGTATTGGTCTTTCTGTGGTCTCCCATTACGTCATCACCGATTTACTCACTAACCACAGGTTACCCACGCCCTATACTAGCATGAAAGTGGTATATATGACTAGGGGCGCTGACGGGGCCTCATAATGGATAATGTCTTCTCCTTCGCATTGGTCTTTCTGTGGTCTCCCCCATTACGTCATCACCGATTTACTCACTAACCACAGGTTACCCACACCCTAGCACGAAAGTTGTATACATGACTTGGGGCGCTGTACGGGTCCCGATAATGTTCTCTCCCTCGTTTTCGGTCTCCCTGTGGTCTTTGCAAGTGTGTTTTCGAACTGTAACTGACACGAATATGTCTTCAGGTTTAGACACGACAAGCTTTTCAGCGGATTCGTCGAGACTGATATCTTATAACAGTTCACATCTGCGCTTTGGGGCCGCTGCTTGTGTCCGCTGAGCAGTTTTCGCGACTGCGATGGTGTCAGCATAATTTTATTCTCGCAAGGTCTGATGGCTTCCCTAACAGAAGTCGTCCAACCTCGTCTGTCGGCTGGGAGAGTCTGGGTGTGAAACACCGGAGCAGATCGCCCACGTGATATGATGTGGGGAGTCCTGTTATCCGGCAGGGGCGGCGGAATGGGGTACGTCTGTTGCACGCCTGTAAATAACGTTCTATCTTGTATCGCAGTTTCTGACGTGAATGGCGCCGCCTCACTACATTCGGTACCAAGCTTCCTCGCGGACACCTTAGCCGGGGAGGACTGAGGACGAGGGGGTTTCCCTTTCCGCGCGCTATGTAATCTAGCCACGTGACTGTTAATACTGTTTAAGGTACTATCCTGGTGCCTAACGCGAGCAGGTGCGCTACAGATTCGTTTCGGGTCCTCCTCAATCGCGATTACTGGTGTTCCCATCCGGGACGGCGAACCCGGACTTGCAGCTCCCACTCTAGAGGGAGACCGGCAGAACAGATCAATAGTCCCCATATCAAGATAGTTCCCTTGAAAAAGTGTCGACATTCTCCAACTTCCTTATAAGGAAATATCTGCATACCATATTTGGAATCCCAGTAAGTTTTTCACTATTTCTATTGGCTTAGAAAGCTTAAAACTCGACCAAAACTCAAATATACTCGACGAAACATGCTATGTGCATTTTCCACTGTGTTGTTCACGGTCAAGAGCGTGGCAACAAGGTAGACAAGATACCACAGGAAGCCCGGTCAATCTTTAGAAAGGTGACAATACTATCTTGATATGCGCCCGGGAGGGGGGTCGGGAGGGCAAACTATCCTTAGTGTCGGCCCGTTTTAGTCTCTGTGCCCGTACATAAGGGCGTGGTAGCTTACGAGGAGCGTGCTTGGCGTAGATATTAAGGTTCCCGAGACCTTCTGGTCGCTCTGGAGGTAAAGTGTAGTCCCAGTTGATGGCCTCGAAATTGAAGATGAGGAGGTTACTGAATGTGTTCAAGACTATCCTGGAAGAGAATGGTCAATGAAATGCTAAGATAAGAGTGTTGATGGTTTACAAAGCAGTCTAGCAAGTTGCCAAAATACCAAATCACGGCTAACGATGTTACATCTTGTTGCCACCCAATTCAGATCATGTGATGATTCCTTTGGGTACAATTGTCAATTTTTTTCTCACTCGACCGAGTGCCAAGTGTATGTTCAGAAATAACAAAAATATACACCCAATAAATCATCACATGATCTGAATTAGGTGGCAACAAGATATAAACACCGTTAGCCGATTTGGTCTAACGGCTCTGAACTATTTACATTGTTTTGTGCGTGTCTCTGTGTGTGTATTTGTGATTATATTGTACGTGGTGGGCAAGTGTAGGTCAGTTCTAGTCTATTGTAGTGGATAGAATATAGAATACTTGATCACAAGGTTCTGTAATTAGATAATCATCTTACTTGTTTTCCACTGCGCATACTGTCGTGATGGGATCATTCTTGCTGTTACCACGGATAACACGCAAACAGTCGCCATTTAGTAGATTCCAAATGCGAAGCTGTTGAAATACATAGGGAAAATAATGATAAAAGGTTTGAAAAAGAACACATTTGAACTTAACCTGGCAATGCCACGCCGGTGTGTTTGGAATACCTCGCACAAAACAGGAAAGTGCGTACGGCCCTTTGAAACTATAGAAGTCTTGGATTTTAATTATACTTCTAACATTTCGAAAAACTCCTGCAAACACATGGATTTCACCATTCGCAAACCCGAGAATGTAAAAATTTGAAGAAGAAAAAAAAAACGTTTTGGCGATTCCACGCGGCAGCACTCGAAATTCGTAGCTTAGCAAATTATTCATGTTCCGGGCTTCCTGTGTCACACGCGTGCGCGCCAAAAAGGGCGGGAATTTAGGCGGGAACATTTGGCAATCACAAACGCCCCTGCCTCGGTGAGAAACATCACACATTTAACTGAATAGATAGAGTACCTTTCCATCGGCTGATCCAGTGAGGACGCGGCAGTACAGAAACTCTAAGCACAATACCTCCCTAGGAAGAGACATTTAAACACTGTCAATATTTGTATGGTTAGATTGACAATCGATTAAAATGGCACTGAAAGACATTTTCGTTCAAACCTGAAGCGTGACGATTTTTTCGCGTAGGTTTACGTTTCGAACGTGCATGTTTTGTCGAGAAGTTGTCGCGTTTCTCGCTCACTGATTGGCTGCTATTTTGGCCGTTATTTTTCAGCCAATGAGAGGGCGAGAAACGCAACTTCTTCTGAACAAAACGTGCACGTTTCAAACGTAAACCTACGAGAAAAAATCCTCAAGCTTCAGGGTTGAACAAAAATAGTATTAAAAAGTCTGCAGAGACGCAAGAATAAGAAGAGTAAGAATTTTGTACTAGTGTTGTCTTTATCAGCATCCGATAAACGGCAACGTTTATTGAATTAAATGTATAACAGCGGATACTTACTTTGGGTGCCGAAATGCCTGCAGACACTTTTGTAGTTGCCGATTGCGCTCCATGCCATGGCATACCCGTCCATGCTACCCGTGATCAAGTGATAGTCGTCAAATTTGACGCACGTGATCGCCCCGTGATGGCCATCCAGGCTCTGGGAAAAGAAAGCAAACAACTTTAGCCAAGAAAACGTATCTTACAAGGTCGAGTATCTGGACAATCAGAAACAAACAAATATATACATAGAGCAGATTTCACATGACTGTCAAGACTTGTTATGTAATTGCGATTGCTTTGCTTTCTCATTGGCTACTCGTTTGTCTCAGCCAATCAAATTCTGTAGTAATTACAATTGTGTAATTACTTAGTAATTGATTCGGCTTGCAATTTGCTGAGAAAAAAGCCATTTAAGAGCAAGTCGTGATTTCTCTCGATTCTGATTGGCTAGTGATTGCTCAATTGCAATCGTTTTCACGACAGTCATCTGAAAACCGCTCTAACACAGAAAAGGCTTTGGTCATTGGTCGTTGAACGCGTTTGTTTTGTGGTCACTGCAAAGCAAAGAATTCCTTTGTTTCGCGCTATAATTGAAAGACCAATGCAAAGCCCAAACACCAGGGACGCTTTCCATTAACCACAAATTTTCGGTTATACCGGTGGGAAATCAAATGGACATCGTCATTCACGGGAAACGATTTTCGGAAATTTAGGACAACCTTTTGGGCTTGTCCAAGAAACCGGTAATTTCGAAGATATCGGGAAAACGCTTTCCATTTGACATCTCCACGGTTTTCCCCCGGAAAGACGCTTTCTATTTGATTTCCAACCAGTCATCTAAAATTCTGCGCCACATGTTATGTACGTACCTTGACTAGAGTGGCGCTGCTGATGTCCCAGACCTTGACCTTTCCGCCCTCACAACCACTGACAACCACAGAGTCGGACACCTTGGCCACAACACAACATATTATACATAAGTACAGCATCATTTATGAAAATATTTACTGTGTTTCACTTTATTAATATAAGTGATTTTAAGAAATTCCGCGCAGTGATTGGTCGACAGGTTTGTTTTCACTTGCTATGACTTGCAGTAACGACAACAAGGATACAACTTACTTGAACTGTCAGTACCACATGACGATGGCGAAATGTTCTTCTGCACTTCCCTGTCTCAAAGTTCCAAACTTTGACACTTTTGTCACGTGATCCAGATGCTAGTGTGTTGCCATGGAGACTAATGCACAGCACTGTGGCACGGTGGCTGTTTCAAGCAGAGCAGAATTTTTGTTATAATAGGTAAAATCAATGTATTTGCAAAAATGTCTTTATCTCCTTTATAACATGCACAGTGATCATAGTGTATTGTTTGATGTGTTCAGGAATGGGAAAATGAAGGAGTTTGAAAAAGCTTTTTTCAGTCTATTTCCAGGAGTTTAAACTACATTCTTGCTTTTATGAATTACTAAAATTGAAAGAAATTTCAAGAATTTTGATTGGCTTTCCAGGAGTTCAATAAAGTTCCAAGGAATTAAGGAACCACCCTCTAATAATTAAAGCGGCCACCCTCGTGACCGTGAAAAGTGGCTGCTTAATGGTGATTGGCCGCTTAATGTAGATTCACAAGAAAAGTCATTAAACTCTCCGGATAACATCTTCGACATTCAAAAACTACAAACAGTAATATGAGTTATATTCAAAATCAGCTCACCCTCTGAATATGCACTTGCAGTTCCCTTTCTTGATATCCCAACACCTATAAGAGAATAGATAAATATTTTTCTGTGTAGTTTGCTGTCTAAAAAGAACATGGTTCAGGGGCATAGCCAGGTGGGGCCCAGGGGGACACGCCCCCCCCCCCCTTTCTCGGGAGATTTTCCCATACATTTACTGTATTTGCTGGAGGAAATGTGAAAATTTTCATCCCATGTTTTCACTATCCGCCCCCCCAACCAAAATTCCTGGCTATGCCCCTGTGGTTGATAGCACTAGGACATACGCCAGTCTAATTATGAGCTGTTCCTAATGCAAATATACTTAGACAACAGAGTTTTCTCATTTGCATTTAGGAACAGCTCATGATTTGACTGGTGTATCTCCTAGTTCCAAACATGTCTGGCTAGACTGTAGGCAATCCTCAAAAACTATATTGTCATATACTTCACTAAATTACAGTGGTACCTCTATTAAGCAGCCACCCTCAGGACCCAGCCAAGTGGCCACTTAATAGAGGTTAGCCGCTGTGAATGGAGGTATGTAAATACAGTACTTGAGTGACAATACATTATTTTGGGACTTTGAAAAGTGGCTGCTTAATAGAGGTACCACTGTACTAAACAAATATCAAGTTTGAAAGGGCATCATTTACCTTATGGAAGTGTCATAGCCACCACTCAGAACTACCTCTCTGCCCTCAGCAACATGCACACATCTAATAGACCCTGCATGGCCCTGAATTGCTCTTTCACATTTCCCTGTCGCTGAATCAACCAGGCGAACTTTCCTGTCGTAGGATCCAGATACTACAAGACGACCACCAGTGAAATTGGTGCAGCGATGGTGATCTTCGCTGTAGAAAATACACGTTCAAGGGCATAAGGCAGGAAGGTAGACCATAATATACTAAAATACTAGAAGTTCATAATAGAAAGTGCCCTAAGTAAAAATCAACTGAAGTGGAATCCCAGGTGGGACAGCTGGGATCCCACCTGGGATTGCTGGGATCCCATGTCATGTTCTGGAAACCCCCTACCCATGTGGGATAAACGTCTAATCCCGCCTGGGATCCCATATTTTGACTGGGATTGAAGGTGGGATTGCAAGGATGCCATATTGTTTCCTGAGATCCCGTGCACCTTTCCCATCTGTATACCTGTCAACCCAGAACTTCGTCAAAAATTTTGAGATTCTCCATCATGCGGCAGGTAAATACAGAAAATGTATGAAAAAATACAATGCAGGTGAAAAACAGTAGTATTCACAATCATTATCCGGGTGACAGGCTTCAAAATCTTGTGACACTCACCTAATGCAGTTGAGTTGACAGCTATGCATCTGGGATTGACAGCTAATACCACCTGGGATCCCACCCTTTGACTTGGGATAAATGGTGGGATTGCTAGGATCCCACCTTACCCATCTGGGATAAACAGCTGATCACATGTATCCCACCATTTGACTTTAGACCAAGTTACGGTACTTACATGTCTTGTAGCACCAGCACATTGTATGCCCCACAATACATATTCCTCTCTTCCATCTTCACAAGTCTGGTTGCTACACCATCATAACACTCTGCTAGGTTACGTCTGTCATCAAGCCACACCCCACGCTTCAACTCTGGCGTTTTCCTTCCAGTTGTAACGTTATTGTGTATGTTGTCATTTGGTAAAGGCACATGAACTGGGATGATTTTGGCATACTTAGGATCCATGCCCTTTGCTGATGCACCCTTCAAAATATGTATATGTTATTTACCGGCTTTAGGTCGGTCCGTATAGGGAAAAACTGTGACCGAGGGGTGGAAAATGTTGCAGCTGAGGTATTTTTTTCCAACTTTAAAATTTGACTTTTTCAATGAAAACAAGTGCACGTAAATGGTAACCGTGGTCAGATATAGGAAAATATCGCCCCCATGTGTGCACTCTAAGAACCAATCAGAATGCAGAATTCGTTACCATGCCCTCAAGGAAAAAATAAGAACAATAAGAGTTGGAAAGGAAAATCAAGAATGTGTGGTTCCAGAAAATATCCATCCTTCCAAGGTGTTGAAGGTGACCCCCACCACTCTAACTGATTTTTTTAGTTGCAAAAACAACTCATATGTCAGGCACAATTTCCAGCCATGAGAGTATATGGATTTTTCAGGAATCACACAATGTATGCTTTCAAGTCTAAAGAATGTGAACATTCTGTACCTGCATAAGCATGATTTCCTCTGACATGATTTGATGAACCATATAATCAGACTTCACATCTTCTGTAAGCATTCTCCAGTGTTGGCTGATACATAGACAGTTTGTCAGGCTGTTCTCGTCCAGCATACCCAGTATCGACTTGGACAAATGCACTGGCAGGCATCTTATGAAGTCTTTAAACTTTGATATACCCCTGTAGGCCATAGAGGGTGAAGCAACAACAAAAGCTAGCGGCTCTACAGAGGCGTAATCATCTTCTTCATCATCTTCACCAGACATATAGTCTTCTGAGAAAAAGTCACGCTCAAAATCAGACATCCCTCTAACTGGCTGAGCTGAGGATTGTCTTGAATGAGTAACAGATGGTTGTGACAGAGTGCGTCTTGCTGTTGTACTTGTAAGTTGAGACTGTACAGATCTTGCTGCACTGTCTGCAGATCTTATAACACTTTTTCTAGACTTGGCTGACATTGAAACCCTGGAACCAGCTCTTGAAGTCATTCTACCAGTAGAGGATTTTTGTGAGATTATTTCTGTAGAGCTCTTTTGGGAAACATTGTCCTGGAATGCTGAACTTTTAATTGAAAGGTTACCATCTGAGGCTTTCTGAAATCCCTCTGAAGTAAAGCTTGTTTTAGATACAACAGTTTCTGGATATAAAGATGTGTGACTTTCTGATATGTTTGTAGTGTCGACTGATTCACTTCTAGTAAGAGTAGAACTGCTGACAGACATGTATTCAGGTTCTTCTGCAGAAATCAGAACATAATTATCATGAGATAATCTGGGGTGTAGCCACACTTGGGAAAGGGTGCCACAACTAATGAAATGTGTGATGTACTTTCTGTCCACTATTTTTTTCATAAAACAGTATTAAAAATCAAATATCTTGTTTCCTGAAGTGTGCTAACGTATTTTTTGTTTTTTGTCTTTTGTCCAATCCAATACAGGGACTCAATATAAGTAATAAAAAAAAGTCCAAATTGCAGCCCTGTCTGAAAGTGAAGCTGCAGGCTTATTCCTTCTGTGGTGGGGTTAAGAAGGGGAAAACATGCAACCCAACTTTTCAGAGAATCATTGAAGGGCATCCAACAGTGTGGTGGAATCTTACAGCCTCTAGCTTAAAACTAAAATAATTCACTACAGATATGATAATTCACTGATTTGCCGTGACATCCCTTGAGGTCTGAGTTCTCAAACTTACATGCCACAAGTACTCTAACTATGCAGATAATCGATCAGCAAATAAACTCCTGTCACACAAGCTTACCTTCAACGCCTTCGGATACAACTTTTCTTTGTTTTCGTCTTTCTCTTTCGTATAAAGTCCTCGTATTAGAAGCCATAATAAACAGTAAATGAGAGTCACAAAGCTGCATCAGACCCAAAAGGTAGTTAAGTTTACTCCAGTAGTTACAATCGCTGAACCACTGCCAGAAATTGTCAATGTTTTCGGTAATTTGTTGTTCTTGAAGCGCATGGTTACTCGGCGGAGAAGAAGTGTCCTGTTCCAAACTTGGTTTGCTTCGAGATCGCATATACGTGAAATCCTTATACTGTAGAGGCTGTAGAATGGAGCTTATATACTCATACAAATCTATAGAGTCAAATCGACGAATAAGGCCAAGTATAAACCGTCTTTTCACGGGTTCTCCGCATCTGATAAACCACTCTTTCGTCTTGTTCAGATTGGCGCCCAGACAACATGCTTCGCAAACTCCACAAGACTTCACCAAACTATTCACACAACGTAACTCCGGTGCTCTACCAATGTTTAACTCATAAATACGTGAATTCTGGTTCGGCTGACGCATTTTGGTCCCTCTAAAAGCTGTAACGCAGGAAATATTTACAAAGAATGTGAGTGATTCATTTTGAAATGGCTCCGAAATATGAAATGAGCAACATGCGTCTGGCCTTGAGCGTTGCTAAGAGACGATTTTTGGCGGGAGGGCCAAGAGTCACACAACTTTTTGGCACTTTCCTGAGAATTGGAAAAAGTTATGCCAGTGTCCACAGATAAAAGTTAATTGTTGTATAGGATTTGTTCTTGATTTATCCGTTGGATAAGCGTTTATCTACTGATAACTCTTATCTGACATTACTAGGAACCGGCCCCAGAAGCCCAAGATTTGAGAAGAAGAAGAAGTGAAGGAACTTAAAAAAAAATATGTCATCAATAAATAAGTCACTTACTGAAAATCAAAATTAGCAACGTAGCGACGCTGCGGCCATAACCCATGGCCTTCGTCAGACTAATAATGGTCACCATTCTATTCTACTGGATGGATAATTCTTTCTTTCATCATTTAAAAAATAATAATTTAAACAAAAGAAAAGAATGAGGTGAACTGGCAACTTTACACCGAATCAGCCCGGCTGATAAAATATTATCGCAGCTTATTGAAAATCCATTATAAAAATTGTGATATATTATTATTTACACAGTGAGTTTTAAATGTGTTACGCGTGGGGCCGCGTATGCATGAGACAGCTATCGCATGAGACATCTATGGAAAGAATTACAATGTCTTTTGCATCAATTTTTAAACCGAAATAAATTATTTTAAGCTTTAAATTTTTACAGTAGGTTTGAATGCTATTTAGTTGTTGCTGCGTTTCAGCAAGACTTTTGTAGCAAAGAAAAATTTGCGATGCCGATGAAACACTGCGCCGGGCTCAACCGAGTTTTTAAATCAATTTGCTAACAAATTGAAGTGTTAGTTTAAAATTTCGATATTTGTTGTGAAACAAGCTCACCTTCTTGTTGGCTATTGTCCTGTGTACTGCTCATTTCCCGAAACTTTTCGTGTTTTTCACAAGTTTTTCAAACCGTTCAAGAATGACAATGCCATGTGGCTTCCATAAATAACTAGTGAATGGCTTCCCAGTGCTTTAAAAATGCAATAGACGCATCTATCCAGTGGGTTCGACTTTTGTTTACCAAGCTCCCCGCTTTGGCAAGATAATTCACTCAAAAATGCATTTCATCAATTTTCAATTGAAATATCTCCATCGCAACTGCATTAGCACACTAAAAATTAGCAGTAATTTGACACGTTAGATTTAAAAAGAGCGATACTTAACAAGGCCCAAGGGATTTTATTTTATTAGGAAAAGGACTCCAAAAACATCTGTTAGGATAAATTTTATTGTTTCGCGAGGGGATTAAACGAACCTGTCGATTGATCTTCTTGCTAGCCGTGTTAATTAATAATAGGTCATAATTCAAGTTTCACAAATTTTATTTGTGTATTCAAAATCCGAACAGCGCGCTAGTGGCTAGCGCAACTCCGCTTCATCGGCTTTTATAGTAAGTGCGGCCCTCGATCATAAAAGGCCGCGGTTCAAAAACGTTTTAATAATTGTCAATCACACAATTACCATGGGAACGATTTTACACGAGACAATTTCCTGCCGAAGCAATGTTCGTTGCGTTGCGAGTTTCAGAGAAATTGCACGAGGCAATTTTTCTTCCAACTCGCGATGCCATTTTGTTGCGTTGCGAATTGCAGTGAATATTGCGCGTCTGCAGAAAAAAAGGAGATTTAATTTCTACTTCGCAACATTGCTGCGTGATGTCTCTGCAACTCGCGAGGCAATGCGTTCTTCTTATTAACCAATCAACGATCACCATTCATTTGGTTAAGCCGCGCTGTGCTTTATCAATTTTATCGCAGGCGTATTGCATGTTGCAAAAAATATTTGCGATGTGTGACATACCGGGGCAACTCGCAATGTTTTACAATTCGTCATCGTTGCGTTGCAATTTTTCTTCCAACTCGCAATACCATCTTGTTGCGTTGCGAATTGCAGTGAATTTATTGCGCGTCTGCAGAAAAAAAGAGATTTAATTTCTACTTCGCAACATTGCTGCGTGATGTCTCTGCAACTCGCGAGGCAATACGTTCTTCTATTAACCAATCAACGCTCACCATTCATTTGATTAAGCCGCGCTGTGCTTTATCAATTTTATCGCAGGCGTGCATGTTGCAAAAAATATTGCGGTGTGTGACATACCGGGGCAACTCGCAATGTTTACAATTCGTCATCGTTGCGTTGCGAGTTGCAAGAAAAATTGCCTTGTGTGACCCGCTGCACTATGCAATATTTTGTTACGTTACGAGATCGCAGAAATGAACCAAACTCTACTTTTCCCAACAGTACCCCCATTGCAATGCCCCCCATTCAGCAGGGTCCACCTGGGCGGATTCTTGGAAAATTGTCGGTAGTCGGTTAAAATTCGCGGTCTTTGTCGGTATTTATCGATAAAACTAAGTAAGTTAATCATTAATCTCGTAAAAGTTCTAGTTCAGTGCTGCCAGTGCACGCGCATGACTAACGCAAGTATGTATTTCTTTGCTTCTTTTGGTTTGTTTACCGAATGGCTTCCCACTGGCTAGAGATTTAAAATAAGCTTCTAAATGCTGATCTAATTACTTATTAGGTGTATTCTTGGTGTATAAGCCGTTTTCTTGTTTTTGTTTTATGGTCAACGAGGGATTTTGAAGCGGAGTGGATAGCTTTTCACTGTGGTATGGCCAGATCTGTTGGTCTGTTATTTGCCGATAAAATGATGGACATCATTTTGAACTGCGCTTGTGAGTCGTGCGACGAGTCGTGCAAGTAATATAAATAATTTGCCTATCCACACCAATATGCAAATTTAGCATTAATACTTGACTTGAAAAAAAAAAAAAAAAATAGGACCATACTTCCAGACAAAGAGCTGAAGCGTCGTATGGCGACCGTACGGTTCTTACGCCCACGCCAGAGATTTCGGCCCTGACAGTCGCTATCCTGTGTTGAATTGCTCAGTAGCTAGATACCTATGGGTGAGAGAACGCCCGGCCACCAGACCATATAAGGACGCCCCTTGTACATCACCAACGTATTTATAGGCCCGAAGAATGTGTTAGATATCCATGTGGGACACGTTGCAGGTTAGCTGATCACGATATTGCAGAAACTGAATTTCACAGTTGCCGTTTAGGGATGTTTTCTACTCATATTCCAATAGTAGGCACTCATATTCCAATAATTGACACGGAGGAGATTGTTTTCTAAGTTGTCCGTTTGCGCATGCGCACACACGTCATCTTGTCTAATTTTAGTTTCCGTGAACAGGCGACCATTACAGTCTTGCGCGTCCAACCGTGGCCACCTAACAAAGTTTCTTACAAGTGTTGTGATGTTCATTGCTTCTTTCATTTTCTCGTTTTCATGACAAAAAAAAACTGTGTTCTTTTTTTTACCTTCATTTTGTCTTTATTTTCTATTCAAAATATCGTGAATTAGATCAATCTTTGGAAGTGTGGGGTATAAAAAAAACTTGTACGAAACTCAGATGGGGTGGCGACGGTTGGACGTGCATGACTGTAACCCCCTGAAAGAGTATCTAAGGATGCCCAGAGTGTCAATTATACTCATCGAAATTCAGTAAATCTCTGGTAATTTGAAACTCCGTAATTCACCTGGTCCACTCTTAGACTCCTTCGCAGCCCCTAGCGTCCGACCGCTAGGGGCTGCGAAGGAGTCTATCTACTCCCAGGCGCTGAAAAGCCCAAAGTACTCACTCTCTCAGTCGATAGCCGGGTTTTATGCTCATTTGTCGTTTATAGTCAGTTAACCTCATCCAGACCCGGGGTCTGATTCAGTAGAGATAGATGATCACGCAATGGTAGGATCACGAATTAGCGAATCAGCGAGCTTGATATTTTCGTAGCACCCGCATCTTATAATTCATAATTTTTACTGCATTGCAAGTTCAGAAAAAATAAATTGTGTTTATTTTAATGGAGTGACCGGTGACGAGAATTGCCTCGTGTAAGGTTAAAAAACAAGTACATGTCTCTCGTCCAGTTTGTGCCGAAAAATGGAGCGGGCAGGCGCATTTTATTATCATTTGTTATTTTAAAACTACTCTCGGGTATAAGATAGTTTAGGTATAGATGACTACTTGGTCTAACGAAAACTTGAAAAGCTGGCTAAAGTATTTTGAAAGAAAAGACTTCAACTCTTTCGGTACCTCATTAGCATAGAATTTTATGGGCCAGAAAATTAAATGTCACGCAAGGTGGACAGACGTTCTTTATTATTGAGTTCAGTCTGGACTCTATATCGCGCGCGCGCGGGCGACCGCCGGGGACGAGAAACATGTATTTTGTTTTACTTTGCCTAAAACATGGCCTGTAGTCAGAGCTCCTGGCTTTTTTTCGTCCAACGTTCCCTATCCTACCGGTGAAACGTTAAAAAAAACCCTGGTTTTCACCTTTCTCAGCAGCACTGCGCGCACTACTACTGGTCACGCTTGAGATTGCGTGACATATTGCCGGCGGCATTTTGGCTTTTGCGCGCGAAAAAGATAACATAGCAACCCACGTGACGGCACAATGTGAACATAGCAACAAGTGTCCCGGATTTGAACAAATCAAAATGTCTGCTTTGATTACGGACAAATGAAGCTGAAACGGCTCAAAACACTTGCAATCTCATGGTTTAGTTTCTTATCCTGCTAATGCAGGACTAAAACCAGCTCAAGTTTAATTTAAAGTGGGATTTTCGCTAATGGACAGAGAGTTGAGCTGCTGACAAGCTCTCGAAAGGACTTCAGTTCGTGCTGATGCTCTTCAACTTGTAAAATAATTTGCAGTGATTTTGGATTACGATAATCATGGAGCGAGTCAAGGTAATCTCAAAATATGATCAATCTCAGGTTTAACTTAACTTGTAGTGTATTTCCTAGTGTTTACTATTGCCAATAATCATTTTTCAGCAAGCTACAAGTCCGCTTTTTAGCTGCTCCCAAACCAAAGGTCTACCAGGGCTGCCTCCTCTCCCGCCTTCAAATGAAGTCCCTTCAGATCTCTACCAGGTTAGTTCTGCATTTTAACGTATTATTATTAAGCCCGATTTGATAGCTAATTGCCTTTTGCAATGAAACCCAGCAGCTGCCAGTCCTGTATACGTCTGACTGTTTGATAAACATTGGCCTAAAGCCGTAGATGTTGATTACTTATTCATGGGCCGGAACTTTTTCCATCTTGCGTATTAATATTCAAGTCAAAACTATTAACATTGAGTTGCTGAAATCGTAACGATTTGTTATGGAAACTATCAAGGAATATCGATCTCTTGAAGATCACAACATCAGAGAAAGCTTAAGAGAATTAAACACAAGGATTCGGAAGCAGGTAATAGTTATTTATCTTTTGACGGGAGCCATAAAAATTATTCCTCATAAAGTAAACTCACGGTTGCTTAGATATTTTAGCAAAATGGCGCTCGCTTGGAAATGCGCACAGCAAAAGTTACAAAGTTATCTTAATTTATTAAATAGCGATTGCATAAATCGCAGTTTAGGATCTGTAAAATCTCACTTCCTATACGTGATAATTTGCTCTTCATAACATAACAATGTCATGGAAATCTGTCCTGTTCGCGTGTGTTTGCCGAGAACAATCATTGCAAAGTCAACGTTCATATCGCCAAAAAATCCTTCCTCATAATAATGTCGACTAGGATTACAGATATTTTTTTAGAAGAAGTATTTTAAAAGAAATGAAAATTTTTTGCATTTTTCTGATTACCATTACAGTACTAAAAATATTGGTACTCTACTGTAGTGTAAAAAAGTTATTATAGTAATCAAAGCAATCACATTGGCTAACTTGTGAATATGATTTTGGGGCCACACTTGGCAAGTTAGTTTGCCACAGAATTTGCTAGCAACGATTTGGCTTGAATAATTATAGGCAAAGTGTTTTCACCAAAGATTGTTGTTGCAATAGCATCAAATCTAGATAAAGAAGGAAATAGCAGGTTTTGCTCCGACGAAGGGCTAACGCTCGAAATGTCAGCAAAACACCATTTTTTCATGGCGTTTAACATAAATCTCAACCTTTGGTTGTTGTTGTTCATGTTCATGTCTCCGCCGACGCAGACCACCTAGTTTCCCGTAAAACTAGTCATACCATCAGCAGGTTTTCATGTTAGACTCAGTCAACACTTTTCTTAGTCAAAAACAGCATACCCAAGTTTGGTTGTCTGGCAGTGTTCTCATGCTGAGATAAGATTTTTAAATGTTAATGATGTTCACTTATATATAATAGAGCAGATTTCCCACGATTTTAACAAGGCATGGAACACAGTATGGTCACATCACAGAAACTTGTCTTCTCATGAACATTTACCAGCCAGTCACATGTGAAATGACTGATCAACCAATCAAAATGCTAGACATGGGACAGCATACTCTGAAGAGAATAGCAAAATGTTTTGTACAATCACTGAAGCAATAATTATCAGACCAACAAACATATTATTATTTAGAGTCAATGATGTATAAATTTGCTCCTCAATAATGCTGTACTGCCTGTTTATTTTATGTTAATCTTCAGATTGTGCTTCGGCACAGTGAACATCCTCCTATAATGAAAGACCCTTCATGGACTCGTGCAGCACCCTTCAAAGAGACCTCATTTGCCCGTACCCCAAGTGAGTCCATCGCCAATAACTACAGCCCTGCAGCATCTCATCTGAAGCTACGGAGCCTGCCACGCCCAGTCACAAGACAACCTACTAGTATGCAAGGTACTGTGCCCCACAATACAATATAAATATCTATTTTGACTAGTAGATAGCATACATTGCATGTATCTGGTAATTATAATATTCTAAGAGATTAGAGCAGATTTCGTATGACTGTGAGAAGTACCATGACACGGCGTGGTACTGTCGTGGTGGCAGTATGGAACCTGGCCTGCTGTAGATACCGAATGAAACTGCATAGTCGCGGTATGGTCACGGCGCGGTACAACTCTTTCGCGGCAGTTTTCACAGTCATACGAAATCTGCTCTTTTAACTGAGGTCCATAGATAAGACTGAGGTCTGATATTTTCTGTACAGACCGTTTTCTGTTTATTATATGGCTCATTTAAATTTGAATTATATTATTTTGTTAGCGTACAAGGATAGTGTAAAATGCAAAACATGACCAAATTTGTAACATATAGCTCAACCAATTAGAAGCAGATAAATATGTTGAATGAATAATTTAATGAGAATTATAAAGCCAGATTGTACACAAAAATGTAATCTATTAATAAGCTATCTTGTATTGCTCTGTGTTTTTTTGGGAAGCAGACTTTATGCATAGCATAAATTAAATCTTGAAACCTTCTACTAAGGCAGTGAGGATCTCATAGGATAGAGAGTGCAGGTCACTTGCCCACTGTTAGCAGCTGTCAAATGCAAAGTATCTGTATAGGCTGTGGACAAAGTGGGGGAGGGGATGCTTATCCCTCAAAGACATAGGGACACAATGGCTAAAAACAAGAGCTCCAGTCATCGGACAATGTCCATCCAAAATTGAAAGTTGACTGGACAAACATCTGTCTGGCTGGACATTTTGATCAGCCACATTTAACATGAGTCGTTCACCATTTGTGTGTGTATGGCAAGGTACAGCATGACCAAGCTTGAATTGATTTGGGTACTCTCCATGTCTGCCATTCTTCGATCCAGCCTGTAATTTGTAGCCCTGTTTGTTGTTAATCAGTGAACCCCATCCACTGCTTTATGTTAGAATCCATTTGATCTTTTGGATTATATGATTTTTAAGATTATAATTATTAATCCAGCAGGTAAAGAACATCGCAAGAGACATGCAAGAAGTAAGAGTGAGGAGACAAATGGAGAAGCTAAACGAGTGTAAGTCTTTCTTTTTTTCTTACCACTTTCGCGTACGCAGAGCTCTTCAGCTCCTCGTCTCACCGTGGAGGTTCATTTAACAGCCATTGATGCATGTGCAAGGTTTGATCAGAGTCAAAATTTAGTCGCTATTGGCGACCATATGGTCACAATGTCGGGCCCGACAGACCACCTAGTTTTCCCGTAATACTAGTCATATCTTTAATGCTGTTGTTTTGTTGTTGCAGGCGACCTCCCAGCCGTGCTATGACCCCCATGGAGCAGCTTGACATCATGAAAGGTTGTGAAATGATAGAGACAATTGATGATGATGAGCCTACAGATAGGGATTTGGAGGTATGATTCATATACTGGTTCCCCTCCCAGGACCCACATTTATTCAGGGCTGGAAATTAACTTGTTTTCTTAGTCACCAGCTGGTGATCAAGTGCAAAAATGTTGTCTGAATATTACTTTTGGTTGCCAGGTGTCATCAAGCTTGAAAAGAGTACCAAAATATTTTGTCACCTGCTGGCATCTAAGTTCAAAATGTTAGTCGCCTTTTGGTTGCCAGGTGTCATCAAGCTTGAAAAGAGTACCCAAAAATATTTGGTCGCCTGCTGGCATCTTGTAAACTTCAAGCGCAAAGTTCTAGAGTGAACGGCAAGTCGAACATGAAAAGGTCCAAAAGACGCTTTAGTCAGTTCAACATGTTTGGGCGCTATTTTCATTCGCACTGTAAACTTCGCATCGGAAATACTGTTGAAAACGCATTCGCTAGGTCTCAAAGATTTATTTGATATAAGATTCGTCACGATCCGTTGTTTATTAGAAGAGTTATCTTGTAAACTTCAAACGAAAAGTTCTAGAGTGAAGTCGGCAACTCGAACTGAAAAGACTCAAAGCACGCTTTCGTCATTTGAGCATATTTTATGCGCTGTTTTACCTCGCGCTGAAACTTCGCGTCGGAAATACTGTTAAAAACGCATTCGCTAGGTCTCAAAGATTAATTGATATAAGATTTGTCACGATCCGTTGTTTATTAGAAGAGTTATCTTGTAAACTTCAAACGCAAAGTTCTAGAGTGAAGTCGGCAACTCGAACTGAAAAGACTCAAAGCACGCTTCAGTCAGTTGAACATGTTTGTGCGCTATTTTCATTCGCGCTGTAAACTTCGCATCGAAAATACTATTAAAAACGCACTCGCTATGTCTCAAAGATTAATTTGATATACGATTCATCACGATCCGTTGTTTATTAGAAGAGTTATCTTGTAAACTTCAAGCGCAAAGTTCTAGAGCGAACGGCAAGTCGAACATGAAAAGGTCCAAAAGACGCTTTAGTCAGTTGAACATGTTTGGGCGCTATTTTCCCTTGCGCTGGAAACTTCGCATTTGAAAAAAAATTCTCTAGGTCTCATAGTTTTTTTTTGGTACAAATTTCATCGCGATCAGTTTTCTATTTGAATAGTTATCAAAGGCTTTTCCAACGTTAAACTAAACTGTCGGCTTGGAAGCTTTACGTTACCGAGCATACTTTCTAAACAAGCCGATTCATTCGACGAGCTTTATTCAAGTCATCCCTGCATTCCTGCATTCCTGCATTCCTGCATCCCTGCATTCCTACGCACTTTTCGTGTAATAGTACACCCACACTCCACCCACACTCCACCCACACTCCACCCACACTACACGCACACTCCACCCACACTACACCCACACTACACCCACACTACACGCGTGTAAGTGTTAACATACATCCAGACTGTACTGTAAGTTTTAAATTTTAGTCATCTAGTTGTGATTTGTGGTCGCGTCACAATTTCCTGCCCTGCTATCCCATGTGGATTTCTGCCTTATTCCCGGCTAGGATCCCAAGTTATATTTTGGGTCCAGGGATGCCTGTGTTACAAGTGTCTGGTGGGGATTTAGGGTCAGAGAAAGCCTGCTGATGGTATGAGAGATTTTCAATGATTTGGGCACGCGACTGTTTGCACAGAGCTGTCAGAACGAGCCGGCGACTGCTGAACATTTTTAAATCGTCAGCTACTTTTTTGCGATAATAGAATTGTCATTGTTTGCAATAATGAATAATAACATAAAAACTGGAATCCTTTTAAAAATTGTAGTTCCTCTTAAAAATCTCTGCATCAGCATTGGTTTGGCGAGGAATACTAACTTTGTTACATTGAAGCTATGAAATTTGCATGTCAGTCGTGAGTTTTTCTATTGCAGCCGGCTGCTTTTTTTGAGCGGGCACCTACAGTACTTGAATTCCCTGCTAGCAGGGAACTACTTCAAAACATTGGTGACAGCTCTGTTTGCACGTTTCACTGAGCTCTGAATTCCACAGGGATACTTATCTGGGATACCTGCATGGGAGGTCCACAATCCCCAACTGGGATTGTCATGTTCCAGCTCAAACTGTGCTGAAATTGCGAACAAAAACAATAACAAAGGAGTGGCTGACACAGGCTCTTTAAGCCCCCAAAGGCCGGTTTACGCTGTACGATTTTCGCCTAAGTCTGTCGGATGTGTCATGCTCGTGTCATACCTACGACATGACTAGGCTCTGACCTATGCACGCACGTTTTGACGTGTGCAACGCACAAGTCGCTGAGACTATATTTGGCTAAAACATCGTATAATTTTAAAACATTTTTCAAAATCCCACGACATGTTTGGAGTCGCACGCGATTGTCGTAGGTGTGTTGTCAGCTTGAATTTGACGCTACGATTCGAGGTGTAGTCAATTGACGCGAGCATGTCGCGTCAGACAGACGTACGAAAATCGTAAATATAAGTCGGCCTTAAAGAGCCCATGTCAGCCACTCCTTTGTTGTTGTTTTCGTTCGATATTAGAAGACAAATTACGCCTAGAAATCTCAAAATAAACATCTAAAAACAAAGTTTCAGATATTCAATCGAGAACATTGCTCTATATTCTCTAAATCAGCCGATGGAAATGGATGCTTTCTCAGACTTGGTATATTGCTATGCTGTCAAAATGGCGGCTACAGGCTCTTTAGTACCTTTTGTGCTTGTTTCGTTGCAGCGTTATAAACACTACATCTTTAAAGGCATCCCTGCCCATGCACTCGCACCCCAGGAACCTGAGGTGATGGAGCGAATCCTGTCCCAGCGCATCCACAACAAACTGACTTCAGACTCGGAACTTGAGCCGCTTCTCAACAACCTAAAGAACGAGGTGGCAAATGATTACGATCTGAGTGTCAGGAAATCGATAGGTAGGTGGATTAAATGTACAATAGCGCCAGTAAACCAGGGCTGGAAATTAACTTGTTTTCTTAGGCGCCAGCTTGCGACCAAGTGTAAACAACTGGTCGCCTAAACACGACTTTTGGTCACCATGTGGCATCACGCTCGAAAATAGTACTAAAATATTTGGTCGCCAGCTGCGCCTAAGTTCACATTTTTAGTCGCCCTGCCCTGATTTGTGGTCGCCCAGGTGACCACCTGGCCGCAATTTCCATCCCTGGAAATGTTTACACTTTCTCTAAACATTTGCAAGCAGTACACGCTTGTGTTCGCTAACTGTTGCTAACTGTCGTTCGCAAAATGTTTGCAGGCTTTTCTCGAACTGTTCGCAATTTTGTGGTATTTTGGGTAGGTGCTTAGAGCTGATTTCGTATGACCGTGAAAAGGGCCGCGACAAAGTTTGCCGCGACCCCCTTATCTTATCAGAACTCCGGGTGAAAGGTTTTCAAAGCTATAAGCAAGCTACTCGGAACAGAGAAAATTCGATACGGTTGGTCGGTCCGGGGTTCGAACTCACGACCGTACGCACAGTACTGCCTTGCACGGGCATGTCACTTGGTGTATACACTGGGAAAAGCTGAATTTCCCATGGTAGAAGAATGGGAAATGTTGGGATTTCCCATGGCTATCCAATTCAGCTTTTCCCATGGATGGGCTTCAGAAATTCCCTGTGATAACAACAGTAATTTTTAAAAGGTCGCCCTCCGTGAATCATATCAAATAAAAACAAAAAATATTTCGTGACTGGTTGTGTCTTATGGGAGCAAGTGACGTTGTATGTATTACAATCAGGAAACATTAACGAACATATTGGCCCGATTAATATGATGACGTTTAAGACTAGTTTTCATATGTCAGGAGCCGTCGGGAACGATCGGCGATTCGTGGTTTCCCGACCATCCCCATCAATCTTAGGCCTAGTTCATACGTCGTATTTCGGACGAATTTAATTCAGACGAATTTAATTATCGCAATTAAATTCGTCTGAAATGCGACGTATAAAACGAACCTAAAAAGGTCGAAAATTAAATTCGTCCAAGACGTTGTATACGTCGACCCCGGACGTATACAACGTCTGAAGTATGTCTTCGTTTTATTTTATTCGTCGTATAAAACGAACCTCCGTTTTATACGTCGCACAGACGAATTTAATTGATCAATTAAATTCGTCTAATTAAATGCGACGTATAAACTAGGCCTTATTCTTATGAAAACGCATATCGGGAATTGTCGGCGACATCGGCGATTGACTGGGATGCGATCGGTTTCTATTTTCCCGATCGCATCCCAGATGATCGCCAACGTCGCCGGAAGCCGTGTTTTCATATGTCGGGAACTGACTGGGATGGTCGGGAAACAGGCCATCGCCGATCAGTCTCGACATATGAATACCATTAGAAATACGGCGTGGCCACGCTCTTTTGGACGTCAGACTTGGGTGATCAGCTCAGCTGCGCCAAGAGCTATGAAAAGCTTCAAAATACTGTTTTCTTTTCTAGTGGACTACATCTTGAAGGACCCTACTGAGAAAAGTAGATTACACATCACACGTACTCCACAGCCTTTTGCACAAAGGTGGGTTATGGGTTATTAATTCTTACGTCATCCTGTTATCAGTATTCCAATGCCAGTATTATGACGTCTTCTCCTTGTTATTATATCTCATTCTGACGTAATATCATTAACAATGCCATTATCCTGACGTCATCCAATTGTTATTATATCTCCTTCTGACGTAATATTATCACTAACAATGTCATTATTCTGACGTCATCCCATTGTTACATCTCATTCTGACGTAATATTATCACTAACAATGTCATTATTCTGACGTCATCCCATTGTCATTACATCTCATTTTGACGTAATGTCATCATTAACGACATTGGGTTATTAATTCTGACGCCATCCCGTTATCAGTATTCCAATGCCAGTATTATGACGTCTTCTCCTTGTCATTACATCTCATTTTGACGTAATGTCATCATTAACAATGGCATTTCTGACGTCATCCCATTGTTATTACATCTCATTCTGACGTAATATGATTATCATTAACAATGCCATTATTCTGACATCATCCCATTGTTATTACATATAATTCTGACGTAATATGATTATCATTAACAATGCCATTATTCTGACGTCATCCCATTGTTATTACATCTCATTCTGACGTAATATGATTATCATTAACAATCACATTTTTCTGACGTCATCCCATTGTTATTACATCTAATTCTGACGTAATATGATTATCATTAACAATGCCATTAGAGCGGATTTCACATGACTGTCGTGAAAACAATTGCAATTGAGCAATCACTAACCAATCAGAATCGAGAGAAATCACAACTTGCTCCTAAATGGCTTTTCTCTCAGCCAATCACAAGCCGAACCAATTACTAACTATGCAATTGTATTTACTAAAGAATTTGATTGGCTGAGAAAAAACGAGTAGCCAATGAGAACGCAAATCAATCGCAATTACATAACAAGTGTTGACAGTCATGTGAAATCCGCTCTATTCTGACGTCATCCCATTGTTATTACATCTCATTCTGACGTAATATGATTATCATTAACAATGACATTTTTCTGACGTCATCCCATTGTTATTACATCTCATTCTGACGTAATATGATTATCATTAACAATGCCATTATTCTGACGTCATTCCATTGTTAGTACGTCATACCATAGAGTCCTAAAGTGATGACCTCACGAAACAAAACTATTTTTTGTTTTCGCAATGTTTGTCCCTTAATTTCTAATGGGCATATCGAATGAAAGCTACACCACCAAAATACACACAAAAAATGAGGCAAATCGGTTGCAACGCGACCGAGATATGGCCCGCTTTCCAAACAGTTTGGAACTGTGTCCAAAATACAGTGATTTGTTAAAGAAAATTATCTATTCGATTCACCTCATTTTTTGCATGCAACGCTCTTTGGAGTTGGTCTTTCATTATTCGTGGACAAAATCTGACATTCGAAGGAGGAAAGCAGACAGTGAAATATTGTTCTTTTTTCTTCCGTCAAGGTTTCATTCATTTTACCCCAAACCTTTTCTATGTTACCTGTAGAACAATCCGCGCTCCTGTACCTTGGCATTCTCCTTATCGGCAGTCATGGGAGATGAACGCCAAGAACCTGTTTATTACGAACCCTGTAATGATGGACATACAGAACCTCTGGTATGACAGGTAAGACCCTCAACCTGTTTATTACGAACCCAGTCATGATGGACATACAGAACCTCTGGTATGACAGGTAAGACCCTCAACCTGTTTATTACGAACCCAGTCATGATGGACATACAGAACCTCTGGTATGACAGGTAAGACCCTCAATCTGCCTAAAGGCCGGTTTACACTTGCGACTATTATTGCATTTGTCGCGGCGATTTTGCTCGCTCGAGTTGCAAATCCTACTTTCTTGTGTGAACGAGATGCAAATCCGGTGCAAGTTTTTGTGCTCTCTTTTCTTCAAATCGCATCAAGTTGTAAAGAGTTTCGAAGATGTTTGAAATCTCTGCGACATCGCGCG
Source organism: Scolanthus callimorphus (assembly GCA_033964015.1). Classification (NCBI taxonomy): domain Eukaryota; kingdom Metazoa; phylum Cnidaria; class Anthozoa; order Actiniaria; family Edwardsiidae; genus Scolanthus; species Scolanthus callimorphus. The sequence continues at coordinate 27,399,742 of CM066921.1, forward strand.
ACAAACATCGCGGCAGATCGCGCCGAGTTGCTCCTAGTTTGCATTGGCGATTTTGAGTTGAAACGTGTATTTGCTTGTCTGAGTTTTTAATAAGTGTGACGTCATCTATGCGCAGCGCTATTACACAAAGTTACTGCTGCGCAGTTAACAATAATGTGGGGTGCTATGCAGTACAGTATAGAGCAGATTTCGTATGACTGTGAAAAGTGCAGCGACAAAGTTGTGCCGCGCAGCGACCGCGACAGTTCCGCGACTAAGTGATTTCATTCACGATTTCAGGCCAGGTGCCGTGCCGGGACCGCGAAAGTGCCGCGCTGTGTCACGGCACGTTTCACAGTCATACGAAATCTGTTCTATATGTGCGTCAGAGAACCAGGCCATTGCACCGTTAGACAATTCTCTACTCGTACGAAGAGTATTCTATAAATAACTACTGCTCTCCCTTTTACAGATTTTCTCAGGCACGGTTTGTTCATGGTGAAGAACTGTTCGCATCTGGTCTACCTGTCCCCCCGAGTGAGTTCGAGGCGCTCGTCAAGAAACAGTGTGCACAGACGCGAGAGTTTCTGAAAAAGACGTAAGTTGAAGGTTGAAAATGACGTTTGTGATTAAACCCGAATTCGTTGTTTCGCGGTTCGCATAATCCATCCTTACCACTGTTGCGATTGGCGATTCACAGCAAAGGAATTGTAAGTCAATTTTCTTGAGCCAGAAAGTTAATAATTCTAGGCCAGAAAGCCAAAGAATAGCTTACAATAATTTTAGTTGATTCTGCAATCAATGTCGACTCAACTGAAGTAGCCGAATCCAACGTTTTGGTTTTGATTGACGTCTAAAAACCGCCAATCGCCCATCGGAACAGTGAATTTTGAGGTCGCGTAGCAATGCGTATAGTGGTAAGATCCGGAGAATCACGTAATTCTTGGGCCCGTTTTTTTACTCATTCATGCGCGCGCAGCGCAAATGAAGGAGTATTGGTATGATGTGGGACTTCTGCGTTAGCACGATTCTGCGTTAGCACGATTTCGCCATTCGATTATCGCAAATAAAATAATTTTATAGTCGAAGGCGGACCATGCCAGCAGATCTCACAAACGTCACTTCCGGATCAAATTTCAAGATGGCGGGAAACTATAACTCGGGATACGAAGGATGTTTCCATTTGCCTATAAAGCATAACTAGTCTTTCCTAAGAGTTTTCCGTGGGGTTTTTGCTTTCTGAGAAAACTGGCGGATTGCGTTACGATAATTAGTCATGTAGAGACGTCTCAACGATTAGCAGCTCTGCAAAAGTTCGCATATTGGGAAGCATTTCTTCTGTATTCATGCACTCCCAGGCAGCTTCAAATTTGCACAGTGGAGTTTTAGGTGAGTCCCGTGAATCTGTGGTGGAGAGAAACTATCTTCTGTTTTTCGTTTAGACATTCGTGAAATAAATGGACGACAAAGTGCAATTGAATTATTGAATTGAGCAGTGTTTTTATTACTATTATTATTTACGACAAACCCAATAACATGTTCCTTTAATTTAACAGAAAAGCAATGCTTTCTCCCGGGTAGGGATTTTGACATTCTCTTTTCGGGCTCTTTGGTCATGAGTCTGGTAACTATCTCGTAGGTTCATTGCCATAAGTCACACGACTGACAAATTTGATGAAATCATGCAGCCCGGGGTAGGAATATTGACCAAGATTTGACACTGTATTTTGGTTCAATGGTGGGGAATTTTTTCTGTCCACCCCTTGCTGCACCTCCTCCCCCCCCCCCCCCAGCGGCTTAACATTGTGTGTGGGGGTGGCTTGTGAAAATGTCTCAGAAAATAGGGTCTGTATACAAAATGGTACAGTTTACATAACAGGACTACTATGAGTATTATATTGGACTCCATGCTTTACAATTAAGAAAAAAATTGAGTGAAAATTCAGTAAAGGCCGGATCAATTTGGTGTTCCTGAGGAATTTTGAATTCATTTTTTTCATTGAACAAGTTTGGAGCCCTGTTATTTATTAATAATATAGCATTCATACATAGACTTAAACTATCAAATTTCAAAATAATTGGACACTTAGCAAAATTCAAGAAAAATCAATCTGCCAGCACTATTGGATTTTGTGCCTTTATATATGCTTGTCATGTCCATGCTAGGGGTAAACCAACTGGAGATCTCTTTCAAAGGCAATACAACAACATTTGAACAAATATCAGAGACATTTTCTTGAATTGCCCATATCTTCCATGTGGCTATTGATGAGAACTTACCACATGTCTGTATCCAGTATTTTTCCAGTGGGGGCTCCCCTATTCTTGGGACAGGGGGTGCTCATTGGGAAATTTCGATTTTACCCCTAAAAGGTACCAAACATGGTGTTGCTTAGTTGATTTTGACCCCTAAAAGGTACCAACAAGACATATTTTCCTGATATAAATTCATGTCCAAGTACACCAATATAGATTCACCCAACAAACCACCTATACCAGTCTATCACTATCTATCATCCAGGGTTAGGCAGGGGCGTAGCCAGGGGGGGGGGGGGGTTCCAGGGGTTCCGGAACCCCCTCTCCTCTGTTCTGGACCGACTTACTACTAAAATTGTAAATATTTAATAGACAACAAATAGAAGCTCCAATAAAATGTAGATTTCTTCAAACGCTAGTTTTCCCCGAGATCTATGTGGAGTTTTTTATTTTTTGAATTTTGGAACCCCCCCTCTCATAAGTGCTGGCTACGCCCCTGTTAGGCTAGGGTCAGGTTTAGGGTAGGGCTAGGTTAGGGTTATCCCTAAAAGCTACCAGAGGCCTGATTTTTAACCCTAAAAGGTACAGTCTCCTCCCAAAGTAATTTCAATATCTGAAAAATTATCCATTCACTAATTCCAAATTCATGAATGAGTTGGCTCATAGAGCCCTTTGATTTTTCAATTCGGCACGTTCAGTCGTTTTTTTTTCCCATAACAAGCTCTGGGGTGTAGGGAGAAAATAAGGCTAAAAATTCAAGCTACATAGGATTTTGATGCTAAAAATAGCACTTCGTCTACAGTGTTGGGCAGGCAGTCTTAATGTGAAAGATCGTCACTCGTAGTAATGGACTCCTGCTCATAAGATGCTAAAAATAGCACATAATCTGCAGTGTTGGCGGACAGTCCTAATAGTATGAAAGATCGTCACTCGTAGTAATGGACTCCTGACGAGGGTCATCTCATTTTATTGAATTTAATCATTGCAAGAGTGATTATTAAACACTTTTATGTTTTTCCTAGAGGCACGGTAACGAATTCTGCACTCTGATTGATCCTTCGAGCGCGCGCGCTTGGGTAATATTTTCCTATCTTTGACCTAGGCCACGGTAACGATTTGAGCGCGCTTGTTTAAAAAAGAAGAAGAAGAAGTTATTTACTGGCTTTAAGGTCGTTCCCTACATGGAAAATTGTGACCAAGGCCGATGGCCGGAACCGGTAATTAACATATATCTATCTTACAAATTCTATTCCTCATCTTCTCTTCAAGTTGGATTCCCGAGTGTGCTCAGCTTCTCTATACCGGTCGCTCTCACTGGTCTCATTTGGTGCCCAGTAGTGATGGCGAGTCCACCATACTTGTACAACAGTTCTTCTCGTGTGTGGCGGCGCTCATGTCTATACAGCTCAGGAGTATGGTCATCAACTCGCTCATGGACTTCGTCGACTTTCTTAATCTATACAAGGTGAGACAGACACACGGGGGAACTCAGGCGTATAGGCTGTTATCACGCAAAATTGATTAATAATATTTATGGTTATCAGAAAATGAAATCCAGTTTTCAATTCTACACATCCGTATTAGTAGAATTGCAAAGTTTCAAAAGAATTACTTGAAAACTGGCTGAGATATAAACTTTCAAAACTTCGTATTCTGGCTTACTTTTTACAAAGAAATGTATGATACATCTTTTCGATGTATTTTCCCATACATTTCTTGCCAAAAAATAAGCCAGAATACGAAGTTTTGAAAGTTCATATCTCAGTCAATATTCAAGCAATCTTCGCCAATTTTTTTTGCAATTTTACTAATACGGATGTGTGGAATTGAATACTGGATTTCATTTTCTGATAACTTTTAAATATTATTGATTAAATTTGCGTGATAACGGACTATTGAACATTATGACACGTTTGCACGGCTGCGATTTGATTTTTACGTCGATCGGCGACGTCACATTTGCGACATGTGAACGTGCGTTTTTTTGGCACTGCGCTCATTTCAATCAACCAATCATGCGTGTTTAGTGATCATCACGTGCTCACCCCGTGATAGTGGTTTTACTTGGCTTGTGATTGGCTTACGAGGAAGCCATTCAGCAGCAGAAGTGTGTTTCTCTTGTTGTGATTGGCTAGGTGTATTTGGTCTTACTACAGTCATCTGATCAGGGCCCGACATTAGGTTTTTTCGCTAGGCACCATTGATTAAATAATTTAGTCGCCAAAATTCAGAGAATTTAGTCGCCATATAAACGTGGATCTCAGCTAAACTCAGAAAGATGGGGTGCCATTTGGTGACTAGCTCTAACATTTTGGTCGCCAAGCCCCAAAATTTAGTCACTATTGGTGACCATATGGTCACAGTGTCGGGCCCTGGTAATTCGCTCTATTTGTCAGTTTGTTTGGCAGCTCGTTTAGTCTGAATAAGCCGCGCGTTACATTATTTTATAAATAGTATACGCGCTATGATTGGTTGATAGCTGTACATTCTCACATTATAAACGCATGGCAGATGCAATGCTATTTTATAAAAGCTACTGGTCGTGAGTTTCAAAATGTTTTTCCAGCAACCCTCGTGCGTTTTTCTCATTATAAACCACGGAAATCTTATTTAAATGTGGAAATGCCTGTAATACCCTGAACTTGCGACCACCAATCAGCTAAAAAGTCAGGCGAAAAACGTAATTTCGGACGACGTATTTGATTTTAGTCGAATGATTCTATTACCTTTTCAGGACGGCAACGACTTTGGCGAAACCTACTCAGACCTGAAGTACGTCTTCGGGGAGGTAAGGCATTTAAAATATACCACTAACCTGGTATATAAATACAAAACAGGATCGAATCGTGCTGACTATTCCGGCGTTCAATAAATGCATAGATCATTCCATAAATGCATAGGTCATTCCATAAATGCATAGATCATTTCATAAATGCATAGATCATTCCATAAATGCATAGATTATTTCATACATGCATAGGTCATTCCATAAACGCATAGGTCATTCCATAAATGCATAGGTCATTCCATAAATGCACAGGTCATTCCATAAATGCACAGGTCATTCCATAAATGCATAGGTCATTCCATAAATGCATAGGTCATTCCATAAATGCATAGGTCATTCCATAAATGCATAGGTCATTCCATAAATGCATAGGTCATTCCATAAATGCATAGGTCATTCCATAAATGCATAGGTCATTCCATAAATGCATAGGTCATTCCATAAATGCATAGGTCATTCCATAAATGCATAGGTCATTCCATAAATGCATAGGTCATTCCATAAATGCATAGGTCATTCCATAAAATCATAGGTCATTCCACAAATGCATAGATCATTCCACAAATGCATAGGTCATTCCATAAATGCATAGGTCATTCCATAAATGCATAGGTCATTCCATAAATGCATAGATCATTCCATAAATGCATAGGTCATTCCATAAATGCATAAGTCATTCAATAAATGCATAGGTCATTCCACAAATGCATAGATCATTCCACAAATGCATAGGTCATTCCATAAATGCATAGATCATTCCATAAATGCATAGGTCATTCCATAAATGCTTAGATCATTCCATAAATGCATAGGTCATTCCATAAATGCATAAGTCATTCAATAAATGCATAGGTCATTCCACAAATGCATAGATCATTCCACAAATGCATAGGTCATTCCATAAATGCATAGATCATTCCATAAATGCATAGGTCATTCCATAAATGCATTGGTCATTCCATAAATGCATAGGTCATTCCATAAATGCATAGATCATTCCATAAAAGCGTAGGTCATTCCGTAAATGCATAGATCATTCCATAAATGCATAGGTCATTCCATAAATGCATAAGTCATTCAATAAATGCATAGGTCATTCCATAAATGCATAGATCATTCCATAAATGCATAGGTCATTCCATAAATGCATAGATCATTCCATAAATGCATGGGTCGAACACTTGCTCTGCCCATCACATATTAAACAAGACTAAAACTTGTCACCTTGGAATAGTGCATAGTGGGAAACAGTTTATAGACCCTTTTAATAAGTCCAGTCACGCATGTTTTCCGCGAATGACGTCGAATTTATTCTTTTGAAATGTGTTCAGTAGACCAGAAATTGAAAAGAATAAATTTAAATCCTGCAAACTTCTTTTTCTGTTTGTAGATCATGGTTGTTCAGTTACGTATCGACGGCGCCAAGCTAATATTCGATCCTCCGTTCAGGGAAATACGGGACATTATGCTACGACTTCTCACCGAGATCGTAAAGAGTGCTGAAGACCTACCTCGGGTATGTAAACCTTGATTGAATTTAAAGCAAGCTTGGAAAAGCTACGAATTCTCGTGTGCGCAATAAAGAGTACGGTTTGCATAGAGGAAACTTGGCAAGTAACTTGTGCAAAAACGTTCCCTCGGAGTTTGAGAGGAAAAAATCCGGAAAAGGGCGATGGGTCTCCACGAGCGTGTTTTTGGTCGCCGGCGAAATAGCCTCGGGCGCTTCTCCCGAGTCTCTCTGCACTAGGTAGACATGCTCCCATAAAATTGAAAAAAGACTTGCGCTAGAAGCTCCTCCAAAACTTATGACTGAAATGCAAAAAAACAGCAGGTAGTTTTACGTGGAGCCTTCGGCTAGCGGAAACTAACGGAGTAAACAAACAAAAATAAACAAACAAAAACAAACAAACAAAAATAAATAAAAAAAACAAACAAAAACAAACAAACAAAACAAACATACAAAAATAAACAAACAAAACCAAACAAACATACAAAAACAAACAAACATACGAAAACAAACAAACAAACCGAAAAATAAATAAACAAAAACATACACTTTTCTGACACTGATTGGGGCAACTCTAATACAAGATTATTACTCTTGACGATACCTGATCTGCCTAAATGTTTTTGTTTTACTGCAGGTAGAGACAGAGTTGTTCCCGGACATGCGGGACAGAAAACTGCCGCTGCGCTCTGTAGCCGTGGAAGAAATGCTTGTACAAGACTACATGGATCGAGCAGTGGATGTATTCAAACATAACACTGTAGGCCCTCAGAAGTAAGTATTGTGATCGGTTGGTAGTGTGTGAAAGGCGATACCACTTTGCTCTGCCAAAGAGACTTCGTAAAGAGGCGAACATCTTTGCTCTGCCAAAAAGAGACTTCGTAAAGAGGCGAACATTCCATTCTGATGACCTATTTTGACCCAGATCTGGTGAAAAGAATTACTAGATGATAGGTGACCCACGCCTTATTTCCCGATGAAATGTCTACACAATCCCTTGTTTATAATCATCATATTATTCCCAAGGCTTCAATTGCAATGCGCCATTGCTGACATTAAATAGATCTCTAAAGTAGTTATTCGAAGCAATGAAGTAATAATTTTCCTCTGCCTGGGATAAGAGAGCAATTTATTGCTAAACATGTACTATCGGAACATCATTATATTTGTGCGATCGGCGTATCTATTTCATAATATTTTTTTTTCGTTATAATGCCAAGTGCATGTTTTGTCTCCCCTCAAAAACTCGTAAAATTTAGAGCACCCTTTCTTGGTCAAAATTTCTATTCAATTTGGATGTTTTTTCATCGGGAAATAGGCGTGGGCCACCTTAAAGAGCCTGTGTGAGCCTCCATTTTGTCAGCCTAGCAACATACAGAGTGAAGAAAAGCATCCATTTCCATCATCTGATTTAGAGAACATAGAGGCGAGCATTGTTCTCGATTGAATTCGGTAAATCAAATATAAAACTTTGTTTTTAGATGTTTGTTTAGAGATTTCTACACGTAATTCGTCTTCTTATATGGAATGAAAACAATAACAAAGGAGTGGCTGGCGCGGGCTCTTTAATAGTGAGGAATTCAAATCAGATGACCACTCAAGGGTCCGGAATTCAATATTTTATCCGGAATTCAATATTTTATCCGGAATTCAATATTTTATCCGGAATTCAATATTTTATCCGGAATTCAATATTTTATCCGGAATTCAATATTTTAGTCGCCAATCGGCTCCAGATCATGATAAAAGTGGTTGCCAGTTAAATGTCGCCAGAGTATTGGCCGTAAAGAGGCTGTTCGCCAGATGGCAATTCTACGTGAAAAAGGCGCCAGGAGTGAAAATGTATTTGGCGACTCTTTAGAGGATTTCATGCTCTTAGATGCGTCGTTGGCAATCAGGGCAAGAAATAATTCAGAATCTTAGGGGAATGTTCACTAAATCTTAGACTTTCTAAACCCATACTTGTCTTGTTGCTGTAGAGAATATTTCAGATCAGTTGCAAAGTTCATAGTAGTCGTGTGGCCCTGGAGCTGTTGACTGAAAATATAAACATAGTCGCCAGCTTGTTATCTATACTGGTCAGGTCATCATAAGATACTAAATAAAATGCAATACAGTTAGTCAGCAGAATAAGTCGACGTAATAAAAGTCGATTTCCTGCTTTAAATGTGCACTCGCACGCTTAATCTTTGTACAACCTGTCAAAAATAAGTATAATTCTAATCACCAAATATACATTTAAGTTTACTGGGAATAACCAAAAGAACAGTCCAGGTTTGTTAAATGACCTTTTAACTGTTAAATCAATACAAATCTATAGTGTTTTGATCTATTATCAAGAGGATGGAATTGGATTGCGATTTGAATTATTTGTTTGTCAGGCAAGCGTGCGTCAGTGCCCTTTAAATAGCCAACTCATTATCGTCTTCATTGTCTAACTCTAGGTACCTGAACACGTACAAGAAGTACCAGGATCTACTGAACAACAAGGCTGAGACTGATGTGCTAGCGTTCCTACAGGACGACCCTGTGCTTCTCGATCTCTCCAAGGTTTGTGACGTCTAATGCGCATGATCTTGATTGTAGTGTCTTTTACCTTTTTACGGATGGACGTTTACTTTCATTAGAGCGGTTTTCACATGACTGTCGTGAAAGCAATTCATGAGTAATTCACTATCCAATCAAATGCCATAGTAATTCAACAACAAGCCAATCACAGAGCGAGGTAATTCGCAAATCACCCCTTTTCGCAAGCGAAGTAATCACCAGTAATTGTGTAATTGTTTTCTCTGCGAGATCTGATTGGCTGAAGGATCAAAGATCATGCTCTCGACCAATCACATCCCGAAGCAACCGCAATTACCGAGGAATTTTCATTACTCACGACAGTGAAAACCGCTCTATTCTGCGAACTCCCACTTTGCATTCCAAACGCCAAACGGCTTCCGTACATCAAACCTTTTAAGACAGGCACATGAACCTTTTTTTTAGTTTCGTTTGCATATTTAGTGTGAAAAACATGGTTTTAAAGCCTAAGTAGTCATTGACCTTCACCAATGGTGCTGTTGGTATTGGATACTTCATCTGACGTGGTTTTGTTCTGACCAGCAATTCGTTATTTAAAATAGTTTGAAATGAAAGGGTACAAAATATTATCTTGTTGCAGAAAATCGACGCCTTCCAGAGCCTTTCGAGTGAGATCGCGTCTCTCCACATTACAGTTCCTCTGAACATGTTGTGTCTAAATTGTCATGAGGTGAACCAAGAGCTTTCTGCACGCGCTGCTAAACTAGCTGAGGCCATGATCCACTATGTGGTGGACCAGAACAGAGATAAAAACAGGGGGTAAGTATTGTCATGTTAAAGAGCCCTTGTCAGCCACTCCTTTGTTATTTTTTTTCAGTCGATATTAGACAACGAATTAACGTTTAGAAACCCTAAAATAGTCTTCTAAAAACAAAGTTGTATTATTCATTTCTCGAATTCAATCGAAAATATTGCACTACGTTCTCTAAATCAGCCGATGGAAATGGATGCTTTCTCTGGCTCGGTATGTTGCTAGGCTGACAAAATGGCGGCTGACACAGACTCTTTAACCATTATCCCGGGAGATTGCGCAGGGTATCGTCTTATACTTAGCCGACGAGGGATGCAGCCCGGGTTTGCTACAAAAGCGAGCAGGATAATGGTTTTATTATTAAGCACATCGATAGCTTTTGACGAGCGCAACACATCGAGTTTCGCTCAGATGACAGATAGGCAGGATATATATCGGTTGTTGAAGTCTCAATGACCGTATTTGGGAAGTGCATCGATGCGAAGAAATAATAATTGGTGACTGTGCAAATTTTAAATGACTGTAGTAAGATCATGTACACCTAGCCAATCATCAACGAGATACAATACACGTTACTGCTTTTAAAATGGCTTCCTCGTGAGCCAATCACAAGCCATGTTAAACCACGATCACACATTGCGCACGGGCCTGTTTTATTTTAAGCCAAGCAAAGTAAAAACACGCCGTGCGCACGCGGTGGGCACGTGACTGTTTTTTTAAGCCAAGCCAAGTAAAAACACTATCACGCGGCGAGCACGTGATTACTTATAAACACACAGCTGCGTTTAGTTGATTGGTTGATAGAAATGGGTGACCAACGAGAATGCAAGGAAACGGAAATGCAAATGATGACGATGTTGTTGATGGTTTTCTATCCCGCAGTCTGTGCCGTCAGTATGATGAGATATCAGACAAAGTACAAGAGATGCCTGACAACACAAAAGACCTCGTGACCTTGACGCAGTTTTTGGAGAATGCCAGCACGGTGCAGGTTGTCAGTCTACAGTCTCAAGTGGACGAGGCCGGCGAAAGACTTCTCTTCCTCTTGGACTATGCGACTCTGCCTTGTAAGTCAGGCAGACTTATTGTAACTTTCAACTGAATTTGTATATGTGGTACGGCAACGTGGACCACGCGCCAGGGCTTGTCTTAGCGTCATTTTCAAATTGTCTAGTTGCATATTTTTCGCACAGGGGATTTGAGGACATCACTTTGGAAGACTATTCTATTTCATTCCATGCGATTTTATTGTCCATTGTGTTTCATTTCATTTTTTCCTCAATTTTCGAGAGTCCAATGCCCCCTCCCCAGATAAAATATACCCATCTGCCCCTGTGCGGAAGAATAGTGCACATCAAATGTTTCTCCAGGAGAACAGGAAGAAACCCTTTCATTTGGAAGTCGTCTTACATATACTTTTTGACAAATTGTGATTTGAAATTGACAAAAGTAAACGTAGGTATTCTTGTCAGTCATCAAATTATAATTTTATGAAAAAAGTTTTTTTTTTAGAATTCGGTATTTTGGTATTTTGATCTGGCATTTGATATCTTTTTTGCACCTTAATTCAGATGAAGACATCAAACTGAACAGCACGGTCTTCCACTGGCCTGAACACATTCAAAAGATCTTCGAGCTCAGCAAGAACAGAATCGGTCACCGCAAGGATCTGGCCATGGACGACCTCAAAAGCAGGTCAGTGTACTAGTAAGAGAAGTGACATTTGAAACGATAAGTTTTAAAATGGTCTCATCAAAATTTGATTTGGGGTCCTGTAACCGCTTTGGTCTAAATTCGAGGTCCTACAGGGCTCGAAATTAAGAAATATTCAAAGTCGTAATTTTACGCCCTGTACCAACATTTTAGGAGTAATTCATCAAAAATCTAGGCGTAAATCCACTAGGAGAACACTGTAGAAACTGAAAACACAGTCGTTATTTTACGCCTAAGTCTAAAACGTTAGCCGTAAAATGAATTTTTTTAGGCGTATTTACGCCTGTATCGGGCGCAATTTCGAGCCCTGCCCTACGAGTTCTAGTTGTAGCTTGAATTTCAGGCTTCGCTCTCGATCGTACTTCACATTGGGAAAAGAAACGTTTGAATTCACCACGAGGTTTTCTCATCCATTATTAACAACTGCCAAGCACAAACGTGTGTTTCTGACAGCGTTTTGAAGACAACGCACGTCGCCTTCTTCAACGGTTGTGACGCCTGGGTGTTTGACTCGGAACGTTTTGCACTCGTTCCTCTTTGGTTGGAGCGTGTGTTGTCACTTTAATTCTTTTTTTCTCTTTGTATGTAATGTAATATCATGAAAACTGGTTGTAAAAATATGTTAAATAAAAAATTAAATTAAAAGCAAAAAAAAAATAAATAAATAAATAAATAAAAAACCTGTGTTGTCATGGAATCGTAGGCCCGACAAATCAGATTCTGCTGATCGAATTTGTGTCAGTAATTACTTAATGCATGAGAAACTCTCGTAGTGAAAGTAGGCATGGTAAAGTACGATGGAGAGCGAAGGGATGGCTACTCCATCAGACTATCCTAGTTACGCATGGCCTAATAATGTTTTGACGTGGACATTTCTTTGCAGAGTAAAAGCTTTCGAGGATAAACTCAACGGTTACAACAAGGAGGTAGAAGCCTTCAGAAAGAAAGAGGTGAGGATTGCGCTACGTCACTTCTTCGTGGCAAAATGAAAATAGATTGTAATATAGATTTAGGCCCTGGCTGAAGTCGGGGTACCCAATAAGACTTGATGACGTCATTGATGACGTCACATTACGTGACCTTCTTGCATGGTCATTAACAACTTTGTCCAAGTTTGGTCGTTATATCACTACCTTTCCTTCTTTAGGGGTGATTATACGTCATTATACGTCATATTGATTATACGTCACGCCATTTGATTAGGAATTTTGCATCCCCTATCTTAAAGACAATTTGGTACGTGTTACGTTGTCTTGCCCTTGTTCACGAGATATGGAAGTGTTTCCCCATATACACATAGCGTTAATGATGAAGTAACCGATGACGTCGGCCCTCTAAATCTAGACAGTTTTGTCTAAGTTCGGTTGTCTTACCACCTTTCCTTCATTACGGGGTTGACTTTCGGTCCACGGGGTTGTCTTTCGCGGTTCTACTACCTTCCAATTTCGGCTGCATTTCCAGCGTGTTCGGTCCTGGTAGTGTAGTGAATAACACGTCGGACTAGTATACCGAAGCCGTGAGGTTCGAATCCCACTCAGGACAATTAACTTTTTCTCATATTATCTTAGCTGGCTTGTTTCTCCATCTCATTTTCCGGAGCATTTATGTTCTGGCTCAGTCAGTGCTCTATGTTATTTAAGGAATGGTCCATGCTTAGCGTGCGTATATCCAGTTCTGGAAGCACGCGGATAGTTAAGAGAGCACGAAGGTAGCGTAAGAGTCGCACGAGGCGTTAGCCGAGTGCGACTCTAGCTAGCTGTGTGCTCTCTCAACTATCCAAGTGCTTCCAGAACTGAATAATCTATACGCACTGCTAAGTATGGACCATTGCTTTTATAACATAAACAACGAAGTTTCGCAAAATAAAGTTGGAAACAAAACGCACGCAAACAACAATCCCCCATAACTTGCAAGAAAAATTTAAGCTTAAATCATGCTCGAACGGGAATAAAATGCGGTTGGAATTATAGAACTGGATATACACACGAACTGACAAATCTCTTCTCTCTTTTTAGCCGTTTTAGTTACACTGTAAGTGGACTTTTCAAAAGCTAGTGGAAAATAATACATGGCTTTGTGAGGTGGATTTTCAGCACTGAAATTTTACAAGGAAACCCTTTTCAAATTAAATGACAAAAACAAACTTGACTATTTCGTAGAAAATATAATGAAAACATAGTCTTTTCTGATTCTCATATTTTATTTAGGCAATCATGGCATTGCAAGTGAAAATAATACGAAGAAAATCGAAAGCAGCGAAGGAAACCTTACTCGCCAAAAGAGAAATTGCAAACTACTAAATTTGAAGTAGCTGATTTTAGGGTTAAAAAACATTAATCCCAAACAAAATTAATTTGGATCAATTGATTTGCTTACCTGCTAACTTGTTCCTTTCACGAATATTTCACATGACAGTTTTGTGGCCGCTGAAGTAGAAATTCTTCCGGACTTGAATAAAAACAGCACTCAAAACAGAGCCCTCTAGACAAAACTTGCACGAAAAGGAGCAAACTTTTGCAAAAACAAACCTATCTATCAGTCATCGGATTTCCGAAACTACATAAATCCATCTGAAACAGGTTCCTTTTCACTTGCTTTCAATTTCCAGAGTTGTTTTAGATCCAGGGTGTTGTTTTTGACAGCTTTTGTGACATTGGCGAGCTCAATCTTGCCTCCCGTTTCGCTTGATTCCGAGTGTGACGTACTTTCTATGGGAAATCTCTATGGTATATCCATTTCTTTCACATAGAAAATCAGCCAATCAGAGCGCGCGTTATATCGTGTCTATGTTATAATTAAATTTTAGTATAGGGTATACGTACGTTGTACGTTTTCTTATGTATGACGGCGCGAAGCATCTTAATAATACTTTCGCTGCAAGTGAAAATGATCCCAACTAACGTTTGTATACTTGCTCATTCTAGATCATGGCTGTCGAGGAGATGAAGAAGAACGTGGAGAAGCTGGACGAGCTGGGAGCCTCTCTGGACGCCGCACGTGATGAGTTCATGGTATGCATGTGATCACCTCATGCTCTCTCGCATATTCCTCGTGCTATTCACGTGATCATCATCATCATAATAATAATAGTTTATTGTACCACTCTCGCAGAACAAAGTCTGAATTACAACGGGGTGTCAAATAGCATGGCATTCTAGTCCTGTTATTTTTAGTGAGTGGCACTTTTATCACGAATCGTCCTATCATTAGGGACTGTTCGTTAATTACGTCGCAGGGGGGGCTGGTGTTTTTTTCTGCTTGTAGGTTTTCTGAAAACTTACCCCCGTACAAAAAAAGTAGTTTCAATTTCTACCCCCTTCGAAAAACGGCTCTTTGAAATTTTACCCCCCTCCCCTTGCGCGCTAATCCAAAGCTAGTGTCAGTCTCCTATTTTCCAAATGGCGTCCAAAATAAGTACGATTGTTGACGAGGATGTACCGGTAGAACAAGCTCTAAAATGGCAAGAAAAGAGAAGAGAAGTTCAGCAGAAATCATCCGGATTCAATACAGTGTTCTGCGTTTCACGCAATCGCATTCAATCTCAATCCTAGCCTGTTGAAAATTTGCATGACACTGAAATGCACCCCCCCCCCCAAAAAAAAGTTTCGCGTGTTCTAAAAATGTACCCCCAAATTTTTCGACGTTCTGCAAAATTAACCCCCCCCCCCCCCCTATAAAACCACCAGCCCCCCCTGCGACGTAATTAACGAACAGTCCCTTATATGCTTCAAAGTCACTGATGATACAAGATAGCAGAAATGCTGGGAACTCGTAGCGTTCTTGATTGGTGTATTTTGATAGACAACTTGGCGGTTTCTTCCGCCATTTTGGATGAGGTGCAAACGGACTGGACGAGTGCGGTCAAGCAACATAAACAGTAAGACGGATGAGTCGGGAAGGAAGCGTTTTTGGCCCGATTTCTACGAAAGGCAGTTAATAAGCTAGTAGTTAAAAATATTTTAAGTTGGATATGATGGTCAGCATTTGAATAAAATTAGGTTTCACCCCACAAATTCATATCCCATCAGAATAATAATTATTGTGTTGGGCAATGACTTTCTGGGGTGGCATCTTCTGCTGGCATTCGATATTGTATGACAAGATGTCTGAAGGCTTTGTTACTTCTGTGACGCATGCGCATAGAACTGTGCTCGGAATTGCATTGTGACGACATTGCCTGATCGCATTTTTTCCACACCGTGGAGGTCGAGAACCCTACCATTTAAAGACCCCCCTCCAATGGAATTTCCAGAAGTCCTCAACACTTCCCTGCCCTGGAATTTGAACACCCCCTTCCTTGAAATTTCCATTTTGCCGAAACACTCCCTATTCCAAAGCTTAGACAGATCCCACCCCCTCGGAATTTCCAGGATTTCCCGTGGTTCTCGACCCCTCACCTAGGAATTTCCAGGGCTCTGTAAACGTAGAACTTTTAAACGTTTCTGGCTGGACCATTTATTCAAGAACGGATTAACAAATACTAAAGTTTGCTTGAATGCGACACAATGACAATAATCTTTGTAAAAACGATAATCTTTGTTTTATCTCTGTAGGATTTAAACACGGAAGAAGAGCTACTCCAGTGGGAACCAACTCAATTCCCGATCCTGCAGTCCATGATGGCCTACAAGGAACCGTACGAGAAACTCTGGCGTACTGCACTAAGCTTTCACAACAAACACGAGGCATGGCTCAACGGTGAGTTTACACACCAATGAGATGTTCGGTTCCAAAACCCATGCACCAGATCACCTGTCCAAATGCGCAACTCGTGTAAATAGTTTCGGTACTATAGAAAGACTCTTTATTATGCATAATTATCAAACTCATCAATAATAGGCCACTTGCACTAACTGGGTAAAATCTTGAAAATTCAACTCGCTGCCATTTGCTCCAGGTTAGAGATGTTATGCTGAAACGCGTGTTTCTCACTAATATCAATTGGTACTTTGTATTTCTAGAATTGATTTTGACAAAGCATCTCGTTAAGAGGTAGTTGGGGTCACGTGGCCCGCTAGTGCAAGTGGCCTATTCATCAAGCTTAAACAAAGAAAATTATGATAATTATCAAACTCATCAATAATTCATCAAGCTTAAACAAAGAAAATCATAAATGCGGAGGAGGTTTGGATATGCGATCTTAATTTGCATATATTTTTTTGAGATTTGATTCCTTCATTTTCTTGTATGAAACTATGTGAAACTCTATAGACGCTATATTTAAGGCCCATCGCCATCCGTCATCCTTTGCGAGCTTGGGTTTTTGTTTTGAATTGCTACATCTTGCACCTTTTAAGAATTATCGCAAGAACTTGGATGGAAAGTAGTTGACTAAAAATATTTTTTAGACTCTGAAAAAAACTTACAAATACCTGACAAAAACTGCATAAAATGGCAAGATCAAAACAGTTTGTTTCGACTATCGCTATAAGGAAGATGTTATTGAGAAAATGTACGTCGGCAAGCAAAGGATTGTATACAGTGGTCTGTGCTCAATACTCTATTTCTATAATTTACTTCACTAAAATGCCTATTGTGGCATCTTCACCAATGTTTATATAGTAAACTGAGCAATGCCTGACTGTACCATTAAATACGATACTTCGTAGCTGTTAGTTATACTATAATGCTCCCTTTAGGTCCATTTACTGATATCAACGCCGAGGAAGTCGAAGAAGAAATCGGAGGAATGTTCCGAACAGTCATGAAACTCAGCAAGACCTTCGGGGATTCTCCGGCACCGCGTCGGGTTGCCGAGAGCGTTCGAAGTAAGATCGATAAGTTCAAGGTTCATCTGCCATTATTACAAGTCATCTGTAATCCGGGCCTACGAGACAGGCATTGGGAGCAGGTTAGTGTCACGTGCATGAATAACAGCACAGTCAGCTGCTTGTTGGTTAGACAACTTCAAACGTAAGAAAATAGGCAAACCACGGGTACATGGTCTTCGGTGGAGGTGCCCGTTTCTCGAAACACCCGAGAATACTCGTGCCCGAAAAGTTTGTTTTGAATTTTTTTCGTTTTCTTTCCCACCTTGCTGATTTGAATAGTCTAGACCTCTCTATTCGTAGATACTTCTATTGTATAGTATTTATAGAATTACGTTATTTCTATCCGCTCTTTTCGGGCACCCGAAAAACTCGGGTGAAAAGAGTTTTCGGGAGAAGCTGCCCTCCCGATACTTTTCGGGTGATTTTTCGTTAATTTTGGGGTTTGAATGAAATCTAAAATTTCTTTTTTTGAGACGTACATTCTATAGATGTCCACGAATACGAAGCTCTCGACTTTTAATCAGCATTGTACTAAAAGCGAAAACGAAAATCTTGGGGATCAATCTATTAAAAGTGCAGAACAAACCTTTCGGGCCCGAGTCTTCTCGGGCGTTTCAAGAGACGGGCCCAAGGAGTGGGAACTGTATGGAGCAGCTCACCATCTGTATCTAATTTTGAAAATGAGCATTCAGAACTAGTGCGGATTTCCTAATTGTAGTGAAATCAATTGTGAAGTGATTACACAAATTCTGAATATAACCTCTAAGGAATGATAACAAATGATTATCTGATTACGACACTTTATGGATGAAGTGTTGTACAAATGCAATACTTTACTCTTTATTTGGTGTTGCCTTTGCGCAGATGAGTGAGGTCGTTGGATTCGATATCAAGCCTGAAGCTTCCACCTCTTTATGCAACATGTTGGAGTACAACTTACACAAGAGCTTAGACAGGTGAGTTTATTTTACGTATATAAGATCGGGCTTTTATAACATATAGGCGCCCCTTTTGCAGCCGAGGACCACTCAATTTCCAAGTACAGCCTGTCGCCTCTGAGTTCGCTGTTTCGAATCCGCGCGAGGTTCTCATGAGTGACTTTTAACAGACTCGTACCCAGTCGCTTTGTAGAAAAGTCGAGGAACGCAGGGGATTATGGGAATGATAAGCGGAGCGTATGGAGCTTGTGTGAAGGATTCGCAAGGCACGCAATGGATTGTGGACCGGGTTAAAGAAGAGAAAGAAGGAGTCGCTACCTTTCCTTTACTCGTCCCACAATCCATTACGCTCCGCCTCGTTAACCCTTCCCATAAATCCCTGCGCTCCTTGACTTTTCTCCAATAGAGCAGCGAAGCAGCGATCCTTGACCTACTTAGCGACTGTACCCGTACGTATCTGGAGTTTTAAGGTATCTCGCTGGGCTCTGATGTTTTTTTTTCGAGGGTTCTGCGATTTTCGTTCCTCAGGGCTAAAATACCTTTTCGACCTTCACTGTACCCGCGACCGATTCGTAAGCGGCTTCAATCACATGCTTTCAGTTGGGTCACGTTTCGCTCTGCCTCTTCAATTCAGACTCGGATCCGCGAGTGACTTGCTTGTATCATCCTATCGATTAACCAACCCGCTCCTTCGACTGAATTCAAAATTTCCTCGGAACCCCAAATTGAGCTCGGCGTTCGGCCTCGTACAATTTTGGTGTTCCTCTGAATTTTCTTTATCGGACAGCATGGAGTCATATTATATGTACTAAGCGCTTGCGCAACGATATTATTCCAGGTTGGAAGAGATCAGTGGTTCGGCCAGCAAGGAGTTTGGTCTGGAGAAGGCGATGGAGAAGATGAAGGTTGAATGGGAGGACATGTACTTCGAGTTCGTACCCTATAGGGACACGGTAGGTATTGGTGCTTCAATCAACGACAAAACCTGTTGAAAATAATCGCGACTTGGTCACATAGTAAATATGAAAATGATTGTTGACACAACATACAAAAATCCCTAAATCCCTATTTTGATTAATGATGTTTTTTAACTCCTTGCGTAAGGTTACTGAGAACCTTCGCGCACGTGCTCCCCCAAAAAATAATACACGTCCTTAGTTTAACCAAAACTTGTCAACCTATAAATCGTCGGAAAGCTCATAAAATGGACTAGCGGGCTATGGCAAAAAGAACATTTTTTTCATAAATACAATTTTAAGGTTTTATTAAAAATTCGGGTGTGACATTTTCAAGAGATAACGCTGTCGAACTGCTGGACTTTGACTCCCAAGTAACACATCGCTTTAATCCTTAAAGGTGTTTCTCAAAAACCGTGTCTGCGTTTTTTTTAAATTTTGCTTTGTTCAACAGTTAAGGAACTTTTAAATTTCGAAGGTCAAATTTTATAGAATTTTCACGCTCTAAAACTTTTGAACTGAACAAAAATTTAAAAAAACGCAGACACGGTTTTTGAGAAACACCTTTAAGAGCCAATGTCAGGAAAAACCATACCAAAATCAAAATTCTTGGCCAGTGATGAAAATCCAATCTACCATTATTTTAGGTTTACAGGTAGTTATAAATGAGTCTAGGAATACATGGAGTTTTTGAAATCTTGTTGCGATGAACATTTTTCAAAATTTGAAGCTACATCGATATTTGTATAAAAATCGGCAGTCGTGCCGATAAAACTTACCTACATTGCTTATTAGGCTTATATCAAGTATTTTAAATGATTTGGGGATGATTACATAGAAATTTAGAGCTGTAATGACTATTTTTTCAAATAACCGTGAGACAGCCGCTATAGATAGATAGTTTATTAAGAACCTGATTCACAGCCAAATTGGCTTAATTACACAGTTATTTACAATAGAATTATTAAAAACACTTATTAACAATATGTATAAAGTAATAGTTAAATATAAGACTAATGAATATGGAAATTTTATTAAAAATTCTATAAATATGTCTCAATGTATTATATTTATGTTGTAAAATGCAAATCATCGAGAATATGAAAGTGTTGCTCGTTGTGTTCGTACGAAGGTTTGGTACATTAAAATGGCGCTGACGTCTTAAATTATACCGCGAGTTGTTTTGCACTGGTGGAAGGAGCGCTTTCAGCTTGTGATTTGGAACACTCAAAATACTGTCAAAGAGCTTGCTACATAATAGTTGGTGGTGCTCCAAAATGGGTCTTTACAACTTTACTAACTCATTTCTCGTGCACTTGTATTGTAGGGCGTATCCATCCTGTCCGCTGTAGATGACACCCAGATGTTACTGGATGATCATATTGTCAAGGCGCAGACCATGAGTGGTTCACCTTTCATCAAGCCGTTTGAAGCCGAAATCAAGGTAACTCTTCCTAGACACCTTAAAACACTAGCTTGTCTGCCTTTTTCAGGGGCGTAATCAGGATTTGAGAAAGGGGGGTCACATCTGTACAAATGTATGGTGCCCTTTTCCAGTTTACCGATATTTTTGTTAATGTTTACTGTATTTTTCTTTTAAAAGAGGGGGTCACATGCACCCCAGGACCCCTTCCCTCCGCCCTGGCTACGCCCCTGTTTTTGCGTGAGGGAACCTTGGCTACTATAGGCGGATTTATCGTGACGTCAGTGTTTACATATTTGAAGCATCCGTGAAAATCAGCAAGCGTAACGGAGCTACAAAAATAATTGTTCTGAATTTCAATACGCCTGGTGAATGAAGCGTAATTAGAAAGTTTCAAATTATGAGCGCATGGCGATAAGTTCAATTTAGAGAAAACATGAGGGGTAATGAGCTTCTTGCCACCCAAGAAATTCAAGGCTATTGGGAATGCCTCTTTGCTCTTTAAAAATGTAATAAAGATGTTCGCGAGATGAAATAATTACTATTCCTAAGAACGTATTGATGTTTACGTTCCTTTTTGGAGGCTCTACGCAGGTTTTTAAAAATGAGTGGATTGCTGTGTGGCAAACGGTTCATTAGCCCACATATTTTCACCAAATGAAAATTTAACTACGTCCTTGCAACTGAATGTTAAACCTTTAAATTTTCAGAGTAGGTTTCATTTGCTGTCCACTATTCATATTCAGTGCTGATTATTTTCGAGCTCCTTCAAACATTCTGAATCTAGACCCTGCTTATGCAAATGAGCCCAAACTGTAAACACGAAATCCCCCTATTGTGGATGCTGGTTTCATTGGCAATGTATAGCTGTTCGGTACCGGTGGTCATATAAGTCCAGTGGGCATAAAATGTTCCAAATTGTGTAGAACCTGCAATCTGTTTCTACATTGAAGCGCCAAAAAGTCTCTCCCAGTCTTTATATTTTGTGGACCGGGAAAAAAAATTCCACTAGAATTTTTCATGGTTTTCGTACATGTTATAGGAACTGAAACATGTTTTTATGCCGTTGACGATTTTCCTTTGCAGTCTTGGTGTGAGAAGCTGATTTTAATGCAAGACATCATCGATGCCTGGCTTAAGGTAACACAAGCAAATAATTATTCAGGGTTTGCACGGTTCCTGTTAATTGCTTAAACTGCTTACCGGTTGACTCGATCCCAGGAGAAAAATTTTGATTTCAATCACAATAAATTGGGGGAATTGCGAATGTCTTTTATTCTGCACTGTTTGACCAAGCCGCACTTACACGTTTGGGGACGATAATTTCCGCCATTATTTAGCAAGATCTCAAATCGGATTCTTTACTGCAAATTTCATAATTCTCTGGAAAATTCTCCAGCATTAACCACAAAATGACTTCCATCAATCAAACTTTCGAACATAGATCTGGGCTAGTGAAAGTCCCAGAAAAGGCTTACTTGATGAAAATAATTCTAGACATCTTAAGTCCATGTTACTGTTGTGTTCAGTCGACAGAAGTGTAGGGAAACCATTGGTAGTTATTCTCGGGAGTTTGACTGCCAGACCCAGTTCACACGAGGCCGGTAAAATTCTGGCACGATACCGACGCGCATTCACACGGGACATGTGGTACCCGTTTATTTTGGCACGGTTAGGTCCGGCACGGTCCGGTGTGAACACGTAATTCAACCCTAATGGTTGCAATGATTTTTAAATAAACCTATCTATCTATCTATCTAAACAATTGCAAAACGAGCAAGAATTGTACCGGTACCTTATGAACAGGCGGTACCGTACCAGAATTGTACCGGTCCGGTTTTGTACCTCGTGTGAACAAGGTCTCAGAAGCCAAAACATAGTTTGTCGGTTGGCGCTCGAATGTGAATTTCCACAAAGTGATGAAAATCGTAGTATAAATATTTTCAATTGATCTCAACGTATTTTCCCTCGTAGTGCCAAGCCACGTGGTTGTATTTAGAGCCCATCTTCAGCTCCGAGGACATTATGGCCCAGATGCCGGAAGAGGGCCGTAAATTTGGTATTGTTGATAGCTATTGGAAGGACATCATGAGTGAATCTGTGAAGGACACCAAAGTGTTAGTCGCTACAGGCCAGCCAAACATGCTGGGTAGGCTGAACGAGTCGAACCAGCTCCTGGAAGAGATTCAGAAGGGATTGAACGCCTACTTGGAGAAAAAGCAGCTCTTCTTTCCAAGGTATTCCATCGTGACTTCTTATTTCCTGTAGAAGATATAGACATTTTCCGCTTGAGTGGGGCTCCCGTGGTTTGTTTCCCCAACTGGCTCTCAAGCGAACGAAATCTTTTGTTTTTCCCTTAAAGGGACATGGTAACCGAAAACATCAAAAATATAATATCACAAATAATAAAAATAACAA
This sequence comes from Scolanthus callimorphus, assembly GCA_033964015.1. Lineage (NCBI taxonomy): Eukaryota > Metazoa > Cnidaria > Anthozoa > Actiniaria > Edwardsiidae > Scolanthus > Scolanthus callimorphus. Next base: position 27,422,828 of record CM066921.1, read on the forward strand.
GTCAAATTTGTAAAGAATGCTTTCAACTTGACATGGTGAAAATTTGAGGTCATTTCGATGTAGGATTGCAAAGATATTCGCGGATTGTAATTACAGCTTACATGAGAAAAATCTGACTCTTTTGAAATCGGTTTACCTCAATCTTTTTTCAAACATACTAATTTTGCCATCTTAATTCGCTCATATCTCAGCAATCCTTCATCGTAATCCAATGAAGTTTTCCGTACTTCTTTCTTTAAACTGACTCTTTCAATTTCAGAGAATATTTTTGTATTTTGTGACAATAATTATTTTAGTGTTTTCTAGGTGACCATGTCCCTTTAACATTCATGTGTCCAAACAAAGAAATTGTTTCGCGTGAGTGCCAGTTAGGGCAACAAACCACAGGACCCCCACTCAACCGGAAAAGGTTGTCTGAGGTCCATCCCTTCCCAAGATATATACCTTTTCTCGTTTGATGACGTCATCGATGACGTCATACCACGTTACCACGTAGTTGCACCCCCCTTGCCACTTAGTTATTTTCACCCAAGTTTTGTTGTCTGAGGTTAGTCCCTTCCTAAAATACCTTTTCTCGTTTGATGACATTTGGGTTGCATGTGTGACACCAGACGAACGGACGGACGGACGCACAAACCGGAAGTCCATGACAGAATCGGTCGATGCATATACACTTTTGTCTTGTTCCTTCTTCTCCTGCATGTAGCTATGGGGCTCCGCTACGAGGGCGCCGGGAGCTCCGCTATAACGCGCAAGCTTCTGAGCTAGGAAAGTAAATACCTGCAAAAGAAAAACCGGTTAGACAGAAGAAAATAACTACTTTGACTCGTCTGAGCCAGTAGCAAAACATCCTGCAAAAGAAAAACTTGCAACCTAAATTTTCCTACGAACAAGTATTCTTGTGGGCTTGTTATAAGAAGATTCGGAGCTCCTCTGGTGATAGATTGGAGTGAGCTAGCCTCTTTCCACACATAGATATATATATATTTTTTGCGATCTAGAATCCCCACAATGTGCCCATATTTTGCAGGTTTTTCTTCCTCTCCAATGACGAACTCCTTGAGATTCTGTCAGAAACCAAGGATCCACTTCGTGTACAACCACATCTCAAGAAGTGCTTTGAGGGCATCGCTCGTCTGGAATTCACCGATGATCAAGAGGTTGTGGGGATGGTGAGTGCTGAGAAAGAGACAGTGCCCTTCCCGACCAAGATCATTCCAGCTAAAGCTAAGGTAAATTATGTCTTATTTTATTTCGTTCCATTGTCATTCCCTTGCTGTCATAGAGCGGATTTCACATGACTGTCAAGGCTTGTTATGTAATTGAGATTGCTTTGCGTTCTCATTGGCTACTCGTTTTTCTCAGCCAATCAAATAGCGCCAGACGGAAGCCATTGCGTGATAATGACGCCCTAGTGGGCGAGTCTGGGCAAAGCATAATTAGCCAATCAGAAACACCAGAACGCAGGGCAAAGAAAATAGATTTCCTTTCGCTTTATTCTGCGAAAAATGGAAATATTTTTATTAGTTTTCTTTATTTAAACTGTAAAGTTGAGCTCTCTGTGATCATTGTCATTGTTTTTCTCATTGTCATATTTGCTTTTGCCATTGTCATTATTGTTAGAGCGGATTTCAGATGACTGTCGTGAGTAATTCGCAGTTACTTTGTAATCACTCCTATAGGTTTTATTCAGAATTGGTATAAACAGTCTTCTGAAATCTGCTCTGTTGCCGTCATTGTCATTGTCATTGTCATTGTTATTGTCTTTGTTATAGCGCTATTCACTGTTTATCAACATTGTCATTCTAATGTTAATGTGCCAACCGTAGATTGAATAGCGCCCTTTGTTCTGTGAACCAATCGATCTCTGGTTGGCACATTAATAACAATGGATGACATCAGCGTGAACACCGCTATTGTCATTGTTATTGCCATCGTCATCATTGTCTTTATAATTGTTATTATCATTGTCTTTGTAATTGTTATTGTCTTTGTAATTGTCATTGTCATCATTGTCTTTGTAATTGTTATTGTCATTGTCATCATTGTCTTTGTAATTGTTATTGCCATTGTCATCATTGTCTTTGTAAATGTTGTTGTCATTGTCATCATTGTCTTTGTAATTGTTATCGTCATTGTCATCATTGACTTTGTAATTGTTATTGTCATTGTCATCATTGTCTTTGTAATTGTTATTGTCATTGGCATCATTGTCTTTGTAATTGTTATTGTCATTGTCATTGTCATTGTCATTGTCATTGTCATTGTCATTGTCATTGTCATTGTCATTGTCATTGTCATCATTGTCTTTGTAATTGTTATTGTCATTGTCATTGTCATTGTCATTGTTATTGTCATTGTCATCACTGTCATTGTTATTGTCATTGCAATTGTCATCATTGTTATTGTCATTGATATAATTGTCATTGTCACCATTATTGTCATTGTCATCGGCATCAAGCATTTACCTTTACATTTCTATCATTCCCACACTCATTCCTCATAGGGCATGGTAGAGAAGTGGTTAATCCAAGTTGAGGAGGTGATGATTGAGAGCTTGAGGAAGACCGCTGGTGAGGCAGTGAGCGCATACGCCAATACTGAGCGCGGGAAATGGGTCCAGGAATGGCCTGGACAGGTAAGCCAATGAGTGGTTCGGACAGATGATTTTATACCACAACGCGCGCGTTTCTCGAGTTCTGATTGGCTCTCAGCCATGGGTACATAAAAGTATGTACCACGGAACGCGCCATCGTCAGCGCGCGCGCTAAAAAGAACCAACGAAATCAAACCTTTTGACTGCGCGCACGCGCTGTTTTTGTATTTATTTTTGTCTTTTTGTTGTGGTATAAAACAAATGTCCTCTGATTTTCCGTGGTATGTCCTCTTATATACCACGGAATGACGTAATAAAGTGATCAAAATGTACTGCGGACCTAATCGGCTGCGCCTCGTGAGTCCACAACATTTTGACCACTTTATTACGTCATTCCGTGGTATATAAGAGGACATACCACGGAAAATCAGAGGGGACATTTGTTAAGTAGCCTGCGTAGCTGGCGGTTTTGTGTGCTTTCCGAGACGATTTCACGCCGAGAGCGAGATGTTCGATAAATGGACGCGCGAAGAACTGGGCTGAAAAAAGCGCCCCGGGGGAGGGCGTTGTTCGCGCGTCCATTTATCGAACATCTCGCGCTCGGAGTGAAATCGTCTCGGAAAACACACAAAACCGCCAGCTACGCGGGCTTACGCGGGCTAAGATGACTGGTATGGAGAAGCTTGCCTTTGCCAGTTAGGCCAGGGCTAAATCAGTTCAACATATCCTTTATGGCATTCCCTCGAGTGATACAGTTTTCCTTTACGACCAAGATGGCGCAGGTTGGGACCTCGTGTGGAGTTCCCTAGAGGGGGTGTCAATTGAATGGTTGGCTAGCTGGCGCACGCTTGCCACCCCTGTGAAGGTAACTAGCATGTGCCTGACACGTGCCATCCCGTGATCCTAGCCTCTTTACAAATCAGTCGGGAATGCCATAAATGTTTTTATTGTCGGGCCAATAAATCGTTTTAGATCCCGGCCCGTAGATCCCAGATCCCAGAGCTTGGATCCCGGATCCCACACCTCTGGATCCCGGATCCCAAACCTCAAATTTAGCTGGATCTCGGATCCCGGATTCCCTTACATAGGGCGAAAGAAACATTGAATATTTATTCACAATTGTTGGATAAACATGATAGAATTGTTCAAGAATGTCTCACTTAATTTTATAAATGTGAAATTATTGTGTGGCTTCTTACCGTGAGAATTACGAGCCATCATACTCTCTCAAAGTAACAAAGGATGTGATAGGATTGATAAATAATTTTATAGGTCTTAAATTCTTATGGTTTGTACGCAATCACGATTGAATAAGAACGCATGAAAATGGTTTACTATTTCATGCATACTGTTTCTCTGTATTCACAGTTTGGTCAAACTATCCCGGGGGAACTCCCCTATTTTCTGGGCGGGGGTACTCGTCGTACCTTTTAGGATTTAAAATCGTGCCTGTGGATCCTTTTTGGGAGTAACGCTTGACGTTTTTCCTAGATAGGTAACTCTTAGGTGTCTGTCCTAGCAAACCAAGCAACAATGGTTTTATCAATATCACTCTTGTTGGTTCCTTTTAGGGGTAAAAATCAACCATTCCATCGAGATGAGATTCGAGTATGAGATTAATCATGTCATGTAATATTTGCTAGATTGTTCTGGCCGTGAGTGGTATCTACTGGACTTTGGAGATGTCACAAGCCATTCAAACCAAAGGTGGACTTAAGGTGAGTGACAAGATAGCAATAAAAGAAAATATGTATTATTGCTGATAAACTTAAGGTGACTCGCTCGAAATGGATTGTGCGCTCATCTGTGTCCAGAGCCGGACTGCCAGGTTTTTAGATATCGGGCTATAACTGTTGCGTTTTTTTGCCGATTCCAGTCATTCTTTTTGTAAATCAAACACAAATGACCCTAGATTAGCTGCGAATTCTTCGATCTTTGCAATCTTTTTTAGATCCTTTCGGCGGAAAATATCTGTAATTTTTTTTTTCTGAGAGGGCAATAAAAACTATGGGATCGTCTTTGTATTTATGTGATTTACATAAAAAAGATTTCGAGCGAGTCACCCTAAGGAAAAAATCAAACGAAAAGGGAAAATAACATTAAAACACTAGACCCCTATTGATTATGTTCCGTTAACCACAGGAATACCACAAGAAGTCTAATGGCCAGATAGACGAGATAGTTGCCCTCGTGCGTGGAAAACTAGACCCCGGTGTTCGTGTTACACTAGGAGCCCTGACAGTTATCGACGTACATGGTAAAAAATAAAGGATAGTATAATGTTAATTCGGGGAAAGACAAGGAAGGAATGATGTCACGTCTGTTGTCTCTGTCCAGTCCAGTTGGCGACGCGAATGATAAAATATCAGTTGAGAAAAACAAAAAAAAAAACATCGTGTGCGGCATCTTATTGGAATAATTATTTTTCTTCACTTGTGGATATGAGGAAAACCGTCGCAAAAGTCATGTACAAAATTTGTGGCCACTGCTTTATGTGTCATTTGTCATTTGTCATTTGACACACATTTTAGATCACAAAGTATTTTGTAATGTATGACGACTTTAAAGGGAGGCTGTCACGTAACTGCGCAGCTGTTCTGCGCATCTCAAAACAAAGAAGTATCGTCCCGTAACGATGGCCTGCGAAGGCTGAAACCCACGAAAACAATCCGTTCAATCTCGCTATTTCTCGACCCATCCGACCAAATGTTTACGTTTTACATATTCGTCAATAGTTTTCTGATAGGATGATCTAAATAGTTTTGCTCAGTGATCGTTCCTGGAGCATGCGCGTATCGTGACAGCCTCCCTTTAAGATGATACTGACATTTCTTTGGTTAACAGCGCGTGACGTCACAGCCAAGATGGCGGAAGACGGCGTGCACAGCCTGGAAGATTTCCAGTGGCTCTCTCAACTTCGGTACTACTTCGAGGAGAAGAATGTGATCGTTCGTATGATTACTACGTCTATTAACTATGGCTATGAGTATCTAGGGAACAGCGGTAGACTGGTTATCACACCCTTGACTGACAGATGCTACAGGTAACTATGGCAACATCCTTTATTGACAGATGCACATCCTTTATTGACAGATGCACATCCTTTATTGACAGATGCACATCCTTTATTGACAGATGCACATCCTTTATTGACAGATGCACATCCTTTATTGACAGATGCACATCCTTTATTGACAGATGCACATCCTTTATTGACAGATGCAGATGCTGAATTTCATTGTTTCAGCCCGGGCTTAACGTTTCTTCATGTATTGGCAATAATTTTTTTTGACATTTTTTGATATTTGTGAAAAAGATGAGGGTTGAACTGTATAGCTGGACTGAAATCAGAACTCAGTCCGGTCTGAAATTCGTCATATAATAGGGACCTACGGCAAACGTCGCGCCAGAGTCGCATCGTTGCAATCCAAAACAATAGAAAGTTTTCTATTATAAAGTCTAATGAAGCGGCATCCTTTGAAAAAGGAAAGGTTCAACAGAAGAACTTCAACTGAGGTTCGACGTTTGCCGTAGGTCTAAAAAATGCTATAGATATATTTGTCAACAACAGATACTAGCTTTAACCCGCTTGTAGTTGGTGTCCATATAATAGCGGAGCTCCTTAGCGGCCGAAGGGCGCAGAGCGGCGCATCATAGGTATCACAGGAAGAATACAATAGCTCTCGAAGTAGAACTCAGGTATACGATCGACTTCGTTTTTCATGGTTCAGCGGTATTCCGATATTGGTATCGCGGGCGCGTGTCTGCGTGCGTGCCCCTATACCACAGGCAACCCCAGAACCGTCTCTCAATTTGGCGCAAAAATGGCGGCGCGTCTGTGAATAATACATTTTTTACTTAACAAATAAAACACAGTTCCTATCCCGTGACTGCACAGGCAAATGCAAACCGAGATGTGGTTGGGAGAATTCGAGAGCAGATAGTGGAAACACGAGCCGCAGGCCTTTAATTCACATGAAAAAATAAGTAACCGTGAGCTCCGCTTTTAGTCAGTGGCTAAATCCATATGATATCGAAGTACACTCTTGTTGCTATCGCCTTTGTTCTATAGAACCTTAATGGGTGCCATCAAGCTGAATCTTGGCGGGGCTCCTGAAGGTCCAGCGGGGACTGGCAAAACAGAGACAAGTAAAGATTTGGCCAAGGCTGTCGCAAAACAGGTAAGGATCATGGGCATAATTGTAATGTTTTATATTGGAATTGTAGGCGTTGAATAGGCCTTTTGCAGATAGAGATCATGTGACCTGGTCCCACTTAAATTGAGCAGCTTTAAGCGTCGTCTGCACGAGCAATTTTTCCTTGACAAGGAAACTTGACCGTGTAGATGCGCCAGCAATTTTCCTTGACAAAATTGACAAGTTTTTCTTGACAAGTATCCTGTTCAAAAGTTAGACATGCTAGCTTTTCAACAAGGATACTTGTCAAGGAAAATTTTGTCAATTTTGTCTCGTCTACACGAGGAAATAAAACTTGACAAGGAAACATTGTCAAGGGAAATTGCTGGCGCGTCTACAGTTTCCTTGACCATTTTTCCCTTTTCCCTTATTTGCTCGTGCTGCAACAATTTGGCATTTCTCGCGTCTACACGGTCAAGTTTCATGTCAAGGAAAAATTGCCCGTGTAGACGGCGCTTTACCCAAATGATGCTCAGAGATGAAAAGAGCATGGTGATTTTAGTAAAAACCCCGAATTTCAGCAAGCTACAAATAACAATGCAAACTGGAAAAATGGGATCAAAAATAAAACTAGCTTTTTTAATAGGGTTTGTATGGCTGGAGAGCAAGCTTTGCAGTTTTGTTGTTGCTCTCTCTTTTCACGCATGCATCATAGAAATATGAAACCCATCCATGGGAAATGCCGAATTTCCCATGGTAGAAGAATGGGAAGTGTTAGGATTTCCCATGGCTGTACTTGTGAATTTCGAACACTTCCCATGCGTATGCCTTGAGAAATTCAGCTTTTCCCATGGATGGTTTCTGCAGAATTGTGAAGTCAAACGAGCTAAGGCGACAGAGTTTCCCCAGAAATAACAATAGGACTGAAGTGGAGTGGTTTTATATATCCACGGTGTCTTATCAGTCGAATCAGACTTCCCTGGTCGAATAGACTAGTACATGATTAGGCCTACTTACGCATTTCACGTGTAATAACTTAGCGCGTGCAAGTTGTTTCTCGTGCATACGAATACGCACGCACCCACGAATGCCTTTATGAACTAAAATGACGTCATAATCGATACAGTGCGCAATCAAATCTAAGACGGAGACCTTGCCATTGTTCAAAGCAGCTTCGGTGGTCATGCTTTGAATATGCTCAACTAAGACTCATCAACCACAAACATTATTCAGTGGTTTTGCAAAAGCTATCATGCTTTGATGTTTTGTTCACGGAACGCTCTAAAAACAAATATTCTAAATCGGTGCAGAGTTATGAAAACTGCAGTAGCTGTTGTATCTTTTTGAGTTTCTTTTTCTCCTCGATTACTTAGGATTACCATGATTAGGTAATGTATCGCACGCAAATATGTTTCACCCTCAGTAATGTTGTTCCGATAAATTGTTTTTCAGTGCGTTGTGTTCAACTGTTCAGATGGCCTGGATTTCAAAGCCATGGGCAAGTTCTTCAAGGGTTTGGCGCAGGCTGGATGTTGGGCGTGTTTCGACGAGTTCAACCGAATTGAACTTGAGGTGGGTTTGCTCTCTGCGATTCATGTTGAATCTCACTTCCATCAATCAAAATTTCGAACACAGATCTCGACAAGGAAAAGTCTAAGGCCCTGTCCACTAACGCGTTTTGAAAAGTATTCGTTTTCAAACTGAGACGGATTCGCAGCGTGTTAGTGTGGACGGGAGATTTAGCTCCAAATAAGCGATCAATTTTTATTTGATGTTGGCGTGTGCAAGGACAGTCTGAGACAGTCTCAAATTAATGGTACAGTTGACGTTATCGTTTTCATTTTTATCCGGATTCGACCGTCCACACTAAAACGATATGTATACGGATTCGTTTTGATACACTTTCGAGAGCGTTTCCAAAGTTATACGGATTCGATGAAAACGATCAGCGTGTTAGTGTGGACGGAAGGCCTAACCGTATCAAAAAGTATACGGATTCAAACGAAACCGCGTTAGTGTGGACGGGGTCTAAGAAAAGTTTCACTTGATGAAATGTTGTTACAGTCGGTAGACAGGTTGAGTCTAAATACGACAAAAACAGGTTGAGTCTAAATACGACAAAAACTGAACTTTTAATTGTGGGATCGCGGCAAAGGTCTTCTCGCGTGTTTTGCCCGTCACTTAAAATCGGAGGCATTGATGTCCCGAGAGTAAGCTCAGCAAAATCGCTCGGAGTACACATAGATGAGGCCCTGACATGGTCAAGACACGTCGAGGAGACCTGTAAAAAAAAATTAAGTAAGGCAATTGGTGCAATTAAACGAATTAGACAGTTTGTCCCTCCCTCCACTCTTCGAACAATGGATCAGTCCTTTGTCCAACCCTACTTCGATTACTGTAGCGTTGTCTGGGAAGGGATAGGCTCTGATCTGGCCTTAAAACTGCAAAAATTTCAAAACCGAGCCGCTAGGATTATCACTTTCTGTAGTTATGATGCTCGTTCGGGGCCTTTGCTTATCGAACTTGAGTGGGACAAACTTTCAATTCGTCGACTGAAACTTGTAGCTGTTGAGATGTTTAAAATTTACAACAACCTAGCCCCAGATTATCTTTCGAGCAAGTTCGAGAGGACGCTAGTTCACTATGATATTCGAGGGTCTTCCTCAACTTTGAAATTACCCCTCCCTAAGACGAATTACGGGAAAAAAGCGGGATATTGGATACCGGGGCGCTTATATCTGGAATAAACTGCCCAAAGAATTAAAGGAAAGCAGCTCGCTGATTTCATTTAAGGTTACTGAGAACCTTCGCGCACCTCCTCGGAAAAATAATCATAGCGGAGCTCCTTGCGGCGGCCGAAGGCCGATTTTTGGACGTCTCAGCAAGCCCCGGATGTTGTACGTGTTCCTGAAGCCTGACGTCACAATAGCCCTATTGTGACGCCAGGCATGCTCAACTCTCTGGGGGAGGGGCGCGTTGTCAGGAGGGAGGAGGGAGTGCTCAACTAACGGGGGAGGGGCGCGTTGTCAGGGGGTGATGCTGATGCTCACGTGAAAGGTAAAATCGCAGGCACAAATACCAGCATGTTTTGGCAACATCCAAAAAAGACTACAGGGCTGCTAGCGGCTGAAAAAACGACCTACAATAATTACTCAAAGGAGAAATGCCCGAAAAGAAGCCATGGAATCCAAAGATTTGGTAGAATGGGGAATAATAATCAAGTTTGAGTATTTTCTTTGCCGGCTTGCTCCTGAAATTCTTCCAGTCGGAGTTTCAAGACCGAGATATGACAGCTAACTGCAGAACCGTGCTATCACGCATTACGCCTCAAAGGATAAAAATACGCGAAGAGACATTGGGTCGAGGGATGAGGAAGGGATCGTGGAATGATAGATTTGGTTAAAATTATCTCTAGTAGAAGAGCAGAAAACAGAAAGAAATGGAAGCACCAGAGACTCCCAGAGAGACCTAGACGGAAATTGCGCCCGGGAAGAAGCCGGGCAAAGCATGAGATCAGAGCAGAAAGTAAATCACCAAAGAGAGGCATCTTCTTTTCCATCATATCTTTTTGAGACTACTCGATAGTCGAGGATTAACATGGAAACGGTTTCGTTTGTGGACTCACACTATTTTTTTTGAAACAGAAACTTTCGGTACCTTGAAGCCCTTGAACGACACAACGCCTGACGAGCGCCGAGACCGAGCGTGGTATACCCATTGGACCTCAATCTCAAATCACTTCACTTTACAGGAAGCGGAAATAAACTGGAACAAGTTTCAAAGTTTCTATTGACAAACGTCTTTGTTCATCACCACCACGTGACCCGAAGCGGCAAGATTAGTGAAAGTAAAGTTGTAGTGATAGCCTGCTCTGTTTGTTTTCGAGAGTATGCGTTTTCACGAGGAAAAATTACAGGCTGCAGTTCTATTTAATTCATAGTTCCGACCTGTCATTCAAAGCCTTAGTTACTGTTGTTATGTCCCACAAACAAACCAGGGTTTTCCTTAAAAAAACTCCAAAAATATTCCGATCCCGCTAAGGTTTACCAGATATCTCTATCTTCGGATCATCTCAGTTTATACTGTCATAAAAGGCAAAAAAGTGCTGCAAATCAGACTGATTTCGGAAGTCCTGAAATACTGTTTGTGGGACACGATCAGTCCCGTGGGAGAATCTTTCCAACTCTGATTGGTATCTCAGATAGCGTGAAATGGCTTCATTGTTTGATCGGAACTATGAATTAGACATATGTTCTACTTCTCCACTGAATGCGAAAGTGTCAGGACTATAGCTGAATTCACAGGAACTGAAAACGTTTGTCACGAGTTACAGTACAACAACAATGGCGCCCAAAATCGAGCGCGGGAGTTTTCGTGTTTTGCCGTGTTTTGTGGGTTCTTCAGCTCCCTAAAGACAAGGAATAGCTTTGAAAGTCACGGATATAATGGTGCGGTGTGGATTGGAAACTCACTGTTCGCTGGAGTTGGACAAACATTCAGTATGAAGTGGATTAAACTGCAAGCTCTTTGATAAGAATGTTTTTTTTTGTGTTATGAGAAACATTTTCTCTGACTAGACGATCTCTTCAGGGAATTTGATTCCTCGGCCGTACGATTTAGAAAAGATGATCATAGACTTTCAACTGTGTTTTGGCCATTCATTGAATTATAGAATTGATTACTTTATTCTATCTATTGATAGCTATCTATCTATTATAAGTTATTTCTTGAAAACTTTCGATCGACCTGTGTTTCAATTTGTTTTGGATTCTTCGTGAGTAATGCACTAGTCAATTGAAACCCCCACCCCTAGGGACCCAGGGAAGGGTGGGGTTATCGTGGGGGTTTAAAGCATTTTAAAACAAGAGTCTGTTAAGAGAGGGTGGTGGATTTGACTGGTTTTGATTCTGGAACCTGTCCCCACCCCCCAGGGAATGTTTATTTGCTTTCAAATAAATTATTTCAGTCAATGTTTCACTTTGATTTTGGCCATGCAAATCTACATGTTAGCTACGATGCAATTCATTGGAATCATTCGATTTTAATGTTAATGCATTTTTCTGTACTTGCACCCCCGGGGGGGGGGGGACTCCCAATATTTTAGACAGGGGTGCTCGTCGGGAAAATTGATTTTGACCCTAAGGGATAGCAAAATGGGTGTGGCAAACAGCAAATTTACCCCTAAAAGAGAGCAAATTTGGCGTGGCGACAGCCAAATTTACCCCTAAAAGATAGCAAATTTTAGGGTTTTCAACCAAGTTTCCTTTGTAAATATCGGTTCTGGTGTCAGTACCAATATATTTCTGGGCAAGGATTGGTCTGAGACTCCCCTAAGGGATATGGCTGATTTTAAACACCCCTAAGAGATAGCACGTCTGTCAATTTTATACCCTAAGGGATAGGACGAGCACCCCCGTCTGAAAATATGGGGAGTCCCCTCCCCGGCTTGCACCCCTTGTTTCATATAGGATACCACTCTAGCTGAGGCCCACTCCCCTTTGACGATCATAGAAAGGTGTGTTCTTTCTTTGATGCTTGCAAGTAAAAGGTGATTTCGGAGGCCCAAAAGGTAGGAGCATTTCACAGGAATTTCCTCCCGATGGAGTGGGGACTTAAACGGCTTTTGTCCAGGGGTAAAATCAAATCCCCAACCCTTCCCCGGGTCCCTAGGGGTGGGGGTTTCAATTGATTAGTGCATAACCGGTTTGTCCCCAGCCAAATATAAGTTAAATGTTATGCAACAATAATATTTTTCTTGCTCAAAGGAAAGTCAGCAGAGTGCACAGAACATTTTCCCATTTCTGTTGGATCAGAATAAAGAGAGCCTCTGTTATATGTTTCTTCCATAGTTTCATTGTTTTCACCATGGATCGTAGAAAAGACTGGATAGGAAACATAGGTCACGTGATCGGTTGCAACCTAGTTGAAAATCGTGACGTCACACTTGGCGGGGAGCGCGCCAAAAAAATCGGCTCTGATTCTGCCAGTCTCTCCGTTCGTTTGCATTGTGCAGGGCTCTGTCTTCGTTTTTCTTCGCTAAATCGACAACAACAACATGGAGATTGAAGACGATTTTGAAGAATGGGACGCTGAAGAACTAGAGCTACTTTTAAATGAGGAATCAGACAAAACGGACGGCAAAGAAAGTGAGAATGACTCTGACTCTGGAGACGATGAAGAAAGTTTGCAATGCTCTAAATGTGGCAAAGTTTATCATGTTCTGGGTTGGTTGGAAAAGCATGAAGCTAGTTGTGATGGCAAAACAAAGACGTTAGCGTCTAGAAAAGGAAAGAAAGAAATGAGCCAGCATCAAAAGCATGTTCGCGAAATCCTAGATAGCCTTGGTTTTGACGACTACTACGACGAACAATGTGAATCGGCGATTTTTTCTGCAATCCAAGAGATTTCAAAAGTTAACGAGGCAACAGCCAAACTGAGAGGGACAAGGTTTGAGAAATATAAACTGCAAGCTGCGAGTATCCTACCAAAGGTGAAAGGGAACTGTTTCCTTAAGGAAGTTGCATCGAAAATTTGGAAAATATCTTTTGAAAAAGACAACGTATTACGTTCCTCTGGAAGACAAGAACATATTGCTCTGAGCACATGCACGCTCTTCGGAACTCTCCGAGTCTGAAAACGAGTTGGATTGAGCTCAATAGATCAGCTGGTAGCTTGAACGACGATCCACTGCTACTACAAACTATACTTACCACAATATTCGAAGACATTTCTCAGTACAGAACGAAATCGTTGCAACAAGAACTACAGACTAAGGTACAGTTCGAAGGAGAGACAACAAACAAACCATCCCTTACAGCTGTCGAGAGAGACATTGTTTGCTATGTCGCGGGATATGTTTGTAGGAAGGTGAGAGACAGAATTGAGCGATATTGTAATAGAAATAAGGGTTCTAAAATATCAGAAGTGCAAAAGAAGTGCCGCTTGTTTGAATATATTGTAAAACATATCAATGATAACATGATTCCCAAGAATCACCGTGATACACCTGCTATGACTTTCCCGAACTTGATGACATTGTCACTAACAAGAGGTGGTCTTTCTCAAGTAAGCCCTGCAATTTTTACATTTTTTTGCTATCTGGAATTATCAGTCCGCCCATTTCTTAATCTTGCCAAATTTAGAAAGAGTAACAGAGTGTCTGACATTGAGTTACTAGAACAGATAGTCGACAACTCTACTCTTTTGAAACCAGCGTGGCCTTGTTCTGCAACCCTTGGATCTGATGCTAACAACCTTCTCATCAAGCTATTTACTGAGCTTTATTATAGAGTTCGGAAATGGGCGTATCTCAAGGTTTACAAAGAGCAGAATAAATATAAGGAAACATTAGCTTCGCTTAAATTGAGTGATTCTAAACCAACCGTCTCTTTACATGGAAAGGACAGTATCAGAAAAGCTTTAATGAACAATGTGTAATTCAAGAAACTAAACAAACTACAGGAGTGGTGGGGAGACACCTAGTATCAGATTCAACCCCCCTCCCCCCCCCCCCCCAAAAAAAAAAATAATAACATCACCACTTTGATGGATATTTTGTGGAATTTTGAGAATAATACAAAGTAGGTTCAATGTGTACAATTTATTTGTAAATTCAAGTGTACAATTCAACTGAATATTTTTTTACCAGGGTATATTAAAAATGCATCAATACAACAATAAATTGTTATACATATGGCAGGGTACTCTGACCCAGGCTTACTGACCCTCCCCCACAAGAAAAAAAATTGCTACAGCCTGATATGCTGATAACTACTTTTTGCGCTTTTCCAAGGGATATTTATGTCTAATTTGTCAAGCACACCACCATTTCTTTTCCATCTTCTGATACTTTTTAGTGGTGCAGAACTCCTGAATGCTTGACAAGCATAGCTCTGGCCAAATTCTTTACAAGTGAAGGAACCATATGCACCTCTACTTTGTCTCAACTTACCAAAAAACTTCTCTAGGGGGTCTTGATTGAACTTAGTTGCTACAACATATTTTACATCTGGGATATTTAAAGCAAACCTTACAACTTCGACGAATGATTTCACACAGATCTGTAATCCTTCCCATGTTTGATCACTTAGGAAATACATTTTACGTTCTTTAAGTGACACATGAGTTTGACGCATGGTCCATGCCTTCCAATCTGCAAAGTACTGCAAAAAATCCTTCTCAAGCCAATCAAGCCGTCTGTCATTAGACAGACGATAAACACTTTTGAATTCAAATTCTGTCCACACCCTATTTGCATTTAGACAGTCAAAAAAGTCATTCATGTGCTGAACAAACTTTGCTGTTTCCTGGGTACCAGCCTTACCTTGACTTGTGATTGCATATGCAACTCTGTTGCTGAAAACCTGAGCAGCAAGATATACTCTCATTCTGAGATAGGGGTTCAAAAACAAATGGTCTGCTTTTAGTTTATGGAGAATTCTCAGCCCTGAAGCATTAGAATCATTAATGTCATTCTCAAAGGCATCGATGAGCTGAAGCCAGGAGATCCACATATCATTATTTTTCAACTTCTTTGTCTTGTTCCTCCAGCAACTATTCTCCCAGTTGTTTCTAGTAGTCTTAAGGAGGTGAACAGGATCACAAATGAAATACAAAAATCTCTCCTCCTCAGCAAAAGGATTCTGTGTTTTGTAAATAAGTGTGCCTTTTGGTGTTCCCAGAGGAGCATGGAACTTGTAAAATTTACGGTGTGGTGAAGCACCGTCACAGGTGCTAGTCAACACATGGAAACCTCTAAGTTCCAACTCCTCTATGCACTTCCAGAAAACATTGAAAAGAGCGAATGACTTAATAGTTGTAGTAGGGAAAAAGCACACTGGCATTTTAAAGTCTGAAAAAAGGCTAACAGCCATGAAGACAAACATGTGAGTTGCCTCATCAGGAGAGATAACAGATTTGTTTTCAGAAGTTAAAGACATTTCTAGTTCATCAATGCTGTTTTGGACTGAACCCAAATCTACAAAACCAATCAGCTTACCTGCATCATCAAACACAAGCTCCTGCCTCAATGACACTTCATCATGAATAACTCCAAACCAATTGTCGCATGTGTTAGGATTGGACCGACGTTCAAAATCTCTTTTTAGTGCATCTAAATATTCAGAATCAAAACCTATGGATGACTTAAATGAACTACTGTAATCTCTTATGTTCTTTCATTTGGTAGTACAAGAATACCACTGTCTTTAAGCATCTGGTATGCTTTTGGTGAATTTGAATGCAATTCAAAACACCACCTTATAATTAGTGGATGCCATCTGATTCCTCTCTTGTCAGTGCATTGTAGAATTTTTTGCTGTTGCTGTACCAGCAGACTTTTGAAGTCGTCAGGGTCACTGGAAGTGCAGGTATTAGTGACAACACCACTAAACAATTCTTGGATAATATCCTCATCCTCCTCTTGCAATGCTACCAAGTTCTGAAATAATATGGAAAAGAAGAAAATTAAGGCATCCATAAATTAAGCAACATATGATGTATTAGGGGCACCAGAAGCAAATGCATGATTGTGAAAAAGGAAAGGTCACAATGGTAAGTACCCCCCCCCTGACTCAACCACTGATCATATTAATTATGTTTTAATGTACCAATGCTTAAAATATCTGTCTTTATCATAACCCTTTTACTCCTGTGAAGCAATAATGGCCAGGTGACTATTTGCCAATATTTACAGAGTGTGAGGCAACTAATTGTTTTAGTATAATTACTCAAGTGCTAACATTTTTTACAAAAAAAATAGGGGTATTTTTTTACTTTTTAATTTCGTAATAAAATGTGCGAGCAATCCCCAATACTTTCAATGTTATTCCAAACATCACACAACCAATCAGCTCACAGAATCGCTTGAGTAATTATACTATGATCCAAATAGAGCAGATTTCACATGACTGTTGTGAGTAATTTGCAATTACTTTGTAATCACTTTTATAGGTTTTGTTCAGAATTGGTGTAATTACTTTGTGATTGTATGTAGATGTTCAGGCAAGCCTGTGGCCGCGTAGCACTAAGTTCAACAGAGTGGAGATAAGGAATTAACCTTGTGTGAAAGCTAACGTGCTAATGAAATGGTCCCATGTGTGCTTCTGAGCATTAGCCCTAGTAAGCGGAGAAAGAGAAAAAATCCCTCTCGGGGTCAGAGATTTTTTCTCTTTCTCCGCTTACTAGGGCTAATGCTCAGAAGCACACATGGGACCATTTCATTAGCATGTTAGCTTTCACACAAGGTTAATTCCTTATCTCTACTTTGTGATTGTTTTCACTACAGTCATGTGATAACCGCTCTATAATCCAATTTAAAAATAATTACTCACCTGATTAAATTTTTCCTCAAGCCTCTTCACTTTCTTTGATGTCTGTTGCCTTTGTTTCCTGGCATGCCCTATTCGTTCTTTTTTCTCTTCCTCTGTCAAGTTCTTCCATGGACAATGGCTGCTGGTGCTTGTTTTTGGCATACTGTTACCATTGAGGTTTTCCTTTTGATGATATGACATGGTTTGTAAAATCCTCTTAAACACCTTACAAGGTTTGCATATCGCATCCTCTGTCAAGCCACAACATTTGACCAGACGAATGCTATCATTATGTAATTGTGCTCTGACGTTTCCATGTAAATCTTTGAAAACTCCATTCCGTCCTCCCATTTTGGCAAGCTCAATCAACTTAACATCTTTGATGCCTGGACACACAGTAGATTGATCAACTCCATGTAACAATTGGACAAAGCTGCTTGTTGATGTTATCTTATCAGGGATGTTAGGCAATGATGTCACACAGATATTACTAGATACTATAACTTTCCATGTGAAGTCAGTGTTCACAATGATAGTTCTCTCTTTGACAGGAATGCTACCAGGGTTGTCATTAATGAAGGTGCAGAGCATTAGAAAGAGTTCTGAATGTTTTATCAGGGTCCATTTATTTAGAAGAACAGAATCATCAGCTAGAACCGAGAAGACACGGGTGTAGTTGTAAACAGACGGTTGGTGAAGGACAGCTGAGGGTACATTACGGAGGGAGAACTGATACTGGACTGGAAGATCACAATCCACTGGCGGTTTGGAAGAATCAGCATTTGAAGTGCAGTTATATTTACGGTGCGAATATTTCCTTGCTCTGTCGAGCTTTCCCCTTGCCATGTTGAGAGAAATCTACAGGAACACAGGAAAATATATTAATTATTATTTTAAATAACTTCATGTCAATCTCTCCTAAAGTAAAGGCAAGGGCCAAAATGGTCAGCTTGTCCCTTTATGGAATCCGGTGAAAAACAAAGCGAGGAGACACATATTAGGTAAAAGTTCGTGTCAAAGTCTATCACAAAGGCAAGGCCCAGATTGAGCATTGGTTTAACAAAAAAACAAAAATAAAAATAACAAGAAGAATCAGTGAAATGGGTCCTACGCCACAATTTCAACACAGAACTCTCAAATAATCGCTTCAAAACAACTCTGCTGTCATGTTTTCACAAAAAAAACTGCGTCCCAAAAACACCTACTTCATGGGTAAATCCTACGTAATTTGTACCTTTTTCTGGGACGCGATTTTCTCAAAAGTTGATGCAAATTCATGTAAATAAACACAACACGAACATACCTTGATGTCGGCTCCGTGGCGTAGGCCGGTTGTTTTTGCAAGAAAACAAAACAAAAATATAGTTTAACAACTTAGAAGTCTACACATTAATAAAATTGAACAAAAATGTCAGAAATAAAATGAAAAAAGCACTGTTTTCCCCCTATACTTACGCCATCTTTCACGTCACGATTTTCAACTAGGATGCTGCCATCTTGAAACCTGAAACAGCCAATCAGCGCGCCCTAAACAACCCCACGTGACCTATAGTTTCCTATCCAGTCTTTTCTACGATCCATGTTTTCACCTCTTTCAAAACCCAATAGAAGTATCTTGATCCAAGTTTTTCAAACTTTTCTCAGGGGGAGCATGCCCCCTCAAACAGAAATTATTTTGTTTTTCTGTCTCATTTCTATTTTCTCACCCAACCCTCTCCCCCCGACCCCCATTTTTCAGTATTTTAAGTGCAATTAGGCGGAATTCAAGTATTTTTTTTTTCCTTTCTGGACATCTTGTAAACCTGAAACTTCATGAATTTCAGACCCTTCTACAAAATTGCTCCACCCATAATATGGAGTACTTATGTATTTGGAACACTTTGGACTTTGCTGCCTTCTGCTTAACACCCGTATGGCCAGGAGTAGTGTCTGGTCCAATATCTTTTGAAGGGTCTGCACGCAAGTATAGTAACTTGTGTTATTTCTATTATGAAATCTAGATGCCATCCTGTTTCAATATACAGCTGAGGGTTTTTATAGAATTGGGTCGACATAGAGTTCATTGTAGTATTCCAGGGTGGAGAACTTTGACATTATATTTCTCTGTATTTTTTGTATTTTTATATTTCTCTGTATTTTGTTGTTCATGGCATACTAGACCAAAATCAAGGAAGTGATGGATTTTTGGCCACTTTGCCAGAATTGTCCGGAATCCTGGTAAAATGTCTCATATTAATTTCTCTGGTGTGTCTATCGATAATATTATCTTGTGAAATTATTCTACTTACTATTCTGTCAGATAATGCAGTTTTTTCCACTGAGGAATAAATATTGTCCTGAATAAATCATGAAAGTTATTGTGTCCCCTGGTTATTGTGTCCCCCAGCTGACCCCCAGCCAGTAATCCTCGTTGAGAGGGGTAGGCTGTATTGGAAAAAGTAAAAAAGTAAAGTCCCCCCTGCCTAGAAGGGCGTTGAAAAGTGACCCCCACCCCAGTATTTGTATGGAAAAGAGCAGGGAGTATGCTAATTCTGACTGTAAGCCATGGGACATGTGCCAAGCAATAAAATAAATCAAGCCAATCAAGCAATCAAATTTAATTGAAAATTTAAAAATTTAATAATTACAAAATTTGAAACTGCAAACTTTTTTAGGGTTGAAAAGATTACCAAATATTTTAGGGGATATTTTTCAGATATTTTGCAGGGATACAGCTCAGGCACCAAATGAGGCAAGATATGGGGATTAGGGGATATTTTGGTCCCTAGACTTGCCTCTAGACAATCCCTCTGTATTGAAATCAAACAATTCACTTGTGACCGAGACAACTCTGGGCTGAGAGATATGGTAATTGTGTAGGGACAGCATAAAACTGTCTATCTCAGGGGTCATATGAGTCAAGAAATAGGACAGGGCAATTCTTGTTAGGGGTTGCTGTAAGGTCTAACAGCCCAACAGTCCCAAACAGCATAGGGCTGCTGTTAGAGAAAAACAGCTGGGAGGAAGCATTCCTTACTCCCACATCTTAAAGGCGGGGCACATATTATGATCAACACCTACAGCCCTAACAGCCCTGGCTGGCCTGACAACCCTAACAGCCAACAAACCTAACAGCCCTAACAAACCTAACAGTCCTAAACAGCAGAGAGGAAGCATTCCTAAAAGGCGGGGCACATATTATGATCAACACCTAACAGCCCTCTGTTAGGGCTGTAAGGGCTGTTAGGACTGTAAGTGGTGTTAGGGTTGTTAGTTGTTTATCATAATTTGTGCCCCATGTCTTTTACAGCTGTTTTGAGTATTCTGTGAACTCTTGAGATCGATTTCCAACCGTCAAACTGCTTTCTGGCTTCCGTCAATCAAACTTTGAAACTCTTTGAAATACAAAGAAATCAGTTATTGCCATCCTAGTGAAATGCTCCAACAAACAGCATCTTGTACTATCTTTCTCTAAATAAATGGCCTAACTTACTCAAATTAGACCTTAGAGTTTGATTGACGGAAGCCAGAACGCCATTGGACGTCGAACGCGAGAGTTCGCAGAATACTCAAAACAGCTGTAAGAGGTGGGAGTAAGGAATGTTTTCTCGCCTAACAACAGCCCTAACAAGAATTTCCCTGTCCTATTCCTTGACAGGTCAGGGGTTGGGCCAACTTTCTTGATTGTGCGTGCTGCATGTGTTAGCCACAACACCAAGATATCTTGCATTTTTTTTCTCATGTGAAACAGGTGCCAGTTTTGTCCCTACCCCAAAGTTGTCCCAGGGTCTTCTCCATCGTTTTTCAAAATGGTGGTTGACTCGGGAGAAGACCCTGGGGGAGGCTGAGTCACATGACCGTTTCACAACAAAGGACAACCTCGTTCCCATGTTTTCAAACAGTGGTCATGTGACTCGGCCTCCCCCAGGGTTTTCTACTCGACCAACCGCCATCTTGAAAATTACCCACAAGACCCTGGGGATGAGGTTGATATCTCGCCTCTGTAAACAAGCCCTACGGGTGTCTACATTTTTATTAGTTGAGTTGTCCTCATGCTTTTTGTGTTTTGTAAAAGGCAGAAAGGCAATAATATTAGTCAAAATATAATAAATGTATTTTTGATACTACAATTAACTACTTCCATCTTTTATTCCTTATAATAGTTGGGAGCTCCGCTTTTAGGCAGTGCCTAAATCTATATATTACTCGTCCTTAGTTTAACCAAAACATGTCAACCTATATATCGTTGGAAAGCTTATAGAATGGACTAGCGGACTATGTCAAAAAGAAATAACTTTTTGATAAACATAATTTTTTTGAAGGTTTTATTAAAAATGTGGGTGTGACACTTTCAAGAGCTATCGCTGCCGAACTGCTTGACCTTTACTCCCAAGTAAAACATTGTACTAATCCTTAAAGGTGTTTCTCAAAAACCGTGTCTGCGTTTTTTTACAATTTTACGTAGATCGAAAGTTATGGAACTTTTAAATTTCCAAGGTCAAATTTTATAGAATTTTCACGCTCTTAAAATGTAAAAATTCATAACTTTTGAACTAAACAAAATTTAAAAAAACGCAGACACGGTTTTTGAGAAACACCTTTAAGGATTAAAACAATGTGTTTCTTGAGAGTCAAGGTCAAGCAGTTCGACGGCGATAGCTCTTGAAAATGACACACTCATTTGTTTTATAAAAGCTTTAAAAAAATTGGATTTATTAAAAAGTTACTTCTTTTTGCCATAGCCCGCTAGTCCATTCTATAAGCTTTGCAACGATAGATAGGTTGACATGTTGCGGTTAAACTAAGGACGAGTATGACTTTTTTTCCCGAGGACGTGCACGAAGGTTCTCAGTAACCTTAAATCAAAATTAGATAAGTTGCCTCCCAGCTTCTTTGACTTGTTTTAAACAGTATCGACTATTTTTAATATTATTTATTATTATATATTGTAGAATTTTTATCACGGCTTTTATGTAAACCAGCGGCTCTCGCTGATAGAACCACCGTGCTTAAATAAAAACTCTACTACATGCATGGAAACTATCGTGGCGATTTTCGGGAGTTTCAGTGACTGAAGCCATATAAATGACATTTGCAGACCTACTATGTATGTCACAAAATCTATTAATCTATTCTGTGTTCTGCTGTGAAACTTGAGCCTGTTGTTGTTCCTGTGGCTGACACTTGTGGTACACACAGAAAAAGCCGTGTTTGTCCGTTGGCGCACAACAGTGACTTTACACAGAATAATGGAAATGACAGTTATTGCAATCAAAGATAGTTTTAAATGTTTCATACGGTCACGCGAGGTTTATATAATGAAGATGTCTAAAAAAACCTTGTCGGAACAGCAACGTACGATAAACAGTTTCCCCATTAGCACCAGAAAAGTTTCCATTTGCTATTAACTTGTGGTTAATCAACTTGTAAAGCACTGCCGCTGTTCGTGATATAAGCACCTCCAGTCTTGTGAATGAAATGCAACAACAACTGGTAGTTCTCTTTGTAGCCTTGGGCATTGCGGGAAACTAGCCAAGCAAATAAACGCACAGAAACAAATGAAAATACGTTACTAAAAATATACATCTTTGTGACGCATTGTTTTGCTTTTCCAGGTGTTGTCCGTAGTGGCCCAGCAGATCCATACCATCCAGAAAGCCATTGCCGAACACAAGAAGAGGTTCTTGTTCGAGGGCACCGAGTTGGTACTCAACCCGACATGTACTATGTTCATCACAATGAACCCTGGCTATGCCGGCAGGCAGGAGTTGCCGGATAACCTCAAGGTACGGAACAACACTACATTTGTTGCTACGTATTTGGCCCAGATACCAAATAATATCAGTTTGTAGGGACTCCGCCTCGCAAAGGATTAAGCGCAAGGCAAGTGTGAATCATAACGACGCAAGTGCAACCCTAAAATCAACACTGATTAGTTGTTTGCACTTGCGTTCACTTGATTCACGCTAGACACAAACGCAAGGAACGCAACGTCTAGCGCGTCTGCGCTTGCGCTCCCAGTGAGAACCAGCCTTCAATGAATTGCCGTTCGAAATCAGAATTTCGTCGGCCTATAAAGGTGAAGCCTGTATAGTGTGTCCCTTGTCTATTTTTATTGTTTACGAAATCAGTATTGTTTGACTTTCTATCGTCTGAAAGGGCATGTAATAAGTAAAGCGAATTTATGATTGTAGTGAAACCAATCGCAAAGTAATTACACCAATTCTGAACAGAACGTAGGAGTGATTGCAAAGTAATTGCAAATTTATTACTCCCGTCAGTCATCTGAAATCCGCTCTATAAAACATCCTGATCAAGTTCTACATTTAGTAGACACATGCCATGCCTTGTGTGCCTATTTTTTAAACATACTTATACAGGCATCAAGAGTTCCATACTCGCGGTGCGCGAACAATGCATCATTAGTGTTGAACAAAAGGAAAAAGTGAGCCCCTTGCTATCAAAAACAGCTTTGGGCTCACTTTTTTCCTTTGTTTAACACTAATGATGCATTGTTCGCGCACCGCGTGTCTGGAACTCTTGATGCCTGTATTTTAAGCAAGGTTTCGTTCCGTTCCCTTATTCTCTTGTCAGGTTCTGTTCCGTACTGTTGCTATGATGGTACCAGATTACGCACTCATCAGTGAGATATCTCTCTACTCCATGGGCTTTCTGAACGCCAGAAGGTACGGTCATATAATAGTACAGTCCGGATATACATAAATTTAAGTCTTCTATCGAAGCCAATTTTCTAAATTCCTACTAGTCTCTTCCATTTCGCTTTTTCTTTCATCCTTTGTCATCACTGACTTAATGTTTTTTGTCCTGTTTTCGGTTTAGTGCATATATTATATATTGTTGTATAGGTGTTTGTATTTGTGCCTCGTCTGACTTTTCATTTAATCATATATCGCCCTTCTGCTTAGCTCGATAAGCTTTTTATATATTTTCTGGGCAGCATCATATCAAACTCACAGGCTTGCCTGAACATATACATATGAAACTCGTGTTTTTCCCCGCATTTTTATACAGCGTTCAGTGTGATCTATGTTAGATATTGTTGTTGTTGTTATTGTTGTTGTACATAGACTGTATACAGCTAACTTAGGAACATTCTAAACCAAATAACACATCCCTGTCTCTCGGTTGATACTATAACAACAAAAACACAGCAACAAACAACAATAATAGCAACAACAACAATGCGAGTAGCGAAAACGCTGCCGTAAACCTATCAAAATAATTCAAATCAATACATTTTACCGACAAATCGCAGGCATGCTAGTGGGTTTCTACTAAAACAATTAGACTACTCGTTCTTGTTTTCTATCAAATAACCAACTCGGCGTTACGCTCCCCGTTAACTATCTACTCTTGGTTTGCACTCATTCCTATAGGAATAAAATCACAAAAGCGCGGCGGCCATGTTGGTGTTCAGAACAAAGAGCAACAAATGAACTTTCTTTTGTTCCTGTACACCAACATGGCTGCCACTGACGTCACGTGCAAGCCAGCAATTGACTCTAGAACTCTTATAGTCTAATTCTGTTTCTGTATGTTTCGTAGTCTTGCTCAGAAGATTGTAGCCACGTACACGCTGTGTTCAGAGCAGTTATCGTCCCAGTCTCACTATGATTATGGTATGAGGGCGGTCAAGTCCGTACTAACAGCTGCAGGTAAGTTGACATTCCGTTTTTACCTCGTGGATTCCTAAGAGGAGGAGGCGCCATTGATGCCTAAGACTGGGTTATCGTGAGGAGGCGCCGTGTCTCCCGCTCGCTCATGCTCCGTGAACTCAATCACGGGCGATAGGGTTGTCAGTGTTGTTATATCTCACAAATCGGTCTGATTTTTCCGTGCTTCTTTACTGTAATAGATGCATGGTTGACGTCATAGCGTGTTACAAACAATAAAGTACGCTACGAGACGCAGTCGAGTTGCGTGATTAAAGACCTTACGCAGCGACGACGGCAACGAGGACGACGACGTTTCACTGAACTTCGTCTATTCGTTTGTTCATTTTTCTCAATATACAACAACGGTTTGGAATTCACCTTGCATTTCAATTTTGATAGCAGCAAATTGACATCCAACTGCAATCACGTCAAACAAAATTATGACAAAATCGGTAGCCGCACTCACGTTCTAGTCAGAACGTAAAACAAAGCAGTTTCACGTTCTAGTTCTGAAGAAAACGGTTGAAATGCATTTGATTTCATACATTTGCACGTGCGCGCTTTGTGTTCTGTAATCAAATGTATTGTTTTCTGCCGTTGTCGCCCCCGTTGCCGTTGTCGCAGCGTAAGGTCCCTATTGTTGTCCATGAGACGCTATGACGTCATCCATGCATCTTATACAGTATAGATGGGGAAAAAAATGAGATCCATTGTTTTAAAACAATGAAATTGATCTTTGTTATGAAGAAAAGCCGAAACAGCGCGCGCATTTCAAACTAGGTTTTGGTAGAGTGTGAGCGCGTTGACGTCAGTCGTGCGTGATTTAACAAATAGATCTCGTTTTGCGTGCGTGTGTGGATACACAGATGGCGTCACAGAATGTCATGAACTAAAAAGTACCAACGAGACGCAGTCGAGTTGCGTGACTGTTGCTCATGACATTCTGTGACGTCTTCTGTGTATCTATTACAGTACATACGCACAAAAAAAAACGAGATCTACTTGTTTTATACAACAACAAATCAAAACATTGATTTAAGCCCGGTGCACACTAGCGACATAACGACATAAGGGCGTTATGCTGCAACGGAAAAGGCACGAGAAAATAATTGAAATAATTAGTATTTTCCATGGATCATCATTAGATTACTTCACCAAAGCAATCTTATGTTATTTTTTGTGGACTTCAACGTTTTGAAACCACTAAATTTTGTTCGCGTGATATTTTCCTTATGTCGTTATGTCGCTAGTGTGCACCAGGCATTATGGCGTCACCTAGTAGGCGTCACCGTGTATCTGTACTCTTATAGCAACATTTTTTTACGAATACTATTATTTATAGCAACATGGCTCTCGACCAATCAGAGCGCGCGCTTTACTAGTGTTGTTATATAAACTGTAATCACACACGGTGTGCTGACCAATCAGAGCGTGCGTAATACTAGTGTTGTACAAAGCTCGACTGTATCTCAAGTTTGTTTTCAAGGATTGTTTTCTAGCCCAGAGTATTTTTAGCCCGACACCACCATCGCCGGACAAAAGTGACTTTTACAGAATATGTACATAATTTATTTATCCTCTCTTCGCAACACAGGTAACCTGAAATTGCGCTACCCAGAAGATGACGAAGGGGAGCTTATGCTGCGCGCAGTACTGGAGGTTAATCTTGCAAAGTTCCTCTCGCAGGTCAGCTTCAATTTTACATACTTGTCATTTCTTGTGCTCCAATGGGATCCGGCAGGTTGATTGAAAACCAATAATAGTCTCCGCAAGTAGGAGTGTCTTGTTTTACCTGATCTCAAGAAATAATTGCAGCTTGTCGTGGAAGTCAAGGTCCGAAGCGGTAGAAGTAGCGAATTAGCAAATGAGTTCGAGCACGTGCTTTAAAACGTTTCAGTGCATTAATTCTATCTATTCGCCTATTCCCTCAATAGGATGTTCCTCTGTTCGAGGGTATTATTTCGGATCTGTTCCCTCTATGATTAGTAAACCTGATATCTATTCGTCTATTCCCTCAATAGGATGTTCCTCTGTTCGAGGGTATTATTTCGGATCTGTTCCCTCTATGATTAGTAAACCTGATATCTATTCGTCTATCCCCTCCGTAGGATGTTCCTCTGTTCGAGGGTATCATCTCGGATCTGTTCCCCGGCACGAAATGGCCCAACCCTGACTACGGGGTGCTGATGGAGGCCTTGAGGGATAACTGCGCACGTCGCAACTTACAGGCTACAGACTGGTACATGAAGAAGATTATACAGGTACGTGATTGAAGCGCAATTGCAAGTAAAAGTTTAGAATAGACTAAACAAAACCACTAGCCAATCAGGAGTGGAAGCCATTTTACAACAAACCAATCAGGAGTGGAAGTCATTCAACAACAAACCAATCAGGAGTGGAAGTCATTCAACAACAAACCAATCAGGAGTGGAAGCCATTCAACAACAAACCAATCAGGAATGGAAGCCATTCAATAACAAACCAATCAGGAGTGGAAGCCATTCAACAACAAACCAATCAGGAGGTGAAATAAGTCAGACGTGCGTCATGACGTCAGCATAGCCGCGTTTTGATTTAGTTCACAATTTAATTGGCTGAAAGACGAAATACTTTGCATATCGACCAATAGAAACGCTGACTAAATGCAACTTTGGCAACTCGCCCGAGATTTTCGCATGGAACTCGCGCGAGAAAAATAACTAGTGTTTACCGTGGCTTTAAATTGCTATTGATTCCAGGTATACGAGATGATGATTGTGCGTCATGGTTTCATGATCGTTGGTGACCCTCTTGGTGGCAAAACCATGTCTTTCAAGGTACAAATAGAAATCCCTTGTTGAATACCATCATGTGCATGCTTTAGAGATATCCAAAATGGCGGTCGAAATTTTTAAATAATTGTATTGAAGAACCAATAGCAGTGCCAGAGAGACAGAAAGAAACATTCTCTTTTTAGTGAATGTAAACATTTTCATTTGTAAGTTGCCATAATGGTAGAGAATACCTCAGTCGAGAACTGGAAATTTTACACGCGTTGAATATATGACTGGGCATACGCAATAGCTTCCAAATGAATTGTTAGCACTTGTAAACCGCAAATTAACATACTGGACTGTATATGACCAGAAACATACGTGAGTTGAAAAGTGTAACAAACATGCATTGCTTAGTGCCAAGCTGCGGAATATTCGCAGAATAAACAATTGAACTGACTTTGGAAATATTGTTGTTGCAAGACTTCAAGATGTTTTAATGTTAGTATAATTATTATCACTTAACACTGTTGCTCTACTTTATTTGAGCGAAAAATAAAATATTATGAAAATAAATCCTGCTTGGGTTAGCAGTCGAGAGTTCATTATTGACCAAATATGGTCATAAACTCGCCATGAATAATTTACAGCATTGTTCACCGTTAAGCCTGGTTTGCGACATAACGACATAAGAAAAATATCACGCGAACATAATTTAGTGGTTTGAAAACGTCGAAGTCGAGAAAAAACGGCATAGGATTGCTTTGGTGAAGTAATCTAATGATGTTACATGGAAAAATTTTGTTTTGGCGCGCGTTTCTCCCCGCAACACAGGAATCCCCCGCGAGAGCCAAATGCCGAAAGACAAACGATTTTTCTTCATGTAAACACCACATTGTTTGAATTCCCTTTGGAAGCCTGAATTTTTGTTTTTCAATCACTGAATGATCAAGACGTTTCTGTCCGCTCTTGATATTATCAACCAGTGTGGTTTCATCTTATACTAATCTAATGCCGTTTTAAATTACTATTGTGTCTTAAGGTCCTATCAGAATCCATGACCGATCTTCATAAAGGAGGATACCCTTTCGAAAAGGTAAACCAGTTTGTATTCTGCTTCAGTCTAAAAAAAAAAAGAAGGAAAAAAAAAGGAGGCTCGAAATAGTTTTGCGGTTTTTCTGCACTAGTTAGTTTATTGCTGTTTATTTCCTTATGATTCTATATTTAAACCTTCCGATATCATAATACTGACGAGTTTGTGGTGGAAATGCACCACAGCTTTTGTCGAGGAAGGTATCCATAGCAACGCAATAACCCAAAATATACCTTTCTTTTTCACTTTCAAAATTGTGATTTCAAAATTGTGATATTATTTAGCGAGCAAGAGTCATTAACAATTATTACTCGATCCCGAATGGGCTCTTTAACAATTAGACCTCGAGCCCGAAAGGGCTACGGGCCAATAGCGCATGAGGCCGCAGGCCGAATGGGCTATTGACCCCTGGCCCTTGAGGGCGAGAGGTCTAATTGTTTTAGTATCACCCAACTAGTTGGACAAAAATAGTGAAAAATTATGTTACAAAATCACTAGAAACCTCGACAAAACGAGAAGCGTCCGCTAATTGTTTTCATGTTCAAAATCGGCGCTTTCGCTACTAGAGGTCTATTGATAATAGTCCCCTAGTAGCGTATCCAATCAGAATGCAGCATTGGCAATAGTCCACTAGTTGGGTGATACTAAAAAATAATAGCCAATGAGGTCGAAGGCCGAATCGGCTATATACTTGGGCGAGAGGAATAATTGTTTTAGTCAAATCTCACTAGGTCCATTCGCCAAAAGCGTTTTGGGGGCTGGTCATTTGCCATTTTCTGGCTTTCAAATCGACACTTTTCGCTAATAGGCCATAACTTATAGCCTACTAGAAGCTCAACCAATCAGAACGCAGCATTGACAATAGACCACTAGTGTGATTTGACTAATATGCTGATACAGCAAATTTACAATGCTGATTTTCCAAAATTCATGATCTATTTCCAGGTGATATACAAGATTATCAACCCCAAGTCTATCACTATGGGGCAGCTCTACGGATGTTTTGACCCCGTGTCTCATGAATGGTCTGATGGAGTACTCTCTAACTCATTCCGAGAGTACGCGTCATCTCTCACGGAGGACCGGAAGTGGCTTTTATTTGACGGACCAGTCGATGCTGTGTGGATAGAAAATATGAACACGGTGTTGGACGATAACAAAAAGGTAAACCTAATTAGTGCGCCGTCCCGTGCATTGATTTTTCAAATTGACCCTAATCACTCGTGATCACGTGCGCCGTCCGTGCATCGATTTTTCTGATTGACCCTAATTTCTCGTGTGATCACGTGCGCTGTCCGTGCATTGATTTTTCTGATTGACCCTAATCACTTGTGTGATCACGTGCGCCGTCCGTGCATCGATTTTTCTGATTGACCCTAATCACTCGTGTGATCACGTGCGCTGTCCGTGCATCAACTTTTCTGATAAACCCTAATCACTCATGTGATCACGTGCGCCGCCCCTGACTTGACACTTCTGATCATTTGGTGATCACGTGCGCTATCCGTGTATGACTTCCCTGATTGACCGTTATCACCGTTTTCGGAAGCTTTTTGTGCTGTCATTCACCATATAAACACTTGCTGCTGTTTGCGCTTGACCTCTACTTCATTACTTGTGATCACGTGCGCTGTCCGTGGATCGAATCTTCTAATTTGAAATAATCACTCGGTGATCACGAGCGCTGTCCGTGTATCAGCGCTTTTGTTTGGCTCTTATCACTTGTGATCACGTGCGCTGTCCGTGTATCGAGTCTTCTAATTTGGAATAATCACTCGGTGATCACGAGCGCTGTCCGTGCATCAGTGGTTTTGTTTGGCTCTTATCACTTGTGATCACGTGCGCTGTCCGTGGATCGAGTCTTCTAATTTGCACTAATCTCTTGGTGATCACGAGCGCTGTCCGTGCATCAGCGCTTTTGTTTGGCTCTTATCACTTGTGATCACGTGCGCTGTCCGTGTATCGAGTCTTCTGACTTCTAATCACCAGTTGCTCACGTGCGCTCTTTCCTTGTTGTTTTTATCCAGTTATGCCTCATGAGTGGTGAGATCATTCAAATGAGTAACAAGCAGAGCCTGATATTCGAGCCCGCGGACCTGG
Source organism: Scolanthus callimorphus (assembly GCA_033964015.1). Lineage (NCBI taxonomy): Eukaryota > Metazoa > Cnidaria > Anthozoa > Actiniaria > Edwardsiidae > Scolanthus > Scolanthus callimorphus. The sequence continues at coordinate 27,453,471 of CM066921.1, forward strand.
AGCAGGCGTCACCCGCTACCGTCAGCAGATGCGGTATGATTTACATGGAGCCTATACAGGTACGCCATTGAACCAACACTGTTACACGTCCTCATCTACACCATTGTATTCCAGATTTGATTTCTATAGGCTAGCGTCAATAGATCTAACCGGGTAACGCTGTTTACCCTTTTGTTATGGACGATTGCAGCTATAAAGGCGCGCTCTTCTTTATTCAGAAATGCCCAAGCCGTGTCCCACAACTACCAGAATGCAGCGCGCGCCTTTTGAAGAGTTCCCACATTTACCTACATGCAGCGCGCGCGTGCGTTATAAAATTTCTTTTGGAAAAGCCTGTTGATTTTTCACCAGATTTTTATGCCTTTCCAGTCAGTTACGAATTTCTGTTGGGGAGAGATATCCCTTACCAGAACAACAACAACATTATCACATCCTTTCAGTTGTGGATATCTGTTTACTTATAATACTGTTGAAAATCGTTAAAATTCTTATCAAAGTGCCCTGTATGGTTTTCTTCTATTCTAACATGCACATTTTCCAATCCTCCGTACCGGTACAATCCCTGAAATATAGAATTAATGACATTAGTCAAATCCCTTGTGCCATTTTGATTGGGCGAGCTAATGGTAGGCTAAAAGTGTAGCCTACTGTAAGAGTAAACCGTTGGAAATGAAACCCAGAGAAAATGGCAAATGACCAACTGCAGAACTTGATTTTGGTTAGAAAGAAAACTTATTCCCTCGCCCTCATGACCTTTAATCTAATATTCAATTCAAGCCCTATGGGCTATTGACTCAGAGCCCATTCAGGCTAGAGGAATAATTATTACGACAGGTTATTTTACAACTTCGAGCAACGTATGGCCCAAAAAAGTGTTACTCAATGATTTCTATCCTAATTTGTAGATTTGTGGTCCACATTTCGAAATATCACAAAAGGCAGAGGACTGGGTTCGCGCCGCCACAGAAATAATCGTTCAAAAATGGAAAAATTCTATAGAATCTATTTAGGCTGTGATTGACATCACCATTTTAGGTGCGAAAAAAATTTCTATCTGTTAAAAAAAAAAAAGTTTTCTCAGCTTCTCCTGGAAATTTTTTTACCAGGACGATAATACACGAACACTACCATGAAGACCTTTCAAATGAGACTAAATTCAAAGCAACCCTTTTTTTTATTTCGAGTAACAAGATGTTTTGCCGCTTTTTGGCAAAATTGTTCAAAGTTAAATAGTTCATGTTTGTCTGTTTGTTTGCCACAGCTTGGTTGGCGTCCTCTAGTGGAGTCTTACATGAACACATTACCGGAATGCCTGAGCAAAGAACACAGGGAGACCGTGCGGCTTATGTTCGACTGGCTCATAGAACCGTGCTTACGTACGTACTTTTATTACGTAAAAACAGCGCAGTACCGAAGGGTTTCTGCGGGTTGCGATCGTCCTGTTTCCCAATGCAGTACTGTGATGACACATAACCATTTATTGGTCCGGCAATAAAAACATTTGTGGCATTCCCGACTGATTTGCAAAGATGCTAGGATCACGGGATGGCACGTGCCAGGCACATGCCTGTTACCTTCATTGGGGTGGCACGCGCGCGCCAGCTAGCCAACCATTCAATTGACACCCCCTCTAGGGAACTCCACACGAGGTCCCAACCTGCGCCATCTTGGTCGTAAAGGAAATTTTTGCCCCACCATCCCCAGTCATCCCCAGACAAGGGCAAAAGAGGCCAACAATGTTTGATGTATAATTCTGTTTGGGATAATTAGATTCACTTCAAACTTGGTAATAACAAAGAAGAACTAAGACCTCACACATCCAATATGCTAATTAGTGTTTCCATGGTAACACGTTTGGCTATAGAAGTGATTTCTGGAAAAATAGGTAAAATCTGTGAAATATTCCCTAAGTTGTGAAAGTCTTCGAAACTTCCTGATTTGTTTGTCAACACAACCCAGAGTATTTTGACAAAGTATTGTAGTACTTTACTTGTAGGTGAATAAGTTTCAGATTTTCCCTATTTTTTAAACAGACAGCCCTTGTGTCAATAGCGTTACCATGGAAACAGTAATGAACATGTCAGAGGTTGAGAATTATACATAAAACATTATTGGCCTCTTTTGCCCTTGTCTTGTTGTGACGTCATTTTTTGCTAATTTGCATAAGTAAAAATCTTCAATATCTTTGAAACCAAAAGAGCTATGAACGCGAAATAAACGGCATTCTTCCTTATTTTGAATGTGCAATAAAATATGCTGATGTTTTCAAGATATGCTGATGTTTTCAAACCTCACTTATCGTCTTTATAAACGTATTTCAGCGTTTCCGATCATATTTTTATAGATGCCACAGAATTAGCCTGCGCAAACCGACATCACTTGGCGCTCGTCGAAAGAGTCTCTCGAACAGAGGCGTCTGCGCGCTCAAGCCAAACATTCCATACTGATGACGTAATCTGACCCAGATCTGGTCAGAAGAATTACGTGGCCATTTTAACTTTGTTGCATCTTTTTTCGTCTTATTTGAATACCTTACTATAAAATACTTTGAATGATATAAAAGTTAAATATCAAACAGTCAAACTGGCTGCGTAATACTTCTGGCCAGATCTGGGTAAAAATACGTCATCAGTATGGAATGTTTGGCTTCAGCGCGCAGACGCCTCTTTGCGAGAGAGTCTCTCGACGAGCGCCAAGTGGTGTCGGTTTTCGCAGGCTACACGATATGCTGATGTTTTCAAACCTCACTTATCGTCTTTATAAACGTATTTCAGCGGGTCTTTCTTGGTGTTGCAAGATGTATTGTATTTTGGATTGGAGCTATTGTATTCCATCTTATTGTTTCGTTCTACGGTCTTTTGTCTTCTATTGTCTTTATGCCTCTGGTGCCTTGCAACACCAAGAAAGAGCCATTTCAGCGTTTCCGATCATATTTTTATAGATGCCACAGAATGGACGGGCGGTAAACCGAGGCTATGTAAAAGCAACTCAATTGATTAGGTGCACTATTTTTGACAACTATAATTCACGGCTAAAAATAACGACTGAAATGATGGCGGTCACGGAGACTACCCAAATCGATTTGAGCTCGGTCATTCCTTGTTTCTGACCGGCAAAATACACATGCACAAGAGATGAAGACTCCTGCTAAATGTGGCTGGTGAAAATGTCCGGTGAGACAGAGATTTGAACGGTAAACTTTCAATTTTAGACTGACATTGTCCGATGGCAGGATCCTAATGTTAGCCCTGATGATTAAAACTAAAATCACAAGCTAATAGATGAGGGTATCTTCGAACTTGTGCAAACAGATTTGCGTAGTTCTTCACTAACATGGCGCTTCTCTCATAACTCCTTTTTCTACCGTAGATTTCATCCGCCATGACTGCAGGTTCTTCCTGACCTCTTCAAACATGCACCTTGTCTACTCCTTCCAAAGACTCTACACTTGCTTGATGGACGAGATTAGAGCTCAGGACCATGCGGAGGGAGCTGATAGATTATCCTCGCAACAGGTATGGAAACCTCACGTTGACAGACTCGCACAAAGTCGAGGAACGCATGGGATTATGCGAAAAATTAGCGGAGCGCAGGGAGTTGTGGGAAGGATTCGCAAGGCGCGCAACGGATGTTGATAATCCATTGCGCGCCGTCTCGCTAAGCCTTCCCATAATTCCCTGCGCTCCTTTACTTTTCTACTATGTAGCAGCGAAGTAAGTACGAGTCTTGAGAGTTGTTGTATCGCAATGATCCAATTTCTAATATTCGTGTTTTGTTTTTGGCAATTTTCTGTTGTCAACCAAAACTTTGGGCTCAGAAAACAGAGAAAAAGAAGCCAAACCTAGTTAAGAAAACGGACTGTTTGAACTATCTTGGATGTTGGGATTGTTTCCAGATTACCAACTGGCTGATGGGCCTATTCATCTTCTCAATCGTGTGGAGCATCGGCGGCACACTGAATGGAGACAGCAGGAAGAAGTTTGACGCGTTCTTCCGACTTCTCATCAGCGGGACAGATAAGGATCATCCCAAGCCCAAGGAGATCAAGATGAGTAAGGTAATAAGCGATCCCTTTGATCTCATTACATACAAAGTACTGAGTGATCTCTCTGATCTCGCAGTTTCATTTTGTTAGGCACTGAATGATCTCTGATCTCATTACATATAAGACTAGAGTGATCTATCTGATCTCCTAGTTTCTTTTTTAAGAATACTGAATGATGTCTGATCTCATTACATATAATGTTTGCCACAGCAAACAAACACACAAACCAACAAGATACAGACAGACAACCACCCTGCTCGAATGATCGAAATGACACACTAATTTAGTCCAGTCCCTGAACTCTTCGCGGCTCCGTTGTTGCATGTGGTCGCCGAAAAGGAGAGTCCAGAAACCTTTCTATGCGCATGCGCTAGGTCAGACAAAGAACATGGGTTTTTTCGTTAGTGCGCATGATCCAAATACCGCTGTCGGAAATTGATTGGCATCATGAATTTTGTCCATCAAGATCGGACGCCCTTTTGACCGTTCCTGCGAAAATTCAACAAACTCCGAACAGCGGTATTTGGATCATGCGCACTAACAAAAAAAAAAGTTCTTAGTCAAATCTAGCGCATGCGTATGCAGAGGTTTCTGGACTCTCCTTCGGCGACCACAGTCAACAAAGGAGCCATGAAGGAGAGTTCAGGAACTGGACTAGCACTAATTAAATTTTGTTTTCACAGCAAAACGTGTTCCCTGACCGCGGTACCGTGTTTGACTACTACTTTGTCAAGCAGGCCGGTGGATCCTGGAACAACTGGATCGAGCTGACGGACAAAGGCAAGTCTGGTATTGGCAAAAACGCGAAGGTAAGGGCTATCACTTTAGCAGTACTCATAGTAATGTTATAATGTGAAGCATTAAAACCACAATGACTCACTCCCGGGGGGAATCTCCCATATTTTTTTGGTCGGGAATGTTCGTCGGCTCTTGTTCAAAACTCGCTTTGTTTTGCCTCCGTCCATATCAACCCCTTTTCTGACCTTTTCGTAAGTTATGGGGAAAGGTCCAAGAACTCCTTTTGCAAAATAGTTCCCATTTCGTCTGCTTTAAAGCTAGGTACGTGTATTATATACCGTTTCCGCGATACGTTGTCACTGGAAGAAGCAACAAACCTTGGTGCGCTAGGGAGTATGGGTAATATTTATTTTATTTTTTGTAAAATATTAGAAACAAACAAACTTAGAAATGTGCTGAAATGTCATGATTTTACCAGTGGTTGCGATAACTGTCTGAACTCAGATCAAACAGTAGCAGTTTAGATGCTCCCATTATCCTTAGCGCTTCAAGCTTATAGACTTTTTGGGTGACAACGTTTCCCGGAAACGGTATATATATCATTTTAAAGCTTTTGAAGAGTCGAAAACAAATATAATCTTTAAACTATTAATCAATTTTAAAAATCAATAAATATTTGTCAAAAGCTGAATTTATCGTTATGAATAAACTATTCTTGGCTACCCTGCTTTCTAGGTTAGTGAGCTGACGATTGAAACAGATGACACAGCTCGTCAGATCTTCTTCCTTAACACGTTTCTGCCCCACGAGGTCCCTCTTCTGTTTGTTGGTCCGACGGGTACTGGCAAGTCTGCTATCACTAACAATCATTTGATGAAGATGCCAAAGGAAAAGTGAGTGCTGAGAGGCGAGAGGCAGAGGGAGAAGTTCCCAATATTGAAAATAAGAGTGCCCACCTCCCTCTTAACATTTTATTTGTGAATCTTAAATTTGACCAGCTGTTTTCTCTCTTCTAGTGAAATCGTATAACAATTTAGTATCAAAAAACAGGGTTAGTACGCATCCTGGAAATCCTGGATTTTCATTTCCTTCCTGGAAAGACCTTGAAATTCCTGGAATTTTAAGGAAAATCCTTAAAAACTCCTGGAAAAATGTTTGGTTGGGTGAATCAGTCAATTTCGTGAATCTGATTTTGGGCTGCAAATTATGACATCCCTCAGACTTATAATTTTGTTTTGTTTGTTTGTTTTATTATTATTGTTATTACTATTTTTTTTTTTTGGGGGGGGGGGGGAGGGGGGAGGGGGGGGGGGGGTGAGGGGACATTCGTACCCAATAAAAACTCCTGGAAAGTAACTAAAGACTTCCTGGAAAATCCTGGATTTTGTCATTCATAAAGCGTACGAACCCTGAAAAAAGGTAGTTTCAATCGCGCCGTTGAAATGTCAAAACCACAGAACGCCGTTTTGCATCACGTGATGACTGAGCACTGACTGTTTAATTGGCTGAAAGACATCAAACCTAAAGTTGTCACGTGATAAAAATTTACAACCCGCAGGCTTTAAATTGAAACCGCTCGATTGGTACCTGTTTTTATAGTACGAATTATGGCGAAAATTGCAGGGAAAGATTGTAGGAGGATTGTAGGATCGTAACAGTGGTTTGAATATTTCTAAACTCAGCATGTGGTTTGTTTATTTCCAAATTCTAAATTATTTCTGATTTATAATTCTTCAGGTATCTACCAGTCAATATCAACTTCTCCGCGCGTACAAGCGCGCAACAGACACAAGATATTATCATGGGGAAACTGGACAGGTAGGGTTGGTTCACATTATTCACTTCTATTTTTAACGGCGCTTACATCTACGACGACGGTTGCGATTACAATTACGACGCTGATGTGAGCTATCTGACAGGGTGTCCACTGGTCCTTGAAAACCTGAAAGTCATGGATTTTAGAAATGTCTTTTTCTAGGCCTAGAAAGTCCTGGATTTTTTTACAAAAGCCCATCGAAGTCATTACAAGTCATGGACATTTTCTTCCTGGGTGTGTTTCTTGTAACATTTTGAATTAAAGGATTCTCATGTAGCTCTTACCGTGCGCGAAAACCTGCATTTTTCGTTATGAAAGGTCATTAATTTGTCGAAACATCATTGGAAAGGTCCTTGAAATTTAGTCCTTGGAATTTTGAAAGCCGGAAAATATGGGAACCCTGTCTGTTGTGAACTCTCAATTTCGGAGGATATATATATATATATTTTTTCCAGTCCTTTCTAATATTTTTTGTCCATCCCGATGGTGACATATAACCACTCCCATAACTCATTTCTTTCATTTGTGCAGACGTCGTAAAGGCGTGTACGGCCCCCACCCGGCAAGAAGTGTGTCCTGTTTGTAGACGATCTCAACATGCCGTCAAAAGAAAAGTACGGAGCCCAGCCACCCATAGAGCTTCTAAGACAGGTAAACCATCCTTGTTAAACGTGAGCCATGAATCATCCCAAAAATGATAAAATTAGAATTGTTGCTTTAAATTCTGTGATTCAAAAAGGGCGACAATCGAGAGCTCGCTGGGGAGGCTCTTGTACGTACAAAAATACAGCTTTGTCTCGCCTTTGAAAAACGTGTCTGGCAAAGTAACACTGACATTCTATTCGTTTGCTAGTTCCTTTTCAATTTATTATATACCTTCGATCTATTATATACCTTCGATCAATTTATTATATACCTTCGATCACATGCGCCAGTGGCTGTCACCAGAGCCTCCCATCGAGCATTCACGTACCCAGAGCTCCCCGGCTCGTCTGCTCGCGGGAGGAGGCTCTGAGGACATCCATTTGAGGGCCTTCCCTGATTGGCTGATTTTGAACGTTGGGGCATGCGCATAAAGTTATTTCTCTCAACGGCTTTAAATCTCGCGCATGCGTCAGTGGCTGTCACCATTGCAATAGATTCATCCTATGCGATGTTTCGGGTCCGATTTTATTAGTTTCAAAGTGTAACTCGGCCATGATCATTTTTCTTCTTCTTTTTTAGTTACTTGACCACGGTCATTGGTATGATCTCAGGGACACTTCAAAGTTGGAGCTTCTAGATGTGGTGCGTAACTATTTTCGGTTCGCAGTTTTTTTTGTATAGATTATTGTATTACAGTTTAGTGTAATCACAATCACACTCGACCTTACAATTGTTTTCAGAATACCTTTTCCGCGTCACGCTGCAAAGTTGGTTTCCCGTGTTCTCAACTAGTTTGTCAAGTTCGCAACCAGGTTCCCAACTTTCGCATCTAACTTGAGAATCTTTGTCTCGGAAACTCAAACGTTAACTGCTTAGGTTTCTTTGGCACTGATCTGTGAATATCGAAACATTTTACCTGAACTCTGAGCTGCCGAATTACGCAGTTATTTAGGAACTTGTTTGCGAACTTAGGAAGCTAGTTGGGAACACGGGAGCCAACTTCGCAACCTGGCGCGGAAAAGTATTGTGAAAACAACTCTAATCGGAAGTTCCTACCTCCTTCCGATGAGGCATGGATATTCGTCATGTCATGGGAGGACAGATGGCGATTGTGCTCACGCGGCTTTGCTATATAGATGGTTTGGACCAGAAATGCGTAAAAAGGAAACAAAAGATAGGCATAGAGCTGATTTCACAAGATTGTGGTTAAATCAAACGCAAAGTAAATACACCAATTCTGAACAAAACGTGTAGGAGTAAACGCAAAGTAAGTGCGAATTACTCACTACAGTCAAGACATACGGAATCTCCTCTAATGACACTGGTGTTTATAAACAACGTCGCTACGTTTCTGGCGTTGATGGGAAGATACTTTATTCTTGGATTGCACTCATTCCTATGGGAATAAATCACAAAAGCGCGGCGGCCATTTTGGTGTACAGAACAAAAGCATTTCCTTTGATGTCCATTTCAGATGTTCGTCAGTGCCATGGGTCCCCCTGGCGGGGGAAGGAATGACATCACAGGCCGGTTTGTACGTCATACAAATGTCATCTCCATCGACTCCTTCGACGATAACACGATGAACAAGATATTCACTTCAATCGCCGACTGGCACTTCGCCAAGGGGTTCGACGCGTCCTTCCAGCGACTGGGAAAGGTGAGGAATATATCCTTGCGCACCCCTAAATGAGCTCAATTTAATGCCATTTTAGATGCGCGCCAGCGTCACGCCAAACCAAATACAATAGGCTTTTTCCGCTTGAGTGGGGGGACCTGTTGTTTGGGTACATGAATATTAAATAGCATGCTCGTCAATGAAAGAAAATAACTGCCAGCTGGGGAAACCACAGGTATCCCGCTCAAGCGTCTATTCGGCTCAACAGAAGCACGGCAGTGGTAAAAACGCCGGTCAAATACCAAATTGCCGCGCCAAATTGTGTTAGTCCGACAATAGCACCGCAGAGCAAGTAGTGCTACAGTCGAGTCAGTCGCATCGGATTCACGTATCGGGCCCGATTCTCGTTCAAGTAAAGCAAACGCACTGAAGGATGGCCGTAAATATCGTCCCGACAAATCGCAGTCTGCCATTGCACCATTAAGGTTACTGAGAACCTTCGCGCACCTCCTCGGAAAAAAATCATGCAACTCCTTAGTTTAACCAAAACATGTCAACCTATATATCGTTGGAAAGCTTATGAAATGGACTAGCTACAATGGCGGACAAAACTGTTGGGACACTAGTGCCTTTTAACCCTCATTTCATGATACTTTATTGTAAAATATGTTTGTCAACCCCCCTCCCCCGGTACAATGTTGTTTAAGAGCATGACAAAGTGTACCGAGCTAATTTCTCAACATTGTGACCGGGGAGAGGGGATTTTCATGTTAGTTTTTCTAGAGCTCTCAGTTTCACGTCATTCGGCCCTGAATAACGGGCAGTGTCCCAACAAGTATTGTCCGCCATTGTCTGAAAGTGCATAAAACTAAAACACGCATTTAAGCTTGATTGTTTGTATATTTTTTATTCTCCTTAGGAATATAGTATGGTAAGTGATTGATTCAGTTGTAGAGCTAATAAAAATCGGAAATTTCTTTCGGTTTTGCTAGTGAAGAGGTGCTCCAATATATTGGGATTCCTGTGGTTTTCGCGCGAGCGCTCGGCAAATGAGACATATATTTGTTCACGTTCTTGTTATGTTTCCATATGGATTTGATAAAATAGTACGAGTCGACGACAACGAGAGCATTTCGGAGCTGCTTAAATCACCGAACTCAGCAGCGAAATTAGCGAGAGATCGCACCTTCCGTGCGATGCTTTGCCTTGTTAATCACGCAAAGGAAGTCACGCGATGTGTGACTGAATGAATTGTTTTTCTTCGCTGCGAGCTGAAATTTAATTTTATTGATCTAGTTTCTTGATATCTATGCTTAGTGAGATAAACGTCAGATATGTAGCGCTTTGAATTTGCAAAAACCCTTAAATATTAACGATTAACCACGGTCAACCACGATTAACCATCACTCAATTAGGAAAGAAACTATTTTATATTCTCTACGGCTATCAATGGTTAATCGTGGTTAATCGTAGTTTTTTAGGATCATATGCTCGGATTTGTACATGCAGTGATAGAATACGTCTAGATATCATCAAGGGTTTCAATTGTAGAATGACATCGTCTTTTAGCTTTAGTATCAAGGCGAGAGTTTATTTTCCATATTTGGGTTGCCTGTGGTGGAGGCTATACTTGCACAACACGTGCGCGTTGCAATGTAAATGAGACCGGAATAAATCAAAGGTGTTATAGTTCTATTGCTTCCTTTTTCTTCTCAGGCATGTGCATGCATCATAAGTCTTTTTCAAGAAATGTTAGCGTTCACTGCACGAACTCTCTTAAAAACACGCATGATTTTTCTTTCCTGTGCTACCGTAAGTTTTTTGGGCCGCCCACCTTTGTGCTTCTCCGTACCTTCTAAGTTGTCTTTATCGATACAATTCCGCAGCCTATGATAACTTCACCTTGAAATTTTAAGCTTTTTACAAACCCTCGTCCCCGGTAGTTGTCTCAGCGTTTCGCTGTGTAGAATGAATGCCCCTTTAAGCGGAGAAATACGGCCGTGAAAAGCCATGACCACTGCTTAGCACTTCTAATTTCTGTTATGTCACAATCCAACTGACCCTCGAATTTACGTTCTGTAATGCAATTTTACTCAAAGACGTTACAGATCCGATAACAAGCTACACATCCACGTTGCTTGTTCTATTACTTAATCAAATACTTTAAAAAATCCGGTCAGTTGTTTGTTTATTACGCAAACACGGCAGTAATAAAAGGTACCCTGTCTAATTTTTGCCTCAGACAATGGCGGACAAAACTGTTGGGACACTAGTGCCTTTTAACCCTCATTTCATGATACTTTATTGTAAAATATGTTTGTCAACCCCCCTCCCCCGTACAATGTTGTTTAAGAGCATGACAAAGTGTACCGAGCTAATTTCTCAACATTGTGACCGGGGAGAGGGGATTTTCATGTTAGTTTTTCTAGAGCTCTCAGTTTCACGTCATTCGGCCCTGAATAACGGGCAGTGTCCCAACAAGTATTGTCCGCCATTGTCTGAAAGTGCATAAAACTAAAACACGCATTTAAGCTTGATTGTTTGTATATTTTTTATTCTCCTTAGGAATATAGTATGGTAAGTGATTGATTCAGTTGTAGAGCTAATAAAAATCGGAAATTTCTTTCGGTTTTGCTAGTGAAGAGGTGCTCCAATATATTGGGATTCCTGTGGTTTTCGCGCGAGCGCTCGGCAAATGAGACATATATTTGTTCACGTTCTTGTTATGTTTCCATATGGATTTGATAAAATAGTACGAGTCGACGACAACGAGAGCATTTCGGAGCTGCTTAAATCACCGAACTCAGCAGCGAAATTAGCGAGAGATCGCACCTTCCGTGCGATGCTTTGCCTTGTTAATCACGCAAAGGAAGTCACGCGATGTGTGACTGAATGAATTGTTTTTCTTCGCTGCGAGCTGAAATTTAATTTTATTGATCTAGTTTCTTGATATCTATGCTTAGTGAGATAAACGTCAGATATGTAGCGCTTTGAATTTGCAAAAACCCTTAAATATTAACGATTAACCACGGTCAACCACGATTAACCATCACTCAATTAGGAAAGAAACTATTTTATATTCTCTACGGCTATCAATGGTTAATCGTGGTTAATCGTAGTTTTTTAGGATCATATGCTCGGATTTGTACATGCAGTGATAGAATACGTCTAGATATCATCAAGGGTTTCAATTGTAGAATGACATCGTCTTTTAGCTTTAGTATCAAGGCGAGAGTTTATTTTCCATATTTGGGTTGCCTGTGGTGGAGGCTATACTTGCACAACACGTGCGCGTTGCAATGTAAATGAGACCGGAATAAATCAAAGGTGTTATAGTTCTATTGCTTCCTTTTTCTTCTCAGGCATGTGCATGCATCATAAGTCTTTTTCAAGAAATGTTAGCGTTCACTGCACGAACTCTCTTAAAAACACGCATGATTTTTCTTTCCTGTGCTACCGTAAGTTTTTTGGGCCGCCCACCTTTGTGCTTCTCCGTACCTTCTAAGTTGTCTTTATCGATACAATTCCGCAGCCTATGATAACTTCACCTTGAAATTTTAAGCTTTTTACAAACCCTCGTCCCCGGTAGTTGTCTCAGCGTTTCGCTGTGTAGAATGAATGCCCCTTTAAGCGGAGAAATACGGCCGTGAAAAGCCATGACCACTGCTTAGCACTTCTAATTTCTGTTATGTCACAATCCAACTGACCCTCGAATTTACGTTCTGTAATGCAATTTTACTCAAAGACGTTACAGATCCGATAACAAGCTACACATCCACGTTGCTTGTTCTATTACTTAATCAAATACTTTAAAAAATCCGGTCAGTTGTTTGTTTATTACGCAAACACGGCAGTAATAAAAGGTACCCTGTCTAATTTTTGCCTCAGACAATGGCGGACAAAACTGTTGGGACACTAGTGCCTTTTAACCCTCATTTCATGATACTTTATTGTAAAATATGTTTGTCAACCCCCCTCCCCCGGTACAATGTTGTTTAAGAGCATGACAAAGTGTACCGAGCTAATTTCTCAACATTGTGACCGGGGAGAGGGGATTTTCATGTTAGTTTTTCTAGAGCTCTCAGTTTCACGTCATTCGGCCCTGAATAACGGGCAGTGTCCCAACAAGTATTGTCCGCCATTGTCTGAAAGTGCATAAAACTAAAACACGCATTTAAGCTTGATTGTTTGTATATTTTTTATTCTCCTTAGGAATATAGTATGCTAAGTGATTGATTCAGTTGTAGAGCTAATAAAAATCGGAAATTTCTTTCGGTTTTGCTAGTGAAGAGGTGCTCCAATATATTGGGATTCCTGTGGTTTTCGCGCGAGCGCTCGGCAAATGAGACATATATTTGTTCACGTTCTTGTTATGTTTCCATATGGATTTGATAAAATAGTACGAGTCGACGACAACGAGAGCATTTCGGAGCTGCTTAAATCACCGAACTCAGCAGCGAAATTAGCGAGAGATCGCACCTTCCGTGCGATGCTTTGCCTTGTTAATCACGCAAAGGAAGTCACGCGATGTGTGACTGAATGAATTGTTTTTCTTCGCTGCGAGCTGAAATTTAATTTTATTGATCTAGTTTCTTGATATCTATGCTTAGTGAGATAAACGTCAGATATGTAGCGCTTTGAATTTGCAAAAACCCTTAAATATTAACGATTAACCACGGTCAACCACGATTAACCATCACTCAATTAGGAAAGAAACTATTTTATATTCTCTACGGCTATCAATGGTTAATCGTGGTTAATCGTAGTTTTTTAGGATCATATGCTCGGATTTGTACATGCAGTGATAGAATACGTCTAGATATCATCAAGGGTTTCAATTGTAGAATGACATCGTCTTTTAGCTTTAGTATCAAGGCGAGAGTTTATTTTCCATATTTGGGTTGCCTGTGGTGGAGGCTATACTTGCACAACACGTGCGCGTTGCAATGTAAATGAGACCGGAATAAATCAAAGGTGTTATAGTTCTATTGCTTCCTTTTTCTTCTCAGGCATGTGCATGCATCATAAGTCTTTTTCAAGAAATGTTAGCGTTCACTGCACGAACTCTCTTAAAAACACGCATGATTTTTCTTTCCTGTGCTACCGTAAGTTTTTTGGGCCGCCCACCTTTGTGCTTCTCCGTACCTTCTAAGTTGTCTTTATCGATACAATTCCGCAGCCTATGATAACTTCACCTTGAAATTTTAAGCTTTTTACAAACCCTCGTCCACGGTAGTTGTCTCAGCGTTTCGCTGTGTAGAATGAATGCCCCTTTAAGCGGAGAAATACGGCCGTGAAAAGCCATGACCACTGCTTAGCACTTCTAATTTCTGTTATGTCACAATCCAACTGACCCTCGAATTTACGTTCTGTAATGCAATTTTACTCAAAGACGTTACAGATCCGATAACAAGCTACACATCCACGTTGCTTGTTCTATTACTTAATCAAATACTTTAAAAAATCCGGTCAGTTGTTTGTTTATTACGCAAACACGGCAGTAATAAAAGGTACCCTGTCTAATTTTTGCCTCAGACAATGGCGGACAAAACTGTTGGGACACTAGTGCCTTTTAACCCTCATTTCATGATACTTTATTGTAAAATATGTTTGTCAACCCCCCTCCCCCGGTACAATGTTGTTTAAGAGCATGACAAAGTGTACCGAGCTAATTTCTCAACATTGTGACCGGGGAGAGGGGATTTTCATGTTAGTTTTTCTAGAGCTCTCAGTTTCACGTCATTCGGCCCTGAATAACGGGCAGTGTCCCAACAAGTATTGTCCGCCATTGTCTGAAAGTGCATAAAACTAAAACACGCATTTAAGCTTGATTGTTTGTATATTTTTTATTCTCCTTAGGAATATAGTATGGTAAGTGATTGATTCAGTTGTAGAGCTAATAAAAATCGGAAATTTCTTTCGGTTTTGCTAGTGAAGAGGTGCTCCAATATATTGGGATTCCTGTGGTTTTCGCGCGAGCGCTCGGCAAATGAGACATATATTTGTTCACGTTCTTGTTATGTTTCCATATGGATTTGATAAAATAGTACGAGTCGACGACAACGAGAGCATTTCGGAGCTGCTTAAATCACCGAACTCAGCAGCGAAATTAGCGAGAGATCGCACCTTCCGTGCGATGCTTTGCCTTGTTAATCACGCAAAGGAAGTCACGCGATGTGTGACTGAATGAATTGTTTTTCTTCGCTGCGAGCTGAAATTTAATTTTATTGATCTAGTTTCTTGATATCTATGCTTAGTGAGATAAACGTCAGATATGTAGCGCTTTGAATTTGCAAAAACCCTTAAATATTAACGATTAACCACGGTCAACCACGATTAACCATCACTCAATTAGGAAAGAAACTATTTTATATTCTCTACGGCTATCAATGGTTAATCGTGGTTAATCGTAGTTTTTTAGGATCATATGCTCGGATTTGTACATGCAGTGATAGAATACGTCTAGATATCATCAAGGGTTTCAATTGTAGAATGACATCGTCTTTTAGCTTTAGTATCAAGGCGAGAGTTTATTTTCCATATTTGGGTTGCCTGTGGTGGAGGCTATACTTGCACAACACGTGCGCGTTGCAATGTAAATGAGACCGGAATAAATCAAAGGTGTTATAGTTCTATTGCTTCCTTTTTCTTCTCAGGCATGTGCATGCATCATAAGTCTTTTTCAAGAAAGTTAGCGTTCACTGCACGAACTCTCTTAAAAACACGCATGATTTTTCTTTCCTGTGCTACCGTAAGTTTTTTGGGCCGCCCACCTTTGTGCTTCTCCGTACCTTCTAAGTTGTCTTTATCGATACAATTCCGCAGCCTATGATAACTTCACCTTGAAATTTTAAGCTTTTTACAAACCCTCGTCCCCGTAGTTGTCTCAGCGTTTCGCTGTGTAGAATGAATGCCCCTTTAAGCGGAGAAATACGGCCGTGAAAAGCCATGACCACTGCTTAGCACTTCTAATTTCTGTTATGTCACAATCCAACTGACCCTCGAATTTACGTTCTGTAATGCAATTTTACTCAAAGACGTTACAGATCCGATAACAAGCTACACATCCACGTTGCTTGTTCTATTACTTAATCAAATACTTTAAAAAATCCGGTCAGTTGTTTGTTTATTACGCAAACACGGCAGTAATAAAAGGTACCCTGTCTAATTTTTGCCTCAGACAATGGCGGACAAAACTGTTGGGACACTAGTGCCTTTTAACCCTCATTTCATGATACTTTATTGTAAAATATGTTTGTCAACCCCCCTCCCCCGGTACAATGTTGTTTAAGAGCATGACAAAGTGTACCGAGCTAATTTCTCAACATTGTGACCGGGGAGAGGGGATTTTCATGTTAGTTTTTCTAGAGCTCTCAGTTTCACGTCATTCGGCCCTGAATAACGGGCAGTGTCCCAACAAGTATTGTCCGCCATTGTAACTATGACAAAAAGAAATAACTTTTTGATAAACAGAATTTTTTTGAAGGTTTTATTTAAAATGTGGGTGTGACACTTTCAAGAGCTATCGCTGCCGAACTGCTTGACCTTGACTCCCAAGTAAAACATTGTTTTAATCCTTAAAGGTGTTTCTCAAAAACCGTGTCAGCGTTTTTTAAAATTTTGCGTTGTTCAAAAGTTATGGAACTTTTAAATTTCCAAGGTCAAATTTTATAGAATTTTCACGCTCTAAAAATTTTTAAAAATCATAACTTTTGAAGTAAAGAAAATTTTAAAAACGCAGACACGGTTTTTGAGAAACACCTTTAAGGATTAAAACGCTGTGTTTCTTGGGAGTCAAGGTCAAGCAGTTCGACGGCGATAGCTCTTGAAAATGTCACACTCAATTTTTTTATAAAAGCTTTAAAAAAATCTGTTTAATAAAACGTTACTTCTTTTTGCCATAGCCTGCTAGTCCATTCTATAAGCTTTCCAACGATATATAGGTTGACATGTTTTGGTTAAACTAAGGACGAGTATGATTTTTTTTCCGAGGACGTGCGCGAAGGTTCTCAGTAACCTTAATTCCTTTGTGCATCAGTACAACAAATATCCATGGCTTGTGGTTAGCTGTTAGGGAGAGGTGCGTTTGCCACGTTAGGGAACGACCACCTGAAATGGTCACAATGGGTTAGTGGCCGGGAAATGTCAGGGAGTTTATTTAAAGGCCCATCACCAACCGGTGATCCATTGTTTTTCGGCTGCTCTGATTGGCTAAGAGTCCGCAAAGGCTCTCGGTTGGTGATGGGCCTTTAATTGACGGTTGGGAAACGTGTTTTTAAGTGGGGTCAACACGAACAATTTTTATTTGATAAAATGTATTTGAACGTGTGGACGTGCATCAATTAATTACCGGATGTTGCCTGTTTATAAGCGCCAACAATTGCTCGTGTAGACGTTACTTTAGAAGCACTTTATGCCATGACCGGCTCATGTTTCCGTTCTTTTCAGATTGTAGTCATGGCGACAATGCAAGTGTACAAATCCGCCGTGGAGAAGTTCCTCCCCACCCCTAGCAAGTCGCACTACGTGTTCAACTTGCGTGACTTTGCGCGCGTCACGTTTGGCGTGCTACTAGTTCCCGCGAGTCACATGACAGAAGGCGACAAGCTGATTCGTCTGTGGATCCACGAGGTTTACAGGGTCTTCTATGATAGGCTGATCGATGACCCTGATAGACAGATGTTCTTTGACGTCATCAAGAATACCATTAAAGAGCAGTTTAAACTGGAGATGGACAGACTTGTCGGACATCTTGTACCGACCGGACAGAAACTGAAAGATGAACACATCAGGTTTGTCCGCTAGACAAAATAGTCCAGTAAACGAAGTAAATTTTATAGGCGAGGTTCGACAAAATTTGTAACAAAGCCCATTCACCTTAAATCTGTTTATATGCGTCCAAATAGTGCACACATAAAAATCCACCCGAATCCGACCATGGCAACCTCTTTATTTCGACCATCGAAAATCAAAGATGGCCGCCAAATCCAAGATGGCCGCCATTTTCGAACAAAAACCCAAATCAAACAGTTATCCAATATGTAACAAAGCCCACTTACCCTAAATCTGTTAATATGCCTCCAAATAATGCACACATAAAAATCTACCCGAATCCGACCATGGCAACCTCTTTATTTCGACCATCGAAAATCCAAGATGGCCGCCAAATCCAAGATGGCCGCCATTTTTAAACAAAAACCAAAATAAAACAGTTAAACAATATATTACAAAACTCATTCACCCTAAATTTGTCTGTTTGCGTCCAAATAGGGCAAACATAAAAATCTACCCAAATCCGACCATGGCAGCCTCTTTATTTCGACCATCGAAAATCCTAGATGGCCGCCATTTTGAACCAAAAAAAAAAAAACGGCAACTACAATTCATAAAGCCGAGAAGGAAAATACGTTTTTTTAATATATAATTCTCTTTATTAGTCAATCTTTAAAAAATATGGTTAAAAGCCAAAGGCAGTAATATTTAATAATGATTGAATTGATACAAATAACAATTTAAGTGCCCTTAGCTGCCAATGTGTGTTGTTGTTCGTTCTTTGTTGTATGAAGTTTGTCGCTACATAATCAAATGTTATTATAACTCTGGAGCTAACCAGAAAACTTAAGTTGATTTACAGGGTCTCATGGGGTTAACCGCCAAGCGTCAAAAGCCGAAAAAATTAAGCGTCAAGCGTCAAATTGCGAAAATATTCAACCGTCAAAAAATATTAACCGTCAAAAAGGTTTACCGTAAAAAAAAACTTATTTCGTCACTGTCAATAAGGGACCGGTCATTACTTATCGCCTGGGGGGGGGGGGGGGGGGGGGGGGGGGATTTTTTGGGGAATCGCTTCATTTGTGGGTAAGCGAAAGGGGGGATCTCTCGAAACCTGATGCCCTGAAAGGGGGATCACAAGAAATTCCCTAAGGAGTGATTCCAGCAAGTTCTATATCATCATGTGCATTTAAAAATTTTGGCGCGTGAAGACAACGCGCAACGAAGACAATATCTCCCAGAAATAATCCCCCACGTACAAGCCTGGCGGGCAGTCGCTACTTCTTTGAAAGAACTGGCACCTTAGGTGAGTTCGACGTTACAGGCATAGAAATTCACCGGGCCGCATTTTATGCATATGAATAATAAAATTTCTTTAGGCGCGCACAATAAAGGTAGTAAGAGCTTCTATGGGTTGCAATTGTTTGGTAATTGTTTGCTATTGCTGAAAGTCTATCATAGACGATTATTTTGAGGGATTTTTCACGCTTTTTTATGTTACCACAAAAGATATGTAATGCATTGTACTTTTGTACTAAACAATATCCAAATTAACCATCAAGAACAAAAATTAACCGTCAACCGTCAAAAAGCGTATTTTTTAACGGTCAACCGTCAGAGCCATACCGCCATTGAGATCCTGGATTTAGCTCCTGGGACCTTAAACCTAACTAGAATACTTTTCTTTCTTCTGTAACTTTCCCTACACCCCTTTTAATAGTAAAAAAGTATCGTCTGAAATTGTAGGGAAAAGGAACAGGGAAAAAAGGCGAAAAATAAAAGTATGTATGAATAATTGTATGTATCCTGGGGGGAATCCCAAATTTTTTGGTCGGGGATGATCGTCGTATCTTTTAGGGGTTAAATCACGGAGTTTGGTCTCTTTTAGGAGTGATCTTGATCTTCTTCATGCGTGCATCATGCGTGTTCGAAATGGAAGCATGGAAACTATAAATATAACTGTTCTGTAAAGCATAACGAGCTGCACTCAGAGAAAAAGTTACCAAGTTTCGAATTTGATGGAAGCAAACTTTATTTACATACCGACTGTTGAAAAAGCCATACGAATGATGATAGACGGTATGAGCAGACAAAACGGAAGCGAGAAGATGAATCTACTGATGTTGGACCAACACTTCGTTCAAAAAGAGGCAGATTTTTTTCCGGTTTATCGATAGAGATAAAGCAAAACTATTCCCTCCCAACAGTTCAGTGAACAGTCCGTCGGCCCCTCCCAGCAATACCGCGTGACCAGGTAAGTTAAAAACAGGAAACAATTATGAAGAATTATGGAGCTAAAAATTCTGCAGTCAGTAGTTGGTGAGACGGTATCAGCGTATTCGTTTTCACAGAAGAATCACGTCACGACCCTTACCTCAAGTAGAGCTGGATCCACAACACTTGTATCAACGCCTTCTTCAGTTGGGTGTCAGAGACATCCCTCTTTCTTAAATACTCGGCTACGAATGGCGGTCATCTTGGATTTTCGATTTGGTTTTTGTTCAAAAATGGTGGCCATCTTGAATTTGGCGGCCATCTTGGATTTTCGATGGTCGAAATAAAGAGGTTGCCATGGTCGGATTCGGGTAGAGTTTTATTTGTGCACTATTTGAACGCATAGAAACAGATTTAGGATGCGTCAGCTTTGTTACATATTTTGTAACTGTTTTATTTGATTTTTGTTCAAAATGGCGGCCATCTTGGATTTGGCGGCCATCTTGGATTTTCGATGGTCGAAATAAAGAGGTTGCCAAAGGCGGATTCGGGTGGATTTTTATGTGTGCACTATTTGGACGCATATATACAGATTTAGAGTAAGTGGGCTTTGTTACATATTGTGTAAATGTTTTATTTGGATTTTTGTTCAAAATGGCGGCCATCTTGGATTTGGCGGCCATCTTGGATTTTCGATGGTCGAAATAAAGAGGTTGCCATGGTCGGATTCGGGTGGATTTTTATGTGTGCACTATTTGGATGCATATAAACAGATTTAAGGTGAATGGGCTTTGTTACAAATTTTGTCGAACCTAAGTCATTCGTTTACTGGACTAAAAAGTAAAATAAGTAAATTCATTTTACGACAGTGACGTCATTTTACCAAATAACGTCAAAATTGTGGCAAACCAGTTACGAACCGGTTTATCGCGCGCATTTTAATGGCTTCCCGATCGTATGCTAGTCAAAACATGTACGTTTTCTAGTGAATCTGGAACAGAAATGGAAATATTTCTCTTTGTCGTATAATAAATACGTCATTAGATTTTTTCATGTTATACTAGCGGACATTTTACTCCTGCTAAAAAATCCCAAGTGGCCGGGAGGCAAACCACTTGGCTATAGACGCTTTAATAATAAGTCCAACGACGGATGCCGGTTTTCCGCGAATGGTGTCATGATTATCCTTTTTTCAATTTCTGGTCTATTGAACACATTTCAAAAGAATAAATTTGACGTCATTCGTGGAAAATATGTATGACTGGACTTATTAAAAGGGCTCTATACAAACAAGTCACAAGTAGCTAGTGCGGGTCTCGAACTCGGGAAGTTTGGATTGCGAAGCCGGCGCCCTAACCACTGGGCCATTTGGCAACTACAATAGCTCGAAAGTATTGGTCGCCAAGTCCCCAAATTTAGTCGCCATTGGCAACCACATAGTCGCAGTGTCGGGCCCTGCAGGGACATCGGTCACATCGGTCACAGATGACCAGTGTAACTACCATTACATGTCGGTTAGCTGTTTCGTTGTTTTCTTTTTTTTGAAGTAATTTCTGAAATGTATAAATATTTACCTTCGTATAGGATCGACATTTTATTATTGTTCAGATTTTTGGGGATATTTTATGTGCCGTTCTTTTTTGTGACTATTAACAATTAATTGAATCTTGCATTTTTAGGAATCTATTTTTCGGGGACTACATGGTGCCAGAGAGCCCTGACAAGATCTACGATGAAGTGTCCGACCTGAAAGCGCTCACTGTACAGATGGAGGCGTAAGTAGTAGTATCTCAAGAAACTCCTCTGGCCTTCGAAATTTTGACTCTTATGCTTGGTGCACACTAGCGACATAACGTCATAACGACATAAGCGCATAATGATATAAGATCATAATGTTGCTCAGTGTGCACCAGGCATAAGGGCTGGTCAATCACGAACCCAAGCGGAAGCCTAGAATGAACATTAAAATTAGTTTGCTTGCCTTCTGAACAAAATGGCAGCGGAAACCGTGATAAGGCCTATTATTTTTATCATAAATACGAGCCAGCTGGCCAGTTGTTAGTTTAGCTAATTTAGGAACTTGGAATTTGGTCAAAGCATATGACGTCATTTGCCTCTCACTTCTGTGCACCTCTCACCTCTTTGCACCTCTCATCTCTGTGCACCGACGTTGAAAATACCACAGTACTCACCACAGATTAATAACGACCAATCGTGGTTTATAAACTGCATTGCAGAAATCGCAATTCGCATCTAAGGGATCAGAAAGTATACAAGTGTATACATTTACATTTCAATTTTCTAACCTGTAGGTATTTGGACGAGTTTAACCAGATGAGTAAGACCCCCATGTCACTTGTGATGTTCAAGTTCGCCATTGAGCACATCTCTCGGGTCAGCAGAGTCCTGAAGCAGGATAACGGTCATTGCCTTCTTGTTGGTAAATAAAAAAATTAAAATGATAGTAAATGTATTCGATATTAGTAAGGATACAGCCCTTGCGCCCGCCCGCGCCATTTCTGCACAGAATACAATTTATTTATGTTGTAAACGAGTGAAGCTGGAAGACACTAATATTATTTGGTTGCTAAACTTCGAGGGGGTTGAGAAATGAATTATGCAGTTATGATCAGATGAGATGGTAATGTTTTGTTTTATATTCTACCGAATCATCGTAAGAAAGGAAGAAAACCAAAATCTGGTGACTTGCGTGTGATTCCACTCCATGACCCTTGTCTTGTGGAGTCCCTTGGATTTATATTTTATTTCTCACATTGACCATGCTACACGGCCACAAGTTAACGTCGAACCTCGCATAAACTTCGAGGAGTTTCTGTCTTGCCTTTTTCTAATGTTACTGTCTGTATCTCTCAGGAGGAGTGTCTGTCTTGCCTTTTTCTAATGTTACTGTATGTATCTCTCAGGAGGAGTGTCTGTCTTGCCTTTTTCTAATGTTACTGTCTTGCTATCTCTCAGGAGGAGTGTCTGTCTTGCCTTTTTCTAATGTTACTGTCTGTATCTCTCAGGAGGAGTGTTTTTCTTGCCTTTGTCTAATGTTACTGTCTGTATCTCTCAGAAGGAGTGTCTGTCTTGCCCTTTTCTAATGTTACTGTCTGTATCTCTCAGGAGGAGTGTCTGTCTTGCCTTTTTCTAATGTTACTGTCTGTATCTCTCAGGAGGAGTGTCTGTCTTGCCTTTTTCTAATGTTACTGTCTGTATCTCTCAGGAGGAGTGTCTGTCTTGCCCTTTTCTAATGTTACTGTCTGTATCTCTCAGGAGGAGTGTCTGTCTTGCCTTTTTCTAATGTTACTGTCTGTATCTCTCAGGAGGAGTGTCTGTCTTGCCTTTTTCTAATGTTACTGTCTGTATCTCTCAGGAGGAGTGTCTGTCTTGCCTTTTTCTAATGTTACTGTCTTGCTATCTCTCAGGAGGAGTGTCTGTCTTGCCTTTGCTGATGTTACTGTCTTGCTATCTCTCAGGAGGAGTGTCTGTCTTGCCTTTTTCTAATGTTACTGTCTTGCTATCTCTCAGGAGGAGTGTCTGTCTTGCCTTTTTCTAATGTTACTGTCTTGCTATCTCTCAGGAGGAGTGTCTGTCTTGCCTTTTGCTGATGTTACTGTCTTGCTATCTCTCAGGAGGAGTGTCTGTCTTGCCTTTTGCTGATGTTACTGTCTTGCTATCTCTCAGGAGGAGTGTCTGTCTTGCCTTTTTCTAATGTTACTGTCTGTATCTCTCAGGAGGAGTGTCTGTCTTGCCTTTTTCTAATGTTACTGTCTGTATCTCTCAGGAGGAGTGTCTGTCTTGCCTTTTTCTAATGTTACTGTCTTGCTATCTCTCAGGAGGAGTGTCTGTCTTGCCTTTTGCTGATGTTACTGTCTTGCTATCTCTCAGGAGGAGTGTCTGTCTTGCCTTTTGCTGATGTTACTGTCTTGCTATCTCTCAGGAGGAGTGTCTGTCTTGCCTTTTGCTGATGTTACTGTCTTGCTATCTCTCAGGAGGAGTGTCTGTCTTGCCTTTTTCTAATGTTACTGTCTGTATCTCTCAGGAGGAGTGTCTGTCTTGCCTTTTTCTAATGTTACTGTCTGTATCTCTCAGGAGGAGTGTCTGTCTTGCCTTTTTCTAATGTTACTGTCTTGCTATCTCTCAGGAGGAGTGTCTGTCTTGCCTTTTGCTGATGTTACTGTCTTGCTATCTCTCAGGAGGAGTGTCTGTCTTGCCTTTTGCTGATGTTACTGTCTTGCTATCTCTCAGGAGGAGTGTCTGTCTTGCCTTTTTCTAATGTTACTGTCTTGCTATCTCTCAGGAGGAGTGTCTGTCTTGCCTTTTTCTAATGTTACTGTCTGTATCTCTCAGGAGGAGTGTCTGTCTTGCCTTTTTCTGATGTTACTGTCTGTATCTCTCAGGAGGAGTGTCTGTCTTGCCCTTTTCTAATGTTACTGTCTGTATCTCTCAGGAGGAGTGTCTGTCTTGCCTTTTTCTAATGTTACTGTCTGTATCTCTCAGGAGGAGTGTCTGTCTTGCCTTTTTCTGATGTTACTGTCTGTATCTCTCAGGAGGAGTGTCTGTCTTGCCCTTTTCTAATGTTACTGTCTGTATCTCTCAGGAGGAGTGTCTGTCTTGCCTTTTTCTAATGTTACTGTCTGTATCTCTCAGGAGGAGTGTCTGTCTTGCCTTTTTCTAATGTTACTGTCTGTATCTCTCAGGAGGAGTGTCTGTCTTGCCTTTTTCTAATGTTACTGTCTGTATCTCTCAGGAGGAGTGTCTGTCTTGCCTTTTTCTAATGTTACTGTCTGTATCTCTCAGGAGGAGTGTCTGTCTTGCCTTTTTCTAATGTTACTGTCTGTATCTCTCAGGAGGAGTGTCTGTCTTGCCTTTTTCTAATGTTACTGTCTGTATCTCTCAGGAGGAGTTTCTGTCTTGCCTTTTTCTAATGTTACTGTCTTGCTATCTCTCAGGAGGAGTGTCTGTCTTGCCTTTTTCTAATGTTACTGTCTGTATCTCTCAGGAGGAGTGTCTGTCTTGCCTTTTTCTAATGTTACTGTCTGTATCTCTCAGGAGGAGTTTCTGTCTTGCCTTTTTCTAATGTTACTGTCTTGCTATCTCTCAGGAGGAGTGTCTGTCTTGCCTTTTTCTAATGTTACTGTCTGTATCTCTCAGGAGGAGTGTCTGTCTTGCCTTTTTCTAATGTTACTGTCTGTATCTCTCAGGAGGAGTGTCTGTCTTGCCTTTTTCTAATGTTACTGTCTGTATCTCTCAGGAGGAGTGTCTGTCTTGCCTTTTTCTAATGTTACTGTCTGTATCTCTCAGGAGGAGTGTCTGTCTTGCCTTTTTCTAATGTTACTGTCTGTATCTCTCAGGAGGAGTGTCTGTCTTGCCTTTTTCTAATGTTACTGTCTGTATCTCTCAGGAGGAGTTTCTGTCTTGCCTTTTTCTAATGTTACTGTCTTGCTATCTCTCAGGAGGAGTGTCTGTCTTGCCTTTTTCTAATGTTACTGTCTGTATCTCTCAGGAGGAGTGTCTGTCTTGCCTTTTTCTAATGTTACTGTCTGTATCTCTCAGGAGGAGTGTCTGTCTTGCCTTTTTCTAATGTTACTGTCTGTATCTCTCAGGAGGAGTGTCTGTCTTGCCTTTTTCTAATGTTACTGTCTGTATCTCTCAGGAGGAGTGTCTGTCTTGCCTTTTTCTAATGTTACTGTCTGTATCTCTCAGGAGGAGTTTCTGTCTTGCCTTTTGCTGATGTTACTGTCTTGCTATCTCTCAGGAGGAGTGTCTGTCTTGCCTTTTTCTAATGTTACTGTCTGTATCTCTCAGGAGGAGTTTCTGTCTTGCCTTTTGCTGATGTTACTGTCTTGCTATCTCTCAGGAGGAGTGTCTGTCTTGCCTTTTTCTAATGTTACTGTCTGTATCTCTCAGGAGGAGTGTCTGTCTTGCCTTTTTCTAATGTTACTGTCTGTATCTCTCAGGAGGAGTGTCTGTCTTGCCTTTTTCTAATGTTACTGTCTGTATCTCTCAGGAGGAGTGTCTGTCTTGCCTTTTTCTAATGTTACTGTCTGTATCTCTCAGGAGGAGTGTCTGTCTTGCCTTTTTCTAATGTTACTGTCTGTATCTCTCAGGAGGAGTGTCTGTCTTGCCTTTTTCTAATGTTACTGTCTGTATCTCTCAGGAGGAGTGTCTGTCTTGCCTTTTTCTAATGTTACTGTCTGTATCTCTCAGGAGGAGTGTCTGTCTTGCCTTTTTCTAATGTTACTGTCTGTATCTCTCAGGAGGAGTGTCTGTCTTGCCTTTTTCTAATGTTACTGTCTGTATATCTCAGGAGGAGTGTCTGTCTTGCCTTTTTCTAATGTTACTGTCTGTATCTCTCAGGAGGAGTGTCTGTCTTGCCCTTTTCTAATGTTACTGTCTGTATCTCTCAGGAGGAGTGTCTGTCTTGCCTTTTTCTAATGTTACTGTCTGTATCTCTCAGGAGGAGTGTCTGTCTTGCCTTTTTCTAATGTTACTGTCTGTATCTCTCAGGAGGAGTGTCTGTCTTGCCTTTTTCTAATGTTACTGTCTGTATCTCTCAGGAGGAGTTTCTGTCTTGCCTTTTTCTAATGTTACTGTCTTGCTATCTCTCAGGTATTGGAGGCAGCGGACGTCAAAGTGTTACTCGCCTCGCCACCTTCATGGCCGATTATGACTTGTTCCAGATCGAGATCTCCAAAAACTACACCAAAACCGAGTGGCGCGAGGATCTCAAAAGGGTAAATACAAGGCTGGGCATTTATGTGTGGCAGTAATGTACTAGAAGGATATCAAGGAAGTTCCCTGCTAGCAGAGTCCTCTTTTCTCTGCATTTCGATGGCTGACGGGATCTTGGCTAAAAGGGATAACTCACAAGGACCTGATTAATAATTCCTAGGATAAACAATAGAACAAAGCTGCATGGCATAACATGGCATATGTAGGTTTGTTCTACCGTGAAGCCTATGAATTATTAATCACGTCATCCCTTTTAGCCATGACTGGTTGAGGTTCGCGAGGAAAAGAGGCCTCTGCTCTGGGTCGAAACTCCCTTTGTTTTGCCGCCATCCACAACCTTGGACGGTTTGCTGATCGTTTCTTGAGCCCACTATATTATACGCACGCATATCTACGGACGTTTTCCGCTGTGTGACAAGCCTGTTTTTGGCTCTTAGATGCTGATCAAGGCTGGAGTGGATGGCAAACCTACCGTGTTTCTGTTCAGTGATAATCAGATCAAAGAGGAGTCGTTCGTAGAGGATATCAACATGATCCTCAATACTGGTGACGTGCCGAACATCTTCGCCGCTGACGAGAAGGCAGACGTCATAGAGAAAATGCAGACCGTCGCTAGAGTCGAGGTAAGGGTCATTCCATTTATCATCCGCACCCCCACTTACAACGTCTAGCCCCCTCAGAAATTTCACCTACGGAAGAGTATATTTCAGTCCTGACTCCCCTCAGAAATACTAAAGAGTGTCTTTCAGTTCCGACCTTCTAGGAATTGGCTATTCCAGCTATAACGCACGTGCGCGCCTCGTGTGTTTAAAAACCGCGCGCTCCATTCTAGAATTTGTGGGTCACGACCAAGGCCATTTCTGAATAAAGAAGAGCGCGCGCGCTTATAGGTGGAATCGTCCATAAGTCAGCTACCCCCTCCAGCTATCCCTTAGCTCCTATATGGCTGGACTCCCTTGGAAATAGGGTTAAACCCTCGGGAAATGACAATATTGCTGCCCCTTGGACTTTGGATACAAACTGAAATTGCCCTATTGGGATGTTGTGTGCGTCTCCCTCGCGCTCCAATATAGAATAGCAGTGGCGTTGCAAAGGGCTGCGTTTTTACGTCATTCCTAAATGGAGGAATGCTCACAATGAATAATTCAACGATATTTTTGACAATATTACTTCAAATTGACCTAAAAACATTCAAAATATCTGAACTATCAAGACTACTAGTCAGGATAAGGGTTAATACATAGTTTTAGTATATTTTTATAGTATATGCCTCGTTCTATTAAAGATTAATACTATTAAGGTACGTAATCAAAAAAACGAGCTGTCCGAACCAGCGAATTCACTGGTAGCGTAGTGGTTAGGGTTAGGGTATAGAGACTGGAAAGTTACAGGTTCGAACCCTGATGATTTTCATAGTTCTTTTTTCACTTCTGTAGGTGAGCAGTGAGCATTCCTCGATTTAGGCGTGTGTCGTTTTTAGAGGGACGCCATTTTGGGCGAAATCTTTATATTTTTCCGCTGATACGAAACTGATGTTTTGGCTCTGTAATGAATGGCCACTGACTGCATAATTCACAATTTTTGGACACAATATTATAGAGATGTGGCACTAAATTTGCATATCTCGTATACATTAGCGTTTTGGAATTGCGAGTATACCGACCTTTACGCTTCATAATTGGAGAATTTCTTCATAACTGGTCCATTCCTGTTCCTTTCAGGGTCGCAAGATCGACGCTACGCCGCTAGCGATGTACAATTTCTTCATTGAGCGCGTGCGCACTAATCTCCACGTCGTTTTGGCCATGAGTCCTATTGGTGACGCATTCAGAAACCGACTCCGTATGTTCCCATCCCTGATCAACTGCTGCACGATAGACTGGTTCCAGGTAACTATACTTATTATACCACTGTGACGTCATTTTGCCATATATGAGTCATACTGGTGACGCGTTCAGGAACAGACTCCGTATGTTCCCATCCCTGATCAACTGCTGCACGATAGACTGGTTCCAGGTAACTATACTTATTATACCACTGTGACGTCATTTTGCCATATATGAGTCATACTGGTGACGCGTTCAGGAACAGACTCCGTATGTTCCCATCCCTGATCAACTGCTGCACGATAGACTGGTTCCAGGTAACTATACTTATTATACCAATGTGACGTCATTTTAACATTTGAAATCAAAATTGCGTGCAGATACGCAGCAGTATTGCGAAAACCGTTCTGTTGCAATTTGTTGCAGGTTGTGTTATAAGTTGACTGGACTAGTATTACACGGTTGAAAGCCATAGTGCTCTGTAGCAAAATGGTTACGAACCGGTTTTGCGTGCGCATTTGACTGGCTTTCCGATCGTGTGCTAGTCAAAACATGTAAGTTTTCTAGTAAATCTTGAAAAAGACGAACATATTTTTGTTCATCGTATAATTAACAACTCATGAGATGTTTTTTTTTTCATGTAATACTCACAGACATTTTACGTCCCTGCGGGCTCGTTGCACTGCATTGATTCGTTGCACTGCATTGATATGGTCATTGAAACTCTGACAATATCTGTCTTCTGCACATGAGATTTTTCCTGCGATATCCGTCATCTGAGCGAAATTTTATATCTGAAGCTCATAAAAAGTGTGCAAAAGTATATCATTTCAGGGATGTTTTGGTGCTATCGATGTACTGAATAATAAAACCACTATCCTTCTCGGGACTGCGTCCCTCGTCGGCTAGGTACCAGACGATGTTCTGCGCAATCTCGCAGGATAATGGTTAAATAATACTAATAAAATTGACTTACCAGATGCTTTACCTTTTCTTTTGATTCGCCTAGGCGTGGCCCGAGGACGCGTTGGAGATGGTTGCGAACAAGTTCCTTGAGGAGGTTGACATGGCGATTGAAGTTAAGAAGAAATGCGTGTTCATGTGCAAGTACTTCCATGAGAGCGTCCGAATGCTCTCGGAAAGGTCAGTTCTGTGATTAGGTTCTGTTTCGTTTTCCTTCGGCAGAGTTCGTTGACAGTTACTGCTTTGATCATTTTCGTCTCGTTATGTGCTCTACTTACAGTTTCGCATAACTCAAATATATAACAAAATCGCGGGCATAATTTTAAGTCCAGCTTGACAATGTTAGGCTCAGTCCAGCATTAAAATCACATTCACATGACGTCGTTAAATGTTTCACACATTTGCGTTATTTGAAATATAATTAGTCCAGAGCGTTAGGTTTAAGCGAAATGTTTTGGACGTATTTATCGATCGAGCTTCATTTCGAATCTGGATGAGCACTTGCGCATCAGTCTTACAACAAGAAAGACAGGGGGAAACATTGCGACGCGAGATTGGTAGTTTTCGTGATTTTGTTAACGACTGTTCAAATGAGACGGGTTTCCAATAATATGACTCGGTGTTTTTTCATGTTTAACTGGGTCAGCAGTAGTCCCTATCCCCTGAGACAACTTCATCCCAAGACAACTCTCGTCTCACGTTGACATTACCTTCCACTCTATTTATCATAGGTACTACCAAACGCTTCGTCGGCGGAACTACGTCACACCCACGTCTTACCTCGAGCTGATCATGACGTTCAAAACCCTGCTCGACATCAAAAGGAACGACATTATCGCCCTCAAGAACCGCTACCTCACGGGTCTGGAGAAGTTAGAGTTTGCGGCATCTCAAGTGTCCGTCATGCAGAAGGAGCTGACAGATCTACAACCGGAGCTGATAGAGACCTCGGCACAGACGGAGAAACTCATGATTAAGATTGAACAAGATACTGTCGAGGTCGAGGCCAAAAAAGAGGTACTATATGTTTTACATATGTTTTCTATCAGTATATCTGTTTATCGGAGTCATCTTCATCTTATAGTTGTATTGGTTGATATATTGTCGAACAAAAATGTGTCCGGGATTTTTTAATTGAAATGCAAAAAGGATTATTTTTCTTTATTTCTGAAGTAATTTTGATGCAAAACGCCATTTTGATTACGCGCGCGATCGTTGCAACAGATTACACACTGCAAATCAGACGGTTTTTTTGTCCCAATGGGGGGAGGGAGGGGCATAGGCGCCAGAGGACTCTGAACCCTGCTTAGTTACTCCGGGTCAATATCCGTAATAAATCTCCAAATAATGGGCCGTTAAAAAAACAACGTACCCTGGAAATTCCACAGGGCTCGCTGTGTTTGACCCTGAAATTTCAATAGGGTTTGTTGATTTTATTGATTTCCACAGGGTATTCATTTGCAACTGTGGAATTTCCACAGGCTCACAAGAGAATGAGGAAATTCTAGAGTGGTCGCTTCAAATTTCCACAGGGGTTGTACAGGAGTCTGGAATTTCCATTGGGGTGGAACAATCCAAGTACAACTGATTTCTTCAATCTTTTATAGATCGTTGCCGCAGACGAGGCGGTCGCTAACGAGGCGGCAGGGGTGGCTCAAGGCATCAAGGAGGAGTGTGAAAGTGACCTGGCGGAAGCTCTGCCAGCTCTAGAGGCAGCCCTCAAGGCCCTGGACACGCTCAAACCTAGCGACATTTCTATGGTCAAGTCCATGAAGGTACGTCGACAACATTTCTCGACAGCATCTCTCATTTGTATTGCCTTTTTACTTTACTTATTACTCGTGCTCCTGGAGCTATTTACTGCTGTTTTGTTCATTCACGGATGTCTTCACCAGCACCAACATGGTCGTAACCATCACGTTTTGTTATCGCTAAAAGAAAGAATACCCTTTCATTGTTTCGCCTTCTAACCTTCTAAGAGGAAATCCGCAAAGAAATCGAGTAATTTTGACACAAAACGGAATCAATTTTTAGGCAGAGTATTACAAAACCAATTTCCTTGTTTGTAGTATTTTTTTAAAGGTCTTGATAAAATAAAGATTGGTGAAAACACAGAAGAAATTCCTAAGGATACCTGAGAATATTTTTTCAAAGTTGTGAAGGAATGGTGTTGGCTGTTGATGTTCATTTCATGGTGCTGTCAACCTATATAAATTGTATGGATTTGGATAAATTTCAGGATTCATTTTGTTCGATGTTTGGTGTTGTAAGAAATTATTTTTTAGATCAGATATCAAAAACAGTAAGATGATATATTTTTTTTTGTCCCAAGATTTTTTCTCCAATCGTTACTCGATTTTCAAATGGATTGCGAAGGAATCCGCCAGCAGTTCGAGTAAAGCAGTGGACAGAAATCTTGTACCAATATAATTTGCATAGTATTGCAACTTTTATTGAGTCAGTATCTAATCAGAATCCATTTCTAATAACACCAAACCCTGAAAACGAAATTCAAAGTTCTTACAAAATACTGGGAAATGGTAGTGGAATGAAATTGACAACAATTGTCTTGTGTTTGGGCTACTTTTTTAACTTGGAAATTGATTTTTAAAGGCCCCAATGGGAATTTGTTCTGGGTGTTACTACAGCTAACGAGAACATCTCTCGCTTTAAGAAAGTACAAACAGAATTTCAATATCTTTGGTACAAGATTTTGCTTACCAAAACATGAAATTGCTCGATCTCTAAATGGATTTCCTCTTAAAAACCCTTCTGACCTCCTCTACTTTCCAAACTTAGTATTCCGCTTAAAAAATGCTAATTCGGTCCCTCCTACACTACTCTCTACAGAATCCCCCTGCAGCCGTCAAACTCGTCATGGAGGCAGTATGCATCATGAAGAACGTGAAACCCGAGCGCAAGCCTGACCCATCAGGCTCTGGACGTATGATAGAGGATTACTGGGGTTCGTCACAAAAAGTACTTGGCGATCTGAAGTTCTTAGACTCTCTCAAGGCTTATGACAAAGACAACATACCGGTACCAGTGATGAAGAAGATACGAGAAAAGTATGTGGCGTTGTTTGTCTGGTTGCTTTGTCCGATTATTTTGTCCTGGAACCATTCAGCTATAATTGCGAGTTTGTTCATCCGTAAGAAATGAGGTGCATTTGCTTCACATTTGCCAGCATGCGGCGCGTGCTTTTTTGGTATTCAGATTTCTCAAGTGAACAATAGCTAGACCGAGTCATTATCCGCTGGCTTTCTTCTACAGGAAAACAACTTTGTTAAAAAATCCTCCTGATCCGGATCGTGCTATAGAAGACCTTGGCTGTAAAAGAGCTTATAAGCTGCTGACCTCTTATGCGCCTTCTTTCCTCGCTCTATAGATATGTGACTAACCCAGACTTTTAACGCCGAGATCATTCGCACGGTCTCTTACGCGCCTTCCTTCTTCACTCTACAGATATGTGACTAACCCAGACTTTAACCCCGAGAACATTCGCACGGTCTCGTCTGCGTGTGAGGGTCTGTGCAAGTGGGTTCGTGCTATGGAAGTGTACGATCGCGTTGCGAAGGTGAGTTGTGCCTTTCTACGATTTATTTTGTATCATAATTGCTGTAGATGCAGCGCTGTCGGCCAACTACAAGCAACATTGCTGGTCCTAACACGTCGCGCGTCCATTTTCATGGCATCTAGGCAATCGTTGACACTTGTCAGTCGTTCATAATTGTTGGTTAAAGTCTGAAACCAGTTAAAATTTTGAGCCAACAAGTCGCATCATTTCGCATGTTCTGTGACCATCGAAACGTACTCCCAACTAACGTCATGCCGCCCGTTTGCACAGCACACAGCCAGCAAGTGCTAACATTTCACTAGCGACAAAGCCGTTAGGAAAATATCACGCGAACACAATTTAGTGGGTTTAAAATGTTGAAGTCCTGAAAATGTATATTGATAGATGCGCAGTATAAGTTAATAAAATTATTATTTATTATTACAGGTTGTGGCGCCTAAGAAGGAGAAGCTGGCGGCGGCAGAAGCAGAGTTGGCTGTACAGATGGAAAAACTCAACGCCAAAAGAGCTCAACTCAAGGAGGTTTGTCGTGTTCTGTATAGAGCAGATTTCGTATGACTGTGAAAATTGCCGCGAGAGAGAAAGAGTTGTACCGCGCCGCGACCGTGACCGTACCGCGACTACGCGATTTCATTGCGTATCTACAGCAGGCCAGGTTCCGTACCGCAACCGCGACAGTACCGCGCCGTGCCGCGACACTTTTCACAGTCATACGAAATCCAGCTGGTCTGCCTCCCGGCCATTTACTTTTAAAAGGATAGTTTGTTTCAGTTCTTTGTTCATCGTATGTTTATAGTGTCCTCATTGAGCTAAATACATCGACACTATTAAATTTTCACGAAGTAGTAGTCCTCACAGAATAGCTACGTGTAGCAATATATTTCCTTGCATACTCATGAAGAATGACTTATTGTAAAGGTGTCCACGACTGCGGCGCTGGGTATGCAAGGAGGCTGTGCGGGTAAAGTTCGTCACCGCCACCAGGGGAGGTGGGTGGGGCGAAAATATCCGTTTAAAATTCAGGACGCCGGCCACGAAGGACTCTAAAGCCGGAAATTTATGGCACGGCCGCAGAGCGTCATGCACGCATAATTTGGGAATCCTGGGACAGTTATTTTAGGAATGGCGTTATATTTTGTGAAGCGCTAAATAAGTATGCAAAGAAGATATCCCTGATAAGGCTGGTCTATTTTCTCTTTGCCTCTTAAAAAACTTCTAATGAAGTACAGAGGAAACAATTTTGAAGATCACGGTCGAAAACCCAGTGCCTGTTGTTAAAAAGGCCTGCAAAAGTCGGTTTACACTTACTATTTTTGTTGCATTTGTCGCGCGAGTTGCAGTTCGTTCCAACTCTCTAGTGTAAACGAGATGCAAATCCGGTGCGATTTCTGTGTTCTCTTTTGTTCAAATCGCATCAAGTTGCAAAGAGTTCCGGAAATGCGACATCACGCGACACAAGCTGCACTTAGTTTACATTAGTGATTTTGAGTTGACGCGTACGTGCGAGAAAAATAGCCGCGACAAAAAGTGTAAACGGGCCTTCAGGTGTGTTTTTACCGTTGCAGCACAACTGATATCACCACTGTTTTTGATCGCGCTCACCCCGGTTTTTATTTCCAGCCAGGAGCTGTTTTTTTTATCAGCTCTGTGTAACAGTTAATCTTGAATTTGTCATTACCATTGATAGGTCGCAGACAAACTGCAGGCACTCAATGACGAGTTCGATGCCATGACAACCAAGAAGCAAGAGCTCGAGGCGAACATTGACTTATGTGAGAAGAAACTCGACCGAGCAGAGAAGCTGATTGGAGGCCTGGGCGGAGAGAAGGACCGCTGGATAGAAGCAGCGCGGATGCTGGAAGACAGGTGTGCCTAGAAGCTTGAATGTCGATGAATGTTTGACACGTTTTACAGCAGTGTTTCTTTAACAGGACAGTAAGCGATCAATATACCAAATGGCCATCGGTGCTTACATCTTGTTGCCAAACAATTCAGATCATGTGATAATTCCTTTGGGTGGTTACAATTGTAAAAACTTTCTCACTCTACCGAGTGCACGAGTGCAGAAATAACAATCCACCTAGAGTAACCTGTAAACTGGGTGATGCAAACACACACAGTCTATAGCGCTACCTACTGTTTATCAACATTGCCATTGTAATGGTAATGTGCCAACCGTAGATTGAATGTTCCCTTTGTTCTGTGAACACATCGATCTCTGGTTGGCACATTAATAACAATGGATGACGTCAGCGTGATCAGCGCTATATCACACCAAAGCTAACGTGTTGGTGTTTACTTGTTTTTAGGTACGCTAAGATCACTGGAGACGTCTTGCTCTCTTCGGGTGAGGTGGCATATCTTGGTCCATTCACAGTCGACTTTAGAAACGTACGTACACTTTATTCTTTAATTATGTTTTGTGGCATTTCTAAAAGAGCCCGTGTCAGTCGCCATTTTCACAGCATAGCAAGATACCAAGTCGGAGAAAGCATCCATTTCGATCGGCTGATTTAGAGAATATAAGCAATTTTCTCGATGTTGAATTTGGTAAATCAAATCTGAAACTTTGTTGTTAGATGTTTATCAAGAGACTTCTGCACGTTATTCATCTTGTAATATCCAACGAAAACAATAACAAAGGAGGTGGCTGACACGGGCTCTTGAACTGGCGCGGCCCGAAAGTATCAGTGCCCTGACCTGATGTGCTCCGTTTGCGAGACAAGTACTTCAGTGCAATAGTGCTGGGAAACATTTAGCTCCTGCGCATGGGCGGTTTTATTCGCTTTAAAAACCCCTAGCCAGTCACTCCTTTGTTTCCATTCGATGTTAGGAGTCGAATTGCGCCTAGAAATATCGAAATAACCACCTACAACCGGTGGATCTAGAACTAACGAATTCAATCGAAAATATCGCACTACATTCCCCAAATCAGCTGATGGACATGGATGCTTTATCAGACTCGGTATGTTGCTAGGATGACAAAATGGCGCCTGATAGAGGCTCTTTGAGCTGAACACATACATTTGGCGCGTAGAGGTGGGAAAAGGAGAATCATAAGGCGGCCACGAGGCATGGAGTGCTGAAGAAACCCGCTCTAGTGTGAACATAGTCGAAGTCATTATCCAATTCTTTCGTCACCAGGACTGCATCAACAGCTGGATGGAGCAATGCCGCGTGAAGAAGATCGAGTGCTCCGACTCCTTCTCACTTAACGCGACACTCGGAAATCCCGTCAAGATCCGCGCCTGGAACATTAATGGGCTCCCTGTGGACTCGTTCTCGGTTGATAATGGTATTATAGTAGATAATGCACGCCGCTGGCCACTCATGATTGACCCACAGGGTAGGTTGATTGGCTCATAATTCACGCTTCTTGCATGCCTTTGTTTTCACAACGTGGACCAGACAAAAGTAATCCCTTTTGAAGCAAAAACTCGTTTTCTGGCGGCGTTACAAAAAGGACGCTTTGCGCTTTTTTTTTTCGCGTCCAGTTTTGAAGAACTTGTAAGTGAAGTAATTTTGTTGTTTTTATGTTTCCTTCAGGTCAAGCCAATAAGTGGGTGAAGAACATGGAGAAAGAGAACAAGTTGTCGGTGATCAAACTCTCCGACAGTAACTACGTCCGGACACTTGAGAACAGCATCACGGTAAGTTCTCTATTCTATTGAGGACGAGAAAATCACACAAAAGTCCACCTTTATCCTTTCTTGTAAGATACTTTCCCTTTTTTGCTCGATACTTTCTCGCGTCAAGCTTTGAAGCACAGAGAAAATACGTTGGACTTTCGAGAAAATAGTTATAGGTATTGTGTGCATTATAAATTCAGAGTAGCGTTTGGAAATTTCCCTTAAAATACGGCATGCATTCAACTAGGTCAAGAAAAAGGCGCAAAGAGTGAGACCAGTTTGATTATTCAGTAAATTTAATCTTGTTGAATCTAAGGTTCCACACGCTTATGATACGAGACCATCACTCGCGCCCCACAAGCTTTGTATTTTTTTTTTTACTTTCTACTATTCCGTGACTAACTTTATTGAAAACATCTTTCTGCCAATATAGCTGATTTTGTAAGATGTTTACTGTGCGACTACTTCAACCGGGCCATCAGTAGTATATAGGGTGGATCTACGCCTCAAACCACGTGGTCGGGATATGAGTCTATTTTGATGAGTCTATTTTATGAGTCTATTTATGATTCTATTTATGAGTCTATTTTATGAGTCTACCATTTATGAGTCTACTTTATGAGTCTACTTTATGAGTCTACTTTATGAGTCTACTTTTATGAGTCTACTTTTATGAGTCTACTTTATGAGTCTACTTTTATGAGTCTACTTTATGAGTCTACTTATGAGTCTACTTTATGAGTCTACTTTTATGAGTCTACTTTTATGAGTCTACTTTTATGAGTCTAC
Organism: Scolanthus callimorphus; assembly: GCA_033964015.1. Taxonomy (NCBI): domain Eukaryota; kingdom Metazoa; phylum Cnidaria; class Anthozoa; order Actiniaria; family Edwardsiidae; genus Scolanthus; species Scolanthus callimorphus. The sequence goes on from CM066921.1 coordinate 27,490,841, forward strand.
TTTATGAGTCTACTTTTATGAGTCTACTTTATGAGTCTACTTTTATGAGTCTACTTTTATGAGTCTATTTTTATGAGTCTATTTTTTATGAGTCTCACATCGTCTCGCATCTATAAAAGCTGGTGTGTGAGCGATGTGAGGTATTCAGTTGGTGAATATACGCCCCACATTTATACGCCCCACTTTATACGCCCCACTTTATACGCCCCACATTTATACGCCCCACTTTATACGCCCCACATTTATACGCCCCACATTTATACGCCCCACTTTATACGCCCCACTTTATACGCCCCACATTTATACGCCCCACTTTATACGCCCCACATTTATACGCCCCACTTTATACGCCCCACTTTATACGCCAGCATTTATACGCCCCACATTTCATCTATAAAAGCTGGCGTGTGAGCGATGTGAGGTATTCACAAAGATGCGCGGAACTCAATTTGAGCAAAGAATGGAAGCTTCGTAGTCAGGTTGGTAGACTAATTATAAATTCATAAATAATATGTAACCTAAAGTAAAATTTCGAAAAAAAAATTTTTTCGGAAGATCTTTGGAAAGTGTTCGGAAGATCTTCGGGAAATATTCGGAAGATCATCGTAAGTGTTCGGATGGTCTTCGGAAGTGCTCGGAAGGTCTTCGGAAAGTATTCGGAAGTGCTCGGAAGATCTTCGGAAAGTATTCGGAAAGTGCTCGGAAGATCTTCGTAAGTGCTCGGAAGATCTTCGGAAGTGTTCGGGAGATCTTCGGAAATGTTTTGGAGATCTTCGGAAAGTGCTCGGAAGGTCTTCGGAAAGTGTTCGGAATATCTTCGGAAGGTCTTCGGAAGTGCTCGGAAGGTCTTCGGAAAGTATTCGGAAGTGCTCGGAAGGTCTTTGGAAAGTGCTCGGAATATCTTCGGAAAGTGTTCGGAAAATGATCGGAAGGTAATCGGAAACATGGATGCGGTACTCTGGGGAGGGCACTTAGTCCCTAGGCTCCCATTCCATTTAACGAGACTATTATTATTATTGTAAGGGGAGGACTTATAAGTCCTACTTATTACCCCTTTAATTATTATGATGCTTTGCGTGCGCAAGAGTTCAATAAAGACACATTTTTTAAAAGTAACAACAACTTTGTTTCCAACAACAAACTATGGAGAACAGTGTAATAAAAATAACTAAATGTTCTTACGGGAATTTTTCCAAGGGTTTACATTTGGTTGTGAAGGTAAAAAATCAGGATCTTCAAGTTCTTGTCGTTCCTCTATATATTGAAGCTCAACATTCATTTCATTATTCTCAGAGTCCTCAGAGTTATATCCTGAGTCATCCTCTCCCGACATATCTTCAGCAGCATAATCATCGTTGCGTAGGTTTATTAGAAGCTGTACTTGTTCATCAGCCGTCAGGGGTTCATACGACGCATCATCATCTATTGGCGCATTCAATGCAGCCTGGAGCGCAGCCACTTCAGCCCCAAGCATCTGTAATTGTTCCGCCATCACATCATCATTAGCAGCAGTAGTATCGTCTATTTCAATTTTAGTTTCCCTCCTGGTTTGTTTTCCGCGGCAGTGTGGACAGCTAGGGTTGGTTCTCGGACATCTGGCATGCCACTGGCTTAAACATTGAAAGTGGCAAGGTGTTTGCAACACTCTGTAATTTCTATTAGGTCTTCCCATTCTTCCTGACAAATAACACAAATAATACTGTCTTCCATAGTTTGTTGTTGTTGGGGTCTCAACGGTCAAACTAAATATATACTCGAGCTTACCTCTTAGATCGGATCGAAATCCGCCAATCAGAAGGTTAGAATTTGGATTTCAGCCAATCAGAATGCGTGCTTAACGCACCAATCAAATTACAGGGATTTCGATCCAAAAATTGACCTTTGGATTCTGACCTTGATCCTGACCTGTTTCCTCGGCCGTCCGCATCGAAATTCTCAAATTTGATTGGTGGATTTCGATCCATTCTAAGAGGTAAGGTCGAGTATATAAAGAGAAAGTTCTGAAACCGAAAAAATTACAAGAAGAAGAAGAAGAAGAAGAAGGAAATATTTCGTTCAACAGTTTCTTAACGTCACTTGCAAAATCATTTGGGACAGCACTTGGGACAACTCTAGGTATTGGGCTAGGGTTTACAATTCTATTCTTCAATAATATTGCAGCGCCTGCTGCACACCCAATTCCGCAAGCACCACCTGCTTCACACACAATTCACGATGATGACAACAATTTACCCAGCAGGGTGGAAGAACACCGAGAAGAATCACCATTGCTTTGACTGTGCCGTAGGCACATTGATGGACATCAAAGCCATTATTGACTTAGATGGTTATTACGTGCAGAAAGAATTCTGGTGCAAGGAGGCCGGAATTATATTTGAAGACGAGGCTATCAAGGGACAGCACTTTACGTTTCCGATCAAATTTAAAGAACTAAAAGACGCAAAGGACTTTGCAGGGGCCAAGAAAGCTTATATGATACACAGGCTTCGATTCGACTTCACGTGGAAACACTCGTTGCCCTACACAGATCTTGAGGAAGTCGTCCAGGAATGGTATACCCAGGACTTGAAGTCCAATGGAACAATCGCCTACAAAGGGGGCTGTCATGAAAAACGGCTGTTGGATAAACTCAGCATTCCCAATGTCAATTTGGAGGACTATGGATGCCCCAAGTTCGAAGATCTGTTCAAGCAATATGATCAAGATGATGATATGAACTTTTATTTGATATGTCTGCTTCAAGTTGTGGTTTTCACTCACTGTCCGCCGTGGGCACAGCCTATCATTGCCCACGTGTTGAGGTAACTGTATTCTGGAAATGGCTGAAACAAATACGCTACAAAGTGTAAGAACTCTTTTTGCTAATAATACAAGGACATTAAGTTACTGTTATAAACTTTTTCTTCTTCTTCTTCTTCTTGTAAACATATGTTATTTTTCAATAAAAGTTTATTGAGAGCTTGAAGGATGGTGTTCACTATTTTTATTCGCATACTGTTCGTGCATTCCATATCTAGATAGATGCCGTTAAAATGGGTCGTTTTCTAAAATGTTCTTATAATAGAAGTTTCTACTTACCATATTTGTAAGTCCAGAAGTTTCCTAGCTCATTTTCTTGCCCTCAATTTTCAAAACGTTCACATAAACTTCCAGATTTTGAAGAGAATCGCTGTTCGTATAGGAAGCCATTTTTGTTTTTGTTTTGGGGTCCCAGGCGCCCGGTACACAGGTATCCCGGTACACAGGTATCCCGGTACACTGGTATCCAGGCGCCCGTACACAGGTATCCCGGTACACAGGTATCCCGGTACACTGGTATCCAGGTATCCCGGTACACTGGTATCCCGGTACACAGGTATCCCGGTACACAGGTATCCCGGTACACTGGTATCACGGTACACAGGTATCCCGGTACACTGGTATCACGGTACACAGGTATCCCGGTACACTGGTATCCCGGTACACAGGGGGCCCCGCGCCACGCACGGTTGGCATTGACAAAAACGGCACATTTATCTTGAGATTAGGGCGGAACCTGTCAACTGTCCTATTTTTTCTCCATGTTACATTAATTTTCTTTGTAAATTATCTTAATTTGGAGACTTAGTAGGAAAATATCGTACAAAGTTCGCGCTTTGTTATTTTCAATATTCTCAACCTGCTTGGTATCAATTGTGTAATCATTTTTATCTGAGATATCACATTCAAATTATTTTCACTCACTGTACTTCGTAGTTACCTCTATTTATCTAATAGCGGAGCTCCCGTGGGGCGAGCACCCACATTAGCGGAGCTCCATAGCTACATGCAGGAGAAAAGAAAACAAAACAAAAGTGTATATGCATCGACCTATTCTGTCATGGACTTCCGGTTTCCGTGTGTCCGTCGTCGCACAGGTAACCAATTACCAGTTTTTTAGCGGAGCTAGATAAAAGGTTCTTGGGAAGGGATGAACCTCAGATAAATGACGTAATCGATGACGTCATCAAAGAAGAAAAGGTATATATCTTGTGAAGGGATGAACCTCAGACAGCCAAACTTGGGTGAAATCTTCTAAGTAGTGTATACATGTGGGATGCAAGTGCTTAGTCACGTGGTATGGCAGTGACAGGCTATGTACAATGACATCCTTTTTGTCTCATTAAGATGGGAAAATATGCAACCGGGAGCACCGCTTTTAGCCAGTCTATATATTACTTGCCATTCTACTCACAGGGGGGAGGGGGGGGGGGGGGGGCATGCGAATTTTTGTCACTTTCTCATTTAGGCACGTGGCTACCCTATGTTTGTATTTCAGAAAATCAATTAATAAAGTGCCTTACATGATATGCTAGTTTTATTTAGTACATAAAAAACATTGAGTACTGTATCTGGCATAAAAATGCGCATTTTTTTTCTTCCTTTAAAACGAATGTTCATCACTTATCTTGAAATGTAACATCAAGGAAACGCCTTGGAATATGTGAATGGCATCAATTTCATCGATACACCGCTATCTCGTTTAAATGGGGGTACCTATTATCTTTACGGATTTTGATGACCCCAAGATGTGAATTTATAGTTCATATTAGTGGGTATGGTCCTTAATAATTCCAACCTTCTGATTAGGGTCTATAAATCCTTCCCTTCAATTGAATACACAAGATACAAGGTGTAAGAACTCTTTTATTAATAATACAAGGACATTACTGTTATAAACTTCTTGTAATAATAAAAGTTATTGAGAGCATAACATTGTCTCTTTTTTCTTAAAACGGTTGCCATTCTCGGAGGGGTCGAGGCTTTCTTCTCGGTACACTAACGGAACGTCTTCGTGGTGTCCCGGATGGTGGTGTAGGTAAACGCTTTGTTTTTGGAGTAGCAGGTGTCTTGGAAGGAGGAGTAGGTAAAACCAAATCCTCTTCTTCAATGTCATCATCATCATCATCTTGTTGCTGCTGTTTCATCCTTTTTAGTAAAGATAATGGATTTTTGTCTTTTACTTGTCTTGTTAGCCGGTTGTAACGTTGTAGAATTTGATCGTAACGTTGTACTTTGACATCAGGAGGAAGTGAAGTGTCATTCAAGATGGCTTGCATTTCTCCATCCAGTCGCGCCAGTACACGGTATTGGGGTGCCGTTTCCACTTTTTGCTTGGTACGCAGCATGTTTACTAAATAATCAGGAACCATAGCCATACGATGAGCTCCACCACCACCTTTTGCTGTTGTTGACATGATGACGTCTTGAAAGCAACTGACGTAAATGTATTGTTTAACAACACTTTATATTTTAGAGATGAGCTTGTTGGCAATTTTCGGTAGAAATATCGATGCCAATCCACCAAGAAGAGCAGGTAATAAAAAGCCTCCTCGTTGACGCACCAGCATGGCTTTCCGGCTTTTGCTGGAGAGTTTCCGATCGGCCAACTTGCGTAACTGATGCTTGTGTTTCTTCAGTTGTTGAATCCGGGCTAATGACATCGGTACGTTGCCACGCAACAGGTTCATGGCCACTTCACTCAGTGAGTTGATTTGATCAGGAGTAGCATTGACAATGAGTCGTTGGCGTGTCTTCCCTCTGGTACGATGCAAGAGCCGGAGAAAATCTGCGTTCCTTCTCAGTCGCTGTGACATGATGAACTGATGATGATCCACTTAGACAAGGGTATTTATGCACTACGAACAAGGCGTTGATCTCACGAGGCTCTCTCAGCTCTTGCCATGGTGAATGGTTGTACCTAAATGACGTGATTCTGGATCGTCTCCCACTCTTTATAGCTTTCCTTCAGTGTAGACGTACATGGGAAATTCTTTAGGAAGAATATGAGATCGTAAACGACATTGTTCTGGTGTCATTGGATGAAAATCCAACATGAGGTAACCATGAGGTTCTTCGGTGGCTTGATGAAAGGCATCCATCACGTAAGGAACACGTCCAGGAAACGCTTGTTGGGCTAACATCTGTACGCCTAAACGATCTCTTGGATTCTTGAACAACACGATGTAATGCGTGTTGAGTGAAATGGTACGTGCGTGCTTATTGGGTGGAAACAAGTTCTGTGTTAAAAACAACGTGGTGATGTTGTGATGATGGGATTCCTGTGTAAATACGCGTACCACACGATCCATTTGATCCATTAAATCGTCCATCACCAAGAGGCCTGGAGTATCGTGAGGACCAAACAAGTCGGTGACGTTGTCTGGGAGTCCTTGATGGAAGGTGACACCCAGGTTCCGTTGAATAGATGTAAACAACGGTTGCCATTCGCCATAACAATACACAATTTTTCGAAATTGTTTGTTGAACGCAAGAGCGACTTGTTGAAGCAATTGGTGTGTAAACGTGGTTTTACCCGATTGACTTGGACCCACCACCAAAATGCTACATGGACAACGAAAACGACGATCGTCCATGCTGACGTCTAGATTCCATATGAGCCTTTGCCTTAACCTACACCTTACTATATACCCAACAACAACAACATTTGGTGATGAAACATCATTTTTTATTATAACTTTAACATGTGTAACAAAGAGCGCTGAACAAGAGCGCATTGACGACTACGCTTAGGATTACAAGGTGCTTGTCGTCGTCGTTGTAAAAATCGATCACGCACAAAGGTGCGAACATTCTGATCGTTCCATTGTAAATTTGGCGTAAACATAGCAGCTACTGTTCCATGACGTTTGCCACGTACACGGTTCCACAAGAAGAACAAACAATGTTGTCCACATACGTCAGAGTCCATGGCTTGAATCCTACGAGTGTTGTGCACGAGGTGTGGACGTAACTTGCAAAAGTTCGTAATCGCTTGACCATACACTTGTGGAGGAAATCCAAAACTGTCCCAGAATTCACACGTCTTGGGTGTAAAGTACACGGCTAACCAATGAGATCCTGGACGATCGCTTGGATCCACGTTCATGATGTAGGCTTGATTGGGAAATGGTACTTTGGTCGGTAGCAAATCAGATGGAAACACGCCACCAAACACTGGGTTTAACTTGGGATCGTTGTGTACGAGCAGTTCTAACTGATCCGTGTTCATCCTTGAATGTCGTAAATCACTTGACCTAATTGGTCCACTTCGATGGTGTTGTTGAACTCGCCGTAGACGACAATGGTGTTCACCTGCGCGGTGGCATCCCCAAATGTCAGGTACAGGTCAACGTTGCCTTTATATTGAGGTTGAAAGTACCCTGACGAGGCATTGCCTGCTGGTGTAAAGTCGTAGGCAAACAATGCATAACCAGCCTTGAACTCGTCGAACGTAAGGTTGAGTCCTTGTCCTCGGTAGGTACCACACACGTTATCGAACAACATGTGGTACAAATCTATATCCTTATCATCAGCGGTAGACAGTGTTCCATAGGGGGTCTCTTGTCCATCCACGGTTACTTTGATTGTCGACAAATCAAACATTTGGAAATTGAATGGATTCTTCCCTTTGTCGCCATTGTAGGCAGCATTCTCAACCATCCCTAAAATCATACGTTTAGGAACGAGTCCTTGGAACAAGTCTCCTTCATAATGGGTCAAGGATCCAGTACCAATTTGCCGGGTCTTCACAATGGCTGACGTCACAGGGTACTTGGCTGTACGTGCATTCGATCCTGTCATGAGTTCACGTTGGTTTAACTTGACGCTAGGAGCTGGAGTCACGTGATACATGCGTAGGATAAAGTCCTCGATGACGATCTTTTCGGTACCTAACTCCGACATCAGACAGAAGGCTGTATCATGCATATCAAACTTGATTTTCATCTCGGTGTTGTCCAGAAGGTAACGTCCTGAGTGAAAGAGATCACAAAACAAGGGGCCTTCCATGCACACTTTTTGTCCAGTTTTAGTACGAGCTGCACGTGCCTTGAGTCCAGGATTCTTATTACCGGCTGTAGCGGCATGATCAACTTGGTCCATGGAGCCACTGTCTTTATTCCACAGGGCACATTCCAGATACGATTCTTGAGCTTCTTTAGGATAATTCAACAACGTCTCGATGAAGGCACGGTACGCATACGTGTCGGTTTGCAAGGTGACGGCTTGATCGTTCAATTTCACAGTCACTTGTTGGATCATCGAATGAAGAAAGTTGTTGACAGGGCCCACTTTAACGCTTGCGGCAATTGCTGTATCATCAGCTTTGGTGATCTTGGCCACGACACGGAAATGAGTCTTTTCAAATCAATCATTGTAGGACCCCTACGAATGATGAACTGATAATACTTGGCCCCTTTATCCGTGGGTGAATACTCAACGTATCGTCCTGATGTCACAGCCACATCTGTTGGTGGTACCGTAAACAAGTCCATGCCTGGATTGGCAGCAGCAAGTGAAGCAGTATGAACACTCATGTTGACTAGGAGGAGCTCTTGACAGTAGCTGAGGTAATGTCCAACTGATTAGAAGGCATGAATGTCCAAGTCTTTTATAACTGTTTTCAATCGAAAATGTCCTTGGTATGACGACGACGTTTAGCCATGGTCTTAGGTTGACGACGACGACGTTTTAGACGGGCACCACCCATTTGTGGTATACCTCGTGTAGCGAGTTCCGCTTGTTTCCGTATACCTTTTGTAGCGAGTTCCCAAGAAGGCAAGTGAGGAACAAAGTCTCTTCCCAGGGAACTCAATACACCGCCGACACCACCTATACCAAATCCCATTTGTACTGGCACAGGGTACCCATGGAAAACTCCATTTCCTTCTTGTAGATGACGTGGAAAATAGGTAAAGGGTCCTTTTCCTGTTTGTGATTTAGACGGTAGAGCAGCAAGTGCACCACGAGCCATATTCAACATATCGTTGTACCACACCATATCTTCTTCTTCTTCTAGGCAAATCGCACACGACGCAAATGTAGTGTTACCTGTACGGCGCCTGCTTGAAATGGCACGGTTTCGCCTGTGTCGTCGGTTATATGGATACGGATCTTGTTGATGATTTGAGTACGTAGTGGCAAGTAGTAGGGATTGAGAAAGTTTCGTTCCACAGGGAATCCAGGTTCTCCTTCAGGAACAAAGGTACGCAACAAATTGTTGGCATCACTTCCCATCACAATATGCGAGTCCACAACATTAGTGTACACGTAAAAGCTTTGGAACGGATGTACATCTGCTCGTTCACGTACGCTGGAGGTGAAGGTCTGGAGTCCGCTAGCATTCTTTTTGTCGGCTACAAATATATACCATTTTCCTACGGTTTCATCAGTTACCCCAAAGAGACGAGCAATACCATGGGGTTTCCCAAGTTCAAGTTCAGTGATTGAACCAACTGTATCAAATCCCAAAGCCATTGCTAATCGTGGCCGTAGTAGTAGCATCATGTCATTGGTTAACTTGATCGTGGTCATGTTCTCTTTATAATTGTATTTGAACTCAATCTTATTGTGATTGGTTTCGTCTGGCCGTAATCTACGTTGTTGCTCATGCTTGTTAAATTTGTTAGTAACTCTCTTCATGCCTTTCACAATATCTTCCAGCTTGGTGTACTTTCCTGTGGGTAACGTGTATTTTGTCCATAGTTCGTTAGGGTTTACCACGTGAGTGGAAAGAACCCATATGTCAAGATCTTCTTTTTGCAGCAAACTCCACGAATGAGGATAGATGATGTTGGTAAGGGCCATTTCCCATGATCCTTCGCGCAAATCGATAGGATACTTGGTTCGTAGGGTGTAATCCCCAATGGTGTTGTTGGGAAGGGCATCTTCGATAGCATTGCTTGCCAGCGTAATCACTTGGTCCGCTCGGTCAGACATCCTGAGGCAACTGATGTCTTTGATGGTATATCACACGATTTTATGCACTTGACTTGCTAGGATCCAACTGTCGTACTTATCAGGCCAGCCACGCCAATGGACCAAATACTCTTCTTGACGTCCTTTCCCACGGCTCTTGACAATTTTGTCGATACGAAAGACATCTTTTTGTTCATCCATGCTGACTTTCTGCAATTCTTGTTCGTAAAATTGTCCTTCCAACAACGAACCGTCGTATTCGCGTAGTCGATACGCATAGGGATCCCGGGCCGTCATCCGATAGGCAATCGTAAACACTTCTTCCGTCCAGTTGGGTAAATACCCTTTTGCAAACACGTGTTTGACTTTACTTATACGTACTAAATCTCCCACTTGAAATTTAGGTTTTAGCTTCTTCTTCTTCTTCTGAGCCTTCTTCTGGTACAAGGTTTGCCATACGTCTTGAGCATTGGCTAACGTGACGTCAGCAGGGGCACGACGAATGCTTCGATGATACGAATGATTGTAATTGTTCATCAGTTGCGGAAGCACGTCAATGTAACGTACTGTCTCTTTGTAGGTGAACCATCGCCACATCCATGTTTTTAACGTACGATTAAATCGTTCGACGACGGAAGCTTTGGTTTCGCTCTTGGTGGTAAAGTGGTAGATGTTCTTCGATTTGAGAAACGCTTGAAAGTTTCGATTTAAGAACTCGGATCCATCATCCGTCTGCAATTTCTCAGGCACACGACCTTCCTTGAATATTTTCTGAAACGCCTTGATCAAACTGTGTCCCGTCTTGTTCTTCAAGGGTACTGCCCATGCGTACTTGCTTAACACGTCAATGACGGTTAATATGTAGTTGTAGCCATTATTTTTGGTTCTGTACGCTTGCATGTCACACAAATCCGCTTGCCATTGTTCGTCGATACCTTGTACGACCACACGATTGCGTGGAAAACGACGACGGTACGGTTTATGGAGTGTATATGACGGTTGAGACCGTATCCAAGCTAAGACTGTGCTCTTTTTTATGCCTTTTGAGCGCATAGCCCTTGCCAGTTTGGCAACACCGCCCAAAGCAGCAACATTGTTTGGATCGTAATAGGCTTGCTGGAGTAGACGTTCGATATTCTTCTTCTTCTTCTGTGCTACGGTCTGCTTGGGTTTCCTGGGTGCCATCGACTACAACAATATGACCACCACAACACGCTAGCATACAACGTATACGTTTCAATAAGTTACGACACGTTAGTATGGGACGGTCTTTAAAACATACCATCCTTAGCGGTGTTCAACACCAAATGATCATTCCAATGCTGGGTCATCCCCCTTTATAGACAAAAATCACACTATTTGGGTTTTATAAGTTCTTTATTACATAACTTTATATATACACTGCTTATCAAAAGTGTTAAAAAGTCCATATCCATAAGGGTACACGTTTGTTGTACACGAAGCTTAACAAAAGTTCAAAGTCCATAATACCCATAAGGGTAAGTGTACATGCCACGTCGTACACGTTTGTTGTACACGACCTTGAAGGACTTGGTTTCTGATACGGTATGCAACGTACGGGTCGTCACATTGCGTCGAATGGTGTGGGGATTGGTCACTTGACGCACAGGGTTCCCATGACCCTCCAACAATTCTACCATGCTATCCAAATTCACTGTTTCTGTGGTACGTAGATTCATGCGTAGTCCTTTGACTTTGCACACGGTCTTACCGAAGTTGGTCTTGTACCCATAACTCTTGGGTCCTGTGGCCACATAGTGCACGATGTGTTCTTCTGGATCGAGTTCGCTGGTCAGTTCACCCAAGTAATCGCCAAGTGGTGGTTTCCATTGACCAGGACGCCACGTAAAGATGACACTGTCTGTATCATGGTACAAACATCGATCCCCCAAACCATCCATGACGTCATACAACTTGAGACGTGCATACGCGGTGGTGTAAGCAGCAAAGACAACGTTGGTGTGTGCTTTCGTCTTCAGAAACTTCTCTGCCATCTTGTAGTGAATCTGGACCGTATCGTCGTTCACGATCAACACATCACTCACTTCGATGCTTTTGTCTGTCATCAGATCGAAGTACTTTTCTGGACTTTCCACGTACTCGGTACGTCTCCGATTCGATTGCTCGCCAAATTTTCCCCACATGCAATTCAGGAACATTTTGGCGACAGAGCGGAGACCTGGATTCTTCTCGATACGCTCACGATCCAATCGAATGCCTTGATGTTCTTCATACTGTTCCACGTACCGGACCTTGTCTTCTTCCGTCTCGCACCAACTCGGCCATCCTGAAGCTTCTTGCTTGTACTTGAGAAACGTCTTGATGTACTCTTCGAACAAGCGTTCCCATTGAGCCCAGTGCCACACCTCATACACTTTCATCACTTTATACCCTTTCTCCAGAGCTTTGAACAGTTCCACGTGCGTCCACGTACCGGTAAAAGCGCGTTCTTCCTCAGTGTGCGTGCATGGATGATCTTGATTCTCTTCTTGAGCACAGGTGTGACACAAGGGAAACATCAGCTTGTCGCTGATGCGTACGGGAAGCACTGGGAAGTAAACATCTTTGGGTGGAAGGACACGTACTTTCATCAATCCGCGATACAGGTGCAGGTCTTGTTGGATCTCGTCGTTCACCAGAACTTCTGGATGTCCCACAGGGTACTCACACGTGACATTCACGTACGGATACAACGACGTGAAATCGTAATAGTGGAGTTGCTCGTCATCCTTGGCTTCGCATCGTAAACGGATTGCATTGGTACGTCCACCAAAGAAACTCTCTCGGGGTTCCAAGGGCTTGCACTTCTCCACGTCACCGACCATCGCTTGTATCCTAGGAGTTGCTGTCAGTTCACGATCAAACTCACATTCCCACACTTCCACGAGGTGGTAACCAGCCCGAGTAATAAAGGTGCGCACGTTGCACGTGTCATGGTAGAGATCACCCATAGTAGTGCCAGAGAAAGGATTCCTCGTGTCCTTCGTGTAGCACTTGGGACATCCGTGATAGAGACAGCCATGGTATTGGTACACGGTATGAGTACTCTCTGCATACCCGTCGACCTTGTACCATCCCACCTTGAATTCCCCTTCGCTCGTACCAGCGTGACGAATGTACACTCCATCAGTGATGTGCCTGTACTCGAGCCACTGCAATGCTTTGAGCGAGTGCACGTCGCGTCCACGGTATCCTTGAGCAGGAATCACAGCTACGGTGTTGGCCTTGAGAAATTTGGTGCGCAAAATAAGACTGCACAACGATGCAATGGTGACCGACGTGTGAAACGGATGGACGTCACCCGTTGCCATGGTAAGCTTGTCAAAGGCCAACACAGCTTTCTTCAGCACTTCAACGTCTTGATGACAATAAGACGCCAGTTCTTCTTGGAAATTGAACACGGCACCACGTGCGACTTCGTTCTCGTACCACGTGCGTAACGCATCAGCATCTTTCTTCGTCATGTTTTCAATGCCATAATACTTGAGATCAGGCATAGGTCCCACGTACGTTTGGTTCTCTGGGGTGTTGAAGAAATGTGGAAAGTCACCTTTGCGTACCTCTTGATCAAATCCCATAGCTTTGGGAAGTTGACGCAATGCCATCTGGAGATAATTCAACGTGCACTTCATACTGATCTTGAGATCGGGGAGTCCGAGCATCATGATCTTTCCTCCATTAAAAATAACAGTAGGCCTTAATGCATTCTTGAACAAGTACTCCAAGATAGGATAGGAATCGTACCCTTTAAAGTTGTGTGCCAAACACGTGTATCCTGCATTGCTTCCACCAAACAACCATTGACAAAACTCGTCCAGAGCTTGTTCCCCTTGGAAACCACGTTTACGCAATCCGCACGTGTCACAAGTAGGATGTGAGTCTAAGGGTAGATCACGACAGTCCTCACACAGTTTCTGGACACCCACAAAATTGACCCTATGTTGCGTGCCCAGGGGTTGAGCCTCAAAATCAAAGATGATGAGCCGCAGTTGATCCTCCTCATCGTTCTTCTTCCGTCCTGTCACTGCTGCTGCTGCTCCTACGGGAACATAACATAAGTGATCCTTGTCGACCATCTTTTTGCAGACGTGACACACGTATTCACCACACTTGTGAGGCTTGCCTTGCCGCTTCTTGTCTAAGACATCAAACCTCGTAAGACATTCTTCACACTTGTGTATCTTCTGGCACTGTGACCATTCCTTACGATTATTCGCGGGACCATGCTTTTTCACGCGACGATGGTTGTCGAAACATTGCTGGGTGCGGAAGTAACGGTTACAGTCGGTACAATGTTGCCAGTTCCATCGTTTGGTATCATCATCTGGTGGACTCGGGGGAGAACAGTTCTTTTCACCACAAGCACGACATCGGATATTGCATTTGTGCTTGCCTTGATCTGAGTGGCCCTTGTTACATTTGATACAGAAGTAGCTTCTTCCCAGGAGACCAGGCATACTAGTGATAAAATGGTAATGGCCTTTTTCATGGTACAAGTACAAATGATATTTAGGATCCTCCTCCAAAGCACCTTGCCAAATAATACCATTCGTATATTCTCTGGACACGAGGTAGAGCTTAAACCCTTGTGGAGCCAAATACGTTTGGAACTTTTTCAGTTCTTCAATACCACACGCTCCTTCAGGGACGCCAGCTTGTTGGTGCAACTCTTTCGCTCTTTTACGTTGAGTACCATTCTCCCTGTTTCCTGCCTGCTGTTTATACATGTTAATATAGTCCCGTTTTGTTCCGGTATGGAAGGCGATTCCAATCGCGATCGCACGTGCAGCACAAAGATTATCCTGATTACGTACTCGAACTATGCTCGTCTTCATCTTCGTCCATACTTCCGGATCCGCACAATCCAAGGTCCTCTTATTCTTCTTAGAGTGCTTTTTCTTCTTCTTCTCACCAGCCGGGTCATCATCATCATCATCATCATCATCAGTAGTATCATCATCATCATCATCATCAGTAGTATCATCATCATCATCATATCCACCATGACCACCACGGGGTGTACGTGCTCGTATCACGTGCAACTGAAACTGGCCATTGAGAACAAATTCCTCGTTAGATTGCACAATGGTTTCAATCTGTCCCATAATCCTTTGCGGTGTTAGCTGTTCCCGTAGGATAAACGGTAACGATATGGGATTCTTCAGAGCTGGAGCATTCAAGGTCACGCGTGCAAAGTCCTTGTTAGGTACACCTTTGAGCGTTTCTTCTAGCACTTTGTCAAGAACACGCTCTACATCTTGCATGGCTTCTTGGACAGTTGACCGTAAAGGAAGATTGATGTTTAAATCATAATCAGAACAATCGGTTTTCATCTTACGCGAATGCCGACTGTGGACTTCATTCAATTGGTACGAAATACCATCATCATCCTCCTCATCCTCCTCCTCTTGCTCATCATGGGTACGCTTGACACCTCTTCCAATTTGATTGTCAACATCTTGTTGTGATGGTGGTGGTGGTGGTTGATTGTAAACATCTTGTGGTGGTGGTGGTGACGGTATTGGCTGTGATCGTAGTGGTGGTGATAGCTGTGGTGTTTGTGGTCTATCGGTAGTCAAATGCTGTTGATGTACAAAACTTTGTGCCATATCAATATCGTCTTGCATCACACAATCGATAACATCATTAGCATGCCCTTCCTCTTCTCCTTCAACTTGTGGCGACGACGGCGGTGGTGGTGGCGGTGGTTGGTCATTTAAATGCTGCTCAAAGAGCTCTTCGACACTTTGTGTCATATCTACGTCACCATCCTCTTGCATGATCCAATCGATAACATCGATAGCATGACCTTCCTCTTCTACTTCCACTTGTGGCGACGACGGCGGTGGTGGTGGCGGTGGTTGGTCATTTAAATGCTGCTCAAAGAGCTCTTCGACACTTTGTGTCATATCTGCGTCACCATCATCTTGCATGATCCAATCGATAACATCGATAGCATGCCCTTCCTCTTCTACTTCCACTTGTGGCGATGGTGGTAGTAGTTCTCCCAACTCAAACTGATCTATCCAGGTGGGATGCTGTTCCTCCTTCAAATCATACAATTCCCTCTGTTCTCCTTCCAACATATCTCCAAGAGATGTTTCTTGTTCTCTCGCCGCCATTACTTCTTCTTCTTCTTCCATCATTTTCTTCAATACTCGGAGTGCCTCTTCTATTTCATCGTGCTCACTTATTCCCGACATCTTTCTTCTTCCTCCTCCTGCAACGATGAGCAGAGGAAGACTGTGATCTCAAACTGAGTTCTCGCCTTTATATACTAGTGGGATGACGTCATCGAAATCCCTGTAATTTGATTGGTGCGTTAAGCACACCATCTGATTGGTTGCGTGATTCTAGCCTTCTGATTGGTGGATTTCGATCCGATGGTAAATTGACCTTTGGACTCTGATGACCTTTGATGACCTTGATCCTGTTTCCTCGGGCGTCCGCATCAAAATACTCAAATGTGATTGGTGGATTTCGATCCGATGGAAAATTGACCTTTGGACTTTGACCTTTGGATTCTAACCTTTGGACTATGACCTTTGGACATCGGATCGAAATCCCTGTAATTTGATTGGTGCGTTAAGCACGCCATCTGATTGGCTAAAATCCAAATTCTAGCCTTCTGATTGGTGGATTTCGATCCGATGGTAAATTGACCTTTGGACTCTGATGACCTTCGATGACCTTGATCCTGTTTCCTTGGTGGTAAGCATTAAGCACTAAGCACCAAATTGACCTTTGGACCCTAATGTCTAGCCTTATCATCCTCATAGGACACTAGGACAGATAGGACACTAGGACACTACTAGGACAAGTAGGACACTAGGATAGATAGGACACTACTAGGACAAGTAGGACACTACTAGGACACTACTAGGACAAATAGGACACTAGGACACTACTAGGACAAGTAGGACACTAGGACAGACAGGACAAATAGGGCAAGTAGGACAGATAGGACACTACTAGGACAAGTAGGACACTACTAGGACACTACTAGGACAAATAGGACACTAGGACACTACTAGGACAAGTAGGACAGATAGGACAAATAGGACACTAGGACAGATAGGACACTAGGACTCTACTAGGACACTACTAGGACAAGTAGGACACTAGGACACTACTAGGACAAGTAGGACAGATAGGACAAATAGGACACTAGGACAGATAGGACACTAGGACTCTACTAGGACACTACTAGGACAAGTAGGACACTAGGGCAGATAGGACACTAGGGCGCTAGGACTGGTAGGACACATAGGATAATTTCCGAACATCTTCCGAAGACCTCCGATGATATTCCGAACACTTCCGAAGATTATCCGAGCACTTTCCGAACACTTCCGAAGATCATCCGAACACTTTCCGAATACCTTCCGAACACTTCCAAACACTTCAGAAGATCACCCGAACACTTTCCGAATACTTTCCGACGATCCTCCGAGTACTTTCCGAAGACCTTCCGAGCACTTCCGAGCACTCTCCGAAGACCTTCCGAGCACTTCCGAAGACCTTCCGAGTACTTCCGAAGACCTTCCGAAGATATTCCGAACACTTTCCGAAGACCTTCCGAGCACTTTCCGAAGATCTTCCGAACACTTTCGAAGACCTTCCGAGTACTTCCGAAGACCTTCCGAAGATATTCCGAACACTTTCCGAAGACCTTCCGAGCACTTCCGAGCACTTTCCGAAGATCTTCCGAACACTTCCGAAGACCTTCCGAAGATATTCCGAACACTTTCCGAAGACCTTCCGAGCACTTCCGAGCACTTTCCGAAGATCTCCCGAACACTTCCGAAGATCTTCCGAGCACTTACGAAGATCTTCCGAGCACTTCCGAACATTTCCCTAAGATCTTCCGATCGACATTTTAGGTTACATATTATTTATGAATTTATAATAAGTCTACCAACCTGACTACGAAGCTTCCATTCTTTGCTCAAATTCATCCCTTGCTCCGAATAATGGCATCTTGGATTTGTGAATACCTCACATCGCTCACACACCAGCTTTTATAGATAAAGTTGTAGTGTATAAATTGGTAGTGTATAAAGTTGTAGTGTATAAAGTTGTAGTGTATAAAGTTGTAGTGTATAAGTTGTAGTGTATAAGTTGTAGTGTATAAGTTGTAGTGTATAAAGTTGTAGTGTATAAAGTTGTAGTGTATAAGTTGTAGTGTATAAAGTTGTAGTGTATAAAGTTGTAGTGTATAAATTGGTCGTGTATTCACCAACTGAATACCTCACATCGCTCACACACCAGCTTTTATAGATGCGAGACGATGTGAGACTCATAAAAAATTAGACTCATAAAAATAGACTCATAAAAGTAGACTCATAAAGTAGACTCATAAAAGTAGACTCATAAAGTAGACTCATAAAGTAGACTCATAAAAGTAGACTCATAAAAGTAGACTCATAAAGTAGACTCATAAAGTAGACTCATAAAGTAGACTCATAAATGGTAGACTCATAAAATAGAATCATAAAATAGACTCATAAAAATAGACTCATAAAATAGACTCATAAAATAGACTCATAAAAATAGACTCATATCCCGACCACGTGGTTTGAGGCGTAGATCCACCCTATATACTACTGCCATCCCGTGAAAAGTTTGTCATTCAGAAGGAGCTTTGCCTTGAAAACGTTTAGCGTTTGAAACCTGATACTGGCTCTAGAAAGAAAATAATACAAGTAGTCCTTTATACTCAGAGATTCAAACCATTGTAAGGAAATTTAATACCTGCAATACGCCTGACGATGAGTAATTTTAAAAGTGTTTTGAAGTTATTTCTGCTCATAATTTTCACAATGTTTGGAGAAAAGTGATGTCTGCTGAGATCTCAAGAAAGTCAAGATCCTTTGTCCTGTACTCGCTTTCTGATTGGATAACTTCTTACAAAATGGCCCGGTTGACGTGGTCGCGCAGTAAGATACTTGAAGGAGACCTTTATGACTTGGCATGAGGATTCAAAGTTTATTCCCCTTAATAGACCATTTATTTTAATGTTTTGCTTGTGTTCGTTTCAGTTTGGTACTCCAGTTCTACTTGAGAATATTGGAGAAGAGCTTGATCCTATCTTGGAACCTTTACTGCTCAAGCAGACCTTCAAACAAGGCGGAGTTGAGGTAGTTATTTTGTCATAGTGATAATCCCATATTAAGACCGAATCAGACTTGTTGTCACTTAATTTCGTACTTGGGAGAGCGTGAGATATTAACGTTCCAATTGTGTCGCAGTTTCTGGAAATCTTGTTGCAATGAATCATTTTGCCCCTGTTTGTTTTCCTGTCCGGGAGACTGAGGTGTACTTATGTTCAAATCTTAACGCTAAAACGTTTGTCGCCTTTTCATTTAGTAATAGGGGGCGTGGGATATTAATGTTCAAAGCTTGTCGCTTAATCATATTTGTCGCCATTAATTTTCTTTCGTATCGAGTGAATCCCGAGGTGTAGTGTTTAAAAATATTGTCGCTAAACCTTTTTGTCGCCATTTCATGTAGTCATTGGGAGAACCTTTGATATGAATTTTCCAATTTTGTCGCTAAGCCACTGGGGGAGAACCATGGAATAGTAATCTTGTCTCTAAAAAAACATTTTGTGAACAATTCTTTTTTGGAGAGCTTGAGAAAGCAGTTTTCAAATATTGCCGACAAGACAGTGTCTTTATTTTTATTACACTTCGCAGATTTGCTTTGTTACCTTTTGAAAAGTTAGGAAATTTAATCTCTTTTACACATTTCCTCGTTTAATTTAATTCCCGTTCTTGTTCGTAGTATCTAAAACTTGGCGAGAACAGTATCGAGTATTCCAAGGACTTCCGGTTCTACATGACCACGAGGTTGAGGAACCCGCATTACTTACCGGAAATCAGCGTCAAGGTGAGGGAAACAACGGTAATGCTGCAAGGCCAAACTAGTACACACGTAACCGGGAAAACGTTTGTATTGCAATATTGCCTGATACCCGATTACCTTGTAGTGAAAATAAATTGAATGGAAACGGAGAAGGAGACTGAAGGAGTAGACCAGTTAGATTTCTCAAAATCTCACCTTTTAAAAATGTTTTGAATTTTTTATTACCGTGCTGTGGTACACACCAGGGAGGCACTTGCTTACATATCTCCATTTGTTGTTCTCACGAGCGTAAGAAGTTACGCTTCCGTCTAGGCCACCGTTTCCGCAGCGAAAAAACGAAATCCCAATGTTAAGAGGCTGCAGGATGTATCACGTAATTGTCGTGTCGCATGTTATAGGTCTGACTTTCATGTTGTATTGTGCTCAATCACGTTACTATCACGTGATGTTCTCTCTATTTCCCTCGTACAGGTGACGTTACTCAATTTCATGATCACGCCTCTCGGCCTCGAGGATCAATTACTCGGCATAGTCGCCGCCAAGGAAAAGCCTGAACTGGAGGAAAAGAAGAACGAGTTGATCCTGGAGAGTGCGCAGAACAAGAAACAGGTATGATCTCACAAACGAAACCCAAGTTCACCCGTAAGCTGAAACTTGCGCCGTGTTTCTGCTTGCGCTTTTGAAAAGTTCGATTTCATTCATTTTGCGACAACCTACGTGGACCCGCGTACACTTTGGCTACCTGCGCGCAATAACGCAAATTTACATCCAAATTCCATGTTTTTTTGCGGCAGCTTTCGTCTTGTTTAGCACCAACGTACCAACACCAGTATGCCTAATATGCCCCAAAAATATTGCACTCAAGTGTTATGAATAAATAATTATTATAGACATCCTTAACCTAATAATGTATCTTAAGTCCACTTACTGCTTCTAGGTCCACTTGATTGTTTTTCATTTGGTCCGGGCTTTAACAGGTGGATCTTATCAAAGTTGAATAAAATATGTCCCACTTTCTTGATGCTTCTCTCCAACAGCTCAAAGAGATTGAAGACAAAATCCTGGAAGTCTTGTCATCCTCGCAGGTAAACACGATATATTAAGCTATTTTAACGTAACTTGCGCCCCTTTCACTATTTCCGCTTTCTGTTGTTTTGGATTTGAACGGCGCGACTCTGGTACGACGTTTGCGCACGCCTAACTTAACTTTTCTGTTTTGCAGCGCGCACTCAGTAAAGCGCATTAAAAAATAGCCTGAAGCACGCAATTTGCGCGAGTTTTCGAATTCTGGAACAGCGCGCGCAATTCTACGTCACAATACATTGTACAGCGTTGTGAAACACCGAGAAAACTATTTTTCACGTAGTGTTTGCAACAGAGTTCTAGACATTTTTGAAGGCCTGTAAACTGTCAGCGAGTAGAAAGGGATTGACAATGGCCTTGGAAACAATTTGTTGGATAAAGAGTGTCGGAAAAACAAAAAAAAACTCAAGGACATTGTAAGTGTAGTCAACAGAATAGACAGGATCATGAAATGTCGTGAAGTAGTTTTTCATCAGAACAATACGCGATGGACAAAAGCCTCACTTTTCCTGGTTTCTTCTCATAGGGTAATATCCTTGAGGATGAGACGGCCATCAAAGTTTTGTCTTCTTCTAAGATCCTATCCGAAGAGATCTCTGCCAAACAGGTACGGATGTATTTCATATATGGTTTTCAAAGGTAGTGGAGAGAGTATCAGTTATTGCATCCATAAATGATAAACCATAAATCATGCTTGTGTTTGTAAACAATGTACCAGGAACAAAAACTAACCACCAGTAAAGCACTTTCGCGACTTTCGTGTCACTCGACACTCGACAGTTTTTGCAATAAATAGGATAATGTAAGATTTCTTAATAAGAGCCAGAGGTTACACTTACAATAAACGTTTTCGGAGCGCAGCTCCCTCCTCAGATGAGATATAAATCTGCAAGTCAATTGAGAAGCAATAGAGCGAGAACAATAGAAATAATTATATTGTTCTGCTTATATGAACCTTTCAACTGCCGGCTGGTGGAATTCGGATTTGCGGAGCGGAGAATGTACTATGTTTATTTAAATATTCATGAGGTTGGTTGACCAATATTATTACTTGTTTTTCAGGAAATCGCGACAGCTACTGAGAAGGAGATAGACGAGACGCGTAACGGGTACCAACCTGTGGCGACTCACTCGTCCGTGTTGTTCTTTTGTATCTCTGACCTGGCCAGCATCGAGCCCATGTACCAGTACTCGTTAACATGGTTTATTAATCTATATCTACAGGTACGTATGATGATCCCGGTCCATATACTTGTAGTATACTTCCGTGACCCGGTACATATACTTGAGTCTATGTATTTGTAGCGATACTTCACATGACGTCTTCCATTCTAAGTTTTTTTTAACTAGCGCTATTTAACGGCCACGTGATAATCACGGAGCCCGAGGCTACTAATTGTTTTAGTATAATTGTTCAATCAAGGTTTTAGACAAAAAAAACATATTTTTGTTAGATATTTTCATGATCATAACAAAACTGCGCGCACTTTCAATCCTTTCAATGTTATAATCACCGGTAGGCGATTATAGCGAGAGAAAACGAACCTCTCGACCAATCAGCGCGCGGAATTTCTTATAAATACTAATGTAGTATATTCCAGATACTTGTTATATACTACTACTATGTTATCCCTGTCCCTGTGTCTTTATTTTGCCTGCACATTTGAGGGAGCTGTCGGAACGATAACTCTGAACGGAACGATAACTTCACTCATAGCATCTACTCTTAACGTGTGCCAATCATAGCATGTTCTCACATTGTCGATACTTATGGAGTTTCTTATTACTTTCAGTCCATTATGAACAGTCGTCGCTCGCCAGAGCTGTCCGAGCGGATTGAATACCTAAATGATCACTTCACCCAAAGTATCTACTCTAACGTGTGCCGGTCACTCTTTGAGAAGGACAAGCTGCTTTTCTCGTTCATTCTAACTATAGGGATACTCAAGAGCAGGTAAGATAGATTCCGATAGAGCAGCATTTGACTGTGAAAAGTGCACGGAACGTGGCCTGCTGTAGATATGGAATAAAATCGCTTAGTCGCGACACGGCCGCGGCGCGGCACAGCTTTATCAGCGGCACGTTTCACAGTCACTTTTCATTGCTCATATCGTTTTAGAAGAACACGGCCACATAGCAATAAATTTGGCAAGCCTATTACAATCACGGTTGTGCAGTGCTGGAAATTAACTGTTTTTCTTAGCCGCCATCTGGCGAAGTGCAAAAAAACTGGTCGCCTGGACATACCTTTTGGTCGCCAGGTGACGTCAAGCTTTAAAGAGTATAATAATAATAATAATATAATAATAATATGTTTATTCCATCCTATTGTAGCTTGAAGCTAAATTACAGGACTGCTGACAATTAATTAATATAAATACATGAATAAATAAATAATTAAATAATAAAATAAGTAACCCCCAAAAACCCATCACCTACTCTATACGATAAATACAACTAATACTAATAATGGAAAAAGGGATAAAGGACAATTACGATAACAATGTAGCATACTTGGCGGTTATAAAATTTCTAAAGCGGTCGGTTTTGCACACTTTAGGCATCGGAGGCTCACAGGATCTTAGAGCGTACCCAGAGGAGCCTCGGGGTGAAATACGGTAGCGGGTGAGGTCATACAGAGGACTGCCTGGAGGAATCCTCTGAATGAACCTCACGCAGGCTTCCTCTCTGCGTTGTTCGAGAGAGGAAAGACTGGCCAAAGCAAGAGCGCGCGAATATTCCTTATGGGTAAATAATATTGAGGGCGCGCCTCTGGATACGCTCGAGATCCTCACTAAGATATTTGGGTAGGTTAGAAAATACTGGTGAAGCGTACTCTAGGACGGATCTTATTAGTGTGCAATATACCGTGACTATGTCGTCCTGCGGTACACCGCACTTCCTTAGTTGTCTAAGCGCATAGAGGCGTTTATTAGCTTTCTTGATGATATATTCACAGTGGGCAGACCAGGTCAAGTCCTCTGAGATGAACACACCGAGCAGTTTAAATGATCGAAATATTTGGTCGGCAGCTGGCGCCTATGTTTTAATTTTTAGTCGCCCAGCCCTGATTTGCAGGCGACCAGCTTGTCTCATTTGCCAGCTCTGGGCCTGTGCTGTTTCGCATGGTTGTAAGAGACGATCAAGTGTCCCCCTTCAGTTGAAATGCCGTCAGTGAGCGGCACTTAATAGGACTCTCATGCTAGTTTATTAATGAATCGCCAGTCAACGTAAGATTGTGCAGTGATCATAGTGCATTGAAGATAGAAAGTTTCAATATCATGTGCAGCAGGCAGAACAGAGCTGATATCGCCTGAGTTAGTCATCATACATGTATACTATATTGTCATAGTCGTTTTACTATGTGTCCCTTTAAAGCTTTCCTTTTTTGAACATTTGTCATTTTTAGGGTTCAACCATGCAAGTTTGTATTTTTTTTCTTGTCAAGCTTCCCTCATAATCAAGAAATCCTGCACTTCTTCTTCTTTTATAGAAATAAAGTGGATGACCAAGTGTGGCGGTTCCTACTGACAGGGGGCGTGGCCCTTGATAACCCGTACCCCAATCCCTGTCCCGACTGGCTGGGGGACAAAAATTGGTCTGAGATCGTACGTGCCTCGGACCTTCCCAACCTCAAGGGACTCAAGGACGGTATGTCTGTAATGTACCCGAGTCGGGCATTTTAATGCTCGGCAATAGAAATTCCCCTTTCGTAAACAGCCGTTGCTTTTTAGACGGCACTTGGATTTATAATCAAATATTGAACGAGGCAATGTGAATGACGATGTCCAACGGGATTTAAAATGGGAACGACCTTTCTGTAAAAGCACCGACCGTCCCACAAGGCATAGAGGTCTATAACTAATCCTACATTTCTATTGGCCAAGCTACTAACGATAAACATTTAGACCTCTTTGCCTCGTGGGATATTATTTCTAATAGACGATTGAGCCGTGAAGTCTAACTGTTGTCGTACATCCGTGTCAGCCATTGTTTTCGTTCGATATTAGAAGACGAATTACGCGTAGAAAATCTTGATAAACATCTAAAAATCAGATTTGGTTTTCCAACTTCAATCAAATTCAATTGCTCTATATTCTCTAAATAAGCCGATTGAAATGGATGCTTTCTCCTACTCGGTATCTTGCTATGCTGTGAAAAGTGCGACTGACACAGGCTCTTTAACGTATACTATCATAGGTATGGATAACCCTGGATGGAAGAGCTTTTACGACTCCTCTACTCCACAATCAGAGACCATGCCTGACCCTTGGGACCTAATATCCGGATTAGACAGGTATGTTACTAAGGAAGAGTTTAACATTGTCCATCCATTGGGATCTAATATCCGGATTAGACAGGTATGTTACTAAGGAAGACTTTTTAAAGTCCACCCATTGGGATCAAATATCCGGATTAGACAGGTATGTTACTAAGGAAGAGTTTAACTTTGTCCACCCTTTGGGGTCAAATATCCGGATTAAACAGGTATATTTCTAAGGAAGATCCCACCCATTGGGATCTAATATCCGGATTAGACAGGTATGTTACTAAGGAAGACTTTAAATTTGTCCACCCATTGGGATCAAATATCCGGATTAGACAGGTATGTTACTAAGGAAGAGTTTAACTTTGTCCACCCATTGGGGTCAAATATCCGGATTAGACAGGTATATTACTAAGGAAGTGTTTAACTTTGTCCACCCATTGGGGTCAAATATCCGGATTAGACAGGTATGTTACTAAGGAAGACTTTAACTTTGTCCACCCATTGGGATCTAATATCTGGAATAGACAGGTATGTTACTAAGGAAGACTTTAACTTTGTCCACCCATTGGGATCTAATATCCGGATTAGACAGGTATGTTACTTAGGAAGAGAGTAACTTTGTACACCCCTTGGAGTCTCAGTTTATAGATTCGGTAAGATCGAGTATATATCACGTCAAATCCCTTGCCCGGTTTATAGAGGTACGAGGAGATGACATTGCCACACCCGTTGGAACTTTTGTCCGATAAAGACAGGCAATATACTTTAGATAAAGACAGTTGAGGTATATTAGCTGGGAGGGACACTGCAGTCACACCCGTTGGACGTTTTGTCCGATAATAACAGGCAATATACTTTAGGTATAAACAGGTGAGGTATATTGGAACATTGCCACACCCGTTGGAACTTTTGTTCGATA
Source organism: Scolanthus callimorphus (assembly GCA_033964015.1). Lineage (NCBI taxonomy): Eukaryota > Metazoa > Cnidaria > Anthozoa > Actiniaria > Edwardsiidae > Scolanthus > Scolanthus callimorphus. Next base: position 27,516,718 of record CM066921.1, read on the forward strand.
AAGACAGGCAATATACTTTAGATAAGACAGAAGAGATATATTAGCTTGGGGGAACATTGTCAGACCCGATGGACCTTTTGTCCGATAAAGACAGGCAATATACTTTAGATAGAGACAGGTGAGGTATATTAGCTTGGAGGAACATTGTCAGACCCGATGGACCTTTTGTCATTGGACGTTTTGTCCGATAAAGACAGGCAATATACTTTAGATATAGACATGTGACGTAGGGACATTATGACACCCGTTGGACCTTTAGTCCGACAAGCAATATACTTAAGATATAGACGGTGAGGTATATTAGCTGGGAGGGACATTGTCCAACCCTTGAATTATGTTGTACGAGTTAAAACGCTGGTTGCGTCAGAACATACACCACGTGAAAACCTTGAATGTCACATTCGGTATAGGCAGGGAGAATGCGTAGGCAACTAGTTAGCATTTGCAGACCCTGACGTATTACCCGGTGCAGAGAGGTTTCTTAGTAGGCTTTGAAACCTGGTGACCATTCTTCTGCTCAAAATCTATCATTAAAATCAAAATCTATCTTAACAGGATGGTTGTCCTCCGATGTCTACGCCCGGACAAGATCGTCCCAGCTGTTCAGGTGCGCTCATTACCACAAAAATCATAACTGACTGCATTAGGCGAAATAGGGCAAGAGTTTCATTGGCTCAAATAGAGCATATTTCGTATGACAGTGAAATTTAAGTGCCGCGAAAGAGTTGTGCCGCGCCGCGACCGTGGCCATACCGCGACTACGCGGTTTCATTCGATATATACAACAGGCCAGGTTCCGTACCGCCACCGCGCCGTGTCACGGTAGTTTTTCACAGTCATACGAAATATGCTCTAGTTTGATTGGCGGAACAACGAAGTTTAATCAAAACGTAATTCAATGTTTAATTGATACAACGGTTTTAGCTGTAAGTGGCTCGATTCGCGCGCCGGATGTGTTGGTATAGTCATAACTTTGTGTGTATAAAATTCGTTTCCCGAGTTATTTTATTCTTCGCGTCCACTTGATTTGTTTTCACTACTGATAATTAACAACTATCCCCCGAAGGGGAGGTGAATAGCGGTGGATATATACCGAGACGCGAATGTTTTAGTATATACCAAATCAGTAATAATAATAATAATAATATTATAAGAGCATATAGCCTTAATTAGTACATGCCAAATCAGTGAATAGTCATTTTCACGCGCTCTGATTGGTTCCTGAAATAGTAGATATCAAACACTATTTACTGTTTTGAGAAAACTCTCAAAATGGCGGCTCGTTTCGCGCGCGAAACTCCGTTTTGAATCTTTAATCACCGTATTTTATTATACTGATTTGGTACATACTAAAACAACTATCACCCTCAGGCTCGGTGCCTAGCGGTGGATATATACCTCGACGCTTCGCGTCTCGGTATATATCCACCACTATTCACCTCCCCTTCGGGGGATAGTTGTTAACTATCTTTTTATGTCATTTTTATATCTTATGCATATATAATTTTATAGTTCTTGAAATGTAGTTTTAGTTCTTTGAAATGTAAGCGCATTGAGGCGTTCAGCAAAATGCGTATTTTAAAAACAGTTATTATTATTATATTATTATTATAACTATTCACCTCCCCTTCGGGCGATAGTTGTTAACTATTAATTAATTATTGCTTGTCTTTTTTTAGCAATTCATTTTTAATAATCCATGTTATTCAACAGGACTTCATAGTCGAGAACATGGGCCGTACCTACATCGAGCCTCCCACGTTCAACCTCCAGCTCAGCTATGACGACTCCCACTGCTGTGCGCCCCTTATCTTCGTGCTATCGCCCGGGGCGGATCCTATGGCGGGGCTACTTAAGTTCGCCAACGATAAAGGGTTCGGTGGAAATAGGATCCAGACCATATCCCTAGGGCAAGGACAGGTATTCATACTTACTTTTCATAATTCTGCGAACTCTAAAGCAACAGTCAAATCGTTTTTTGCAGCTTCCTTCCATCGCATAACCAACGCTTAGCAAACACAAACATCACTTGAGGGATTTGCTACCGGGTTGCTAAGATGTTTGATTCATGAAGCGCTTAGGCTAACTCCGGGTCTTACAGCTAAAGCCGTAGAATCACGACACACATTTTCAGAAACATCAAATTATTTTGGATTTTTTACTTTGCTGTTCCGCCAATCAAACTTCTCTGAGCCAATGAAACTCTTGCCCTGTTTCGTACTAGTGCAGTCAACTGGCTTCCCTTTGAACTAAAACCAGACAACGTCGCGACGGAAAGCCAGGCGACTGCACTAGGCGAAACAGGGCAAGAATCTGATTGGCTCATAAGATTTGACTGACGTAACAGCAAAGCCAAAATTGAAAACGCTGGTCACGATGCAACGATTTTAACTGTAAGATCACCTATAAGATCGCCCAAGATTGCGCGTGGTTTCAACCAAAGCCTACTCCGGGCCCTACGATCGCTTAAGATCACCCAAGATCGCCTAAGATTGCAACATGAAATATAGAAACAATTCACAAGATCGCCTAAGATTGCCCAAGATTACGGCGATATCTATAACACCCGAGTAGGCCTACACTTTGAAAACACGATTAATTAGCTGGTGCAGAGCTCGCCGAATTATTAGGAAGGAATCCGCCAGCAGTTCGAGAAAGCAGTGGACAAAAATCATGTACAAAGATCATCATATGCATTGTATTTCAATTTTCGTTGAATTTTCAATATCTTGTGAAAAGAACACTAAACCTTAAAAACAAAATCCAGAGTTCTTACAAATCACTGGAAAATGGTAGTGGAATGAAATCGACCACCATTTATTTCTTGTTTTTGCACCATTTTTTTTTCAGCTTTGAAAATTATTTTTACAGGCTCCAATGGAAATTTGTTTTTGGTGTAATTACAGTCAATGAGTAACATCTCAGCTTTTCTTAGAAAATGAAAACTGAATTTGGATATCCCCGATATTACGCTGGTACAGGATTTTTGTCCACCAAAGCCTAAAATTACTCGATCTCCAAATGCCTGTTACCCACAGGGAATTTCTGCAGAAACCCATCTATGGGAAAAGCTGAATTTCCCATGGTAGAAGAATGGGAAGTGTTCGGATTTCCCATGGCTATCCATGTGAATTCCGAACACTTCCCATGCGTGTGCCTTGGGAAATTCAACTTTTCCCATGGACGGGTTTCTGCAGCAGAGCTTCCCCCGCGAGCTGATAAATCGGGGAGCTCTCGTTACGAGATTGTTTCCTGACATATTGTGATTGTTTCTTCAGGGCCCGATAGCAGCGCGCATGATCGATGAGGCTTTGAAGAATGGCACTTGGGTAGTGTTACAGAACTGTCATCTGGCTACCAGTTGGATGCCGAAACTGGAGAAAATCTGTGAGGAGGTTATAATACCAGAGAACACACATAAGGACTTCAGGGTCTGGCTGACTAGTTATCCGTCTCCGGATTTCCCAGTCTCAATCCTGCAAAACGGTAAACTTGTGAATAACACATAGAGCAGATTTTGTATGACTGTAAAAAGTGCCGTGAAAGAGTTGTACCGCGCCGCGACCGTGACCGTACCGCGACTACGCGGTTCCATTCCTTATCTACAGCAGGCCAGGTTCCGTACCGCCACCGCGACAGTACCGCGCCGTGTCACGGCACTTTTCACAGTCATACGAAATCTGCTCTATTGGATGCAATGTTAGACACTGCTAGACATATAAGTGCAGCAATTTCATGACTTGTTTGGGTCACAATATTCTGTTATTTTGGAAAACGAAGCAAATTGGAGACTTGTAGTATGGTGGTGCTTATTTTACGTAGAGCTATGCCCTATAAGTTAGTCTCTAGGCATTTTAATGAAAAATGTGTTTTAACAATCTCAGACGTCATAGGGCGAGAGGAATAACTGTTTTAGTCAAAACACATTAGTAGATCAATTTGGATAGCCAAAACGTTTTCTGGTCTGGTCATTTGCCATTTTCTGGCTTTCAAATACGACAATTTTCGCTACTAGTAGGCTATAACTTAAGCTATAACACCAAGTCTATTTTGCTTTGTTTAGGCGTAAAGATGACGAACGAACCACCCAAAGGTCTGCGCTCGAACATCCTCCGCTCGTTCCTTAATGATCCCATCTCTGATAAGGAGTTCTTCACGGCATGCAATAAGGTATGCATTATGATTCGACATGATTTTAGTATAATTTATGCTGGGTTGCCATGCGACTTGTGACTGCTACTACTGCTGCAATACACCGGTTTCCAGCACACACCGGTTTCCAGCACACACCGGTTTCCAGCACACACCAATTTCCAGCACACACCGGTTTCCAGCACACACCAGTTTCCAGCACACACCAAAAAAAAAAAAAAAGTTTCCAGTACACACCAGTTTCCAGCCCACACCAGTTTCCAGCACACACCGGTTTCTAGCACACACCAGTTTCTAGCTCACACCGGTTTCCAGCACATGTCAGTTTCCAGCACACACCAGTTTCTAGCACACACCAGTTTCCAGCACACACCGGTTTCCAGCACACACCTGTTTCCAGCACACACTAGTTTCCAGCACACACCAGTTCCAGCACACACCAGTTTCCAGCACACACCGGTTTCCAGCACACACCGGTTTCAAGCACACACCGGTTTCCAGCACACACCGGTTTCCACCACACACCAGTTCCAGCACACACCAGTTTCCAGCACACACTGGTTTCCAGCACACACCGGTTTCCACCACACACCAGTTCCAGCACACACCAGTTTCCAGCACACACCGGTTTCCAGCACACACCGGTTTCAAGCACACACCGGTTTCCAGCACACACCAATTTCCAGCACACACCGGTTTCCAGCACACACCGGTTTCCAGCACACACCGGTTTCCAGCACACACCGGTTTCCAGCACACACCGGTTTCCAGCACACACCGGTTTCCAGCACACACCGGTTTCCAGCACACACCGGTTTCCAGCACACACTAGTTTCCAGCACACACCGGTTTCCAGCACACACCGGTTTCCAGCACACACCAGTTTCCAGCACACACCAGTTTCCAGCACACACTGGTTTCCAGCACACACCGGTTTCCAGCACACACCGGTTTCCAGCACACACCGGTTTCCAGCACACACCAGTTTCCAGCACACACCAGTTTCCAGCACACACCGGTTTCCAGCACACACCGGTTTCCAGCACACACCTGTTTCCAGCACACACCAGTTTCCAGCACACACTGGTTTCCAGCACACACCAGTTTCCAGCACACACCAGTTTCCAGTACACACCAGTTTCCAGCACACACCAGTTTCCAGCACACACCAGTTTCCAGCACACACCGGTTTCTAGCACACACCAGTTTCTAGCTCACACCGGTTTCCAGCACATGTCAGTTTCCAGCACACACCAGTTTCTAGCACACACCAGTTTCCAGCACACACCGGTTTCCAGCACACACCTGTTTCCAGCACACACTAGTTTCCAGCACACACTGGTTTCCAGCACACACCAGTTTCCAGCACACACCGGTTTCCAGCACACACCAATTTCCAGCACACACCAATTTCCAGCACACACCGGTTTCCGGCACACACCGGCTTCCATCACACACCAGTTTCCAGCACACACCAATTTCCAGCACACACCAGTTTCCAGCACACACCGGTTTCCAGCACACACCAATTTCCAGCACACACCGGTTTCCAGCACACACTGGTTTCCAGCACTTACAGGTTTCCAGCACAGTGCAGTGCACTAAGGACATATATGTAGGACATAATTCAAATAAATTTTCTTCCATAGCCCGCATCTTGGGAAAAACTTCTGTTCGGTTTGTGCTTCTTCCATGCCCTGGTACAAGAGAGACGGAAGTTCGGTCCACTGGGATGGAACATACCATACGAGTTCAACGAGTCTGATCTCAGAATCAGCATGAGGCAGCTACAGGTAGGGAAAAATTAAAATTCCTGCTCTAGCAGGACTTTTATAAAAGGCTAAAGGGATGAGGAAGATTCCGAAAAACTGTTGAATGTGATCAAATGTAAACTTCTAATGTATTTTAAACTGTTTTCGCTGTCAAATGACAGTGACCGAAAGGCGAAATACTTTCTCTCTACGGTGGCCCACAAGGTTCAACACAAACAAAACACCAACACACATTCACAAATTAGAAAACACATTCACAAATTAGAAAACACATTCACAAATTAGAAAACACATTCACAAATTAGAAAACACATTCACAAATTAGAAAACACATTCACAAATTAGAAAACACATTCACAAATTAGAAAACACATTCACAAATTAGAAAACACATTCACAAATTAGAAAACACATTCACAAATTAGAAAACACATTCACAAATTAGAAAACACATTTACAAAAGTTGAAAACATATTCGACCCAGGCTCCCTACTCAATCCAAGGAAGGGACCGGTTACTAAGCCGGCCTTGTCTTTCGACCGCCGTGTTTTGTAGCAAATGTGGGAGCACTCTAGACGAATCTATTGAGTTTTTCCCAAAATGCGGTACAAAAATTGACAAAGAATTAGGCGAGAGGGGAATCAAAGTGCGCCTGTAGTGACTTTCACGACCTTCCATCAAAAAAAAAAAGGAGTATATGAAAGGCGAAGAATGTGCCTCATTACCCGGTATACAGACAGGTAACCCGGGCCATCAAGCTCTCCTTGGATTATATACTTGTCACTTCAATATCATCGACATCAGCTCCCTTTCTTCTAAGACCATATTCTTTTAACCTTCTCTTCAATGTGGACAATGACATTTCGATTCCATGATGCTGAACAATTTTAATTGCTTGAAAGAAAGCATCATATCGCATCGTGTTCATATCCTTGTTCACCTACATCCTTGCCTCTCTCGCCTTCTTTGTCAATTTTTATACCGCATTTTGGGCAAAAATCAAAAAATTCATCTCCCACATTTGCTACAAAACAAGAAGCCCGGGCTTAGTAACCGGTCGGCAGAGCGGAAATGACCTGCTTAGACCACTAAATTTCAAATAATAAGGTCAGGTTAGCTCAGAGAAGCTTGATTTTTTGCATACAGACTCCTTGTCTGATGAAAAACAAAATATCAAAAATGACTTTTTTCTAATGGATCCGTCTTTGAGATATTAGGCTTTAAACATTGGTTTCTGTGCCATTTTATGGGAGAATTAGTACTTTGATCAGGAATTCTGCAAACTTTGTTCAATCATATCTAAAATTCATATTCTTCAATTTTCTTAAAAATTTGGAATTAAGCTTTTGGCCATAGAAACTCTTTGTATACGGAATCTTGAGCTTATATATTGAAATATGGCAAAGTTAGACATTTCATTTTTGGTAATTTCCGCTCTGTCTAACCGGTCCCTTCTTTGGTTGAGTAAGGAGAATACATGTATCTTAGTACAATTTGTTTTTCTGTTTTTGATTTTCAATTTTTCACTTAAAAAAATGAAAATATACGAGAAAAAAGTGTTTTTACGAATTTCAGTTGAACAAGAAAACAAAAAACCATAAGTTAAAAACAAAACATAACACAAGACGTGTATTTTAGTGTATTTCGTTTTTCAATTTTCAAATTTTGATTTTCAAATAAAATTGAAAAAAATCCTAAAAAATCAATTTTATTTGTCCCATAATTCATAATATTGTTTTCATTCTTCATTTTTTGAGATTTCAAATTCGAGCAGAAAAAATAAAAAGTTACATTTCCTAAATTAGATTGAGACGTGCAAGAGAGAAATGTGAGGGGGAGGGACAGATGCTTGTTGTCGCGTGTTCCGTGCTCTGGTGATAGCTCCTATCAAATACTAGTCGTATATCTTCACTCGGTACTATTGTGCTCCATATGATATAAGTTATGGGAAGGAGACCTGGCGAAGCTCAAAAAGGCAATTACTAGCAAAGAGGGAGGGAGGGTGGGTGGGTGGGTGGGCAAAAGCTGGCTCCACCAGGCCTCTAGATGAGCACAATAAGGCCCTCTAACCTGCTACACACAGACATACTATTCCCATGTGCAGACCTACACCAGGGTCGCCATCCTGGCGCTACGATCTCAAAACCAACTGAATTGATTATGTAAATTTATATCTTATATGTCGCACACTATTCCCAAGTGAAAATAGTCGTATATCTTCACTCGGTACTATTGTGCTCCATATGATATAAGTTATGGGAAGGAGACCTGGCTCCGCCCCATTGACACTTACAGTGTTCAGATACCTTCCCATCCTAATGCAACCCCTAACCCAAAATATCCTAAATCCTCTCCAACCTTATTCCCTATACCCATAACTCAAAACCTCTCTTGACCACACCCATAACCCCAAGCCTCTCTTGACCACACCCATTACTCAAACACCTCTCGCGACCACACCCATACCTCAGAACCTCTCGCGACCTCGCCCATAACTCAAAGGCCTCTCGTAACCACATTCATAATTCAAAACTGCCCTTGACCACACCCATAACTGATAACTAAAACCGGTTTTGGGCATACCCATAATTAAACATTTCTCTAGGACATACCCCCCAATTAAAAATCTCTCTTGGACACGCCCATAACTCGAGGCTCCTCTTGGACACATTCATAACTCAACACCTCTCTAGAACATACCCATAACTCAACAAAACCTTTCTGAACGCACCCATAAGTCAAAGCTTCTCTGAGCACACCCAAAACTCAAACCACTCTTTGGCATACCCATACATGTTTGTCCGGTGACGACGTCACACCACATGACCAAGTGCTGTTGCACCCCCTTGTTCCTTAGGGAACTTCACCCAAGCGCGGTTGTCTTAGGTTCACCCCTTCCCAAGATATAAACCTCTCATTTCGCTCCGCTATAAAACTGATCATGGGTTGCCTGTGCAACGACGGACACGCGGAAAACCATGACAGAATGGGTCGACGCATATATACGCTATAACAGGTCCAACGAAGGGTTGGGCTCCCTGTGTAAGGAATGAACACTCAACTCCTAACTTGGATAACTTGGCGAACAAAGGGAGATATGGCATACATAAATAATATAGCAAAGAAATGCCAAACACAGGGAACCCAACCCTTCGATGACCAGGATTCAGACTATGTCTGCAGAGATCCTGTTTTCAGACCCCCCCAGTCATCGAAGGGGATTAAAGGTTCCGTTCCTTTTTTTTTTTTTTTTTTTTTTTAATACGGTACATGACCCCTACGCACATACGGTACATGACCCCTACGCACCGCGTGGGACACCATCCTCTCGCGCCAGATGTATATAGTACATGCCTCCACGCACCGCGTGCGGCACTATCCCTCCTACATATGGCGCATGTCCCACCGCACCAATGCGGTACATCCCTCCTAGCACCACGTGCGGTATCCTCCTCGTCCACGTGCGGTATAGCTCCACGCTGTCCTTCCCCCTCCCTCTTCGCACCCCGTGCGGTATTCTCCTCGCACTACATGCGGTAAACCTCCTCGCACCACGTGCGGTACGTTCTTCCTCTTGTGCCCCCTCCTTGCGGTCTAAAGATTGTGCCCCTAACACAAACGTGCCAGAAAAATTGCTTCGCACCGGGTGCGGTAAATCTCCTCACACCACGTGTGGTAAATCTCCTCGCACTACGTGCGGTACGTTCATCCTCTTGTACCCCCCTCCGTGCGGTCTGAAAATTTTGTCCCTGACACAAACGTGCCATAAAAATTGCCTCGCACCACATGCGGTAAATCTCCTCGCACCACGTGCGGTACGTTCTTCCTCTTGTGCCCCCTCCTTGCGGTCTAAAAATTTTTGTCCCTGACACAAACATGCCATATAAATTGCCTCGCACCAGGTGCGGTAAATCTCCTCGCACCACGTGCGGTAAATCTCCTCGCACTACGTGCGGTACGTTCATCCTCTTGTACCCCCCTCCTTGCGGTCCGTGACACAAACATGCCATATAAATTGCCTCGCACCACGTAACGCACATAATAAGACACATAATTACGACATAATTACGGCATAAGGACATAATTGCCACGAGGTATTACCAAAATAACATACAACAGCCAGCGTACACAAAGTGAGCCTAACGCTAACTGCAGGCGACTGACAAAAAAAAAAAAAAAAAAAAAAATAAATAAAAATCACGATACAACCCAGTGAGTCGGGCCTGCCAGCAAAACGCGGACAAACACACAGAAGCCACAAAACCAACAAACTACAAAGCAAACAGAAGACATAAATGCACACAACGTTATGTACAAAAAGGCTCTCGAATCTGCAACCCACAGACATCTATATTTCCATGTATAGGCGAAGAGCAAACGATATACTGATGTTGCAATCCAAACATGTAAACAAACTGACTAGCACTCCGATAAAAGTTCATGACGCGGATAAGGAAATGTGACACGAGAATGCAGGACCTACCACACTAAATACACCTCGTTACTTCTACTTTTCCCGGAGCAGTAGCCGAGTTCTGTTCCGGCGAGTTTCTTTATGAACGACGAAAGATGCCAGAAACAAGTAGAGCTCGTGAGAGTGGAAATGTCCCGAAACACCGACGGGAGACGCGTGTGGTCGTAATCTTGCGTAATAACTGGCCAAACTCTGACGAACTCAGGACAGTTTAAGAACGAGTGAACAGAGTGAAATGCGACAGGCAAAGCACATGGGCTCCACTGGAAACCTATAAAACAAAATAGAACAAACTCCGGTTTTAAGCTAATAGCCGAATAACATAAAGTGAAGCACATTTAACACAACGCACCGAGCCAAGCGACCACAAGCCAGGCCAAAATAGCACCAAATAATACTTAACTCGAGCCCACGGGAAAGGAGAAGAGATGTAAACGAAGAAGGAGGAGACATTTATTCTTGAAGGTGGATTTGAAGGAAGTCTTGGCCGTGTTGAGGAGCGGAACCAGAAAGCGGCATCTGGCGCGAGATCTCAAAACCAACTGAATTGATTATGTAAATTTATATCTTATATGTCGCACACTATTCCCAAGTGAAAATAGTTTTTTCCCCGCTTTTTCTGTCGAAAGTATCCGATCAGCTTCTGAGACTTGGATTAATGAGTAGGATAGTTTGCGCAGTTTATACCGATAGCTTCTTCTCACGTCTGTTGTGGCTTTGTGCAATCATCCACTCAGTATAGTTAGGAAATACCTTTCACGGGAAGAAATTGACATAAAGTAATGTGCTCCTAACCTACCTATAAGTTGGCTTATAGAGGTTTTAAGTATGTACTGTACGTAGAGATGTAGAGAAAGAGGGTATTGGGCATTTATTTTCTTCCTTTCTAGCAGCACTTACACACCTTGGTTACCCTGCGAGTAGTTTCGGCCTCCTCTCTTACTGCTCTTTGGCTAACGGCTCGCAGGGTACTACACCCTTCGGGTTATGGGTTTCAAGTTGACTATCAGAGTAAGGCGAGTCTTCCCACTGTAGTCATTGCTCATTCTCTCAGGGTACATATATATGCCGTCATGATATATGACATGAAGCTTTCAAGGCTTCAGTCTCTGACAAGGATATCTCAAGCAGCAGTTTTCGTAAAGAACCCGAGACGAAGAGGGGCAAATAACTTTGGGAAGCTGGAGGAGGAACTTGCAGTCGTCGGCGCGGCGACTGCAGTCCGAATGCGCAGTGATTTCTAAAAAATTCTGAAAAAGAAGCTATCGGTATGAATTGTCACAAATTATCCTACTCATTAATCTAAGTCTCTGTCATCTGAGAAGAAACTGATCGGATGGTTTCGACAGAGAAAACAGAAAAAAAAAACTAGTAGTTGATAGGAGCACGGAACACTTGACAACAAGCATCTCCCCCTCACCCCTCACCCACATTTCTCTCTTGCTCATCTCGTGTCTATTTTAAGGAATGTAACTTTTTATTTTTTCTGCTTAAATTTGAAATTTCAAAAATGAAATATGAAAACAATATAATGAATTACGGGACAAATAAAATTGATTTTTAGGATTTTTTTCCATTTTATTTGAAAATTGAAATTTTTATAAATTGAAAAACAGAATAAACTAAAATACACGTCTTGTGTTATATTTTGATTTTCACTTATGGTTTTTTTTTTCTTGTTCAACTGAAGTTCGTAAAAACACTTTTTTCTTGTATATTTTCATTTTTTTAAGTGAAAAATTGGAATTCAAAAACAGAAAAACAAATTATACTAAGATACATGTATTAAGGAGCCTGGGTCGAGTGTGTTTTCAATTTGTGAATGTGTTTTCGGCTTTTGTGAATGAGTTTCTAAATTTTGAATGTGTTTTCAACTTTTGTAAATGTGTTTTCTAATTTGTGAATGTGTTTTCGACTTTTGTAAATGTGTTTTCAATTAGTTAATGTGTTTTCGGCTTTTGTGAATGTGTTTCTAAATTTTGAATGTGTTTTCAACTTTTGTAAATGTGTTTTCTAATTTGTGAATGTGTTTTCGACTTTTGGAAATGTGTTTTCTAATTTGTGAATGTGTTTTCAACTTTTGTAAATGTGTTTTCTAATTTGTGAATGTGTTTTCGACTTTTGTAAATGTCTTTTCTAATTTGTGAATGTGTTTTTGACTTTTGTAAATGTCTTTTCTAATTTGTGAATGTGTTTTCGACTTTTGGAAATGTGTTTTCTAATTTGTGAATGTGTTTTCGACTTTTGGAAATGTGTTTTCTAATTTGTGAATGTGTTTTCAACTTTTGTAAATGTGTTTTCTAATTTGTGAATGTGTTTTCAACTTTTGTAAATGTGTTTTCTAATTTGTGAATGTGTTTTCAACTTTTGTAAATGTGTTTTCTAATTTGTGAATGTGTTTTCGACTTTTGGAAATGTGTTTTCTAATTTGTGAATCTGTTTTCAACTTTTGTAAATGTGTTTTCTAATTTGTGAATGTGTTTTCAACTTTTGGAAATGTGTTTTCTAATTTGTGAATGTGTTTTCGACTTTTGTAAATGTGTTTTCTAATTTGTGAATGTGTTTTCAACTTTTGTAAATGTGTTTTCTAATTTGTGAATGTGTTTTCGAGTTTTGTAAATGTGTTTTCTAATTTGTGAATGTGTTTTCAACTTTTGTAAATGTGTTTTCTAATTTGTGAATGTGTTTTCAACTTTTGTAAATGTGTTTTCTAATTTGTGAATGTGTTTTCAACTTTTGTAAATGTGTTTTCTAATTTGTGAATGTGTTTTCAACTTTTGTAAATGTGTTTTCTAATTTGTGAATGTGTTTTCAACTTTTGTAAATGTGTTTTCTAATTTGTGAATGTGTTTTCAACTTTTGTAAATGTGTTTTCTAATTTGTGAATGTGTTTTCAACTTTTGTAAATGTGTTTTCTAATTTGTGAATGTGTTTTCAACTTTTGTAAATGTGTTTTCTAATTTGTGAATGTGTTTTCAACTTTTGTAAATGTGTTTTCTAATTTGTGAATGTGTTTTCAACTTTTGTAAATGTGTTTTCTAATTTGTGAATGTGTTTTCAACTTTTGTAAATGTGTTTTCTAATTTGTGAATGTGTTTTCAACTTTTGTAAATGTGTTTTCTAATTTGTGAATGTGTTTTCAACTTTTGTAAATGTGTTTTCTAATTTGTGAATGTGTTTTCAACTTTTGTAAATGTGTTTTCTAATTTGTGAATGTGTTTTCAACTTTTGTAAATGTGTTTTCTAATTTGTGAATGTGTTTTCAACTTTTGTAAATGTGTTTTCTAATTTGTGAATGTGTTCTGGTCTATTGTTTGTGTTGACACTTGTGGGCCACCGTAGCTGTCGACCAATAGACACGCTGACTAAACCGCGCGTCTGACTTACTTTCGACGGTCATCTGAATCCTCTCTAAAGCCCGGTGCACACTAGCGACATAAGGACGTTATGTTGCAACGAAAAAGGCACGAGAAAATAGGCAATCTTATGTTATGTTATAATTGTCATGACACCACGTGGAAGCAAATAATATTGTTTGTTTGTTTGTTTGTTTGTTTGTTTGTTTGTTTGTTTGTCTGGGAATTTGATCGAGAGGATGCTACATTTGTGCGCGTTACATTTTTAAGTCGCTGCCCTTGTAAATACACCGTGTGGAGATATAAACCTATTTCAAGTAAAACTTCAAGTAACGCCGCTCCGTAAAACCGTTAATGGTTCATCATAATAAAGACGCTTTTTCTCGTATTTTCTTCGAATTTAGTAAACCAAACTACAGTAGAGACTCAATGGCATTTTATTTACCTCATTGAGACTTTAACATTAACTACTGCGATTTAGGTACGAAGTATCATTTCCAACTATGAAACATGGTTCATGATGCATGGTTTCAGGAGCAACTATAATTTTTAAAAATAGGTGTATAAAACAATAATAGGTCTGAGAAAAGCGAAGCGCGCAGGAAGAGAACCTTGTGAGGCTTCTTGTTCGTTTTGATTCTGTTTCTTGCCTACGGCGAATTCCAATGCTCTACCTATTGTAGCTACTCTGTATCTTGTACCCTCCAATAACATTTGGCCCTTGTCCGAGTGAATCTTGAGGTCACGCCGTGGACTTATATTTTTCAAAGCCAAGCGTGACATAATTAATTTACCCAGTACGAAGCTGTCATGGCAGTGTATGTCATCTTTCCTTCGATTTACCACTTTACTCTAATCAGACACATGTCAAGTAAACACAATACTTGTTATATCAGTAAACAATTTCCCCGCTACATGCTAATAATTTTGCATATTTTGGCGTCCCCCGGGGTATATTTAGAGTTATGTCGAAAGGTCACACTGCTGGTTTTGAGTAACCTCGGTTGTGTGCGATATTTGCTTTGATAGTATCTACCGTAGCAAGCCGGTCAAAAAGTCAGCAACTCGCTACTCTCGAGCTGCAAAATGGGTAACACGGCTGTTTATTACGGCCTATTGATGGCTGCTACATGTTTCGCTACTGCGAACTGTACACACATTCTCGGCATGCCCTCCGGTGGCGTCAGTCATGGTCGAGTGTTCGCAAAGCTCGGAAAAGAGCTGGTCACACGAGGCTACAAGTACAGCATGGCAGTACCCAAGTACCTAGAGCGCTATTTCATCTCCTCGACGACGATTACAAACTACAAGGTTCAAGCTTACGATACCAAGTACAAGGAATCCGACACCGAGGCACTTTTCAGGGACATGATTCGAGATGAAAAGCTCGACTTTGCGAAAATGGTCGACATAGCAGGCACAATGTGTGAGGAGTTATTAAGTAACAAGGGTTATTTTGAAGAGCTTGGCCAAGTGGACGTCGTGCTATGTGATTTTACAGCGCTTTGCTGTACAATAGCGGCGGACATGCTCAATGTCACGCGCATTGATTTGTCACCAATGGCGTTCTTTGACCCCTTGCTCGCTATACAGCACGAGTTTCCATCGCCCACTGCGTACGTACCACAGTTATTTATACCTTTCCCGAGGCAGATGTCGTTCCTAGACCGTACGAAAAACTCTTTGCTCTACGTGGCAGGCTATTTGACCTACCATTTTGTTTATATTGGTAGATATAAGGAGATGAGGAAGAAATACGCTCCAAATTCACCCTATCAAGATTACGAGTCATATATAAAGTCATCCGGGCTTGTATTGGTCCAAGCTGATTTTGCGCTCGAAGTCCCCCGCTCCCTCCCCCCTTATATCCAAGTAGTGGGCGCGATCTTACCTGAAAAGGCTAAACCTCTACCACAAGCCTTCGCGGATGTCATGGCAACGGATTCTGACGTCGTTATCGTTTCCATGGGAACTGTCATTTCAGATTTCGGCGTTTCTTATTTTGATATTTTTAGCAAGGCACTTGAAAGAATTCCGGCAACTATTATTTGGAAACACAAAGGAGAGATACCCACCAGACTTGGAAATAACACTGTTCATGTTCAGTGGATCCCACAGAATGATCTCCTCGGTCATCCCAAAGTGAAGCTTATTATCTCACATTGTGGAATGAATGGAATGTTTGAGGCAGCTTATCACGGGGTTCCTGTGGTTGCCATCCCTATTTTTGGCGACCAGTTTATGAATGCACAAAACCTGAAAGAAGTAGGTATGGCGGAGATATTAAAGTTCACAGCTCTAAACGCGGATGACCTCACAGCAACAGCCCTAAAAGTGTTAAACGAGAAATCGTACCGGGAAAACGCCAAGCGAGTTTCTATTAAAATGAGGTTACCCGGATGTGACAGGCCTGGAGGGTGCGTCAACCTTGCAGCGGACTGGGTCGAGTATGGAATCCAAACGGACGGCGCTCTCCACTTTCGCACAGAAATGGACAATTTGTCCTTTATACAGTTGTATCTTCTAGATGTCATGTTTTTGATCGCAGTCGTTCTAGGTTTGGTTGGTTTAGCTGTAGTTTATTCTTTCAAGTTTTGCTTTAGGGTTTGTAGAGGGAAGACTAAAACTGAGTGAAGATGTTTGCTTGTTTTTTGTTTTGTTTTTTGCTGTGAACACTTTTGAACTCATCTTTTCAGCGACAATCTTACAGAGCAATACCATTTAGAATCCTGTGATATCTCTTTTTTGTGTAAATTGAGGACGAGATAGCATAGGATTCAAGTCTATTCAAAGCGTTCAGTCGGTAGATTCCGCCGAAAATAGCAGTCAAAAAGGCGATATCGCACGAGTCGCAGCGCGACTCGTGCGATATCGCTTTTTTCGTGCTATTTTCTTAGCGGAATCTAGCCTCCTGAAGCTTTGAATAATCCTATAGTATCGTATCATATATCTCTTGTGTATCGACATTGAGGTAGATTTAAGTCGGTAGATTTACCGAAAATAGCACTCAAAAAAGCGTAAATCGCCCTCGTCGCTGCGCGAATCGTGCGATGTCGCTTTTTTCGTGCTATTGATGGTTTGCAATCATCCCTTTGTGAATAAAATCACAAACGCGCGGCAGCAATGCTGTGGACAGAACAAAGGGAACAAATGAACGTTATTACTCGGGCTTCCGCAAAAGAGCCCGAGTTATAAATTCGGCTCTGTTGTTTTTATTATTTTCTGCCGTTTCTAGCAAAACGCATGTTCAAGTAGGGTTAGGTATGAGCAAAACGCAGTCACGTGGGCTTGGACCAATGAGAGCGCTACATGTAAGTATGAAAGTGAGGCTCTCAGAGATGATGCAATATTCAAGCATAGTTAGTAGAGGAGACTCTCTACTATCTTATGATATAGTATAGCTCAAGTATAGCTTAATTGTAAAAGTAAAAGTACAACAGTAATCAATGAACATACGTTAAATGATTGAGGCTACATGAACTTGAGGAGATGTAAGGAGCGTGCAATAAAGTTGAATTGAATTGAGTTGAATTATGTGCCGAGTGGATGTTTACTCCGCGAGTCATCGAACCATCCACGATCAAGTTTTCGTGGAAAATGCATCTAAATTAATTGAATGGAGCCCTGACATGTTAAGAAAGGCTTGATAATAACATGGTTATTCCGAAATGAAATATGTTTTGTAAACTGAGCCGAAATATTTCGTATTTGACCTAGTGCGTGAACTCGAAGTCTTTCGATACTCGTGCCTCTGGTATTGAATCCTCCATGGATTGCGTGATGACAGATAACGGCCACCTAGATAAATCACTCAATAACTACGCCTTGGATTTGTCAATTTTTGACTCAATTCTATATAAAGATAGATATAGACAGAAGCCCGGTTCACGCAGTTATGCGTCTAGTTTTGTTCTGTTCGTCCAACATGGCGGCCCGTGACGTCACATGTAAACCAATAATTTTCTAAGCGGAATCTAGCCTCCTGAAGCTTTTATTAATCCTATAGAATTATTCTTATTCGAGTATAACAATATCGTGAGAGGCTATTTGACTTTGTCTAGTGAACAAACCTTTTATTATTGAGAAACAGCATATTCCGTTAGACTTAGGTTCAGTATTTCAGGTGTGCTTAGATGCATTTGAATTCAAAAGATGTAAGCAAAATAATCGTCTCAGGTTGATAATGGTCCTTTCAACAGCCATATTTGAACAAATTTGGAGTATTTTTGTATGTTATAGAGCAGATGGAGCAGGATCACGAACTTCGCCTTTTTGATTTATTGTTGGGGTAACAAGTTTTCAAACTTGGAGATCTGAAGCGAGAGCTATTACATGTTACTAAAGTATGTCTATGTAATTTAAATTTCAGTTTCTTTCCTTTTCTTTTGCAATTGGCAGTTTTCGCGATGTTGCGCACGCAACATAAATGGGATGATAACAATGCTTATCTGTTTTGAATAACAAAAGCCGTCTTCGCCAGAACGAGTCGGAACGGCTAAAGGGTATTGTTCTCACAACATCGTGAAAACGGTCAATTGCTGCTAGTCAGTATACACATGTTTATTGTAATTCCTCGGTTAAGCTGTTTGCCAATATGCAAACGTCTCTCGCCATTGTGACAATGGTCTCAGACTTTACTTGAAAGGCCCAAAATAACACGTCGACAAAGGCGAGTACAGACGATCAACGAGAATTCAGCATTTCGATGCAGCCGCTTATAAAGTGTTTAAAAATAAGTGTATACCAATCGCATGAAGATTGTAAAATCGCGTTCACGCATTTAACTTTCAATTGAAACCGCTAGTTATATCAGTAAACATTCCCCGCTACATACTAATAAATTTTGAATATTTTTCTATATTTAGAGTTGTGTCGAAAGGTCACGCTGCTGGTTTTAAAGGGGCCTGTCACACAACTGCGCAGATCGTGCATCTCAAAACAAAGAAGTATCGTCCCGTTGGCCAGTGAAGGCTAAAGATCTCGAAAACAATCGTTTATAATCTCGCTATTTCTCGATCCATCGGACCATTCTTTTTAATTTTACATATTCTTAAATAGGTATCTGATAGGATGGCCTAATTAGTTTTGTTGATGAATCAGAGTGGTCGCTCCTGGAGCATGCGCGAATTTAAGTAGCCTCGGTTGTGTAAGATATTTACCTTTTCTAGCTGCAAAATGGGTAACACGGCTGTTTATTACTGCCTATTGATGGCTGCTACATTTTTCGCTACTGCGAACTGCACACACATTCTCGGCATGCCTGCATATGGCGTGAGCCATGGTCGAGTGTTTGCAAAGCTCGGGAAAGAGCTGGTTACAAGAGGTTACAAGTATAGCATGGCCGTCCCCAAGTACCTAGAGCGCTATTTCATCTCCTCGACGACGATTACAAACTACAAGGTCCTGGCTTATGATACCAAGTACAAGGAATCCGACACCGAGGCACTTTTCAGGGACATGATTCGAGAAGAAAAGCCCGACTTTGCCAAAATTGTCGACATGACTGGCACAATGTGCGAGGAGTTATTAAGTAACAAGGGTTATTTTAAAGATCTTGGTCAAGTTGATGTCGTATTATGTGATCTTGCAGCGCTTTGCTGTACAATAGCGGCGGATATGCTCAATGTCACGCGTATTGATGTGTCAACAATGGCGTTCTTTGACCCCTTGCTCGCTATACAACACGAGTTTCAATCGCCCACTGCTTACGTACCACAGTTATTTATACCTTTCCCGAGGCAGATGTCGTTCCTAGACCGTACGAAGAACTCTTTGCTCTACGTGGCAGGGTATTTGACCTACCATTTTGTTTATATTGGTAGATATAAGGAGATGAGGAAGAAATACGCTCCAAATTCACACTATCAAGATTACGAGTCATATATAAAGTCATCCGGGCTTGTATTGGTCCAAGCTGATTTTGCGCTCGAAGTCCCCCGCTCCCTCCCCCCTTATATTCAAGTAGTGGGCGCGATTTTACCCGAAAAGCCTAAACCTCTACCACAAGCCTTCGCGGATGTCATGGCAACGGATTCTGACGTCGTGATCGTTTCCATGGGAACTGTCATTTCAGATTTCGGCGGTTCTTATTTTGATATTTTTAGCAAGGCACTTAAAAGAATCCCGGCAACTGTTATTTGGAAACACAAAGGAGAGATACCAACAGCACTTGGAAATAACACCGTGCATTTTCAGTGGATTCCACAGAATGATCTCCTCGGTCATCCCAAAGTGAAGCTTATTATCTCAAATTGTGGAATGAATGGAATGTTTGAGGCAGCTTATCACGGGGTTCCTGTGGTTGCCATCCCTATTTTTGGCGACCAGTTTATGAATGCACAAAACCTGAAAGAAATAGGTATGGCGGAGATATTAAAGTTCAAAGGTCTCAACGCCGATGACCTCACAACAGCGGCCCTAAAAGTGTTAAACGAGAAATCGTACCGGGAAAACGCCAAGCGAGTTAACATTAAAATGAGGTTACCCGGATGTGACGGGCCTGGAGGGTGCGCCAACCTTGCAGCGGACTGGGTCGAGTATGGAATCCAAACGGACGGCGCTCGTCACTTTCGCACAGAAATGGACAACTTGTCATTTATACAGTTGTACCTTATAGATGTCATGTTTTTGATCGCAGTTGTTCTAGGTTTGGTTGGTTTAGCTGTAGTATATTCTTTCAAGTTTTGCTTCAGGGTTTGTAGAGGGAAGACTAAAACTGAGTGATAATGGGTTTTTTTTTGCTTTTTTTCTATGAACACTTTTGAACTTACCTTTTCAGCGACAATCTTACATAGCAATATCGTTTAGAATCGTATGATGTCTCTTTTCTGTCGACATCGAAGACGACATATTCGATTCAGGTATCTTCAAAGCTTCAGTCGCATTCAGTCGCTAGATTCCGCCGAAAATAGCACTCAAAAAGGCGATATCGCTTTTTTCGTGCTATTTTCTTAACGGAATCAAGCCTCCTGAAGCTTTGAATAATCCTATAGAATTATTCTTACTCGAGTTAGAACAATATCGTGAGAATAATAGCCGCGGGCTATTTGACTTTGTCTAGTGAACAACCTTTTATTATTGAGAAACGTGTTATTCAGTAAAAATCCGAATAAAAGAACAAGTGGAATAAGAACACTCAGGCTGAAATTTTGCCAAAAAGGTACCTTGTACATAAGAACACAGCCTGAATAAAACGTAACATAGCCCCTTCAAATACTGTCATTCCAAGAACCTTGAGACCGCTAATTACAGGCTTAAAATAAATTCAAAGCTTGATGTCTTTTAATTCTACGCGTTTTTTATTATTCTTTTACATTTTACGTGACAACATCGAAGCTCGTGAAACATTGTAAAACCGCCCCGAGAAGGAACCGAAAATAAAAGTACAAAACATTGGCAATTCTTGTGTCATGTCTTCTAGTGTCCCTCCTAATCGGCCCTCCTCAAAGTAGTCCACCTGGTACAATCGTATCCTTAGCGATAGCCTACGTAACAATGAGCATGCCCATGTGTTTTCAGGAAAAAGTCGTCGAACTTCTCGCCGCTTCCTCATGTTTGTCTAGGTTTCTTTTCTCCGAAAACACATGGGAACGCTTGCTACGCAGACTACCTTCCTGTTTACCTTCGGCCCCCACCTCGAGCGTAATTCGAACATGGCCTATTCCTACCTAAGAGTGTTTTTTTTAACACTCTTAATTTGCAACACATCCACTCAAATCTTAGCAACCCATCTCGTCCACACGTTTACTGAGTAAACTCTTGTTCCTTTTTTTACCCAGATGTGCCTGAGCGACTACAAATTCCGTGGAAACGTAACCTTAGTGAAATATTTCTATTTTACCCAGATGTTCCTGAATGACTACAAATTCCGTGGAAACATAGCCTTAGTGAAATCTCTTTTTACCCAGATGTTCCTTAGCTACTACAAATTCCGTGCTATTCTCACTTGGGACCAACAGTGCCTATGTAGGATATCAACTCATTAGCATAATTGTCAGTTGCCTTTAGTCCTCGGCGCAATATGGCGTACTTAGTAGAGGACGCTGTGTTGACGGGTTTCATTGTGCTCATTTTCGAGGCCTGATGGAACTACTTTTCTTGTTACCCGCCCTCCCTCCCTCTTTGCTCTGTATTGTATTGATTTCGGGTTTCATTGTGCTCATTCCGAGGCCTGGTTCGCTACTTTCCTTACCCTCCCTCCCTCCCTCTTTGCTAGATTGTCATCTTTAGCTCTGCCAGGTCTCCTTCCCCATATCTTATATAGAGCACAATGGGACCAAGTGAGAATATATAACAATTAAAACCTTAGTGAAATCGTTCTTTTTTTTTACGCAGATGTTCTTGAACGACTATGACGAGCTACCGTTAGACGCGCTAACGTACCTGATTGGCCAGTGTAACTATGGGGGTCGTGTGACGGACGACAAGGACAGACGACTCCTTGTGTGTCTGCTATCCATATGCGTCTGTAGGGAGATCGTGGACAACGAGAAACACAAGTAAGGGGCCGATAATATCAGGAAAGAGGGAGTGACTTGAATTTGAATTTGTGTGAAATGAATTGTCACCATTCGACTGAGGACAACCCCCTAAAACATGAAATTGTCGGTCCCTAAGGCGTATAAACTTGCTGGCTGGCTCACTCTGCATGTCTGGTTGTGGAAGAAGTCTAACTCGGTGCTTTTGTAAAGAACTTGCAGATCGGATTTTTTTTACTTAACAATAACAGTAACAATACACCGATAACGATGTAATGATGATTTTCTAGGGTTTTTTCTCGCACGTACGCGTCAATTCAAAATCACTAATGTAAACTAGGTGTAATTCGGCGCCATCTGCCGCGATGTTGGTTCTAGGCTCTTTGCAACTTGATGCGATTTGAAGAGAAGAGAGCACAGAAATCGCACTGCATTTGCGTGTGCATAAGAGAGTTGGAATTGCAACTTGCGCAAGAAAAGTCGCCGCGACTAAAGTGTAAACCGGCCTTTACCACGTTAATAAACTGAAACTGAGACTGTGCTGTTTCTTTGTGCGCCTACAGATTTTCAGACAGCGGTCTGTACTATGCGCCGCCTAAAGGTGCTTACGAGTCTTATGTGGAGTACATCCGGGGACTGCCATTGCTGCCTAACCCGGAAGTGTTTGGTTTGCACGAGAACGCCGATATCACCAAGGATCAGAAGGAGACACAGGAGGTATAACAACCTTGAGCAACAAACTGAGGTCTCATAGACAAAATCGGCTAACGGTGTGTACATCTTGTTGCTACCCAATTCAGATCATGTGATGATTCCTTGTGGATACTTTTGTTAGTTCTGCACTCGTGCACTCAGTCGAGTCAGAAACATTTGACAATTGTATCGACCCAAAGGAATCATCACATGATCTGAATTGGGTGGCAACAAGATGTAAACACCGTTAGCTGATTTGGTCTTTAGGATGCTCCGCTCGAAATCCCATCCTCTCTTACTTTCTACATCGCCTCGTCGTGTTTGTCAACTGTTTATTATTTGTCGTCAGAACACATCCTTCTCTCCTCTTCACTACTTTCTACAATCTTTGGCATTTTTGGGTCAAATGCTGTCTAATTCAATATTCATATCGTGACAAATTTCAGACCGTTTTGTCAGGTAACCTCGGGGGGTACTCGAAGGTCAAAATGGTAGGGATGACTGTCGGGAAGTCCGAATTTCCATCCAAAAATATACCTGTCAGAATAGAATTTCACTCTAAAAAATACTCCTCGGTCCTAAAATACCTTTTTCGGCGTTACCGTTTTAGTTCAAAGAACTCCTAAAAATACCGGATTTTCTTCAGAGTGCGATTTTCGTTCAGAAAACCCCTAAAACATACCGGATCGCCAATTTTAACCCCTAACAAATACGACGGTCATACCTACCATTCGAATTTAGGTTCCGATAAATAAGCTAGACACAATAATTTATGCGTCTAGAAACCTCTCTCTTTCCTATTTTCCTCCTATTTTTTGGTCCAAATCTTTTTTTTTTTTCAACCATGAAATTCCTATTTTCCTATTCTTCTCAACCACCCTACCGCTTGACACCCTGGTACTGACACAGTCTTTTGCCATTAGTTATTTGAATGCATCCTCCTGACGCTACCCCGTCAGACCGGCGGAGGCGGCAAATCTTCAGCTGATATGATAGAAGAGCTGGCTACCGATATCCTGTCCAAGTTCCCTCCTCTCTTTGACCTGGAAATGGTGATCAAGAAGTACCCTGTCATCTACACTGACTCCATGAACACCGTCCTTCGCCAGGAACTCATCCGTTTAACAGACTCACCGAGGTTGTCATCAGCACGCTGAGGAACCTGCGAAAGGCGATCAAGGTAAGCTGATTTGGACAACATCACGTTTTTTGCTGGTGTATTTTGGCAAACCTACGCCTCATGGACATTTGTTAAAACCGAATGTATGAAAAAAAGCTTTACTTATGACGGGGCAAAGCTTTGGAATGTCCTACCCGAAGACTGTCGAAACCAGAATGATCTTCAATCGTTTTCCATCAAAATGAACTCGAGCTCCCACCCTTAACAATACACGACCTCTATTTGAAAAGTTTTGCATATGTATATACATTTCTCCAATATATATTAGAATAATTTTAATATAGTTTCAATAGTTAAACACAGTAAACATTAAGCAAAAACATCGGTAAGTTGAAAAAGGGCATCATACATTTGTACAGATGTGGCCCCCCCTTTCTCAAATCCTGGCTACAACCCTGGGCGTGTATAAATAAAGTTTTACCTACCTATCTACCTATCAAAAGAGCATCAAACTCATGGCAATGTTATTTCAGGGTCTTGTTGTGATGTCAGCTGACCTGGAGGACGTTTTCAACAACATGTTAGTGGGAAAAGTACCTGCCGTGTGGGCCGCCAAGTCCTATCCATCTCTCAAACCGCTCGGAAGCTACGTCACAGATCTACTAGAAAGGTGAGTCCTTCCAGGAGTCCATCAACAGGAGAAGCCATATACACAGGGCTAGATGAGGCCAATCAACAGGAGCATCCATCTACTCAACATTGGTCTAGCCATATGCACAGGAGCCTATCACAGGAGCCTCCACCTACTACACTAGGTCTAGCCATATGCACAGGAGTAGAAGAATCAGGAGCCTCCATCTACTTCACTAGTTCTAGCCATATGCACAGGAGTAGGAGAATCAGGAGTCCATCAACAGGAGCCTCCATCTACTCCACTAGGTCTAACCATATGCACAGGAGTCCATCAACAGGAGCCTCCATCTACTCCACTAGATCTAGCCATATGCACAGGGAGGCCATCAACAGGAGTCTCCATGTACTCCACTAGGTCTAGCCATATGCACAGGAGTCTCCATCTACTCCACTAGGTCTAGCCATATGTACAGGAAGTAGAAGAGTCTAGCTATATGCACAGTAGCCCATAAACAGGGGCCCCCATCGTTCTAGCTGCTGATTTCTCGTGAATTACTAATTAACAATGAATGGTTCACCCATTGGTTGATTGGTTCGTTCAATGGTTGACACTGCCCCTTGAGGATCGCCACTTGAGCTAGGCGTGATGTTCTTCCTTATCTCTTGTGTCAGGTTTAAGTTCTTCCAGGATTGGATCGACCATGGCCCACCGAACGTGTTCTGGGTTTCAGGATTCTATTTTACACAGTCCTTCTTAACGGGTATGAATTCCTTGCACGTTACTTTCTAGATAACAATACAAAAACTTTCACTTCGCCATGTCGTCTTTGCTTGAAGGCCAACATTTTTGGTCATGCGTAAAATCTAAAGCTGAGTCATGCGAAGAGTCAGTTGACAGTGCATAATCACGCTTCTATGCGTCATATTATACGTAGAGCTCCTGAACTTATTTTGTATTGTTGCTTTCAGGTGCGCGGCAGAATTTCGCGCGTAAATACACGATACCTATCGACCACGTGGGGTTCGAGTTTGACGTGATGACAGAAGAAAAGGATATGGATGGCAAACCCGAGGATGGTGTCTATGTTTATGTGAGTATTACTGCGATTTTCATTTGCCGCCGCTTTTCTGAACGCCAAACTGCGCCAAACAGCCAGAAAACATGAATTCAGTTTAGAGATTGTTGGTGGCGATCTTTGCAAAGAATTTGTATCATGACTTTTAATTTAAGTTTCGCTGATCTTATTTGAGAAGAAACTTTCCAAACAACCCTCCTGTTTTCTAAAACGTTTTATTTTCATTTCTTCGTTATAAGTGAATTAATTTATTGCTAGTCTACATTGCCAAAAGCATGTGACACTTTATTGGTGTAAATTTATGTTAGTTATATCACAGGGAATTTCTGCAGAAACTCATCCACGGGAAAAGCTGAATTTCTTATGGTAGGCGAATGAGAAGTGTTCGGATTTCCCATGGTTATCTATGTGAATTCTGAACACTTCCCACGCGTGTGCCTTGGGAAATTCAGCTTTTCCCATGGATGTGTTTCTATGTGTTTCTGCAGAAATTCCATGTGTTAATGGCACAAAATAATTTCCACCAATCGATAAGAGTTTTTGTCTGAGGAAGTTCCGCTTTGCTTAAAACTCACGGAAGATTTTCTCTCTTTCCCCAGGGTCTGTTCCTCGAGGGCGCGCGATGGGATCGTGATACCATGGTGATAGGAGAATCCCTACCCAAGGTCCTGTTCGACACACTTCCGGTGGTATCCTTTGAGTCATTTTCATTGCTAACGCACGAGCGCGCTGCATGTCGATGTGGAACATTTGTCGAACAAAGTATTACAAACGCGCGCACTGCATTCTGCTAGTTGAGGGACATGGCTTGGGCGCGCGCTTGTAGCTGGAATCGTCCATTCACACGATCTTTGTCATTTTTTGTTGGCGATCTAAAGAAATTGGCGATCTAAAGAAATCCGCATCGCAGTGGAATTTCAACATGTTCAAAGCGCTTGCGAAGTGGCAAGTGAGATCGCCACGAGATCTCCCGCCGTTCACACCACGCGATGTTGCATCGCCGTGAGCTCACCGTAGAAATCGCCGCTTCAATTCATTTTGGGAATGAGAGGTTCCAGATCACTGAGCTTACAAAGTAAAGCGTCTGTGATTATTACCCTAGCACAAAAAAAATATTTAAAAAACTGCGATGTTGCTTTACATGGAACATAACTATTTTCCGTTTGTATGCGGTTGTGTGCGCATTAATAGTTCGCACTCAGTTTCGTAGAAAGGGGACGAACGTATTCGAGACGACATTCGAGACAAAATCGGCGCGCACGCGATTCCATTTTACAACCACGCCCAATTTAAACAGTGTAGTTTTGAACACAGTTAAGCCAAACGTCATTGGCCTTAACACGCTTCTACCAGATGTGGATAATTCCAGGGGAGAAGACGAAATTCAAGAGCAAACCCAACTACCCGTGTCCAGTCTACAAAACCAGCGCGCGACGTGGGACACTTTCCACCACAGGGCACTCGACAAACTTTGTCATGTACGTCAACCTCCCTTCAGATAGACCCGAGAGGCACTGGGTTAACAGGGGCGTGGCGTTGCTATGCCAACTTGATGACTAGACGAAGCCGTTAGTTGCTATCGCAACGTAAATGCTAAAATGAAATGAATTTTGTAAATACTCGTGTGTAAAAAAGTTATCCAAAATTGGAGTGTTGAGCAGTCGTGAAAATGCCTACATTGGTCAGTGTTGTTAGACAAGGCTGGTCTATGTCTCTTCATAAGTTATGTATTTATTGAACGTGACTCTGCGTATATCTTTTATTATTTTTGATACTGGAAAACTGTGTAATTAAATTTTAGCGAAGTGGTCACAGTTTTGTAAAGAATGCATTAAATGAGTGAGAACAATAATTTATAGAATCCTGTGTTTTTGTTTTATCTTAGAAAATGCGACTTCAGGTTGTAAAGAGCATGTTACCTTATAGTCCACGCCATGAACTGTCCTTCGCGGCTCCGGTTGTGCCTGTGGTCGCGGAAAGGAGAGTACATACATACATACATACATAACTTTATTTAAACTCGAATTTCAGAGTAGCTTGTAAAGAAGCTAATATCTCCGAGTATAACATGAAAACGATCACATAAAAAAACGATCACATAACAGACAATAATATTATATAGGTGCCATAAAGATAATGCAGTCAGTCATTTAAAGAGAAAATTCTTGAAGCTTTAGCATAGACTTAAAAGTTGAAAACGTGTGTTCGCCTCTCAAGCGTTCCGGCAAGGAGTTCCAAGTCCAGAAACCTTCCAAGTCCAGAAACCTTCGAATGCCCACGCTCTAGATCTGACCAAGAACTTTTTTTGTTAATGTGCATGGTCGAAAATACCGCTAGCTGACATATTGGTATTGTTTCTGGTCATCAAGAGAGGACTTAACAAACAAAAGGTCTTGGTCAGATGTAGCGCATGCGCATTCAAAGGTTTCTGGACTCTTCGGCATTCTCAACCCAGAGCTCCCCGGCTCGTAACCTCGCGGGGGAGGCTCTGATGACAGCCACTGACGCATGCGCGAGATTTAATACAGAGCCGCTGAGAGAAAGACCTTTCAGCGCGTGCTACAACGCTCAAAATCGGCCAATCAGCGACGGCCCTCAAATGGAAGTCCCCAGACCCTCCCCTTCGAGCAGACGAGCCGGGGAGCTCTGGGTACGAGAATGTACTTTTCGGCGACCACAAGCAACAACGGAGACGCGATGTAGACGACGTGCGCGATGTTGGTGACCAATTTCAAACGGCACCAAAAAACGCGTTTTTCATCAAAATAAATTGATCGCAACAATATTTTCATAATTGACATACCAATAAAGGTACTGCCAAAGCATGAGGACGTAGCAATAAACTCAAAGATCTTACAAAACTGCTGGTTGCCTTATAAAATCAAAACTCGCGCATGCGTCAATGGCTGTCACAACAGCCGCCCCGTGAAGTGGCGAGACATGAAGCCCTGGGTACGAGAATACGCGGAGAGGCACTGTTGACAGCCAGATAAGCATGCGTATAAGTAAATGACCTATTTATGCTTCGAATTTATTTTTATTTATTTATTTTTTGGCTGATTGCATTTTTAAACCGCACCAGGGGAGTTGAGGACCTCCCTTAAAAGACCCCCTCCCCTGATTTCCACTCGTGAAACTGACCCCCTCCCCTGGAATTTCCAACCTCATAAAGGACCCTGGAATTTCCATTTTCTGGAAAAATACCTGGAAAAATCATTTTTTTGGATCAAATGTCCCTGGAAACTTTTTTACCCCCTCTCCCTTGGAATTTCTAGTCTCCAGGCACACCCATAGACATAGACATAGACATAGACATGTTTTATTGGCACTTTGTAAATGACTAAATTTACATCGGTGTAATTTCAATAAATTAATAAAATAATTAAAGCAAAAACAACATTTAGGATATATATCTTATCAGTAGATCATGCTGTTATTGGCCATTAAAAGGAAAGAAAATTCTGTCTTGCAGTAAATGCATTAAAAATATACTTTGAAATAATTTTGCTTAATTTTTCAGGTGGATTTATCAGTAAGAGGAAGAGCTCATTGTCTGATATTCTGCTTGTCTTAATTTTCCATGACTGCTCTATCTGTTTGAAAAGTTTATTCCGTTCAATTTTAAAATAACTACAATTTAATAGGAAGTGTTTTTCATCTTCTATTTCTCCATTACAACATAAACGGCAAAGTCCCATCTCCCGTGGAGTCCAATTAACCCCCCCCCCCCCCCCCCCCCTGGAAAATTTTCCGTAGGTCCTCAACCCCCCTCCCCCTCCCCCCCGTGCGGTTTAAAAATGCAATCAGCATTTTCATGCAACTTGCGTCTCGTTTGGCCACCACATCGCAAGTTGATGCAAGTTTCCAATTTTCTTCGTTTTCCAAAATAACGAAAATATTATGACTAAATCAAGTTATGAAATTAGCAGAAAATGTTCCACTTTTCTAGCTGTTATTTACAAGAAAGTGGGTGAGACTTTATTTTTCTTGTCTTTTTTAACCAAGAAAAACCCCAGCTTGAACGTGCGCTAGTGTTCGAAAGTGACGTGATCATGTCGTCATAGCGCGCACAAAGCACCAAAACACTCAACTTTAATCAAAACTTGCATTCGTTTGGCCACCTCAACACAAGTGAACACAAGTCTTCGCAAGTCACAATATGCGTCGACTTGCGTTTCGTTTCGCCAGGGCTTTCTGGTGGGTGATACAAAATAACTATCCTCTTTCTGTGAAACGGCATCGAAAATTTACCCCTCTAAGACCCCGTTCACACTAGACCGGTACAAAACCGGACCGGTACAATTCTGGTACGGTACCGTCGCGCGTTCACACGGGACCTGCGCTACCGGACCAATTTTGGCACGGCTAGGCGTGCACGGTCCCGTGTGAACACTGTTGCAACACGTGCCAGATTTGTACCGGTCTCGTGTGAACGGGGTCTAATCCCCCCATGCTGGTGCTCCCCCACCTTGGAATGTGGGCGGAGGACCTCCCACCATGTGAAAATGAGGCAATACTGAGACAATTGTGCTGGGAATCCCCGTACCGACAACATGCGGAGAGGCTATCATGGACTAGAGAAGAAAGTCATTTATTTCTTTATTTATATATTATGATCCGTACAAAGCGATTGGCATGAACGCGGGCATAAAAGAGCAAAAAGGTAATAATATACAATTATGTAAAATATTTAATAAACCACAGGTATTTGGACGAAATGGGAGGAAATCCTAAACTGCTAGGCTAATGAATAGTTTATTGCATTCTCCTGTTTCTTTAGCCACGCGACACATAAGAATAAAAGGAAAAGTATGGCAGCCATTTCTATTCAACTTCATGTGGCGGCCCTGATGAATAATTTTGAGTAAAATCCGAAACCTTGGCATCTCTCGGCTCCTGTTTTGTCTGCTTTTTACCTTATTTACTTATATTTTTGCGGACATTGTATCCTATTGGATCCAGAGACATCGCTGTTTGAGTTTCCTATCTTTCCCTATTCAACTTCATGTCAAGCGGATAATATGCATTTTAAATTTCGCGCTATTAGATCCAGTCTCGCACTTTCTCGAATATTAAATAATTCGAGAAAGCGCGAGACTGGAACTAATAGCGCGAAATTTAAAATGCAAATTATCCGCTTGACACTGATATGAAGTTGAGTAGAAATGGCTGCCATGTGGCCGATTCTCTTGACCAAGAAACGACAAAACTGCGCTTTCCTTTACAGCTATAAACACTATCAGCTCCCTCAGACGTTGGGCAGTGGTTAAGGTAAGTACACGTGATATTGGGTCACCAAATAAGCTGCTTTTTATTCTTAAATTCATGAGTCAAATTTTCATGGAGGTCAACAAGATTGAGGCGATTTAGGGACCGATCGTTTATTACGTCCACGGGGGGGGCGGTGGTTTTTCTAAATTTATTGAATGTTAAAATTCGCACCCCCCTCATTAAAAAGGCGATACAAAAATAACCCCCACATAACCTCGATGTTCTAAAAACTTACCCCCCACCCTGTAACCAGATCCCCGTTTGAACTAATGGAAGACAATTTACAAAAATTTATCTTGTTGCGCGCGAAGCGCGCCCTATATGAACGCATTTCACCAAACCTCAAAGAAAATGTAGATGAACATTCCATCTGCTATGTGTAGTAAACAAAGATCGCAAATGACGTGCGTGAAGCAGGGGTCAAAATGACGAATCTCTATCCTCCTAAAGTGGAACTCACGCTTGCCTAATAATTAGGCCTTCTTTTTTCGAAGAGAGACAGCTCCGATGCTTATTACTGCAGAGCGTCTTTTTGGGGAGAGTTAGTTTTTTCTCCTGGCTAAGATATATTTTCTTGTAATGACATTCGTAGCCATTCCATTTCGCACGTTCTCAAAAACTATATTGTACATTCCGTTGCGCGCGAAGCGCGCCGAAATTGGCGTACTTGCTATATGGCGTAGCGCTGTATGCCACGACGCGATAGCTTGTACATATTATTATTTAGTTTGAACCAGTGTCCCTGAAAAAATTACCCCCTCTTTTGAGAGAGTGTGCCAAAAAATTACCCCCCTAAAATCTATGTCTTCTAAATTTTTACCCCCACCCAAATTCCACCCCCCCCCCCCCCCCGTAGACGTTATAAACGATCGGTCCCTTACTGATGTAGTATATCAATCGGTTAGCCGCATGTACAGCCCGTTCTACGCGCTATAACAGGTTTAATAGGAACATTAAGCGCACTGTTTGTTTCTCGTGTAATAGCAAATGTTCTAGCTCATAGAGTTTCGATAGAGTTCTAAACGTTTTATTTCAATTTTGGAGTACAGTAAAAAGCCGAGATTAAGAACCTTCATTAGCATTTTTCCATTGACTGCTTGACTGGTGCATTATATAAATGGCCCTTATTGCGAATTTAGGCTACGTTTAGGTTCTTAAATAGGTTTTTAAATTTTTATTGCCCAATAGTAATGGCATGTCTGATTTCAGCAAAGTAGTATCCAATATATCCCATTTCTCCTTTATTTCTAAAATTATTCAAGTAATTCTCAATTGAATTACTGTACTGAACTTGTGTTGTTGATTTTTAATTAATCATTTAGAGGCACATGATCAAAACTGACGCATGTTTTGTACAGATATTGAAAGATGATCAATTTTTCTGTGAATGGATTCCTGGATATTTTTAGGCTCAAGAGGTTCTATTTTAGGGATTTTGTTTAGCCTCACAGGTTTTTAAATTCTAGGTTCCTACTTCTGGATTTTTACTGTACTCCAGAATTTCGGCAAGAACCAAGAGGGTAATTTACCATCAACCAGACCACAGGTCTGGAAGGAAGGGTAGGGACAGTTAAAAATGTCCAGGGAGGGTGATACTAGAGCAGTCTATAATTCTGTGGTGGGTACTCAGTTACAGGAGTACAATTCCAGGATGGGTATCCCTAAATTAATCTGTAATTCCATGGCCATTAAACATGGTGGTATCACATATTAATTCTAACTGTCCCATGGTTGGATCCTGAAGAGGGTGAAGTTAGCTACCCATTAATTCTTGTTATTTCAATATTCTAACAGGACACCTGAGTACTCCTGACTATTGGCCAGAACCCAGGGAGTCATTTGTACTATTAACCAGACAGCACCATCGAGCATCAACTGGACTACAGGGAGGAGACAGACCACTCGAGTACTTCAGACCATCTGCCAGACCACAGTCAACACTTCAGACAATCAACAACACCAGAGTGAACCAGTGAACCAGTGGACCATTAGCCAGACCGCAATGAGCTCAGGCTATCAGCAAGCCCTTCAACCTGCAGCCAGACAACATTTACCCCTTCAGACTACCAGCCAGACCTTATTGACCCTTCAAGGACATCATCTAGACCTAAAGGGCAAATATTTGAATCATTCAGCCAAATCATGCCTCCAACACCACGCTGAGCCCTTACCACCATACGCCCTTTAGGTAAGTCAGTCATTCAGAGAATCAGCGTTATGGAATTCAAGGGTGGGTAGGGACAGTTAAAAATTAACGTCCAGGGAAGGTGATCCTAGAGTTTAGAATTCTGTGGTGGGTACTCAGTAACAGGAGTAGAATTCCAGGTTGGGATCCCTTTTAATCTGTAATTCCATGGTGGGAAAACATCACAACTAGAAATTCCCATTGTGGGGTCCTGAAGGGATGAAGACTGCCCATTACTTATTGTTATTTCAATATTATTCTAACAGAAAATCCGAGTACTACTGACTACGCACCAGAACCCAGGGAGTCATTTGTACTTTTAACCAGACCACAGCACTATGGAGCATCAACTGGACTACAGTGACAAGACAGACCACTTGAGTACTTTAGATCATCTGCCAGACCACAGTCAACACTTCATACCATCAACAACACCATAGTGAACCAGTGGACCATTAGCCAGATCACCAGTGAGGTCAGGCTATCAGCAAGCCCTTCAACCTGCAGCCACAGACCACTTGAGTACTTTAGATCATCTGCCAGACCACAGTCAACACTTCATACCATCAACAACACCATAGTGAACCAGTGGACCATTAGCCAGATCACCAGTGAGGTCAGGCTATCAGCAAGCCCTTCAACCTGCAGCCAGACAACTTCAACCTGCAGCCAGACAACTTCAACCTGCAGCCAGACAACTTCAACCTGCAGCCAGACAACTTCAACCTGCAGCCAGACAACTTCAACCTGCAGCCAGACAACTTCAACCCCTTCAGAGAATCAACCTTCAGCCATCCCACGCCCTATGTATAATTGTACACCCAGGACAGAGTTATCCTAAACAGATCCTCAACACAATCATCCAGACCTCGCCCAGCCCTTCATACCACAGCCTGATGATCAGCTGATCTCCTTCACTGCACTGTCATTGGTGACAGGAACTGGTAACTTCCATTGCGCAGTCCCCCAACGTAATTTGCATCACCTTGCTGAGGACCTCTGGAATTCCAGGATGGGTGGTGCAAGAGAAGTCTCAATTTGGGGATGGGTAACCTATTACAGTGGGATATCAGGAATTGGAGATCCCCAAAAATTACTGTGTTCCAGGGTGGGTAAACAATATATTCCATAATGGACATCCAGGGTGGGCTGGAACAACTAAAACTTTCCAGGGTGGTTTTTAGCTTTTTTGATAGCCTGGGGTTGCGGCTAAAAAAATGGAATGGCCCATTTCATGTTTATAACCAGGGCCATACCTCAGGGTACAGTATGCTGTGATTTTAGAGAGTAATATTTTCCCGTTTCTCAATGGAGGCACAGGCATGATGGAGGCATGATCACCACTGCATTTATTCAGACTGTGCAGGATGCCGGAGTTTTCACAGGGGTAGAGCAATTCTTGAAAATTTAGAGCTCCTCAAAAGGGGGGGAGCACGGCTATTTTTTTGAACAGCCCAATAGGTATGGCACTGGTAGTTGAAACGTTTTTCATTTGAAAAGGCCCTTGCTTGTGGCACTGGCTTGCAATTTTCCTTATAATTTCACAATCTTACGTTTTTAAAGCAATTTGACCAGACTAAGATTGCAGTTGCTTCAGGTTTTCATATTAGTCACAGAATTTAATCTTATTTTCAGGGGCAGATATATAGGGAGGGGGGGGGGGGGAGGAAACAATGAACACCCCTTTCTCGGGATTTTCCCATACATTACTGGCTGGAGGAAAATTGAACATTTTCGTCCCATGTTTTCACTATCCAGCCCCCCCCCCCCCTTTCTGAAATTCCTGATTTTTTATTTTTTCCTCAAGCTAGAGCCTTTTCAAGTCAATTTGCAAACCAACATTTTATTTTGTGCTTCAGTGGTTGAGCCAGACATTTCTTCTAATAGTCCAGTTTTGAATTCCCTAACCTGCTAATAGGCATCAATGGCGCACTACAGCAGGAGCCTCAATTTAAAGCCGAAAAGTTGTGAATACCAGTGAGTTGGAAAAGTTTCCTCAAGTTTGTCTATTGTCTCAATTCAAAGCTTCATCAGTTTCTCGTCTGTACTCACAACTTTTTCAACTTAAAAATTGAGGCTCCTCGTCGAGGCCTATTCAGGGGTAGAGTAGAGAATTCAAAACTGGACTATTGAGAAACATAAGGGTATCAATTTTGTTTGCGGAGAACTGACATGCATCAGTCTATGATCCAGGAGATGTTTGGATGTTTGTCGTGGTCATGTTCTGAGTCTTATTTGTTGTTTCAGTGGTGACCCATTTTTGCTGATCAAGTGATTTTTTTGAATTTCACTGTTAATCTTCGCCTCAGTGACACTCAAGTAAAAAAGTATGGTAAATTATCTGGTAAAACCACAGGAAATCCTATTGTTCTATGGTATTTTGCTCTGTCTCATAAATATAAAAATGGCTTTGTTTAGAAAAATAACTATAGAAGGAGAAGTATACATGATCATGGATGTGTTTACTCCAATCAGGCAAAACAAACCACCACTGACACAAAATATAGCTCATAACTTGTTTTGGCAGGAAACCAGGTTCAACTACTGATGCACAACATTCTTTCGTGTGTGCGATTCCAGAAAATACCCATGGCCCTACTGCACAGAAGGGGATTTAAATTTCAAATGGAAAAATACACTAGAGATTGCATGGAAAAAAAAGGCAATTTTCTTGCCGCCCCTCTGAAAATTTGTATCCTTTCCATGCGAGGTTAAGGTTTATTTTTCTGGAATCACACATTATTTTTTCCTCCTTGTTGTTGTAAGGACAGGGTGGCATGTCAATTTATGTATGCATTGTAAAGCAAACAAGTCCCACAAGACCCTGATGGCTCCAGCTGGAGATGCTCCAAATGCCAAAACCGGTAGGTGTGTCACCTCACTGCATTCAGTACTGAGGCTTCCAGCTCCTCCTGCTCACCGGCCAGTATCTCTTCAGCTCCCAAGGCCGCAGCTCTAATGCAACATGGTGATGCCATTCACACATACCAGGTGTCTCACATGATTGATGTTGTCATGATGGTAGGTACAAATACATGCAGTACATGACTGATCACATTCAGATTAAGGTAGCATGCCAGCAAATCAAACTGCATATTTGGATGGTGGGCAAAATTATTCAAAATACTTTTAAAACATTTAAGGCATCCTAATATGATCTAAGTCCTTGGCGGGCTCGGATGAGAAGCTCTGCTACTAAATGATTAATTTTGGCAGTTTGCAATTTCTTTTTTTTTATCAAAAATGTTGCACTCTTTTAGGTGATAATTATAAACGTGAACAACATAAACAATAATTTTAAAGATGAACTGTTTAGAAACCAATATAATATACATGTATAATATATATATACATGGACCATTGCTTAAAATCTGCATTTAAAAGAAAACAATAATATAAAAAATTATATTACCATTTCATTAATTCTATTTATTCTTAATGAATTATATTATGTGATTCCAGAATTAATTATCCATACCACTGCCACGGAGGGGCAATAAGATATTATCACCCAAAACCTTTCTGGATTTTCCAGTGAAAAATACAGCAATTCTATAGAAAATAAAAGGAATTTCCAATCCCTCACATGCCGATATGGATTTTTTTCTGGAATCACATTTTTCTAAAAGGCACAAGTTGACAAATGTAAGACAGGTATCTGTTGAATACGATGAAACCAGGATCTAAATTTAAACACTCAGGTCAGCAATTCAATTATAAAGTGTTAGAAAAGTAAGGATTCTTCTGGAAGGGGCGCCAAATAGTCCCTGGATTTTTTCAGAATTATTTGAGAATCTTCAAGTAACTACAGCTTCACAAACTCTGAAAGATTAACTGCTTGCTTCTCATAACATGCTTTGACAATTAAAAGAAATGGTTTGAATCATTTGTTAAAATTAATGTGCAATGAAAAAATCCATAGCCCAAACCACAGAGGGAATGCACTCAAAGACTCCCACCCCTATGGCATTTCCAAAGGAAAATATACTATTTGTATGAAAAAACAAAATCAGGTCAACGGTAGACTCGAATTCAGGCTAGAATTCCAATTTGAATCACAAACAGCAAGGAACTGTGAAAAGTTCCAATTTCCCCCATGGTGGGGATATGGATTTTTTTCTGGGATTGCACAATTGACTGTAGATGAACTTATGTCCCTATTAATAATAATTGATTCTCATGGCTGTCAACCCCCAGAGCACAATATCAATCTTGAGATGTAGAAAATGCAACAAATTTGTAAGAAATGTGCAGGGAAATAGTTTGTATGATTTACAAGAATAAAACAAAATGTTAACATTGAGACAAGGCTCAAAATCTTGAGACTCTTTAGGAAGAGTTGACAGCTATGTATTCTAAACACCTCCATTGACATCTAGAGTGGACAGCAAAGAAAGACAATCCCAATTTTTAGAAAACATTCTAAAAGATATTATAGGCAATAATATGACCAATAAAATAGCGAAGTTACTATAACTTTTGGAAATTGCATAAAAATTAATGAGCTTTCAAAATCTACACAATTAATAATATTTCATATTGTCAAGTTTTGTAGGAAATAGTTTTTTTTGGTTAAATTGTGCAAATAAAACTTCTCACTATAAATTTATCAAACAAAAGAGATGCCAACCACTAACCTTCAACATAATATATTATGGGAAATGGGGTATTATGGACCCACAAAAAAAGTTTTCGCTCTTTGAAAAAACTTGACTAAACTAAGCTATAATTATTTCTTCTATTATATTGTGCATAATTTGGACCTATTTTGTGGGAGAGTTGGCATATCTCTGAAACATTGCTCAGAATGTTAAATTTCTGTTAACTTCTATCAACATTTCAAATTGTACTTTAAAAAAATAAATAAATTTTAACAGTGTGCAGATTAGATTTCCTGAAAGCAGAGTCATAGACATTCCAGCCCTAATTGTGGGGGAAGTTAGGATGTCTGGTTTAAAAGTTGAATAATTAGGGGTGGAAAATATGGAGTGATTTGTGGCATGCTTCCTTAATAACAGGATGTTATCAGTCTAATTAGTATGTGTACTACATGCATTTGTATCTATCGCCATGGCAACATCAATCATGTGGGAGACCTGGTGTGTGTGAAGGTAAGACCCTGTAGCACTGGAGTTGTAGCCTTGGGAGCTGAGGAGAATATACTGTCTGGTGAGCAGTCTGGAGCTGGGAGTCTCAGTACTAGTGTAGTGAGCTGGCACACCACTGGTGCTGACAGGAGCATCAACAGCTGGAGTCTGAGGGGCCTTGTGGGACTTTTTTTTAATTCAGAAAAAGGTACTTACATACCATATAAAGTTGGAATAAACGTTAGCCACACTTTCAAGCTCATTTTATTTCCATGTTCAAATGATTCTACAATACATTCCTTGCAAAACATTTTGTATTGGGTAACCACAAGAATTTTGTACTTTCTTCCCAGGCTGCACCATATGGGCTACAGCAGACAGTTGTGACAGTGCAACCCTTTCTTAAATAGGTGTTATGCAAACAGACCATAGGCTCCCCAGGATCATTGAGCAAAGTCCAGCAGTTCATTGAGCAAAGTCCAGCAGTTGATAGTCGCTGAGTGAAGTTTGACTGTCAGTTCGATGAGCACCAAAATGAAAGTACCGTACCTAACAAAAATAAAAAAATATCATCCCATTTAAAAAATGCCCTTATCTTAATAAATAGTAACTTAAGTACCGTAAATAAACCACTATTATCATTTATTATTCAGCACATGGATGCACTGCCCAAATATGGTCATTGGAACGCCGATATCCGTCTTCTGTATATGTACATGACATATATCCTGCGACATCCGTCGTTTGAGCTTGTATTTAATATGCAAAAGTAAATCATTTCAGCTGGAATTTTTTTGTGCCATCGATGTGCTGAATAATAAAACCATTATCATGCTCGATTTTTGCAGAATATCGTCTGATTTAGCCAACTCGGACTGCGTCCCTTGTCGGTTAAGTATCAGATGATATTCTGCACAATTTCACAGTATAATCGTTAATATTATTCGGTGAGAAATACACTTTTAAGTGAGTTTTATCCAATTTATTTTCACCTCTCACTCTAGTTCTGGTTGCTCTACAAAATCGCAAATGCTGAGCATGATAAAGAGTAGTTTCATAATCAAGTTGAAAACAAAAAAAATTGTCAGTAGAAACAATGCACACCTCAGCAAATATTTTTTTTGAATTTTAGACAAAATCGGCAAAAAACCAAAAACAGCTCAAACTGATAACAATTATTATCCAATTACATGTAACATCCAAATTTCAAAACAATGCACCATCAAGTTTTAACAATTGCGATGCAGTGAGCATGTCACAAAATAACACAACCTGCACAAAGCACCTACTGCACACATGCCAACCACTAGATACAATGGATATTCGCAAGCATGCACGCTCAAATTTTGCTAGCAAGCACGCACACAATGAAACATGAATAAAATAAAT
Organism: Scolanthus callimorphus; assembly: GCA_033964015.1. Lineage (NCBI taxonomy): Eukaryota > Metazoa > Cnidaria > Anthozoa > Actiniaria > Edwardsiidae > Scolanthus > Scolanthus callimorphus. The sequence goes on from CM066921.1 coordinate 27,556,403, forward strand.
GCTAGTATTGGTTTATTTAGGTACTAAAGGACTATAGATAAGGGCGCTTTTCGAAATGGAATGATATTTTTAATATCTTGTAGGTAGTTTCATCTTAGCACTCATCGAACTCAGTGAAACTTCACACAGTGACTATAACACTGCAAACTATCAACTCTGGATCAGTTTGCTCAATGATCCTGGGAAGCCTATGAGCAAATTGTTTTAAAAAATTGAATCAATAGACCTACAGATTTGGCTTGGGCATTCTGTTTTCCCATTTCAGATCACGTGGCATTCCAATTCAGTATTCTCTGTTTCTGTATCTGTTTGCACCAAAGGATATAAAAGGACCAAAGGACAAACAAGATTATTCAAATGAAAGGCATGTGATCAGATGGGAAAACATTATGCCCAAGCCGAAAGGTCTATCATACACAGCAATGCAATGTCTAAAAGATTGCTTGTGTAGCTGGCAGTTGTGTGTGTTTTCCAAGATTTTTTTTCGATAAAGGGATGCTTGAAGAACAGGCCAAAAAAAAGGGTCAAAAAGTGCCCCAAAGGAGGGGACCAGGCCACACCTTTTTCTGCTCTCCAGTGAAATCTTCGCTCTTGCCAATGAAATCTGATGAAATCATCTCAGAAAACACAAAAAACTGGCAGCTACGCAGGCTATCTAAAACATAAATCATTCAGTCACAGTTTTGTTGCTGTATCTCTTGTGTTACAAACTTATGTACCAGGGCTCGACCTTAACCTAAGTCCACTAGCCAAATACAAGTAAAACTTTTATTTTGACAAGGAATTTAATTTGTTTACTACTTGACTTTTTGCATGTAAAAGAAAAACTTTCAAAAACAGCATGTAAAATGATTCTACACTCAGCACATGGTCACGTTTTCAGCATTAGTCGTCATTTGATTGTGCATCCATGCACAATGCAAGATGGCAGCTAATGGCGAAAAATGTGACCATTGTTCCATGGAGCAACAATTCAGTACATGGAGTGCCTTTGTCGAAAATATATCATGGCTATAGTGAATCCTGGCCATTTACTAGACATTTGACTATTAAATTCAAAAGTTAAGATCGAGCCCTGAGTACATTATCAGTGCTGTAGTGTACAAAAAAAGCTAAGAAACAGAAGAAATATTATCCAGAACCAGAGTTCTGTCCAGAACCAACAAACTATCTGAAAAATTTTCAATTTCTACCCCATAAAAGCTCCTGAAAAAAAAAATTATATCTCCTGGAAAATCCTGGACTTTTGTCATTCAGAAAGCATACAAACCATTAATTAAACAATAATTTTCCATGGAGGGTCACATCTTTTTGTTAATGTGTGTGGATCAGAAATACAGTTCCTAGTTTACCAATGATGCTCAACTAAATTCCACCTCTGTGGGGTATCCCGTTTGATTCAAGAAAGTGACAGAGAATAGCTTGCCCAAACGTTTGTAACTTGTAGTTAGCTGTTATTTGCACTCTCTTGACTTACTGTATTATGTGCCTTGAAGTAAGTTTAGACTGAAACTTACTTTCTGTAACTAATTATCTGGTAATCTCTGTTCAAAATTGCTGGTTTACTTATGAATGTTTGGAGGTGATGCCAGTTACCTGAGAGGAATGTTCCAGTTTCCTGCTTAAAGGATGTCAAAGGACCTCTAATCTATTGAATAAAAAATATATGATCAAGTATGGGAACAAAGAACTAGGGTTTAAAGCATCTTTATCCTGTCGGCACATCATGGCTAAGGGAAGGATCTCACCATGGCCAATAGTCTCAGTAGCGGATCCCGGGGCTGGGTTGGGGGGGGGGGGGGGGGGGGGGGGGGGGGGGGGGGGGGTCGAAGGGTTCCATAGAACCCTATGAAAGATCGCCCTGAAAGCACTCTTTAGCCCTATTGAGGACGTCCATCCAAATTCTGTAAAATTTGACCTTGGGGTTGGCAAAACAGCAACGAATAATGCATGAACTAAATTAAAAATGCCTAGAAGTGGCTTCATTTCATATGAAGTTGTTATAGATTGTCTGAAAAACTAATAATAAAATGATTGTGAGACAAGTTGCACAAGCCATTGCAGCGTGTAACACCCTTTGCAACATTGCGAGACAGGTTGTTGCAACAGTTGCAGCAAGTAGGATACGAATCTACGTCTTGCAATGTTGCAACAATTTGTCTCGCATTTGCAGCGTGGAACAGCGAATTGCAGCAACTTGTCTCGCATTTCGTTCCTTTCGTTCCTCTCGGGCTTCCTTGCGCATGTGCGTTCTGTATCAAAATGGCAGAAAAATAGTAAAAAGTTTGATACCATGCCAGCGATCATTGCGAGCTAATATCAGCTGCAATGGCTCTTGCAGAATGGATTGCGAGACACGTTGCAGAAAACGTTGCACCCACCTTTACCATTCTTTGCTTTGAACAAGTTTAACATAGAAACCTCATATTAGGTCAGATCTGTTCGTGCGGCAAAAATAAGCAAATTTCCAACATCCTACGGATTCTAAAAATGTATGTTTGAAATTTGTCGAGCGATAACTTAAGCTTAAGTTCTTACAAACGTTAACCGAGTATGGCTGGAAACAGCATCAGCTACATACTTAATGATTAATGTAGCTTAAATTTGACGACTTCAGATAAGAGCTCGCTATTATGTATCCAATAAAGGGATTTATATCTTACCTGCAGAGTACTAGTCTGTGCTCTTAAATGAACGGGTTTCTCTGCGGTTTCTCTTATTATCTTGTCGAGAAGTGGAGCACTTAGCACTCGAGGAGGCGTGGTTCATGTCAAAGCGCCATTTTGAATAATTTATTGTACCACAGGCTTCCCAACCTAAATCCCCCTCAGCCGCGCCCGCGCGCCTGGGGGTCGTAAAAGTGCAAGAAAAAAAAGTTAAAAAAAAAAAGTTTCCGACTACCGACAAACTTGGATAAAAAATACCGATTAGAACGACAAAATGTTTACCGCTACCGACATTTTTACAATTCTTGTCAGGCAGGTGCCCCTGAGTCAGGTTATTAAGTAAATGTTTATTCTTAGAAATAGCGAGTGCTTTGGACTTTTCAACGCCTGGGAAGTAGACCAGGTTCAGAATATAAATATAATTCCGTTCATTGTGACACTTCCCGAGCTTTACATTAATACGAGAGATTAATATATAGATTTAGCCACTGGCTAAAAGCGGAGCTCCCGGTTACATATACGAGACAAACAAATTGCCATTGTACATGAATAGATAGCTTTGCACCGTTATACCACGTGACTAAGCACTTGTTCACCCAAGTGTGGTTGTCTAGGGTTCATCCCTTCAAACATGTAAACCTTTTCACGTTTGATGACGTCATCAATAACGTCATACCACGTTAACATGCAGCTGCCACCCCCCTTGCTACTTAGACAACTTCACCCAAGTTCGGATGTCTGAGATGCATTCCTTCTTGAGATATATCATTTTTCTCCTATGATCACGTCATCGATGACGTCACACCACGTGAACCACGCAGTTGCACCTCCTTGCCACTTAGACAACTTCACCCAAGTTTGGATGTCTGAGATGCATTCCTTCTTGAGATATATCATTTTTCTCCTATGATGACGTCACACCAGTCATACCACGTGACCATGCAAGTTGCACCCTCCTTGCCACTTAGATAACTTCACCCAAGTTTGGTTGTCTGAGGCTCATCCCTTCTTGAGATATATCACTTTATTCCTATGATGACGTCATCGATGACGTCATACCACGTGACCATGCAGTTGCGCCCTCCTTGCCACCTAGATAACTTCACCCAAGTTTGGTTGTCTGAGGTTCATCCTTCTTGAGATATATCACTTTACCCCTATGATGACGTCATCGATGACGTCATACCACGTGACCATGCAGTACGCCTCCTTGCCACTTGGATAACTTCACCCAAGTTTGGTTGTCTGAGGTTCATCCCTTCCCGAGATTTGTTACTTAGTATACCACAGGGTTCCCATGAGTTTCCGCGTACGGCGGACGGACGGACGTACGCTATACCTTTTATTCAGGAAGAAACAAAAAAATTCATATCTCAAGAAGAGAACCACCTATGGCAACCAAACTTGGACACATTCATCTTTTTGGCGATACCTTTTTAACGCCCTAGTCATTTGACTTGGTGCCGTCAATAACGTGAGCAGAATGAGCGAGAAAGCCCGTGACGTTTCAAAATCAACTCCATACCTATGCCTGGACGTTATTTCCTTAGGTATGGTGCTCCGCTTCTAAGATTCCACAGGCCATAACACTCTGGGCATCCTTAGATGAGCTTAGGGATTAATGGTCGTATGTCAGTCACGGAAAATGAAAATTAGACAAGATGACGTGTGTGCGCATGCGTAAACGACAACTTAAAAAGAAAACTCATTACCGTGTCATTTTAATGCCTAATATTGGGTGAAAAACACTACTAAACGGCAACTGTACACTAAAACATTTATGCAATATCGTGAGAAAGCTACTACTTAAAGTTAAAAGAAAACCAACAATGTATCCCACATGAATCACTAACACACTCTTCAGGCCTATAAATACGTTGGTGATGCATAATAATTAGTTGATTGTTCACTAACGGTACAAGGGGCGTCCTTATATGGTCTGGTGGCCGGGCGTACTCTCACCCATAGGTATCTAGCTACTGAGCAATTCACACCAGGATAGCGACTGTCAGGGCCGAAATCTCTGCCGTGGGCGTAAGAACCGTACGGTCGCCATACGACGCTTCAGCTCTTTGTCTGGAAGTATGGTCCCTACTTTTTTCTTTTCATTCATTTTATCACAAATAAAAACAAAATCTATATCTACCACCGAGTTAACCTCTGAAAAGCTATCCATGCTCAGCTCTAATGTCCTTCATTGACCATAAAACACAAACAAACTAGATTATGGCTTTAGTCAAATCACACTAGTGGCGTCTATTGTCAATGCTGCGTTCTGATTGGTTGAGCTCTAGTAGTTATAGCTTACTAGTATAGTAGCGAATAGTGTCGGTTTTTCAAAACCCAGAAATGGCAAATGACCATAGACCAGAAAACATTTTTCGGCTGAATGGGCTATAGGCCTTATCGCCGTTTCCGCCGCGCCATTTTGTTGAGTAGGCAAACGCACCATGCAAAATTTCTCAAACTCTCGCAAGCTCAAAATCAAATGGTGGTTTTATGGCCTCACAATTACTTTAGAGCGCTCAAGTCGAAAGTATAGGCTGAAAAGACGACGAATTCCAGTGTTAGTTATGTACGGCCCTCGATCAAATGGATGTCACCAGAGCCTCCCTGCGAGGCGACGAGCCGGGGAGCTCCGGGTTTGACACCCGGGGGGGGGGGGGGACTCCCTATTTTTGGGGGGGTGTGCTCGTCGGGAACTTTCGATTTTTACCCCTAAAGGTACCAAACATGCGTCACTTAGTTTTTATTTTTACCCCTAAAAGGTACCAAAAAGACGCATTTTTCCCTCGTATTTTTCTCTCGTATTTTTTTTAGGAGAGAAAAAACGTCTGAAATTCAGGCTACCAACAAGTGTGGTTTGCTTGATTTGCTTAAATGGACCCTAGCAGGTACCTATCTCGAAAAAAATTGCAAGTTTTCAAATTTTACCCCTAAGAGGTACAAGAGGCCTGATTTTAAACCCTAAAAGTACGACGAGCACCCCCGCCCCAAAAATATGGGAGTCCCCCTCCCGGGGTTCGACACTGAACATGACCTGCACCAAGCGACTACTGCGCACGCGCCAACCGCTAGATACAATCAATTTCGCGATGAAAGCTATTTCGAGCCTCCTTAAAAGTGTACTTCTGACCGAATAAGTGCTAGGCCAAAAATAGGGCCAAAAACCCGAATGGGGAGGCACCTTAGGACTCACCCGCGTATGTAGAGAGGAAGAAGGAGATTGAGGAGAATGGTTGGTATTTCCGGTGTAAAGCGGACAAAATCTCAGTATGATCGCTGCACGCCCGCAAAACAGTGTCGGGGAAAAAACCCGGATGAGGCACCTTAGACTTCCGCGTATATAGAGGAAGAGGGAGACTGGGGTAAAGGATTGTTGGATCAATTGGAGTTAGTTTTGCGTTAAAAAAGCCATCAAAGTCCGTTTAAAAGAGCCAAAGTTGTGGGATTGCAAGCCTCGACCTTTCGAAGGCGGCGGTAGATTTAGAATACACTACAACCCCGTAGAAGATAGCTGCCGTGGTCCCGTGGTATGTTCCAATTTTCACTCAAAGATAGACATACTTTAAGTGCTCGCATGCTGTTTCCTCCTTCCTGCAAGTGGGAAACCTTCTTTTCTTTCTTCACGTTGTCATATTTTGTGAGAATAATTTTACAGAACGTTTTCGAACTGTCCTCAAATTCCGCGCGTCCTAGTCGCCTATTGTAGAACTTGTCAATCAAAGAAAAAACTATCCAATCAGAAAGGGTGAACTAATCTGAAGCCAATCAGGAAACAGCTGGATAACAACACCAAAAAACTTGCAAAACTGGCATAGTAACCAGTTTCGATCGTCCACATCACTGGACACAGGATAAATACATAATAAACGTACTTGCATGCGATCGTCAATCTGAATTTAGGGCAGAATCACCGCATCATTGAAATATAAAAACTTCACCGTTTTAAAAAAATTACAGTGAATAAATCGTTTATGCGCGCATAGCGTTTGATTTCTAAGATTAAGAGGGGAGAAAGGAGGTAGACCCATAGGAATCAGAAAGACGAAATAAATAGAGACCGAAAATACATTTTTTGAATGCACGAGAGAAAGAAACAAATACATGAAAGAAATCAGGGCGGATAATAACAAAGACTTTTCCTTTTTATTAAAGTTTTATATGGAATACCACCTATGTACAATGTATTAGGCGCCAAATGAATAAAATATGTATGTATAAAGTAAATGTACCTACGGATAATTGCGCGCGTTTGTTTTAATCGAAAAAAAATTATCAAATTTTAGGTCGCTCCGTAAAGGGAAAACGCATAGTTTTCACATTTTTTCCCTATACGAACCTCCCAGGCGGTAAATAACATATATTTGCCTGCAAAGGTAAGTCCCAATTTATACTAGAGTTACTAGACACGCTAAAGTTTACAAATGAGACTCGTTTTAGTGTTGTGAAGTGACTCGTTATGTGTTTATTACCATGTTTCCTGGCATTTCCAAACACGAGCTTTGGATGTCGGAGTGACGCTTTCCATTTGACATCATTCCTGGTTAATTATTTCCCCGAAAAGACGCTTTCCATTCGACTTCCAATCGGTAAAGCACCCCAGCCAATTTCGATCCCAGTGGAGACTTTCACGTGATTTCTCGGTTTGGGTCTGATCAACGTCACGGGGCAGCTCTGGATAAGAAACACGTGCAGAATATGGACCAATCACTAAAAAGCTTTCATTTTCAACCGTTGTGACCAAGTTCTTGGTTTCCGCTATTCGCTAATCAGAACTCAGCTTTTATCTCACCAGCTACAAGAGTCGCGCCGATTCAAAGCAGCCACAACTAGACAGAGGGATTGTTTTCAAACTGTTAGAATATGGATATGATATATTCCCCTTACCGTCTGGGAAATGAAAAAGTACCTTTTCCAGTGATTTGGACAGATGACAGACACGTTTCATCAGCAAATCGATCTGGCAGAACACTTGACTCCCGTGACGTTTATCAGACGCGAAGATAGGAAATGACAACGAACGCTACCGTAGCGGATAAGAATAAGGATACCAACGTTGACAAGCAGGCTTCTCTGCTAGCTATATTTAACAATAAAGCTAGCTTAACCAATCTTTGACGTCATCGATTGGATAAGTCGCTGGCCTTTAAAACATCAAGAATTCGCCGGTGGCGCTCAACCAATCAGAAGCGGGAAATATGTTGAATGAATAATATTATTATTTATACCACGCCACAGAAAATACAGCCAATCAGAACGCAGGAATGGCGTTGTATATTCGGCGTTATTATTCAGCACATCGATGCACTGCCCAAATATGGTCATTGGGACGCCAATAGCTGTCTTCTGTACATGACAGCTATCCTGCGATATCCGTCTCTGAGGAAATATGATGTTTGAGCTGGTAAATATTACACAAAAGTCATTTTTTTCGAGGTTTTTTGTGCTATCGATGTGCTGAATAATAAAACATTATCCTGCCGATTTGCAGAGTATCGTCTGATTTTAGCCAACTCGGGACTTCGTCCCTCGTCGGCTAAGTATCAGACGATATTCTGCGCAATCTCGCAGGATAATGGTTAACTATCCACTCAACCTTCCCATCGTGCATTACTGCATTTACGTAAAACGTTGCCTTTAATTTTCTGTAGCGTGGTATAAAATAGTTAGACAATGAATTGTATATATAAAGTGGACATCAGCTTTTTGATATTACATAGTCCCCGAAACAGCGTATAAATAAAACCAAATCACAGCTATGTTAGATTATGTTAAAGATTTCATATTTCTATTTTCCCTTGTAAAGTCTGTGGAATTCCTTTGCCAAGTAGTAGAACGGAGCCTCGACATTTTCGTGTTCTTTCTGCAAAAAAGAATAAAGAATGTCATCATATTATCATATTACTAATCTGCAATGTGATTCTGCTTTGCGAGGAAACTTTCTGATTGGCTAAAGTTCCCGCCCTTTTTGGCGCGCGCAAGCCACAGGAATCCCGTAAACATAACATTTTGCTCAGCTATATTCTCCTCTCTAGTACTCCTAGTTTTGACTTGATTAAAGGCCCATCACCAACCGGGAGCCTTTGCGCCCCATTTTCTTTGTTTTCAAATTGATCCATTGTTTTTCGGGTGCTCTGATTGGCTAAGAGTCGCGCCATTCCAATCCAAAACAATAGAAAATGTGCGACAGAGGAATGCGACATTAGTCTGCGAAAGGCGACACAACTTAGCGCTCTTTCGGCGAGCGCAAAATGTTTTCATAGGCTACAAAATTATATGTCAGGGTCTTACTCACAGCTGAACACTCGAAGTACTCGAGGCTTTTGGAGTTAGCGAAGTCTTTGCCTTGCTTCGTAGAGATAACTCTTCTCTGTTTTAGATCTGTTTTGGTTGCGATCAGCGCCCCTAACATGGCATAAATGACACATTAGAGCTTGGCCACACTCTTCTCTCACGTGTTACCCTGGGTACCAGAGTCTCCAAGCTCAATCTCGTCGTCTTTTTTTATATTCCATTTCAATGTTATTATTTCTTTTTTTATCTGCTTTACATATAAAACACATACACGAACAATACGCACATTTTATTCTGTGCGATGACAAAGCGTTGAAGTAGCTGCCTTTAAGGCTGGTTTCCATATAGTCTTATCTGTCGTATCAGTCGACCGTGAAACAATGTTAATTGGAATTATTCTATTGTTTCACGGTCGACTGATACGACAGATAAGACTATATGGAAACCAGGCTATAAGCCCGTTATGCCCGTTTGAAATGATCACAATGTTCTTTTGTTTAGTATGCGACTGCAATGTCATGTGATCAACAGGGCTGGAAATCGCGGCCACCTGGACCAAAAAGCTGGGCCAAGCGACTAAAATACAGATTAAGTTAAGCACCAGCTGGCGACCAACCTTTAGCTACTGTTTCAAGCATGGAGATTCTAAGCTCAGATGACCAGATTTTTTGCACCCAGTCGGCAGCTGGTGACTTAGGAAAAAACTTATTTCTACCCCCTGGTCATTTAGATTGATCCAAATAGTCAAAGGAACAACGCGAGTTAACTGAACGGTTTAGTGATTTTGGTAGAATGATGCATAGTTCATGATAGATGGCTTTACGAGCAAAGTAAGTTGAAATAAGTAGGTGTGTAGGTGCCAGTGACATAGTGCATAAGCATACCTGGTATGTTCTGGTCATTTTTAGCCATGACCCGACATCTCTCCAGCCACTTGTTGCAAGCATTAAATGACTGCTCATTAGTGACATCATAGGCCACAATAATCAGGTTTGGGTTCTCCCACTAGGAAATAAAATATAATCATTCTCAAACCCAGAGCTCCCTGGTCGACGGATACATATCTTGGAGGATTGATTGATGTTTTGAAACGTGAAATGCAATAATTTTAGCTGTAAAAAATGGAAAACATGATAACAGATTCAATACTGTGCACTGCTACGTATACTCACATACTGCTGGACATATTCTGAGAACATTTCTTTTCCGGCTGAGTCAAACAAGTAGAGTTCCTGGAAAAGGTATAAATATGTCATGAAAACCAAATTTTCGATTTTTCGCAATATCTGTCCCTTAGAAATGGCATATCGAATGAAAGCTTACACACCAAAAAAACATACATACATAACTTTCTTTAACAAATCACTGTAATTTTAGTTTAGTTCATAAAGTTTTGAACTGTGTCTAAAAAAGGGGGGGGGGGGGGCTACCTAAAATACAATGATTTGTTAAAGAAAGTTATGTATCCATATGTATCCATACCTTGGACCCATTGCAACCGATTTGCCTCAATTTTTTGGTATTGTGACACAATCAACAATATTTAAGAAGTGTCAAGACTGTTGCAAATTCATAGAGAGTGTGAGTGGCAAAACAAGAATTTTGTTGCTGATTTTATGCCGAAAGTAGAAAATGCAGGTACGTGTACATGTACCATAATGGTATAAACGTCCTAGCTTAGGTGTTTATAATCCTGCATTTCGCAGAATTTTTAGCCCTGCTGTAAAGATCAATGCAAATTATAATTGTGTTGAAACTTCCAAAAACAGCTGTTATCAATGACTCTACCAGCTGCATGGAAGCGATCATTGAACCTGTCTAGCAAAATGGGCCTCTGTGACACTTAAACAGAAGAAGTGCAGTCCCAGAACATTCTCAATTACATAAATTGGGTACATGTACTGACTCACTAAACATGTACTTTTGCACAACAGTATTTCTTAAATGTGCACACACTTAATTGCGAAAATTAAAACAAAAAATAGTTTTTAAAAACATGACTTACAACACTGTCTGATGTTTCTGGAATGTTAACAGACTTAACCAGCACCTCTGCACCCATTGTCTGTAATAACAAAGAAGGCAAATAAATGGCAAAGCAATAATAATCATGTACCTGGTCCAAAATTTGAACAAAATTATATAATTAATGTAGCCATCTTAATTTTTGCTGCTGTGGTATCTGCAGACAAGTAAGCTGAGTGTAGAGGGTTGGACTACGTGTGTGGGGTGTCATGGGATCAAACCACAGCCAGACCAACACTCAGGCATAGCTGTCAGAGCAAGCAGGCGACCACTGGAGCTCTGGCAGTTAGTTCACGTTTAATCACTGACTACTTTTTGCCAAATGTGAGACACACAAAAAGTTCAAACAACAGAACTTTGTTAAATGCAGCCTGAAGCTCGCCTCATTGTTTGCAAAACATAAAATATAAAAATGGAATCCTTAAATTGTAGTTCCTCTTAAAAATCTCCCAGCTCCACACCTGTGTCAGAATTGGCTTGGTGAGAAAACAACTTTATTGTTTTTGAAGCTACGAAATTTGCATGTCGGCTGTCAGTTTTTCTTTTGCAGTCAGCTACTTTTTTGAGCAGCCACCAAACTGTATTATTACTTCAAAACATTGCAACAGCTCTGCTCAGGGTATTTTCTTTTAATAATACTGGCTCAATTGTAACATGGTATGCTGGCTCAAGGATCAAAGCCCTAAATATGACTGGGATCTGGGCTCAGAGGAGGAGGGGAGGAGTAGGGATCAATATCGGTAGTTATTTCACATCCAGATCAGGGATCGGGATTTTGCATGAGAATAGGGACTCGGATCAAAATTACGACCAAAAACAGGGATGTGTGTGACCCAATGTACCATATTATACAAGCCTAGTGATATTGAGCAGTCAAGCTGCAAAATAAAATTATTATGTAAATAATTAAGTCCTGTTAGGGGTAGCGATGGGTCCCTAAAATATCAAGAGTCTCGCCAAATTTTAGTAGAGTCTCGGAATCTCGGAATTTTTAACGTGCGTCTCGGAACCTCAGATTTTCACCCTCAAACTTTTAAATAAGTAAATATATGAGCTGAAATTTTCTCTCTGTCTCGGGCTTGGATTTTAAACCGCAAGTCTCGGCATCTCGACAAGTCTCGGATTTACCCATCGTTACCCCTCCTGTTTAATAGTAGGTTTTTCACCAGTGGCTTGGGAAAAGCATTTCTATTGAAAAGTTTGAAGCCACACAAGTCATGTCGGTGATTAATCCTCCTACCATTGTATAGTTTTTTGGATAATGTGTGCCATCACTCTGGAATACTTGAGTCAGTGACGTTTTACCCACACATGAATCACCTGCAAACAAAACAAAATATTAGAAATATAGGATTGGTATCGAAAAATTAGGAAAGGCTTTAGCCTGAATTTCAGCCGTCCCATTCGCCTTTGATTGTACCTCACTTTGCGAATTCACCACAAGATTTTCTCATCCATTACATAATTACTTAATACCCAAAATCAATCAGTAGAATCTGATTGGTTATGTTTCTCAGTAATACCCACAACCCAACAATTCTATGACAGCGCACACTCCCCAAGCAAAAAAGTGTGCAAAGCTCCCAAGCCAGACAGGCACCACAAGAAGGTGTATGTTGTCTTGGAAATGTTGTAAAAAATAACAGTTTTTACTTAGCTGTGATTACATAATGGATAAGAAAATCCTGTGGTGAATTCAGGTCTCCTCTCACAAAGTGAGATTGTAAGAGCGAAGGGAAGGCTGAAATTTAGGCTAAAAGGTCTAGGGGTGCTGTACTATCTGGGATTAATGATTCCTGGGTGATAATGAGATGACAGGGATAACAATAAGAGCTGGTCATCAGACAATATTCATCCAAATTGAACGTTGACTTATCAAACCATTGTCTGGTCAACTATTTTGACTGGCCACATTTAACACGTTGTATATGTCATGGAACAGTTTTTCCAGGCGTGTGGCTAATAGTCTTATAAACCACAACAAAGAGCCCAGGCCCCCAAAGATTGTTACAACAGGCCACGTCCAGGATAACAACGCGCGGACAATTTGGATTCGCTTGCCTTATATCGGCAAGAAAGGTCAACAACTAGCCAAGTCATGCATCTGTAAATTCCGATGCTGTTGTACTACCAAAGAAATTATTTTCACATGACTTGGAAGACAACAAAGTATCGTTCTATTGACCCTTTAAATAAAGCCACAACAGCCAAAGCCAATCACAGCAAAGTAATTTTGCCTTCAACTACTGCAGCAATTTTCATAATTCTGCAAACTCACATTGACATTTCCGAAAGCCAAACTGCATTTTTGCTTCCGTCAATCAAACCTTGACTCAAGTCCAAGCATGTTATCTGAGTTTGGATTGCATTTTATAGTGAAAAAATTGTCTATGAAACTACAAAGCTATCATCTGCCTCCATGAAATCACCCAGAGTTCCTTGCTAGCAGAGGCATCTTTTCTCTGCATTTCACTGACCAAGGGTTGCAAGGAAAAGAGACCTCTGCCCTGGGTTGTAACTCCCTTTGTTTTGCTGCCGTCCACAACCTTGGACAGTCTGCTGACCGTTTCTTGAGCCTGTACTTTATGCGCATGCAATCTACATATATGTTCTACATACATGTTTTCCGCTGGCCGGAGGCTCAAATAATATCAACGGAAAATGTCGGTAGACATGCGTGCGCATATAGTGGGCTCAAGAAACGGTCAGAGTTGTTCACCCGTTTGATTGACGGAAGCCAAACCATGGTTTGTTGGTCGGTATAGAGTTTGGAGAATTATAAAAATTGCAGTAAGAACAAATGTCTTCACTCTTAGCCAATCAGCATTGAGTAATTTTGGGTCTTTCAGTAGGTACCGGAGACTATTGTATTCTGTGTTAGCTTCGTTCTTTGTGTTACTTGGAGTCCTTTGTCTCGAAAAGGATGTCGATAACCAATTCCGGTATCACATCAGTATAAATAAAAATATACAAATTTAGCCGTAATTTGACCTGTTTATTATAAAGTTTAATGTAGACCACTTGAACTTTGAAAAGCTATTTTTTTAGCTTTAAAAATAGCTATTTCAGCAAACTAGACCGTAGTAGGTCCTTGTAGATTCTCTAATAACGGGAGAAAAACAGTCTCATATTCAAGACAGTCGACAGAGAAGTCAACAGTGTTCGAAAATACTTGATAAATGCGCAATTTCAATGAAACAAACGTCAAGATAAAGCAAGACTGAGTTCCAACTTACCTGTCACTAGAACCTTGGCACGTAGCACCACCATAATATCAAAATCTCGGCACTTCTCCACGAAATACCACTTCAAGAAAAACACAAAATGGCGGCAATGTATCCCTGAGCCCGCGATGTAAAGCAAATTATGAATCGCTCCGAAGGAATTTTGACCAGCGGTGCGTTTCTATAGCAACACAAAAGTCTTCAAGCAATCAGCAGCACAGTCGGCGAAGGAAATGGAAGGGTTCACTTGAAGAGAGGTTTTCTGTTCTTCAAAGCACCGATTGCCGTGAAATTTTGCAGCAATGTGGCTGAGGTATAGTTGAAGGGCTTCGCTGAGATCAAGACGTTTTCAATGAAAACTTTCTAAATGGCTATCTATTTGCCCCCCATCGCTCGAAAGAAAAAAGTCGAAGGCTGGCCAAGGTAAGAATGTTTGTACTTGGTATCCAATAGCACATGCTTGCGGCCACAATATTTATACCCGTTTTCTGTTTCCTCTGCGAATAAGATGCCTTATCGGAGTTTCCAAAGATATCCGAGGTTTTCCAGGAGTGCATTTATTGGACTTTTATTGAGAGTAATTCGCGTGTTTTCCTTGGGTGCCGCATCGCACTTTTGTTTACTTTTGTATATTTGACGATCGACACTTCGAAGAAAAAGACGCTGGAATAACACAAACAAAATCTTTACTCGTTAAAGAAAAAAAAAACTGTGCAATACAGCATAGCCCAGGTTTAATACTAGGCCTTTCAAGAAGTCGATCCATTATGATATTACCATACTTCAGTTCATTTTAATAAATCCAAATATCATTTCACGAAAGCACTCAGTCGTATCCATATGTCAACATTGTGGGGCTTACACGAGATTATAGGGTTTGTTTTTTCACTAACTTCAGAAATTTGGACAGAAAATATAATTTCACAAATTATATTACATAGCGACAGCGATGTGTCGGGTTCCGGTTTAAACTAATTGAAGAATTGAACCAATTAGAAATCAATAAGGTTTGTTACTAGTTTTCAAGACTGCCTGACAAGTTGAATATCATATTACCCCCGAAGTTATCAAATAAATTCATAAAGTCTTTTTGGGACTGTTATATTTGTAAAAGGTTTAGTATGGAGTCTGGTTCATTATAGATGCCTTGTTGACTCCTGCAAACCTTGTAGAAGGAAACTGAAAATTTGACTTCATGGAGGGGATGGGGTGTTTTTTAGGGGGCAAAATTTGAACCTTTTTACAAAGTGTAGACTCCTTCGCAGCCCCTTACGATTAGAGTCCCGCAACGCATTGCGTGACTCCGACCGTTAGGGGCTGCAAAGGAGTCTATAGAAAGTGGGGATGCTATATTTTCCTAGGTCTGGGTTTTATAAAATTTAAAAGTGGTGGGCATTTTCCAATTAAAATCACTTTTCTTTCCTTACGTAGGGAGGACACTGCAAGGGTATTTGCTGATCTGCAAGTTGATGTCAAACAGGACATATCAACAAGTTATGGCAATCAATTTGTTCGCCACAATATTCCTCCTCCACCTCAGCGAACAAACTCAGCAAATCGCAAAAACAAGCCTCAGCCAACAGCTGTAACTTTTCTAAGACAGAACCCACGCTTTATATGCGAGCCTATATGTCATGTTGATACGAGTGTCAACACTGAAGACAGCCCACACACATGGTGGCCTAATGAGACTGTACAACGGCCAGTCACCCAACCCCAGTATACTTTCAACTCTACATCCAGAGATGACTATCGAGACAATAGTAATTACTTGAAAACATTTAAAGGTCACTCAAGATATGAGATCAATCATCCTTTGCCAACAAAAATTAAACCAGCAACTGGTATGATCCCTGGTTGCTCAACGCCAAGGTCTGTTCCAATTGTCACTGAAAAAATTTCATATGAACATCAGTATAACTGTAGGCTCGATCCTAATCATCCAATCAGAGGCAAGCGACATGGATGCTTTGTTTGGAAAGTTGTGTCACCTCGAGACAGCAGAAGCAGGAGGTCAAGTAGTAATACCAGTAATTCATCAGAGAGAAAGAGTGTCTCTTATGAACTGACATCTGAGAGTGTCAACATAGAGGATCCATTAGAGACTAAGTCAGTCGTAATATCAACACCAGACAAAGAATCAAACCAAACAAATGAAGATACGTCTGGTACAAATGGACTAAGGAAAGAAAGCACAGAGGTACAAGCTACAAAGAATGAAGCATGGAAATCAGCTGAGAACTCCCCAGATTTTGCAAACAGGCAACAACATGAGAAGTCAGTTTCTAAGGAGGAGTTTGAGGGTTTTTGGCCAAACCGGCCAGCAGTAACATATTCACCCCCGCCTCACACTGAATAAGAGTGTGCAGTAAAATAATGCAGCAATAAAAAAACAGTATACTATTGTGTGTGCATGTTCTAAACTATTCCTAGCAGTGCAAATTATACAATTTATTCTAGATACAAATTGTAAATAGGATTAATTAGTTTCTTCAAAAGAAACAAAAGAAAATGCATTTTTTGTAATTTTTGTAGACCAAATAGACCAGCAACATGTTTGTCATCATAATATAACATGTGAGCACTGGCTTTAAGAGCCAAAAAGAATTGAGATAGCAAAAAGCAAAACAACCAGTATCAGAATACATTTTATTAGATATTTACTCTGCAATATTTTTTACAGGAATTCTATAAGTTGCAAGTCAGATTTTTTTATCTAAATAGTTTCCTTTTGTATCATTGCAACTGCTTTTATGGTATGTGACCTAAAATATGTATGCTTATCATTAATAAATATCCACAAAAATCCCATAATTTATTCTTTGCTTCTTATTATTAAATAGTGCATTCACTACGAAAATATTACAATTATAACAGTCAGGTAAATTACAATTTGTTATTCAGCACACAGTTGCGATACCCAAATATGGTCATTAAAACTCTAATTATGTCTTCTGCACATGATATGCATACTGTAATATCTGTCAACATCTAGGTACAAAAATTTGATCTGTCCAGCTAGTAAAAATATACAATAGCAAATATTTTTGAGGTTGTTATAGTGCTATCAATGTGCTTAAAAATAGTAAAACCTTTCCCTTCAGCTAAACATATATTCTCAGTGCAATCTCCCAGGATAATGTGTGATTCCTGATAACATCTGTAAACCCCCTTTACAGAAGAGTGGACGGATATCCCCCTCCCCTCACCTCTCTGGAATTTCCAGTAAAAAAGGTTGTATGAAAAATAAAATGCATTTGAACTTCCACACTCCTCAGGAATTTCCAAATCCCTTTCATGGGAGGTGTGGATTTTTTCAGGAATCATATTACAGTTAAATATGTGTATGTATATATTTTCATCATAAATATGAAACATTTTTAGAAATATGTTTTACGGCTTTTTACATGTAAATATAGTCACAGCCTTTTAAAATACAACAATGTTGCAATTTCAATTTTTTGTCTGTTTGGCAAACTTTAAGTTCTCACATAGTCATTCTATAGGACTCCTGTCGTCTGAACAAATCAATCGTTCTTTTTATTTTCGTACTCATTCCGTTCTAATACAGCAAACTTAGAAGAGAGCTTTTCTCCAATCAAGTAGAACATAATTACCATGACATACGCTGCTCCAAAAAACCCTGCCATTTGAACAACATTCATTTTAGCCATAAAAGGATACACCCAAAAATTTCCACGTACAAAACAACAAAAACCCAAGCAGTATATGCTACTGCGAAGCCGAGGACGGCTTTAAAACCGGTAGATTTTCTTGGATATTCGTGCTTGAATAGGAGGACCTCACCCAAACCGCAAGCCCAGGAAAAGTATGCATGTAGTGATTGAGCCAAGTTGGAATAAGTTTCGCCTCTTCTTCCGTCAGAACCGTGTGTGGGTCCATTGCATAGAGTGTCCAGAATAGAAAAGGAACTTGTATTCCTAATGGGAATACCCAGCAAGCGAAACCGAGGTCGCACAAGGAAGAAAATACTTCGCTTTTCCGCTTCTTTTGGACGACATGCAGTTCTATAACAGCGACGCTTGTGAAGTACACCCATTGCAACAGCATGTTTATGATCGTTAAGTACTTAAATCTCCCGCCAAATTGTTGGTGACAGGGCAGATCTAGTTCCATGAAGTGGTAGGATATGCCAACAAGGTGAAACATAGAGCAGGAATAGCGAAAAGCAAGCCGAGCTTTCGAATACTCCGCCATTATTTTACACATGCGGGTTGTTTTCGTTCCAAATGGGTGACCTCACGTCACGTCCTCGAACCTTTTTAAGCCCATAACGCAACACTTCCATGGTGGGACACTCCATGTCACGCAAGAAAAAAATTCAAATCTTTTCCCGCGTGAACTATTTGTCTGCATTTTATTATTGCCGTATGCTCTTTTGTTTCCACGTTATTTTACGAATTTGTTACTTAGCCACTACAGAAATGTGTCAATTTGACTGTGGCTAATAGGTGGCTCTTTTTTAATACATGTTTCATCCTTTAGGCCCTAAAAAAATTCATGAAACATTGAAACAATTTTCACAGCAATAGCAGCAATACAAGTACTAGCCTGCGAGCCCGGGGGGGGGGGGGGGGGGGAACTCCCATATATCGTCGGGCGGGGGTGCTCGTCGTATCTTTTAGGGGTTAAAGTTCTGGTTCGCAGGTATTTAGGGTATAAGACGAAAAAAGGCCAATTTTCCCAGAAAATGGTATCTTTTAGGCCGGGTGTTCGCGGCAAAAATGCGAGACGCTAGTGCTGGTACACGTTGTTTCTTGCGCGATCGTGGTTTGAATTCGAGAGCCATGCTGAAAATGGTATCTTTTAGGGGTTAAAATTCTGGTTGACCACACCTAGATTGCCCCCCCCCCCCCCCCCCCCCCCCCGCAAAAAAATCGACACAGGTACCCTAAACCCCGAAAACCCACTGAGTCGGGGTCTGGGAAAAAAACATCAGGAACAGGAGTAAAACATGTTGACATCGCCACTTTCCTGGATCTGCCAACTATGTCAAAATTGGAGGTTAACATTTTTCAGTATCGTTTTGGAATTTTTACAAACCCTACGGAAATTTCCTGAAGGTGGACAGAGAACTCACTGAACAGTGTTTGGCCTTTTTTAAATATATTTCTTTTCTTCATATTTTTTCCATGCCTTGTTCATTGATTTTCCTAGAAATTTCCACCACCACCCGTTTCAGGTTTGGTTCAAGTTTTTCATACTCTTCATGATTTTCTTTAATATATTCTGTGGAATTACCATAATAGTATGAGGCATAACACAGTAGGTCCAAACTTTTACGTGTACCAAACAGGCCCCGTGGTGACAGACAGACAGACAGAATTTTTTTATTTGGCATTGTATACAAAAAGTACATGGATGGGTAGTTCCAAAATAAAACTTATTTAAAAAGAGATATAATTATTACTATGTAGTTATAGTGTCTTTCCGTAGGAGGAAGCACTCATGTGATACATTCTTTGTTATAAGCCCCCCCCCCACTTTGAAGTGAGCTCCGCGGGCCATCCCACTTTGAAGTGAGTTCCGCGGGCCATGCCAAAGCACAGCGCAGAACTAAGAAGTGGCCTCTGCTAGCTAGAAACATTGTAGTTTGCGTTTAAGGGATTTCCCAGGATTTGTCTGAGGATAGATAGTGAAACTCCTGCAACCCACACCAGATATACCTATTTTTAATTTTATTTTCTAGACGTCATCCCTAAGTAATTAAATTTGTTTTATGTAAATACTGTACATGATTTATGAAATAGCAAAACAAATATAAATAAATGATGTTAAAATATGAAATTAATTTGTATGATAAATAATATAGCAAAGTATAAGAAAACCCTACACCACAATCCTTTTTCTCCCATAACAAATTCCCTCACCTGCAAGTATCAATATAAATAATTATTCTAGAAATTATCAGTCAAATTATAAAACTTTGATGGAAGCATTATGGGTTCTGCTTTGATACAAATACATGTCTTATTCATGCATCCCAAGTATTTTAGCTATTAAATTAGACAATAATATTCAAATTATCAATTACAGGTGTCATATTGTTCAATCATTGAAATAAAGACTAATACAAAACTTGGAAAATGGAAGCAAATATTGTTATATTTCTGCCTCAGATGTGGGGAATGTTGGTCGAACTGATAAAACTTGAAAGACACGAGCCGAAGGCGAGTTCTCGCAACATCCCCCTCGTGTATGTAAGAAAGCAGAGAGCATGCGGAAAGTACTTTTATTGCTTAATAACAAAGTAACAAAACCCTACACCACAATCCTTTTTCTCCCATAACAAATTCCCTCATCTGCAAGTATCAATAGAAATAATTATTCTAGAACTCATCAGTCAAATAAAACTTTGATGGAAGCAATATGGTCTCTGCATTGATACAAATACATGTCTTATTCATGCATCCCAAGTATTTTAGCTAATTAGACAATAATATTCAAATCATGAATTACTGGTGCCATATTGTTCAATCATTGAAAATAAGACTAATATAAAACCTTGAAAATGGAAGCTAATATTGTTATATTTCTGCCTCAGATGTGGGGAATGTTGGTCGAACTGATAAAACTTGATGTCAGTTCTTATGTCTATATCTTTTTCTTGGTTTCTTTCTCTGCATAAAATTCCACATGTTTTTTCTTAGTCAGTTTTTTCACATTGTTCATAGCAAGAAATTCACCAAGAAGATATAGAATAACCAACAACACCCCTGAACCACCAAAGAACACACAAATTTGAAGCAGAGACATCTTTCCCAAGAACGGATAAACCAGAAATCCGAAATATAAGCGATAAGGAATACCCAAGCCATGTACGAAGCTCCAAATCCAAGCAGGGTTGACAATCCGGAGGATTTTCTAGGATATACATGACTAAATAGCACGACCTCAGTTGTCACTTCTAGAACAGGAAACGAATGCATGTAATGGTTCAACCATCGTGGAATGACTTTAGACGCTTGTTCCGTCTGACAGGAGTGGGGATCCTTTAGATAAAGCCCCCAGAATAACACACAAACTGTTAACCCGATGGGGAAAGCCAAAGTTGCGAAGAAGAAATCGCTGAATGAGTGTAACTTTAAATTCCTTTGTTTCCGTGTAATCGTTTGCAAATCGGCGCTTACGGCGAAAGTGAAATAAAACCCCTGCAGTACCATATTTATGAATGTGAGAAACTTGAAGCGCCCTCCAAACACTTTATAAGCCTCGAAGTCCATCTTGAGACAGTGGTAGCTGATTCCTATAACGTTGATCAAGAAACAAGCTGTACGGAACAACAACCGCGACTTGCTTGACTTGTCCTCCATGTTTGTTTTTGTAATGAGGCCCGACTCGACTCGGGATACCTGTTTCTATCGTCACACACTCCACGTGACTTAGAAATAATGACATTTACAACGCGTCGCTAGTGGAAGGCGTCCTACCGTCTCTATTGAAGAAGGCTGTTGTTCGCCCCCCTCCTTGCTTTAGGTTGTGGCGTAATAAAGTGCAGTACGCTATCGCCTCAGCTAAGGAGTCGTTTTATGAAACGAAAGTCAAAAGTTTAAAGGACACGAACGTGAGTAAGTGGTGGAAGGATGTGAAAAACATTGCTGGAGTTACTGACGATCCTGGACACTGGTATAATCAGTTGATCGACGGCAATGTTATTGCCTCGTTGGATGCTTTGTGCGAGAGGATCAACGAATTTTTCTCCGGCCTCACGCAGGAATTCGTTCCCTTGACCCCTTCTGATGTCTCGGACATAGTGGTTGACGTTGTACCCCCGGACTTGCTGACAACGCCTGTGGAAACGGAGAAGGCTCTACGCTCAATTAAGGTCAAGAAGGCCCCGGGTCCCGACAAGACACCTAACATCATCCTGAAGTCGTTTGCGCAGGAACTTGCCCCGGTCATAAGTGACATTTACAACGCGTCGCTAGTGGAAGGCGTCCTACCGTCTCTATTGAAGAAGGCTGTTGTTCGCCCCCTTCCAAAACAGAGGCCGGCTTGTACTGTAGAGAACGATATAAGGCCTGTATCTCTAACTTGTCAGGTAGCCAAGGTCATGGAAGGTTTTAGTTTAGACCGAATGCTTCCAACTTTGTTTCCCGGCATCGATCCTAAACAGTTTGCTAGTATCGGTAGTTCTACTATACACGCCCTAATTTACCTTCTCCATCTTGGTCTAGAGGCGCTTGATAAAGGCAACTGCGCACTGAATTTCTTTTTTGCGGATTTTAAAAAAGGATTCGATCTGATAGACCATCGTATTCTTCTCGCTAAGCTGCAGCGCTATAGTTTACATCCCTGTCTAGTCAGGTGGGTTGCCGCCTTTCTCCAGGGACGATCGCAATGCGTTCAGATAGGCCCCTCAACATCATCCTATCGCTATCTGAATGGAGGTATTCCTCAGGGAACAAAAATGGGTCCCGTGCTGTTTGCAGTTATGGTAGATGACCTTGCTCGTACATGGGTTCCCAGAGCGAAGTATGTTGACGATCTCACCATACTTGAGATTGTACCGCGCAATTCGCCCTCAGTAATGCAGTACATCGTGAATGACGTCAATCATTTCGCTCATACTAATAACATGCAACTAAATCCGAAGAAATGTAAGCTTCTGCGGGTCGACTTTTTGCATTACAACAGTCAAGTGTCTCAGCCCATCGCCATCGGAGGCATGCACATCGAGTCCGTCAAGTCCTTTAAGCTACTCGGTGTGCACATCACGTCGGATCTCTCCTGGGCGACACACTGTGACTACGTGATTAAAAAGGCGAACCGTAGGCTGTATGCCATCAGGAAGCTTAAGGCATGTCGAGTTCCAGAGAAAGATATTGTGGCCATCTACTGCGCGCTTATCCGCTCCGTATTAGAGTACGCTTCAGTGGTCTTTTCCAACCTGCCACAGTATCTTTCTCTGGCTCTCGAAAAAGTCCAGAAGAGGGCGCTGGCGATCATATACGGAGCGCACATTAGCTACCAACAGGCATTGTCTCAGGCCGGATTGTTGCCTCTTGAGACTCGCCGTGAGCACGCGTGCCGCAAATTTATTGACAACATCAAGCCTGGCAGCGTGCTCTTCCCACTACTTGATGATAGGAGGGTTCGCTACACCGCCCCATACTCTTTAAGGTCCTGCGCAGAATACCACGTAACTCCGGGGAGGACGGACCGTTTAAATAAGTTCGTCACTGTCAAGTATAATAAGTAGTTTAATACATATTTTCATATTATTGTAAATCGCTTTGTATAGTATCGCTTAATTGTCAGGACCTACTCCGGTAATTCAGTATTTTAATCTGCAAACGGAAGTAATAAACAAGCATTATTATTATTATTATCTCACGGCTTCACGGTGACGCAAAGGATTATTTGTAAAAACGAAACGTCTCTGTTCTGAGCCGGCCCGCCCGCGAAGGATTTATAGCCAGAAGTAATAATTTCAGCCGTTCCTCAGTCCCTTAGCCTCCCCCGGAGGCTCTCTTTGTTTCTGGTGTAGAGCACGCCGGAAATATCAGCTTGCCTTGTAGCATCCTCGCGCGCCAGGGTCCAGGAGGTGAGGGAAGGACCTGGCGCGCGAGGATGGCCTTGTAGCTTTAGCGCGCACGTTTAATTGTATGCGATTCCTGCGCACTCTCGTTTTGTTGGGGTTCCTGTGGACTCTGTATGTACACGATACGAAAGCTCTCAAAAGCTTCTACCAAAAAACAAACCTCAAAACAACGTGCGCGCGCTTTGCCACATGTGTAGTATAGACGGGCGCTCGTCCGCGGCCGCGCGCCTAATAAAGAAACTAACTTCACCAGAAACAAAGAGAGCCTGCGGACAGGCTAACAGTCCCTTTGCCCCGACCATTTACAACACGCGCACTTCCACATGAGGAGGGCGAGTGATGTCGATTTTTGGTCAATTCTCACTTACTCACGAAAAATAGAGTGTGTCGATGCCTTGCTTTAGTGTTTTCTCGGCCTAATGGGGAAGGGACGGGCCATTCCGAAATGTTGGATGTCGATGTTTTCTTTGCTCCTCGCCCTCCCTCCCTCCCATCACTTTTCTAATGGTCCGTAACTATGATCCCTACTACTAGATGAAAAGGGGTTCTAGGGATTCTACCCCTACCCTACCCTTGATGATTTCTCTCTGAAGCACCCCCGGGCCGTGGGAGTCGGGGGTGGGAACTACACTGATTGCCATGGGATCAGGTTAGCGGGGTCAGTGATGCGTTAATTAACTTGTCACATGAAGTGCGATGGCTCTAAACCATAGCAAAGAATTCAAATGACAAGACACAAAGTGCTCAAGGCAAGCATTCAACTACAACTTTCTATTAAATTATCGGCGAAATAGCACGCTCTTTATGTTTGGGAGAGACACGACAAAACGTTGTAACACCACTATATAAACCTCCTTGATCGGACTCAATATCACCGATAAAGTCATAGAAAGTTGTGCTAAAGACTAAATGACTTAGTAGACTAAATGCAGGGAACAGCCATTATTTTAATCCGTGAAATATAGAGCATAGATTTGGACCAATCATAGCGCGTGTTATACCATAACTATATTGTAATGATAAATACAAATCATGTTATATCTTGTTCGCGGCTACATATAAAACATACCCCGTACGAAAATGTAGACTAAAATATGAAAATCCGCGAACGAGGTATTTTGCCAAGCTGGATCCTGATAAACGGACCTCTCAACCAGTTGAACTGAGAAAAATATATATAACTAGAAGTAATCGAAGATTAGTAAGTGCGCTCGTGGTTAAATCTTTTTCCGCTAACCTGATCTACAGCCAGCAACTTGCATATACACTGTAAGGTTCTTATGAAACAGCTATCAAATTTCAGCCTGACTTGTTTACTGTATCAATCTACAGAAACATTGATTACCTCTATGTCCAATATTCTTGAGTTGTTAGAGTAAATTCAGTAAATTCTATAGCAACAACCTTGTTTCTATTCTGAAATGTTCGTCAGAACTCTTCATACTTGTTCAGAAATCAAATCGCTGTAATGAGACACAGTCAACCATTCGTATTATTTATGTTCAAAGTCGAACAGATTCCAGAAATCTGTGCTGAAGCAGTAGGTGTCTAGTTTTCGTAGGCAATATATTGGTCAAGTATCACACTGTAGACTGAGAGAAGTTTCGATCAACGATTCTGAAAGCAGTCATGTTGACAGAACACACGTGAGTTGTACAGTTCTGTCTCGCGTAAATTTCATCGTTTGTTTACTAGAAAATACAGCACTAAACAGCCTCCTGACGTCCAGATAAGTAGCTTCGTCCATGTTTTCTTTTTGTATATTGTCAACAAATCACCAGATCCAAAAATCCAGCCACGGTGGAGATCGAGAAAGCACGAAACAAACATGAACTCGTTTTATTTGTCCGCACACGTGAGCGGGAAATTACATTACGTCATAAAACAACTCACAAACCTGTTTTTCTGGTCGTTCGCAACATCAAGTCGAGGCTAATTCAGTCCCCGACATCTCAGCTCAAAACGCTACAGCATCCAGCCCACACGACGCGATTAGAATGCGCTCGTAGAACTCGCGCAATGAAAGGTCGACGAACAGCTTAAACGATGATTATTTAATACGATATTTCAATCGGCCATTACCGAAGAAGATCGGTAATGGCCGATTGAAATATCGTATTAAATAATCATCGTTTAAGCTGTTCGTCGACCTTTCATTATATTTTTCCCCGTACGAAAGGTCACTAGAAGAAAATCCGCTCACGCCCCTTCCGGTTGTCTCTTATGATTTCCCAAAAAATCACGCAATATTTTTGCAATTTGCCAATTTTACGCCAAGTAATACGAAATATCAAAAACCAGCATACGGAATATAGAATATACATCTTCACTCTCTATAGTTGTGATAGTTTGAACCTCAAAGTCGCTTGTTTCCAGCGGAGAATTTGCAATTGTTTCCGATCGCTTGTGACAGCATTTACAAGGCGTTCATCGACTTCTAGGCATAGGCTGGGATAGACTGGGTTTTTATAAGCTAGCAAAAGGACCAATCAAAACCAGCAACCGTTCGGTGCGATTTAGCGCGGAGAAAATGGCAGCGGAAAACTTGTATGTGCTCAAAATTACCGTTCTCGTGACCTTCTCGTCGTAGCGCTAGGCGATCAAAGCGCTAGGCGATCAAAGCACTGGAAATACTGGATCGAAAGGCATTGAATACCCATCGTTTAATCACGAAATTAACAAGTAAGTTCAGTTTTATTAACTCGAGGTTTTATTTCGATTGATCGCTCTATTTTTTAGTGAAGAGAAAGTTCTTCATGAAATAGTATTGATCGTTCTGGCATGGTATCCGAAGATGGAATTGTAATTCGCTCAACAAGGCAAATAAATTAAAGTTTGGCTTCATCGTACTACTTCGCCGAATCCAATTCAACATAATGGTTTTCAGTGTCGCTTGCTCATTGTCTTTGAACTTCGTATAGCTTTCTATCTTTCTATTTTCCTTTTGTTAGCAGATAGATTTACCGTAATGAAGTTAGCAGACGACTCAGCAGACGACTCAGTGAAGTTAGCAGACAACTCAGAAAACAACATATCTGCTTATAAAACAGAAACTAATTGACCGATCATCATGAAACTTTCACAGAACTTGTAACACATTATGAGCAACACATTTATTTCATTGGAATGTATCAATTCTCAAGTCACGTGACTATGCAGCCGTGAGAACGCCAGCAGACAACTCGCAATTACAAATAACGACAAACAAAGCAGTAAAATCAAATACGAATACTACCAAACTTATGTCAATTATGCCAAGAGGCGTAGTAGCTAATCCTTTGTCATAAAACAAATGACGTCATCAATCACATGTCCGTGGGAAAAAAATTAATTGCTTAGCATCGACCCAAACTAAACCTAAAACAACACATATCTGACTAGAATTATAGTCTGACTAAAAATTTGACGTCAATCTGACGTCATCATCGAATGACGTCATCATGCACTTCTGTCCGAAATACTGATAATCGCACAAAACTAAGTTCACGCGCGTTCACGTGTTCTACGAAACTTGGCAAAATACTTGAATCTCACTTCAAAGATTTCGTAACACAACACGTGACCTCTCAACACGTGACTTCAGGACCACATGATATTTTTAAAAAGTACGAGACCACATAGAAATAATATGGCCGGGTTGGTATATGTATTCCCTGGGTTTAACAGGAGTTGCAAAACATACAGCAGACAACTCGATAGCTATATTAAATGCATTCTACGGATTAACGGGACCTTAACTTTCGCCGTAAAAACATGCAGCAGACAACTCGATAGCTATACTAAATGCATTCTAGGTGTTTAACGGGACCTTAACATTCATAAAAACATACAGCAGACAACTCGATAGCTATATTAAATGCATTCTACGGATTTAACGGCAACTTAACGTTCGCCGTAAAAACAAGCAGCAGACAACTCGATAGCTATACTAAATGCATTCTAGGTGTTTAACGGGACCTTAACATTCATAAAAACATACAGCAGACAACTCGATAGCTATACTAAATGCATTCTATAGGTTTAACGGGACCTTGACTTTCGTAAAAACATACAGAAGACAACTCGATAGCTATACTAAATGCATTCTATGGGTTTAACGGGACCTTAACTTTCGTATAAACATACAGCAGACAACTCGATAGCGATACTAAAATGCATTCTATGGGTTTAACGGGACCTTAACATTCGTAAAACATACAGCAGACAACTCGATAGCTATACTAAATGCATTCTATAGGTTTAACGGGACCTTAACTTTCGTAAAAACACACAGCAGACAACTCGATAGCGATACTAAATGCATTCTATGGGTTTAACGGGACCTTAACTTTCGTAAAAACATACAGCAGACAACTCGATAGCTATACTAAATGCATTCTATAGGTTCAACGGGATCTTAACTTTCGTAAAAACATACAGCAGACAACTCGATAGCTATACTAAATGCATTCTATAGGTTTAACGGGACCTTAACTTTCGTAAAAACATACAGCAGACAACTCGATAGCTATGCTTAATGCATTCTATAGGTTTAACGGGACCTTGACTTTCGTAAAAACATACAGAAGACAACTCGATAGCTATACTAAATGCATTCTATGGGTTTAACGGGACCTTAACTTTCGTATAAACATACAGCAGACAACTCGATAGCGATACTAAAATGCATTCTATGGGTTTGGACCTTAACTTTCGTAAAAACATACAGCAGACAACTCGATAGTTATGCTTAATGCATTCTATGGGTTTAACGGGACCTTAACTTTCGTAAAAACATACAGCAGACAACTCGATAGCTATACTAAATGCATTCTATGGGTTTAACGGGACCTTAACTTTCGTAAAAACATACAGCAGACAACTCGATAGTTATACTAAATGCATTCTATGGGTTTGGACCTTAATTTTCGTAAAAACATACAGCAGACAACTCGATAGCTATACTAAATGCATTCTATGGGTTTAACGGGACCTTAACGTTCGTAAAAACATGCAGCAGACAACTCGATAGCGATACTAAAATGCATTGATCTATGGGTTTAACGGGACCTTAACTTTCGTAAAAACATACAGCAGACAACTCGATAGCTATACTAAATGCATTCTATGGGTTTAACGGGACCTTAACGTTCGTAAAAACATGCAGCAGACAACTCGATAGCTATACTAAATGCATTCTATGGGTTTAACGGGACCTTAACTTTCGTAAAAACATACAGCAGACAACTCGATAGCGATACTAAATGCATTCTATGGGTTTAACGGGACCTTAACTTTCGTAAAAACATACAGCAGACAACTCGATAGCTATACTAAATGCATTCAGGTTTAACGGGATCTTAACTTTCGTAAAAACATGCAGCAGACAACTCGATAGCGATACTAAAGCATTCTATGGGTTTAACGGGATCTTAACTTTCGTAAAAACATGCAGCAGACAACTCGATAGCTATACTAAATGCATTCTATGGGCTTAACGGGACCTTAACTTTCGTAAAAACATGCAGCAGACAACTCGATAGCGATACTAAGTGCATTCTATGGGTTTAACGGGACCTTAACTTTCGTAAAAACATGCAGCAGACAACTCGATAGCGATACTAAAATGCATTGATCTATGGGTTTAACGGGACCTTAACTTTCGTAAAAACATACAGCAGACAACTCGATAGCTGTATACTAAATGCATTCTATTGGTTTAACGGGACCTTAACTTTCGTAAAAACATACAGCAGACAACTCGATAGCTATACTAAATGCATTCTATTGGTTTAACGGGACCTTAACTTTCGTAAAAACATACAGCAGACAACTCGATAGCTATACTAAATGCATTCTATTGGTTTAACGGGACCTTAACTTTCGTAAAAACATGCAGCAGACAACTCGATAGCTATACTAAATGCATTGATCTATGGGTTTAACGGGACCTTAACTTTCGTAAAGACATACAGCAGACAACTCGATAGCGATACTAAATGCATTCTATAGGTTTAACGGGACCTTAACTTTCGTAAAAACATGCAGCAGACAACTCGATAGCTATACTAAATGCATTCTATGGGTTTAACGGGACCTTAACTTTCGTAAAAACATGCAGCAGACAACTCGATAGCGATACTAAATGCATTCTATGGGTTTAACGGGACCTTAACTTTCGTATAAACATGCAGCAGACAACTCGATAGCGATACTAAATGCATTCTATGGGTTTAACGGGACCTTAACTTTCGTATAAACATGCAGCAGACAACTCGATAGCGATACTAAATGCATTCTATGGGTTTAACGGGACCTTAACTTTCGTAAAAACATACAGCAGACAACTTGATAGCTATACTAAATGCATTCTATGGGTTTAACGGGACCTTAACTTTCGTATAAACATGCAGCAGACAACTCGATAGCGATACTAAATGCATTCTATGGGTTTAACGGGACCTTAACTTTCGTATAAACATGCAGCAGACAACTCGATAGCGATACTAAATGCATTCTATGGGTTTAACGGGACCTTAACTTTCGTAAAAACATCCAGCAGACAACTCGATAGCTATACTAAATGCATTCTATGGGTTTAACGGGACCTTAACTTTCGTAAAAACATGCAGCAGACAACTCGATAGCGATACTAAATGCATTCTATGGGTTTAACGGGACCTTAACTTTCGTATAAACATGCAGCAGACAACTCGATAGCGATACTAAATGCATTCTATGGGTTTAACGGGACCTTAACTTTCGTATAAACATGCAGCAGACAACTCGATAGCTATACTAAATGCATTCTATGGGTTTAACGGGACCTTAACTTTCGTATAAACATGCAGCAGACAACTCGATAGCGATACTAAATGCATTCTATAGGTTCAACGGGATCTTAACTTTCGTAAAAACATACAGCAGACAACTCGATAGCTATACTAAATGCATTCTATAGGTTTAACGGGACCTTAACTTTCGTAAAAACATACAGCAGACAACTCGATAGCTATGCTTAATGCATTCTATAGGTTTAACGGGACCTTGACTTTCGTAAAAACATACAGAAGACAACTCGATAGCTATACTAAATGCATTCTATGGGTTTAACGGGACCTTAACTTTCGTATAAACATACAGCAGACAACTCGATAGCGATACTAAAATGCATTCTATGGGTTTGGACCTTAACTTTTGTAAAAACATACAGCAGACAACTCGATAGTTATGCTTAATGCATTCTATGGGTTTAACGGGACCTTAACTTTCGTAAAAACATACAGCAGACAACTCGATAGCTATACTAAATGCATTCTATGGGTTTAACGGGACCTTAACTTTCGTAAAAACATACAGCAGACAACTCGATAGCTATACTAAATGCATTCTATGGGTTTGGACCTTAACTTTCGTAAAAACATACAGCAGACAACTCGATAGCTATACTAAATGCATTCTATGGGTTTAACGGGACCTTAACGTTCGTAAAAACATGCAGCAGACAACTCGATAGCGATAATAAAATGCATTGATCTATGGGTTTAACGGGACCTTAACTTTCGTAAAAACATACAGCAGACAACTCGATAGCTATACTAAATGCATTCTATGGGTTTAACGGGACCTTAACGTTCGTAAAAACATGCAGCAGACAACTCGATAGCTATACTAAATGCATTCTATGGGTTTAACGGGACCTTAACTTTCGTAAAAACATACAGCAGACAACTCGATAGCGATACTAAATGCATTCTATGGGTTTAACGGGACCTTAACTTTCGTAAAAACATACAGCAGACAACTCGATAGCTATACTAAATGCATTCTATAGGTTTAACGGGATCTTAACTTTCGTAAAAACATGCAGCAGACAACTCGATAGCGATACTAAAGCATTCTATGGGTTTAACGGGATCTTAACTTTCGTAAAAACATGCAGCAGACAACTCGATAGCTATACTAAAATGCATTGATCTATGGGTTTAACGGGACCTTAACTTTCGTAAAAGCATACAGCAGACAACTCTTTAGCTGTATACTAAATGCATTCTATTGGTTTAACGGGACCTTAACTTTCGTAAAAACATACAGCAGACAACTCGATAGCTATACTAAATGCATTCTATTGGTTTAACGGGACCTTAACTTTCGTAAAAACATACAGCAGACAACTCGATAGCTATACTAAATGCATTCTATTGGTTTAACGGGACCTTAACTTTCGTAAAAACATGCAGCAGACAACTCGATAGCTATACTAAATGCATTGATCTATGGGTTTAACGGGACCTTAACTTTCGTAAAGACATACAGCAGACAACTCGATAGCGATACTAAATGCATTCTATAGGTTTAACGGGACCTTAACTTTCGTAAAAACATGCAGCAGACAACTCGATAGCTATACTAAATGCATTCTATGGGTTTAACGGGACCTTAACTTTCGTAAAAACATGCAGCAGACAACTCGATAGCGATACTAAATGCATTCTATGGGTTTAACGGGACCTTAACTTTCGTATAAACATGCAGCAGACAACTCGATAGCGATACTAAATGCATTCTATGGGTTTAACGGGACCTTAACTTTCGTATAAACATGCAGCAGACAACTCGATAGCGATACTAAATGCATTCTATGGGTTTAACGGGACCTTAACTTTCGTATAAACATGCAGCAGACAACTCGATAGCGATACTAAATGCATTCTATGGGTTTAAGGTACTACAGGAGGCTCCGGAGGGTACAATTTGAAAAATTATATCTCGCTTTATATTTCGTTTTACCCAATCAGCATTTCAGCATGTTTTTATTAAACATTTAGCTTTGTTTTGATGTAATGCGCATACCGATACCACGCCCTGTTTCGCGAGTATCGGTCTCCATAGTAACCACTACATTTTCACTAAAAATCTAAAAACTCACACGTTTTTAACAACAGACCCATACTAAGTGCACCAGGTTATTTTGCATTAAAAAAGGGACAAAATTGACCGTGCCCGTAGCAAAAAATTAATAAGTTAATAGGTTACCGATTAATAAAGTCAAAACGCAACAGAATTAATAATATTAGAAGTTGCCATACGGGCACGGTCAAAATCCTTCTAAATGCACTATATTTTCGTTTCAGAAAGTTTCAGAGACAGAGCTGAAATCTACACGCACTTATTCATCATTTTCGGTGTTCAAGCGCCTTAATTACAGTGAAATAACTTCCTTACTTCACGAATTTTTGATTCTATGGCTTTGTTCACTTCAGTTGGCAAGATGCGTCTGTGATGGTTATTTTTAACCAGTCAGCGGTCTTTTGCCTTCAATATTTCCCCCCTAATAAGGATTTTTTGCCCTTATACAGCAATGTTTTTCGCGCGAAAATAAGTACACGCTACTAAGCAAAGTAAATCGGATTAAATTTCACTCAAGTTTCAGAAGTCACGCGCGCTCGTAAAAAAGCTCAGAACAAACCGCATAGCTGCGAAATTTTGGTTTTTACAACATTGGCTGTTTATAACAAGTAAGAATCTGTTTTTTTAAGCTGCCAAAAACATGTTTTTACGTTTCAGGAATGATTCATCGATCAATGCACACGGCATGACTCCACCAGGGATTAAATACTGGAAATGAAATGCAATCCGGCTTGACCAACACAACAACTGATAATATTTCATTGTTTTTAACATTAGGAGAGGAAAAGAAGCAACCTCTGGAAATTATTTCGTTGCTACAAATGATTAAAACCTCTATGAACAAAAATAAAGTACTTTCTCGCATATAAAAGCCGAATTCTTTGTCCAGTTAATGACTAACAGTAGGTCAAGGGTCACTGCAACAATACCAGATAAATACTCGGGCAGGATAAAAACAAGGTATAACATTACAATATTTGGCGCGAAAAACGTTGCATTTCTCTCTCGATTTTTGTAGGAATTCGTGAAATTTCAAAGTTTTAAACTACCCTATATGATAAATAGTATCACCAGCATCAGGTTGGGTGATTCTGGGGAGAATTGAAATTTCGATCATGAGCCTCCTCTAGTACCTTAACGGGACCTTAACTTTCGTAAAAACATACAGCAGACAACTCGATAGCTATACTAAATGCATTCTATGGGTTTAACGGGACCTTAACTTTCGTAAAAACATGCAGCAGACAACTCGATAGCGATACTAAATGCATTCTATGGGTTTAACGGGACCTTAACTTTCGTATAAACATGCAGCAGACAACTCGATAGCGATACTAAATGCATTCTATGGGTTTAACGGGACCTTAACTTTCGTATAAACATGCAGCAGACAACTCGATAGCTATACTAAATGCATTCTATGGGTTTAACGGGACCTTAACTTTCGTATAAACATGCAGCAGACAACTCGATAGCGATACTAAATGCATTCTATGGGTTTAACGGGACCTTAACTTTCGTAAAAACATGCAGCAGACAACTCGATAGCGATACTAAATGCATTCTATGGGTTTAACGGGACCTTAACTTTCGTAAAAACATGCAGCAGACAACTCGATAGCGATACTAAATGCATTCTATGGGTTTAACGGGACCTTAACTTTCGTAAAAACATGCAGCAGACAACTCGATGGCGATACTAAATGCATTCTATGGGTTTAACGGGACCTTAACTTTCGTATAAACATACAGCAGACAACTCGATAGCGATACTAAATGCATTGATCTATGGGTTTAACGGGACCTTAACATTCGTAAAAACATGCAGCAGACAACTCGATAGCGATACTAAATGCATTCTATGGGTTTAACGGGACCTTAACTTTCGTAAAAACATGCAGCAGACAACTCGATAGCGATACTAAAGCATTCTATGGGTTTAACGGGACCTTAACTTTCGTATAAACATGCAGCAGACAACTCGATAGCGATACTAAATGCATTCTATAGGTTCAACGGGACCTTAACTTTCGTATAAACATGCAGCAGACAACTCGATAGCGATACTAAATGCATTCTATAGGTTCAACGGGACCTTAACTTTCGTATAAACATGCAGCAGACAACTCGATAGCGATACTAAATGCATTCTATAGGTTCAACGGGACCTTAACTTTCGTATAAACATACAGCAGACAACTCGATAGCGATACTAAATGCATTCTATGGGTTTAACGGGATCTTAACTTTCGTAAAGACATACAGCAGACAACTCGATAGCTATACTAAATGCATTCTATACGTTTAACGGGATCTTAACTTTCGTAAAAACATACAGCAGACAACTCGATAGCTATACTAAATGCATTCTATGGGTTTAACGGGACCTTAACTTTCATAAAAACATACAGCAGACAACTCGATAGCGATACTAAATGCATTCTATGGGTTTAACGGGACCTTAACTTTCGTATAAACATGCAGCAGACAACTCGATAGCGATACTAAATGCATTCTATGGGTTTAACGGGACCTTAACTTTCGTAAAAACATGCAGCAGACAACTCGATAGCGATACTAAATGCATTCTATGGGTTTAACGGGACCTTAACTTTCGTAAAAACATACAGCAGACAACTCGATAGCGATACTAAATGCATTCTATGGGTTTAACGGGACCTTAACTTTCGTAAAAAACATCCAACAGACAACTCGATAGCTATACTAAATGCATTCTATGGGTTTAACGGGACCTTATCTTTCGTAAAAACATGCAGCAGACAACTCGATAGCGATACTAAAGCATTCTATGGGTTTAACGGGATCTTAACTTTCGTAAAGACATACAGCAGACAACTCGATAGCTATACTAAATGCATTCTATACGTTTAACGGGATCTTAACTTTCGTAAAAACATACAGCAGACAACTCGATAGCGATACTAAATGCATTCTATGGGTTTAACGGGACCTTAACTTTCGTAAAAACATGCAGCAGACAACTCGATAGCGATACTAAATGCATTCTATGGGTTTAACGGGACCTTAACTTTCGTAAAAACATGCAGCAGACAACTCGATAGCGATACTAAAGCATTCTATGGGTTTAACGGGATCTTAACTTTCGTAAAGACATACAGCAGACAACTCGATAGCTATACTAAATGCATTCTATACGTTTAACGGGATCTTAACTTTCGTAAAAACATACAGCAGACAACTCGATAGCGATACTCAATGCATTCTATGGGTTTAACGGGATCTTAACTTTCGTAAAAACATGCAGCAGACAACTCGATAGCGATACTAAATGCATTCTATGGGTTCAACGGGATCTTAACTTTCGTAAAAACATGCAGCGGACAACTCGATAGCTATACTAAATGCATTCTATAGGTTTAACGGGACCTTAACTTTCGTAAAAACATACAGCAGACAACTCGATAGCGATACTTAATGCAATCTATGGGTTTGACATTTATAAATGAAGATGAGCGTTTGTCTTTTACCCTGTTAGCAGACGCCCTTTTCTCTTTATTTGACGATTGCGAGCTGGCGCGATAGTGTCTTTCCAAAGGCTTAGGCGCTTGAATAAAAAATGTGTATTATTACATTTTCGTAGTTCTGTTGGTTCATGGCGTGAATAATGTTGACTTTTTTCAATTAAGTTTTTTTGCCAAATAAGACATTTATGCCAGCCGGAAATTAAAATCAGCTTCGAGGGAATCTATGCTGCCACAGAGGTGTAACAAGGCTTTCACAAGAGCTCATTTTAAAGGCGCACCCTGGTTTATGGACAATGCTGTTATTAGACAGACTCGCTCATGATATGGTAGCGTTAGCAAGAGGCCTCTCAATTCTTCTTTATTTTTGCAAATTAAATTTTCACATTTTATAAAGTTACGGCAAAACTTTATATAGCCTTTTCTATTTTGAAACTATGACTATGGCGGCGGTAAACCGAAATTCATCGATAGGAGACTCGATTTACGTTTTGACGCCTCGCCCATCACACGTGATAGGCGCTTCATCTTTCCAGTCGGGAAACAGGGCGGAGCTATATCACAATCTCACCTACACTATACATTTGTCTAATAACAACAATAAATCGTTTTTTTTTTAATACCTATTAGCGACTAAGAACACCGCATTGTCCATAAACCAGGGTGCGCCTTTAAAATGAGCTCTTGTGAAAGCCTTGTTACACCTCTGTGGCAGCATAGATTTCCTCGAAGTTGATTTCATTTCCGGCTGGCATAAATGTCTTATTTGGCAAGAAACTTAATTGAAAAAGTAGCTATCGAGTTGTCTGCTGCATGTTTTTACGAAAGTTAAGGTTCCGTTAAACCCATAATGCATTTAGTATAGCTATCGAGTTGTCTGCTGTATGTTTTTACGAATGTTAAGGTCCCGTTAAACCCATAGAATGCATTTAGTATCGAGTTGTCTGCTGTATGTTTTTACGAAAGTTAAGGTCCCGTTAAACCCATAGAATGCATTTAGTATAATAGCAATTGGGTTGTGTGCTGTATGTTTATACGAAAGTTAAGGTCACGTTAAATCCATAGAATGCATTTAGTATATAGCTATCGAGTTGTCTACTGCATGTTTTTACGAAAGTTAAGGTCCCGTTAAACCCATAGATCAATGCATTTAGTATAGCTATCGAGTTGTCTGCTGCATGTTTTTACGAAAGTTAAGGTCCCGTTAAACGTATAGAATGCATTAGTATAGCTATCGAGTTGTCTGCTGTACGAAAGTTAAGGTCCCGTTAAACCAATAGAATGCATTTAGTATAGCTAGCGAGTTGTCTGCTGCATGTTTTTACGAAAGTTAAGGTCCCGTTAAACCCATAGATCAATGCATTTAGTATAGCTATCGAGTTGTCTGCTGCATGTTTTTACGAAAGTTAAGGTCCCGTAAACCCATAGAATGCATTTAGTATAGCTATCGAGTTGTCTGCTGTATGTTTTTACGAAAGTTAAGGTCCCGTTAAACCCATAGAATGCATTTAGTATCGCCATCAAGTTGTCTGCTATATGTTTTTACGAAAGTTAAGGTCCCGTTAAACCCATAGAATGCATTTAGTATCGCTATCGAGTTGTCTGCTGTATGTTTTTACGAAAGTTAAGGTCCCGTTAAACCCATAGAATGCATTTAGTATATATAAAGTATTAGCTTTGCAACTCCCGTTAAACCCAGAGAATACAAATATCAACCGAGTCATCCATTACAGCCGATTGCGTTTGAGCGTTTTACCCTAACAGTTCGCACGTTATGTTTGAACGTTTGAAAGTTGCGTTTCTAGGATGAAACGAGACGCTTCTATGGCGAACCAAAGAGTTCTGTTCTCTCTGATTGGTCGGTGAAAAATACACATGGCGGTTGCCCTTGGAAACGTCCGACTTTTTGTCTCACAA
Source organism: Scolanthus callimorphus (assembly GCA_033964015.1). NCBI lineage: Eukaryota > Metazoa > Cnidaria > Anthozoa > Actiniaria > Edwardsiidae > Scolanthus > Scolanthus callimorphus. The sequence continues at coordinate 27,594,489 of CM066921.1, forward strand.
CGCAACTTTCAAACGTTCAAACGTAACGTGCGAACTATTATTAGGGTAAAACGCTCAAACGCAATCGGCTGTATTTGTATGTGGTCTCGTACTTAAATATCATGTAGTCCTGAAGTCACGTGTTGAGAGGTCACGTGCTGTGTTACATAATCTTTGAAGTGAGATTCAAGTATTTTGCCAAGTTGAAGTAAAGTGCAATGACCGTGGACGATATACTGCTGAACATAGGATCTGAAAGATCTAATCAGCGTTGAAAACGATAAAGAATAACATAGGTAGAAAGGCTGATACTACGCAAAAAAGCTTAACAGGACAGTGGCATGATAGAGCGCAAACTGAGAGTACATAAGCAACCGTGGACAGCTGTTTCGATATACTGTATCTTTTAACATGGATTTGCCCATGTATCACACTAAGGGAAGTGGTCAAAACATCTGTACTAGAATGGGACCCGATGGGGTGGTGTATACCGCAGCCAACCTTCTTTTAGGAAAAAATAGCCATTTTTAACTGCGAATATCTCGTAAAATATTAAATGAATACAAAAGATTAGCCCAGCACCGTCTTCTTCATAGCGAGAGCAACGCATCCATGCAATAATGTGAACTTATTTTTTTGCGATTACCAGTATTTCGGACAGAGGTGCATGATGACGTCATTCGATGATGACGTCAGATTGACGTCAAATTTTTAGTCAGACAATACTTCTAGTCAGATCTGTGTTGTTTTAGTTTTAGTTTGGGTGGATGCTGAGCAATTTAATTTTTTTCCCACGGTCATGTGATTGATGACGTCACTTCTTTTATGTCAAAGGATTAGCTAGTACGCCTCTTGGCATAAAAGACGTAAGTGTGGTAGTATTCGTATTTGATTTAACTGCTTTGTTTGTCGTTAATTTGTAATTGCGAGTTGTCTGCTGGCGTTCTCACGGCTGCATAGTCACGTGACTTGAGAATTGATACATTTTAATGAAATAAATGTGTTCCTCATAATGTGTTGAATGTTCTGTGAAAGTTTCATGATGATCGGTCAATTAGTTTCTGTTTTATAAGCAGATATGTTGTTTTCTGAGTTGTCTGCTAACTTCACTGAGTCGTCTGCTGAGTCGTCTGCTAACTTCATTACGGTGATAGATTTGAGGTAATTTGTATTTCGTGTTGAAGCTTTAGTCTGACGCTTCGGCATGTGAATTATTTAATATTTGAGTCAATTACGCATGCGTAGAGCATCAAAATAACGTCCGCGCTGGCGAATCATCTTTAGAAAGGAAACATAACGTTACCCCTCGTGAAAAGGAAAGAGACGAGAATTGAAAATGAAGACTTTTTCAACTGCGTTGCTCATCGTATTGTTGGTCTGTATTGGAGACTTGTGGGTTGAGGCAGTAAGAAGTCTCATTAGTCTTTTAGGCTTGGTAGTTCTAACGTTCTAGTTCCAATCTAGTTCTTCACTTAACTTCGTTTGTTCTTCTAAGCGCCAACTTTTCAGCTCTCAGTAGATTAGATACATACTCAGCATTTTATCAGTTGAAAAGCAGCACTTTTCAAAGTATAGCACTTTTCCATAATTGAATCTGACTCATTTGATTTAGCACAACAAGGGGGATCTTGATTTTTAAGGATCTTTGTAACGAATTTAACGGTTCAAAATCATTGAACATGTTTCGATACGGTTTTCAGCATATCCAGCTAAGGGGCCGACCATTTAACTTTTGAGAGGGGGGGGGGGGGGGGGGGTGGGCTTTTTTGCAAAAAAAATTTCCTGCACGGCAAAATGGTGACTAAAACCCTTCTTTTTTATTGGGAAAAAATTCTCACCGCTTAACAGAGGTAGAAAAAAAAATCTTGCACCGACAAAAAAGCCCCCCCCCCCCCCTCAAAAGTTAAATGGTCGGCCCCTAACATTTTTCCCGAAGTCATTTAGTCAGTAATGAAACGCTAAACTTGCATTGAACAACATTATAATCACCTTAATTAAACATGCATTGAAAAATATTTACGGAGTTTCGTCGCGTTCAAAAAGCGTGTTCCTAAAGAAATATTGAACAAACATTCGATCACATTTTAAATTAAGAGATTTATTTGGTTTGGTCCCAGCCTCATCGTTTATCAGTATGTCTGTAGTATGTATGGAAAAACTTCATACAACTCTCTTCTATTTTAAACCGCCACTTCGAGAACAGAAAATTGTGACATATTGTGGTCGTTGGCCATGTGACCCAAAGAAAAAAAAACATCTTGAAATGGAGTACTAAGATACATCTAGAACATCGTTAAAATAGTACGGAAAAAGGTATGGACCCATAATTTTTCCAACACTTTATTTATCATTAGCCCATTTGCGAAAATGTGTCTTTCCTACACTGAATGACCAATGGCTAAAGCATAGCAGGCAGACCAAACGCGCACCGAGACGATTCTATCCAGACAACTCTAGACGTTATAGAAGTTTTGAGAAAAGATTTAGTGAGCTGAAATGGAGTACACCTCCCCACCCACCCCCTACTGAATTTTCAACTCATATATACCGTTTCCGGGAAACGTTGTCACCCAAAAAGCTTGAAGCGCAAAGGATGATGGGGGCATTTAAACTGCTACTGTTTGATCTGAATTCAGACAGCTATCGCAACCACAGGTGAAATGATTAAATTTCAGCACATTTCCAAGCATGTTTGTTTCTAATATTTTACAGAAATTTAAATAAATATTTACCCATACTCCCTAGCGCACCAAGCTTATAGGCTTTTTGGGTGACAACGTATCCCGGAAAGGGTATATATATTTTTCTTTTTTCTTTCAACTCGCGAATGGTTATATTTATTGCATAAATGTACTTGCCTCGTGTGGTAGAGTAGGATTGGGAGGCTACCTTTTCATCAGTTATGGCCATTATTTTGCGAGATATTTGCAGTAAAAAAATTGGCGAATTTTCTTAAAAAGTAGGTTGGTGCTTTCGGGTCAAACCCCTCCCCCCCTAAACTGGGTCTCCCTAGAGTACCACTGTTTTCACCTCTCTCTCCCTTCCGCAAGTTTTTTTTTTACAATTAATAATAGCGGAGCTCCTTAGCGGTCGAAAAGGCCGCAGAACGGAGCACCATAGGTATCGCAGGAAGAGTTCAATAGCTCAAAGCAGAACTCAGGTATACGATCGACTTTCTTTTTCATGGTTCAGCGGTATTCCCATTTTGGTATCGCGGGCGCGTCCGTACGTGTCTGCGCGTCTGCGTGCCCCACCACAGGTAAACCAAGACCCTTCTCAGTTTATTAAAATCATATGATGAAGCTCAGACAACCAAACAAAGGGCAACCTTTTGTCTCATTAACACAGAAAACAGGTGAACAGGTAGCTCCGCTTTTTTTAGCCAGTGGCTAAATCTATATATTAAAAGTATGTCGAATAACACTTCTCGCATTCTCATTTGTTATTTCCCCTTAGACCCGCGGAACGTGCGTGGCTGGCAGAGATGGAAAGAATGGAGTCCCAGGAGTCCCGGGGATTCCAGGCCCCCACGGACGTGATGGTGCGCCAGGCAAGTCTGGAAAGCCTGGACCCAAGGGTCCACCTGGCCCTAAAGGGGACACAGGTCATGTGGGGCTCCCTGGACCACACGGAACTTTGCACTCGAACTGGAAGCAATGTACCTGGCTAAGAAGTGATGGCAGGGATTACGGACTTATTGGGGTAAGAATAAGAAGAGGACACGAGCTGCTCACGTGAGTTGAGCCAGGCCAATTCGGGCCGAGCTATCCGTCCCCTAAGGGATGTTCGAGCATACAATTTCAAACACTTTCTAGAAGAGAAGCTTTGCCTCTCCGAGCACTTACTATCTAAATAAATACTACAGTTATAAAAGCCTTTGACTTGTTTTACTGTGATGGTGACAAACTTAGCAAATCAATACTCTTAGTAATGAACTGTTACAGAAAACTGCTAATTCATTCTTCTCATTCTTCCCCAAAGGAATGCGTGTTTATCAAAAAGCAAGAGCCCACTTCTCTGCGTGTCCAGTTTGTCGGCCCATTTCGCATTCACGGATGCAAAGCTTGCTGCAAACGGTGGTACTTCACATTCAACGGAGCCGAGTGCAGCGGGCCAGTGCCTATCGAGGGAATACTGTATATGGGGAACGGGGGCGGTGACCAGGACATTTTCAGGGTGAGGGTGATCGAGGGGTACTGCACTGATATCCATCAAGGCAAAATCCGTATCGGCTTCAACGTGGGAAACTGCAAAAGTTATTCCAATGCCGATGCACACACCGGTTGGGACAAATCGTATTCACGAATCATTGTCGAGGAAGTCCCGATGCCACAGAAGTGACAAGTCCGTCAGTAATCACATGTGACCACAGGCAACCCGTTTCTCTGTATTACACTCTGACAAGCAAGAGGCAAGGAAAAGGACTAAAAATAAAGTAGAGAAGAAGTAGAAATGGTCTAACACTAGAACTGCTTTGGTTGTTGTTGTAGCAAAGAAAATATTAAAGGTAATACCCGAGCTTCTTAAAACGTTTCAATTCATCAATGAACGATAGTTCTTTCATCAAATCGATCCATCGCCCGACCAGCCCACCCAATCGAATGATTGGTGGATTGGAGATCGAGACGATTGGCTGGTTAATCAATCAATGCACCCGTGCCAATCAATTCATCAACCAACCAATCAAGGGAAGTGGTCAAAACATCTGTACTCGACCCGGTTGGGTGGTGTATGCCGCAGCCAACCTTTTTTTAGGAAAAAATGGCCATTTGTAAATGCGAATATCTCGTAAAATAATAAATGCTACAAAAAAATGGCTCAGAACCGACTTTTTATAGCGAGTGCACCACATCCATGCAATAACATTCAACATCCCTTACTTGAGCATGGAGAATTATGGGCATTGAAAAACAGGTGGGGTGGTACAACCCGGGACCTACCACCTCCCACGATAAAATCGGGTTTCTTTCGAGTACAAATGTTTTGATTGACCAACCAACCAGGATCATTATTTATTGCCTGAGGTGGGTCAAAATGAAGTGATCCCCCTCTAAAAGTACTGTGGTTTACGTGACCCCCCCTCAGAGCTGTCAAAAGTTTTCGTGATTCCCCCCCCCCCCCCCCCCCATTTTTAGTGGAAGACGTTTTGGCTGTTCTCCTGTGTACGAACCTGAAACAACTCACAAGCTACGTCACTGCTGCTTCGTAGTAGAACGAATCATGATGATGAAAGGAACCCCCGACGTTTTGTAGCAAGAGAGGATCGCATTCTTCTTCTGTGGCGCGGCGAAGCGCGCCCAGATTTTAACAAACGCATTTCATCAAGCCTCAGAGAAAAGGTTGATGAGCATTTCATTTTTTGCCGAGAGTAAACAAAGGCTATAAATTCTTTACGCGCGCAAACCGCGCCTAAAAAAATTCTTATTATTCATGCGCGTAAAATGCAGCCCGATGAATTTCTACGCTTGTAACGTCGAACTCACGCTGACCTAAGGTGCCAGTTCTTTTATACATAGTAGCGAGTACTGCCCGCCAGACTTTTAAGTGGGGGATTATTTTTGGGAGTTATTGGCTTCGTTGCGCGTATCGTCTAAAACTGTAGTAGATGTCTTCTTTATGCGTGCGAAGCGCGCTGAAATTTTTAAATGCACATGATATACAATCTGCTGGAATCACTCCTTAGGAAATTTCTTGCACCGGGTTTCGAGAGGTCCCCCTTTCGCTTACCCCAAAATGAAGACAGACAGACAGTGTTGATTGGTACCTTGTAAATTAATGATTACATTGGCATTTGTCCAATAAATATTAAAGTAGTGATAAAAAGAAACAATAATAATAATTAACTTGAATTTTGGTCCCTTAATTTGAAACAGTCGTAGATAAATTTAGTCGCCCCCTTTGTATGCACAGTGGCGGATCGATCAAATGGTTAAAAACCGCGTGTTTTGGTGATACTGTTTTTGTTTGATCATGTGGTTCGTTTCCAAAACATCAAGCATACTACCTCTTAACTCGTTATAAAGGGAACACTCGGTCAGAAAGTGAAATTCGTCTTCCACTTTATTTCGGTTGCAACTGCAGCACAGTCTCTCCTGGGGTTCTCGATATGGTCTCTTGTATCGACCTGTCTCGATTTCCAGGCTGTGGCAGCATATTTTCATAGTCGGGTAAAAGCTCAGAGCTCCCCCCAGGCGATAAATAATGACCGGTCCCTAAGCGCGTCTAAATATGTCACTAACATGAAAGGGCTTTCGAGGTATAGCCGAAAGCTCTTCGAAGATTTCTCGATCAACTTAAGTTAAATAAAATGCGGAAAAACTGATACTACTACACTTTCAGCAGTACATCGTCCACGTCATTGCATTGAACTGCTGCAATCAAAAGAAGTTTTATTTCACAATTCTTCACAGGATCCCTGTGCGGATGGAGTGGTGCTCTGCATCATTCTAAGCAGATAGTCAGGCGGGAAAATGGATAAGACGCGGAGAAGAGAAATCACAGGACTCAGGCCTTGTCCACACTAACGCGTTTTCGTTTGAATCCGTATACTTTTTGATACGTTTAGGTCTTCCGTCCACACTAACACGCTGAGCTGATCGTTTTCATCGAATCCGTATCAGTTTGAAAACGCTCTCGAAAGTGAATAAAAACGAATCCGTATACATATTGTTTTAGTGTGGACGGTCGAATCCGGATAAAAATGAAAACGATGATGTCAAGACTGTCCTTGCACGCGCCAACATCAAATTTAAACTGATCGCTTGTTTGGAGCTAAATCTCCCGTCCACACTAAAACGCTGCGAATCCGTGTACAAGTTTGAAAACGAATACTTTTGAAAACGCGTCAGTGTGGACAGGGCCTCAATCGCTGGCCTGAGAATCAGTTTATATCGCAGTCCTGGCCAATCTTAAAGATGCTAATGCGGTCACCGGATTTCGACTATAGAAAGTACTAGCCTGCATCCTTCCAGACGACTTGCTGCGTGTGTGTATTTTTTAACGCGGGAGGCCGGTCCGTTTTCTTGCTTCGTTTTCAAAAAGATTTGCATCCACACGTTTTCGTATTGTTTTCGCCCATCCACACTACAATGCGTATCCGTACGGTCATGGCTAAAAGGGATGACTCAGAAGGACCTGATTAATAATTCATAGGCTTCACGGTAGAACGAACCTACATATGCCATGTTATGCAATGTAGCTTCGTTCTATTGTTTGTCTATGAATTATTAATCAGGTCCTTCTGAGTTATCCCTTTTAGTCATGACCTATCCGTACGCGTTGTAGTGAGCATTCAGTGGACATGCTCAAACAAGCTCAACACATGCGCATTTCGATCTGTTGGCCCGCGAAATTGGTCGGGTTTGCTGTGGTGACGCCATCGTTTTCACATAGCATCGTTTTCACCCGTCCACACTAGAAAAACAGCGTTTTCAAACAGCTCCGTTTTCAAATCGCTCCACTCTGGAGAGCGTTTTCGGATTGATCCGTTTTCGATGATCGTTTTCGGCGTTGTAGTGTGGACGATAGCCGTATCCGGAGCAAAACGTATCCGTTTTCGTTTGAAAACGGAGTAGTGTGGACGGGGTCTCATAGAGCACGAAATAGCTGTATATTATAGCACACTAGAGTTTCTCAATCTACCTCAGAAGGTTGAATAACCCGTGGAAAAAAATGGGCTGGGCGCCCCTGTATTTTGTTTCTGCCTTTCAGTCCGGGCTTGTCAGCGGACAAGGCCGACAATTTTTATTGAAATAGCTGTATATTATAAGACACTAGAGTTTCTCAATCTACCATAGCAGGCTAAATACATTTGTACTCCGCTCCAACGCTCCAGTAGATCTAGTTGGTTGGCATTTTTTTGCCAAAAATGTTGACAAAAAATTGGGGGTGGCAATATAGCCAAGTTTTTCTTTTTAAGAGATCGATAAAGTTGCCAGGAGATCTCTGTTCAGAGGAATTCGCTTTTACAAATCTCGGCGGTGTTTGAAACAAACACAGCTAGTGTCTCGTCTAATATTAATCGATGAAGTTTAGTCCAGATCGAATTCCGAATTCAATATTTAAACAACTGAAAATTATGCACAATTGTGTCCGCTTAATTAAAATTACAAAAAAGAGAAATTTAATATCGCAAACAAGATATGGGACAACATTCTCGGTTCGAGTTTCGGAAAACACAACTGCTAGTACAATTTCTATTTTATTTCATAGATGTCAGAAATGAAACACCGTTTACTGAATCTGCGCCAATTAATCTCTCTATAAATCCAACAGAAAACGTCAAAATTCACTAAATTCTGTTGACACAGGTGGAACGAGAAATTTGAGTATTTTGGAGTTATTAAGGCAGATACATTCAGCAAATACCGGAATCACAAACAATTAGTGTATTGCTAAAAGAGAAATTAAATATGTTAAGTTTTCAAAAGAAAAGCGCTTTGATGAAATTAGTGAATTGCATCGAATTTGCTAAAACGTACGTTAGCGCGTTAGCCGATGTGAGACACGAAAAAATCTTTGTTTTAGCTGTTTGATGATTTATCGTTTTTTTATGCAGTCTTTCGACAGAATAATTGTGTAAAATGAAACCGTCTAAAACGGCTTCAAACTAATGCAAGCTTGTAACTTCGAGGGTTTTTTTATTCAACACGATTAAAATGAAAGTACGAAACGGCATCGTATGCGAGAGTATACGTTTTTCATCAATTTGTAAAATAAACCTTCCCAAACTAAGTTGTATTATAATATGAAAGTTGTCCAGCTAAACACTTTAGATTGTGTCTTGTTCCTGAATCAACAATAAAACCGTTTTCGGACCTTCCTCTCAGTGTTTCTTCCGATCACCAAAACGTATTTCGCATTCGAGAGAGTACATAATTCATTGATTACCAGTGCGATACACTTTACTTAGCTTACACATAAAAACAATCAACGAAATGTTTCTGATTGTCCCACTTTTTTTTAGCTTAATTGAAAACGTGCAGAAAAGGTTACGGGTGATCACTTTGAATAGAAGCGTTCAAGCTGATGTTTTAGGGAGTTAGAAGAGGAAAACGTATTTGTAAGATATAATTAATTCAATTTGCTATAAAGTGTCAAATGTAAGGCTAATAGGCCTGGGAATGTCCCATGTGCGATTTCTGGTGTGTGCCATACTCAGTCGATAGCTTCCGAGTTCTAGTTAAGCTTAATTCGTATTTGGGACTATAAGATTGTCTTATTATTATAGTTTTCCTAGTAAATGACTCAATAACTTGATTCTCATGTGCGCGGTATTATTACGAAAAACACTTTGTTCCCACGAAGGGCTTTTTACTCAATTTTAGCAGCACTTCCCTTCTACCCCGTTTTTCCAGCTTTATCAAAGTGCTTTTTAGGAAATAAAAGAATGGAAGTTTTTACAAAAAAGGAGTTTGAAGTTCAAACCGCATAAAGCTGTAATCCCAATGGTTGATCTTTTTTTCCTCTAGCATAACAACTTGGACTCGCTTAACCGACAATTTTGAGAACATTCAACAGTATTTCAATTTTGGCGAGAAGGCGACCTAAACGCAGTCAATACTGGTTAATTTACATTGAGTATTTCATCGCTTTCTAGTGAAAGGCAAATAAATAAAAAGTCGTACACTTTATAGTTCATGGTGAAAATGCACAAATGGCTGTCTGCACGTTTGATTTAGTCAAATTTTAAACTACCCCCGATTATATATACCGCCGTAGTATACGTGACTCTTCGAGGATGGGGGAGCCAAGCTAAGCTACGGTTAACGGCCTGGGGTTTTCCTGGGCACTTTTTTAGTTGTAAGCACATCAATCTCCTCGAAATCTAAAGAAAGATCCTTATTGATCAAATCAAAAACGAGATCAAGATCAAGATCTGAATTTATAGTTTCTATTCGTCTCCAATTTTGGTATGGATTTATTTTCGATAAGCAAAGAAAACAAAATTTCCCAAAATTGTAAGCACGGGCTTACCTGGGCGGGCAGGTACGATCAAGACGGTAATCATAACACCACAATATCATGAGCACACTTTTTTAACGACTAAGCTTTTGCATTCAAAATTGAGAATATTTTGGCATAGACTTTTAGTATAATTGTTATGAATGGCAACAGCCTGGTATTTGGGAGATCTTCTTATGTCAATTCAAGCTGACAATTTAAACTGTTTATCAGGAAACACATGCAGAGGACGAAGTACTAATCGACTTTTTCAGTCGAGATTTAGACTGCTGCAATAGCAGTGGTTTTGAAAAATCTGTATATATCTTAATGCGCATGTAATAAGTTAGACTTTCTTAAAAGTCGCTTAAAACGATTTACGAGAGGACGACTTGGAGCAAGTCTAGTAATAAGTATTTAACTAGAGTATCTTTTTCATATAAACGTTTATTAATTCCGGACTGGGTATATCGCGCGCATGCAACTGCTTTAAAAACTTTTAGAATTCTAAGTTGAGGAAAGGGAATTTCCACTTCTTCGTCACAATTCTACATAATGACAATTAATAAGCCGTTTTTAAAACTGTTTTCAGAGCAGAAAAAAACATAAATAGATCAAAGTGATATTCTCCAATAGCGAAAGAGCCCCGACTTTTTAAAAATGCAACAAAACGACAGCAGTAGGAACAAAAAAAATGACAGTGTAATGATATGTTCACCGTTCGCTATATATCAGCAATTTGCCGTAATTTAAACTTTTTTTATTTCATCTTCTGCTAAATGTGTAGGTAAACTAGTTTCCAGCCCAATATTCCAGGTTTGAGTATGAATACATAGAAAAAAGGGTTCACGAAAAAGCGCCAAAGGTTTACATGTATAATCCAAACGTTTTGACGATATTTTTCTTAAATTTTTTTTCCCCGGCCCGTAACGCAAATTCGCCGTTTTGGTTTTGGGACTGCGTTTTTCTGTTCCGCCATTCAAACCATCTAAGCCAATCAGGTCCTTGCCCTATTGTTTTGCTTAGTGCAGTTGACTGGCTTTCTGTTGTAAAACCATTCGACTGCATTAGGGGAAACAGAACAGGCACCTAGTGAATGGCTTACCGGTTTGTCTGGCACTACAGAAAAAGCAAATTCAACCAAGTTTTGAAAATTCACAGCGCCAAGCAACAAAGGAATACTTTCGAGGACGGAAACTGTCTTAGCGGCTGTTTTGGGGAAAATAAAACGATCAAACACGAACCATCTTCAAGGCGTACTTAGTTATCCAATTTTCATGTTGGGTGTACATTTTTCCCCTGTGGTTGCACCTTAAGGGTGGTTTTCTTTTCAGGTGGGAATTTTGTGCTGTATAACCGCTCATGTTCATAGCTTTACATTTTTCAAAATGTAGGATAAATAACGTCAAGGAATGTAAAGCGCTCTTGGATTTTTTAAGAAATAGCGCTATACAAATTTTTTTATTGTTATTATTATTTATCGGTCGAGTTTAAAACATTGAGTAATAATATATATAAAGAGATGCTGTAATACAAATAAGATGAAGCAACTGGTAAAACTGTAAAATGTAACTCTGCCTCTCAAATGTCCAACTGTTTGCGAGTTTCTTTGCGAATAAACCGCTTGTAGGATAAATATAAGATGCACAGTTTAACTTTTGTAAACCAGGTCCAGCGGCGGCAATAAGAAGCACACATTATATTATCCCCAACTTTTATTTGAAATTCACAAATGCATTAGCTATTTCTACACTTTTTTCTACATGCAAATTCTGAACTATAAATTTTTCCGCGGATCGTTTTATTAAACTTGAGCGATTGAGTTAGTGAAAACAAATTTGAGAACGTATTTCTATTTACAGACTCGAATCTATAGATTGAATTTATAGAAACAAGATTGATATGTTTGAAATGACTAAAGTTAGCGAGTTATGAACTCGATTGCTCTTTCGGATTTTGAAAATTATACATTTTTATTGAATTCTCTTTCGTTTATTAGTGATTATATAGATACTGTTCAATGCTGATTTTTTGTATAGATGCATTCCTCATGTTCTTTAGCTTTTTGACGGAGGACGGCGATGCTCGAAGACCGTCGTTTTTCAAGAAAATGGCCAATTCCTGAATAATTATACTCCGCCCCATACGGGGAGAAAACATTGCTTGGTAGAGTTTGAGATACGAGGTGGCAGACTGGCGATTCTTGTTTTATCTCACTAGGAAGTTCGAGTTTCTCATTTCTATCTTGTCCCTCTTCTTCGCTTTGTTCTTGTGAAGTTTCTAATTGTTTCGGTGCTGACGACTCGTGCGTTTTCGCAGCATTTTCTTCGTTCTCACTATCTGTATTTTTGTCTTCGTTTTCTTCAATTTCTTCTTCGCAGCCTTTGCTTTTTTCGCGTTTTCTCCACTTTGCTCGACGGTTTTGAAACCAGACCTGAATAAAGATGGAAAAATAAACGTGAGCGTTATTAACCTAAAATCTGCCATTATTTTAACAAAGTTATAAACCAACACTCTTATTAAACTCATTTGAGTTATACAAAAAAATATAATTCAATTACTGCGAGTTTCATAATTTTGCGAACTCAACACCGACCAACAAACCACGGTTTGGCTTCCGTCAATCAAACGAGTGAACAACTCTGGGTGATTTCACGGAGGCTTTGCTAGATATTGTGGTCTCATAGGGGCTAGGCTAGGCAAACCAAACTCAGAAAACATATGGACTTGGCTTAAAAGGTTTAATTGACGGAAGCCAAAACGCAGAGATTGCTGGCGTTCGGAAAACGTCAATGGGATATCATAGAACCTTTAAATTTGTATTGAATTCTTCCCAAACCTTGCAGTTATTCAAGGCAAACATTCCATTATCACTTGTGGTAGCAAAAACGCCTGGGTTTTCCCTTAATTCTAAATAAATTATCTTATTTATTGTTAGAAAGAAACATCTTTTGTCTTTTAACCAAACAATATTGTTCGACGGCAAATGCTATATGGACACGAGTAATCTTTGTCAAAAAAATGTTTATAATTTTTAACCCCCAGGCAAAAAAATAGTGTATAATAACAAAATTGCATATAAGATCAATTAAAACTGTTTTCCACTTAACTGGCTACGAAAATATCAGAGGAAGATAAAAATTGAATTTAAAAAATTGTAACATTTTAGGGAAGAAGATGTTTTTCATTGTTCTAGAAAAAATAAAGTTGGATTGAATTTAGAAATGCTAATAGTGCCGTAACAAAGCCGTTTCTTATACGTAAGTGTTTTTGGTGTAAAGTTTCCTACGGGAATTAAAGGCCTGTTTTTTGCTTAACTCGTCTCTTGCTGCGCTTAATAGGAGCTATTAACGCGTTATTCCGCTCACTGCCGAGAATTGTAATTAAATTTTGGTTGCGTTTTATTTCATATTCTATTTCCTAACCGATGATATAATTGCATTTATGAAGACTTGAGAAGTGGTGTTAAAGGCTAACACTCTTGACCAGTAGAGGCAGACTTCACCAACAAAGGACTACTTTCGAACGGAAACTAAGAGAAACTGTCTTTAGCGGCCGTTTTGGGGAAAATAAAACGATCAAACATGAATTCATGAACCATCTTCAAGGCGTACTTAGTTATTTAATTTTCAAGTTGGGTGTACATTTTTCCCCCTGCAGTTGCATCTTAAAAGGGTGGTTTTCTTTTTGGGTGGGAGTTTTTGCGCTTTACATTTTTCATAATTTAAGATAAATAACTTTAAGGAATGGGACATATATCTTACTCTTTTTTACTTGGAGAAAATCTATTGTAGCTATCGTTAAGTCCAACCTAACATCAACATCAAAACATTACCGATTCATGAAAAAAAGTTACAATTTTGTTTTAGCAATTTTGATAAGACACGAAATGTATCTTTGAGTATAGGCCGAAATTCTATGATTAACAGGAATGATTTTGAATGTAATTTCTCACATACTCTTCTTAAGAGAACGTTAATCGTTAAAGGTTGGGCCGACATTTTCAGGATTCTGACATGTTTTTTAGCAAGATGAGTAGAAGCTTTAAAAAAATCTAATACACAAGCTTTTTGATCTAGCTATGTTCAGTTATTGAAACTAAAAACTAAAACGTGTGTAGAAGTAAGACAAAGAATTGTGAATGTTCTTCGTTCAATTTTTCAGGGGTTCTTGGTCCTTCTAACTCGGAGGTTCAATTTATGAGGCTAGAAAAGCTTGATTTTTGAATTGTATGTGGGCTCGATTTCTGTTGACTGAACAACTTGAAGCTCGCGTTTTTACATACCAGGAAAATCGAGAAAAATGCTCGGGCTCGGATTTGAAAACAGGGGGCTCGGAAACTCGACGAGACCCGGAATTTAATCCTCATATATCCCCTTTTATCCTAAGCTATGTTTTTGCGTTTTTACCAACTCTAAGACTCGACGTTTTTATCTGAGGTTCCCATAAAAAGAGTATATTATTATTACCTGTACTCTAGCTTCGGTCAAGTCTAGTCTAAGTGCAAGGGCTTCTCGCATGAACACATCTGGGTAGTGGGTAGTTTCAAACGCGCGCTCTAGTTCTTCAAGCTGCCAGGGACTAAAATTGGTGCGAACTCGCATCCTTCGCGGTTTTCGCGGCCTGAAGTGATCTAACAAACGATGACCTGAAAATAAGTAAATTGTTATTAATAGATAATAAATTTAGTTTTTTTAACCTTTTTTTTACTCTTTCTATTTCATTTGTTGCAGATTGGCTTCCTAATAAATATCGAGAAGCACGATATACAGAATCCGAATCTAGTCCGAATTTAGATGAATTGTTTTAAAGTATGAATTTTCGAAACAAATGGATTATTCGAGAGGCCCTAGAGATAAGGCGAACGAAGGATGAACTCGAATAATTGAACTGTAACGAAACTATAAGCGAAACGCTTTTAACTTTCACCAAAGTGTAACATAGTTGAATACTTGTGGCGTAACCAGGCAGCGAAATGTAAAAATTCGCGTATTTTGTATCCACGTTCCTTTTGATTTTTTTCTAAAAGCAAAAACACGGCAGCAACTAACTGAATGTTAAATTACTCAAGTTTATGGAAGCAAGAAGTGGGAGAAATTCGATTTGAAAATAACGTAAATTGAGACCGAAATATCAAATACATCATCGCGACGTTTTATCAAAACAATCATTAGATGTCTCAAAGAAATAGTTACTTTTATTGAAAAACAATAAACTTATCTCTAACTCTCTGTGTTTTCGTAAAAAGCACAATACATCCAGAAAATCTGATAATGCTACAATGACAAACGATCTCTCTAAATGATAAGATCGCATAGTTCTTAAATTGCAATAAAATTTTAACAAAGCTAATGAGCTTACCTTGAAAAGCCGATAAATGCTGGGCTGACTCGAGGTAAGGGTTGGAGTGCGAGTAGAGATAGGACACATCGTACGGCCTCGCGTAAATTTGATAAGTTGGCAAAAAACTTGGCACGCAACAAGATTCAAACGGATGGCTGGAACTAGTGGAGCCTCTCTGTGGTACCACTGCATATAAAGGCGATTGATAACATTTTGGTAATTTAGGAACTTGAGGGTCCATGCTTTAAAAAGAGTCCACGTTGAATTTGTGAATTCTTTAGGAGGGGAAGTGTTGCAGTGACTGCTCGAGATCGTATGAAGTGATACGTTGATTACACGGTGTATTTAAATGCTGGCCATAATATCTTCTAATGGAATTAGACAATGAATTTTAATGCGTTCTTTGCTTGTCCCACAGCTAGAAAATCAAACAGCTATTCAATAAACTTTCCTTATGTGATACAATGCCCATTTAAGAGTCAGCCTTTTTTGGCAGATCGTTTTGTGATTGGCCGAAGTTGAGAAAACAATAGCTTGATACTTAGAAGTTCTCCAATTAAATTGTCACATGACGCGAGAAGTTTTGCCTTTAATTTGACACAACTGTTTGTGAAACCAAATATTCCCATCCCAAATAGGTTAGGATTATTTCAGAAGCGCTCTCAGATTGGAACTCAAGTCCACATTGGATAGAAACCGCAGATAGTTGAGTTGTGTTCGGTGCTTTTTGTCAATGAGATTTTGGTTGCTATTTGAGAATAGAAAGACTTTAAAACTTCACCTGTTGGTTGTACGCACAGCTGCTACAACGCAACTTCTAATAGGACCATATACACGAGAGGTCGATAAGTTATTCGTTATTTAATAAAAACACTGCAAATTGAGATGGGAAAATCATTCAGTTATTGGAAAATGCGGGACATAACTTAAAAATACATGAAAATACTATTTTCGATACAATTGCTTTCAATTGTTTTTACGTCGACATGGTTTAAGTAAAAAGCTATGTTAATGAATGCTTAATTAATTTACAATACAAGTTAAACTGCAGTTAAGCCTTTTATGTTCGACATCATCTCAAAGAACGGCTAAAGTCTACAGTATTTAGTTAAATGTTTCAAGTCAAGTGGTTGCCCCTAATTGCCAAGCAAGACAAAGGAACAAATCTTAGGACATTTAGTTTATTTGAAAAATGTCACACAGATATTCTAAGTTGAAAACACAGACTCAGAATTAATATGAATACAAAATACGAACGCCGAAATAAGCTATTGTTTTCACATTGAAACAAGCATTGAATTTGCTGGTCTTCAGTCTTAAATTTGTTGTAATGTCTTTTTTCAAGCTGTTTAAAAGATTGATAAAAGTACTTTTTAATTAAACAGCTCACGAGAAGTTACGACTTTTCTTAAATCTTTAAACCAAATCAAAAAGATATTTTATGCGCTTTATCTTGGGAATACTACTTTAAAGTAATCAGAGAAATGTTCTCAAGACTTATGAGATGAAATTGCTAAACAATCTTATCCATGAAATTCGAGTGACACTAATAACTTTGTAATAAAGATACGGGTTCCAATCCCCTACAATTGCTGTTTTAAAGTACACTTCTAAACTTTAAGCGACTTTCTAATAGTTCAGACATCAATTTTACTTATTTTTTAAGTTAAAATTGGAAGACAAACTTTTAGGAAGTGCTTTTGAAAATGTTTTTAATGATTTTAAAATTGTAAAATGTAAAATTCTATAACAAAATCTTGATACAAATTTACGGACAGGGATTTATGGTTTTTGTGCCTCATTGTGTGAATAGAAATTAGAGGATTTGCAACTCGAAGCGGGAAAATAATATCTGAAACCCAAGTTCTGACAATTAGCCTCAAAACTCTGCCAGCTGAGTAAAGTGATACAAAGCTCCGAAGCATATGAACGACAATTTCATTCAACTTTCACTTTTAAAAATAAGTGATTCTTATTTGTTTTATCAAAAGTGTGCAGTTGACTCGGTGGTTATTTTTCGACGCTAAAACAAAAAACCCGAGATGCAGCTTAAAAGTTAGTATTTGCAATAACTGCTACATTACTGCAATTTTCATAATTCTGCCTGCACCAACTAACAAACCGCGGTTTTGCTTCCGTCAATCAAAACGAATGAAGCCAAAATGGCATGGCGGAAATGTAAAGTAAGAGTTATAGCAGAGGTATAGAAATCATAGTCATGTATAATCGGTATATTACAATTACAATATTACCGGATACTCTTTTATCCAGAACAAATCAAGCACGTTTTATAAACGTCACTTTTGATTCTATATGCCTTTTGCCTTCGATTATACATGTATTCCTCAGGGTTAAAAATTAAAAGGAAACTTAAATAGTCCGTATTCAGTAGTCAAGATCAGTTTTAAAAATTTAACTTTTGACTCTAAGCGTCGTTGTTTTATATATTTTTGAGTCATTTACGTTCATGAAAGAAAACCTTAGGCAAGACAACAACACTTTGAACAAGAACAAAAACTACCGATCTCAAAATAACACAGACGTAGAACCGTGTCTCTAAACGTCTGCAATGACCTATTTTCGGATCAGTGTCCACAAATACACAGTTTTCGCTGACATTGGTTTAATTAGAGGAAGTTGGCGGTTTTTTTTTTCAAGATAAATTCACCTCAAGCTGGGTATAATTTTTGTATGAAATTTCCCGGGAATTTTCCTAACTTTTGCCGTGTTTTTTTTATTTTTCCTTGTATCATTTTTTGTTATAAAAGTGTAAATGAATGAGAAAATCCCAGTTTTTGGCCTCAACTCAGCTCCCATTTTATTATTCAACTCCTGCTCGAAATCCTATTTGTGCCGGCAGATCGACTTTTCTTGAATCGTACTTCCAGTTATTTTTAAATTGGATCGCGCGCGCTCTCTAATTGGGCCAGTTCACAAAAAATGGACAGTTTGGGTTTGAACATGGATGCTACATAACAGGACGCTATGCTGTCCGATTAAGAAAAAAAATTAAATTCGATCATCCAATTTTTACTTAATCGGATAGCATGGAGTCCTATTACATGTACGAACATGTAGAAAAAACTTAGTGTGGACGATTTTTGGGCCATTCATCGTCTTAGTTTTTTGTGAAACGAAAATGTTATAATTGCATCACATATATATTTAATTACTTTATATCTGGGTGCTAGACTTCAAATTTAAAAATCAATATAACCTTGCAATAAAAAGTTTTTTTTTGTAGGGATATCTAAAAACATAACTAAGATTACTCTTCCAAACCCCCTTCGTTATAATCAAATGTCTCACGATATTTCTTAAAATAAGGCAGAGTGAATTTTGGAACCCAGATAAAATCGGATAAAATTGAGAATTTTAGATTTTTCAAAACTAGATTTTTCAAAATTTCTCGTCGGACGAAACATTATTGATAGTGCAAATTGATCTATCAAATGCAAAATGTTGGAACACTTTGTCGAGAGAACACGCTCCACGGGCACACAACGAGCCCCCCTGGTTAAAATGCGTTTAAATGGCGTATTTGGACATTTCTACGCGCGTAGAGCATATAAATACATGTTTTAAAAGTTGCTGGCAAAAATTTAGCTGTTCCTTTTTGCCAGGAGAGGGTCTCATTTTTTCCCAGCCAGCAGCTGGGTGTTAAAAAAATTTCCCAGCCAGGAGAGTAACATTAACACAGGAAGCCCGAAATAGTATAAAAAATCGGGTATCCTTAAAAACGAGCACTAATAACTAAGTGCATTTTGAAGTGCTGTCTCTTAAAATTTCATTTTTCAACATCCATGAGCAACTTGTGTTCCCCAGCAAAGACGATATGCATAAATTTTTGCCAGGAACGGAAGGCGATGAATTTTTACCAGCCAGCAAGAGACCGCGATAAATATTTGCCAGCCAGCAGCGAAAGGGGGCGAGGAACAGCTTTTTTGAGGAACAGCTCCGTTGTGTGCCCGTGACGCTCTCCCTGCCCTCCCTTCAATGTTGATCAAAATTGTGTCCAGTATTATTTCTCGCTCAACATAATAATAATAATAATAACTGTTTTTAAAATACGCATTTTGCTGAACGCCTCAATGCGCTTACATTTCAAGAACTAAAACTACATTGGGAGGGGAAGGAAGGCCTAGTGTTCCAACGACTTATGCATTTGGTTGTATCAAATGCAAAATGTTGGAACACTTTGCGGAGATTACACGCTCTCCCTGCCGTTCCTTCAATGTTGTCCAAAATTGTGTCCAGTATTATTTCCCGCTCAACATTGGGAGGGGAAGGAAAGACTAGGTGTTCCAACGATTGATGTATTTGGCTGTATTTTTACGAAACACTTTTTACTACGAGATAAAGGTAGTTTTCTCCGAGTCTAACTACAGCTTTATGAGTCAAGTCGATTGCCCGTGAGTGGCAGAATATTATCAGCACTGGCCAGAGGTCTCCTTTACTAACTATGTAATCAACGACCATAATGGCGCAAACAAACCATTTCTGCACTTCTCTTTTTGGTAATGCAGAATCTGCGCATTAATTTCCCATTGAACAAAGACAGAGCAGGCAGGTTAGTGGATTCGAAAACCAGTTCGGCTTAGTACGTGTTGCTATAGCAACGAAACAACGAAACCCCGGGGGCGAGCGCAAAAATCGGGTGAAGGGGAGGGAGGAGATTTTGCGCTCGCCCCCGGGACCGCGCGCCTCAAAATTCCAAGATGGCGCCCGATCATCGAACGGACCTGGTTTTCCGCGAAAAACACCCAGTACCGCCTGCAAGCAGGCTACCTTGCTATCCCCTTGCTGGCTGGGGACTGGCACTGAAGGTGCCAACTGGAAAAATGGAACAGATAAATCTTACCAGCAACTTTTAACATTTTGTTTAACACCTCATAGCAAAATGAGCCGTTTACAGCTAAAACCATTGCGTCGCGACCCACATTTTCAAAAACATCCAAATAATTTTGGATTTTTGACTTTGCCGTTCCGCCAATCAAACTTTCTGAGCCACTGGAAACTCTCGCCCTGTTTCGCCTATACAGTCAACTGGCTTCTCTCTGAAACCAGACAAGTCGCGACGGAAAGCCAGGCGACTGCACTAGACAAACCGGGCATGAAGAATCTGATTGGCTAATAGGATTTGAATTGCGGAACAGCAAAGCCAGAAACGATGTTTTGAAAACGATCTTCGCTGTAAATAGCAGTTTTTCGCGAGCACAAATGACGGATTTGGACGTATACGGGGCATAAATCTTCCCCTAGGTAGCTGGCTGGAAACAATTCATGCAATGTTTGCTTGGAAAAATGCTTAAACGTTTCGGGAGAAAATTGTCCAGTTTGGGAGCCAAAATGGCTGAATTACGGAAAGAACTACAAAAATGTATTTGAAAAATATAACACTACAAAGACTAATGATAAATTGATAACTTTCTGTGCTGTTCCCGATTTGGTGGGAAATTTTGATCGTTCTACAAACGTCCTTTTCAAAATATTATCACATAACGTAAGATTTCTGCTCGTTGGCGATAAAATGTGGTTGTATCCACTGTGTATCTACCCTTCCTGGATGGGAAAAGTTGGAGCTGTGTAGAAAAAGAAATCACCGAAGGTGCCACCTCGCAAAAAGGAACAGATAAAAATTTCCAGCAACTTTTAAAATGATTCATGTCTACAAAAGAGAAACATCTGCACACAGAAAAAGAGCCGTTCAAACGCATTTTAGGATAGGGTACTCCATGCCCCGCATATTTGGCTAACTACCCGTGTTATTAGAAAAGTTACCGTCACTGGGCAACCCCGTTTTTATTTTGTTGTTAACAACCTTCAAATTGCAGGTAGCTTCCAGTTTTTCCCACAGAAAGCAAATAAAAATACTACTTTAAGTGACGTGGGAAAGTCCATAGCTTCAGTTCCCAGAATTGTGAGTTGAAGTCACAGTATAATTTTAACCACGGGTACCAGAAACTTAAACAAACAACATTTATTTCTCTCTCAATTTGTGTTGTAAATCGCCGTAGTGTTTGTTAAAAGTATTTTTAAAGTATTTTTAAAACCACGCCTAATATAGATAAATAAAGGTATACACATTTGAATACGTGGAACACACTGTCTTGGATGCGTGAGAGAAATCACAAGAAACAAGAAGTGGCCTTTTTGCTACCGGGGTCTTCAATTGAGAAGTGAACCTTGTTCAGTCAATAACACGTCTTAATTCATTAATGTTGAACAAGCACCTATCTTTTACGTCATACATTTCTGTTCTTTAATTTTCAATATGCAACACAATTATATAAATTTAAATGAAAAAACAAACAACTCCAAAAATAAAAAGAACTTGGATTCTACTCCAGATTACCCTTTTCGACAGCTTCAGAGTTCAGATAAGATCAGTAATCAGTAACCTTGTTTTACATGCTTAGAAATGACAAAATACATTGCTTACTAAAAAAATGTTGCATCGCGACCCACGTTTTCAAAAATTGGATTTGACTTTGTTGTTCCGCCAATCAAACCATCTGAGCCAATGAAACTCTTGCCCTGTTTCGCCTAGTGCAGTCAACTGGCTTCCCACTGAACTAAAACCAGACAACGTCGCGACGGAAAGCCAGGCGACTGAACTAGGCGAAACAGAACAAGAATTCGATTGGCTCACAAGATTTGATTGGCGGAACAGCAAAGCCAATTTTGAAAACGCGGGTCGCGATGCAACGATTTTAGCTGTAATCGCATTTATGTTGGTGTTCCCTTTAGTATTTCGTAATTAGAGTTCTTTTCTCCAAAGCAGTAAAAACAACACCAAGTTAAAAAAAATGAGGAGTGTATGATATGAGAAGTGTTTTTAAACTTAAAAGTTTTAATGGCTTTTTCTGTCTCGTTTATCCAAGCTAACGTTAGCAAACTTAATTCAACAAAACTGGATCTCATTAAAAAATCAAAATGAAATTAAATTGACACTAAAGAATCAGCGAAGTTGAAAAATACCCCTAATTTGTCACCTTTATGAAAGAGAAATGGTTTTTCCATGTCAATAAATGCAGGTTTTATTGACTCAAATGCTCTTCAAAGAAACATTTTCGTAAGAGTTTGTTTTTGCAGAGTTTCGGTTGTGTGCTGATTTATAAACCAATAAAAGTTGGCGTGTAGGTGTTATGTGAACAGCCGAAATATCTAAATACAGGAATTCTTCAAACTTGCAATAATCCATATCGACAAAGCGTAATGAAATTAAAACCTGAGTCTGCCTGAACCGCGGTGAAGTTATAGACAAATACTGTTGATTGCTTACGTTAAACTTAGAGGGTGCTATGAACTGGTTTATTAATGTATTGGTTCACGAAATTGAGGTGTCAATCCCCCGTAGCATGATTTTCTCCGCGGACATCTCGTTGTTATTGCCATGGTAACGATGTCACGTAACTCACCGTCCGCCATCTTGGATATTGTTTAGCGCCCGTGCAAGTATATAGAGAAGATGAGAATCAGAAATTTCTTTTCAGCACAATGTTTGTCGCATTAGTATTTCTGTAAAGCTAATTGGAAATCTAGGATTAATGTTTTAATATAGACAGTTTTTCACAAGAACATATATTTCAAAACACTAAAAATCGTTTTTTTTAGGTAAGAAATTCCGACTTGTGATTTTATACCGTTCAATCTCACCGTTTCATTTGTCTTCAGAAAGTCTAAATATAAAATCCAAATAGCCGCTACTCAGTCACGTGATTAGCGTTTCGATAGCAACAAAATATGCTAAAATATGGCTCGTTTTGAAATTATTGTACTGACCAAATCTGATGATGATCCATAGTCACGGCGAATTTCTGCAGAAACCTGAAACAGGAAAGCTGAATTTCCCAAGGCACATGCATGGGAAGTGTTCGAAATTCACATGGATAGCCACGGGAAATCCGAACACTTCACATTCTTCTACCATGGGAAATTCAGTTTTTCCCATGGATGAGTTTCTGCAGAAAGTCCCTGTGAGTATAGAACACGAGTTATATGACGAATAATCCCTCTTTTCAGGCAAAACAGTTTTGAGCCATACCAACTCAAAGCCGGTTTACATCAAGTTGCAAAGAGTTTCGGACATGTTTGAAATCTCCGCGACATCACGCGACAAAAATTGCGGCTGATATCGCGTAGAAAGCCCTATTGTTCTAGTGACTTTTTCCGCTTGATCAGATAATGAGATGCGATCAAAACATTCGCTAATCCTTCGATGAACTCACTAGAGCATTGCGAGACAAAGACGTGTGATTGGCTGTTGGTTTGGCTACCAGAATGCTCGCGGGAATAAGCTTTAGGTCGAGCAGAATACTCACGGGAATCATATGAAATATGCGAGTATCTTGCACAAATCTTTTAGAGCGAGTCATTCTGTTTAGAAGGAAAACCGAAAGACCCTTTTTGATTTAAGAATTTTTATGACGCGATCTTTACACATCCCGAAAGAAATATGTGAGTATGTTGATCAACTCAAGAGAGAAGCGACACGCGATGCGTACAGTGCATTTCGATGAACCGGACTCAAACTCCGCTATTAAAACTCAAGCACCCTAGTCATTTATTTAGCTAGCAAAGTTGTTCGCGTGGTTGTTTTGATCGCGGCATACCAGACACGTGAAGTTTGCTAGCTAATAAAATAATGACAGAACAAATCACTGCTTGACACTGCTAGCAGGTTTAAAACTCAAGATCCAAATTGCTGAAATAGTTGGAGCAAGAAATAAACGATAACATGTGAGAACGGTTTTGCTTACCGAAAACCGCCATACTCGCTTCACTCCGGTGTTCCTTCTTTCCTCATTGCACATAACTATCACATAGACATTATTTCACTGCGTAATCCGGCAAGCATTCTTTTTGAACATTTGGTTGGATGTGATAGAGATCCGAGTTTGTAGCAGCATTACGATATCAGAATCTAGCGATCTTAGTTTGTGAGCCATGTTTTGCAGTATTGTGTATTCGGTTTATCAACTTGGCGCCCTTGTTTCGAATTCCCAAGTGAGTTCCCGCGGTAGATTTGATTCCTAATTAAAATTCTAGTTTTGGAGTGGAATTAATCGACTTCTGTGCTGGAAAATTTCATCTTCTATTTCCTACCAGAAAGATTTAACCATATTGCAGGAAAATTGGAAGGGTTACAATTTGACAGTGAAAGCACATTTTGCAAGTGTTCGTTTTATTCTATGTCTAAGAATTCGCGCAAAATTAAGCCGTGAATTGCTAATCAAAGCAAAGCCCATATGTTTTTGTGCCAAAATACCTCCTACTTTAACCTAAAAAACCTACTTGAAAAAAGTAATCAATCTTGTTACCAAAAAGCGAAAATCATAGTTCGATGTTTTATAAACATGCAGGGTTTCGTTTATTCCCAACGACTATTCCGTAGCCGTAGTTTGAGGATTAGTTTTAGGCATATCAGTGTTTTGGCCAATTTTCTTTGTATTTGACAATGAGTAATCGAGCGCGAACTTGAATCAAGCGCGCCAGACCGTGTCACGTGACATGCAAATGTCGCTCCTTTCTGCCCCATTCGAGCCAAGTCGCGCCGAGTTGCACAGTTTACAATAGTGATTTTGAGTTGACGCGTACGTGCGAGGAAAATCGCTGCGACTCGCGGGACAAAAACTGCTATGTGTAAACGGGCCTTCATTGAGTTGTGAAGTCCAACTGTACGGTTATGACCCCGTTTACACTAGGGCAAATTGTCCCGGATACATTACGAATCCGGTATCATTTGTCAACGGAGACGTTTTGCCGTCTACACACAAATTTGTCTATCCGGGATCAAACTATCACGGATTGGGGTCAAATCTCCGGAGACGCGTCTACGGTTTTGAAAGTGGGATCATGTATTCGGGTACATTTGTATCCGTGGTATTTCGTAGTGTACAAGGTTCGCCTATCCGTATACTCGAAAACGCGTCTCCGTAGAAATTTTCGTCTCCGGAGATATTTGCTCTAGTGTAAACTAAGTCTAAGTTCTCCGGTTCTAACTGTGCGTTCTAGTCATCGCGCGATTAACATGAGACCGATTTATAATAATAATAAAAATAATTATTTATTCTGATATTGCGCAGTCTAACATGCTAAAAGATATTAGTATATACCAAATCAGTGAATAGTCATTTTCGCGCGCTCTGATTGGTTCCTCAACTAGTAGATATCTAGTAGATGTATAGCTCGTGTTTATTCGATCAAAGCGCGCGCTCTGATTGGTTCTATCATGGTCACGTGGCGGGGTACAAATTCAATGTAGCCCGCGCGGGCTACTATTTTAAAAATTGTTGCCCGCGCGGGCGACATCGCTAGAGCGAGAAATTTCTGCGGACTATTTTTACCGTATTTTCTTTTTGCTATATAATCAAAAACTTAATGACTGCACCCTCGGGAAACAGCGAGTTTTGTTTTCCCTCGAATCTTTATGTTTCCCTCGACTTCGTGTCGGGAAACATCGAGATTCTCGGGAAAACAAAACTCGCTGTTTCTCTCGGAAGCAGTCATTAAGTGTATACTGTTTACGGTTTTGAGAAAACTCTCAAAATGGCGGCTCGTTTGGCGCGCGATATTGCGTTTGAACATTTTAATCGCCGTATTTTATTCTACTGATTTGGTATATACTAAAACAACTATCCCCCTCAGGGTCGGGTGAATTTATTTTTTACGGCCACTTCAAGATGGCGGCTAGCTAGTATAAATAGTCATTATGATTCACATATTCTCGTATATCACATATTCACATATTCTCGAGAATATTGACCTGCGAACTCTCTCGTAGCTCATGTGTAAGATGTTGGGTTATGAATATGTAACTTACACAGGGTTGAGGGTTCGCACCACTATGAATACTTTTTTCTCAATAACTTGCCTTAAAAATTTCTAAGTGCCATAAAGTGGGCGTAAATAAAAAAATCACCAGGGTCGGTGCCTTAAGCGGTTGATATATATCTCGACGCTTCGCGTCTCGGTATTTATCCACCACTTTTCACCTCCCCTTTGGGGGATAGTTGTGAATGATGGAATCATTTTTTTCCCGTAGATTTATAAGCAGGAAATTGCAGGAAAGCCAAATTCGTGGGTTGACTGGCGGAAGAGAAAAATCAATAATCCAACAACGTTTTGAAAATTGACAGTGCGAAGCAAACAGTAAATGGCTGATAAATACAGAACTACATTGAATAGGAGCCGTACAAAGTCGGCCGCTTGGTTAAACCAAACAGCGCCTACAACATGCTTCGCAAATTAATATAAAACAGGGATTAAAGAGGTTCAAATAGTAATAAAATTCACGAATGTATGTTTAAAAGCGCTAATCTAATGGCATATGATCAATCGATGCGCTATAGGAAAGTCAGGCATATTTTTTAATTAAAAAGTTTTAAAGGTTTGGCATTTAGTTGCCATTAACAAATTAGCCGCAACTTAAAAGGCAATTCACTGCAAAATAAATAACTTTAAAAAGCATATGAAAGATAAGCCACTTAACGCTAGCAGGTAGTTTTAGAAGGCTGAACTACTATTAGCTAAACTAGAGCTAATAACTATATGACAACACATGTTTCTTTACTAGAGTGAACTATTACAATTGGCGCGAAACCTTTTTATCAAACTACAAATTATATTGCCATATACAATTATATGGTTTCAATAACTCTGTTACTAATGAGTTTCCAGTTTGCTTCTTTGACTATACTGCGATGCTTCATAAAAAAATAAAGCTTATATCACGCAACAACTTCACCGCTTTGAACATGCCCCAAACCCCTCCACGTTCCAATTTTGGTCCAATTTTTTTAATCGCATTAAATGAAATCCTGTATTTAATAGGTTGCTTCAGTACTTTGAACAAGTGAAATTTCCGACTCATAGACTGGGATTTCCCATGTAAATCGCTATGCCCGCCTCTGTTAAATCTGTAGCAACGAACTGTAGTTTGCAAAATTGTCACAGCGCTGCGGCAAGCTCACTCTTTTGCCTTCTCTGGCCGTGTGATCATCCGGAGTCAAATTTGCTGTTGACTTGTGGTCTGCTAAAATAAGCCATTTAAATTGTTTTGACTGAATCGCGAAACACATTATGAATAGAAAATGTTCCTTTCAGCGCTAATGGTCGGCAAAAGTGAGATCACCTGAACACACAGGTACTTAACTTGTATTCCACAAGCAATATTTGAATCGTTTGTCTCTAATTGATGTTGTCTTTTCGTGTTAGATCATAGTACTTTGCTTTCTATGGGGAATACACAAGTGTATAAGACGTTCCCGATTTCTTTTAACTCATTTTATCAGCTGTGCAGGCTAGATAATGCTCGGTTGGCGATCTTATGAGAATTCCTCGGGTTAGCTCGTGTTGCCTTGAAATGAAACGGGATTAGTTCAATCAGGATTTAAAAGTTTCATAAAACACCCTACAAACAAAGTAAAATAAACTGAAAGTAAAAATTATAATTTCTTTCTATTAAGGTGGCTCCAACGACAGAGCGGAAATGACCAAAAATGAAATGTCTAACTTCGCCATATTTGAATATATAAGCTCAAGATTCGGTATACAAAGAGTTTCTATGACCAAAAGCATAATTCCAAATTTTCAAGAAATTTGAAGAATATGAATTTTAGATATGATTGAGCAAAGTTTGCATAATTCCTGATCAAAGTACCAATTCTCCCATAAAATGGCACAGAAACCAAAGTTTAAAGCCTAATATCTCAAAGACGGATCCATTAGAAAAAAGTCATTTTGATATTTTGTTTCCAATAAGACAAGTAGTCTGTATGCAAAAAATCAAGCTTATCTGAGCTAACCTGACCTTATTATTTGAAATTTAGTGATCTAAACAGGTCATTTCCGCTCTGTCGGCTCCAACAAAGTAAAAGCGTTTTTTAGATTTTTTTTATCTTGCTCGCTACACGTCAAAAATGGTTTGTTATTTTTTAGTTTTGGATATGTTTAAATTCAGCCATAGAGGCTTTAACAACGTGCTCAAATGTATTTTTAAGGGCTGCATTTACTTATGCGAGGAGATATTGCAACAGCGGTATTTTTTATAAACAACCCTGGCCTCCTGCCCTCGAAATCGTCGGGCGTTTTTCTGAATATCTCAAAAATGATCAAGAGTTTTTTAAGGTCTCGTGAAAGGTAAAAAATGTAAAAATCCATAATATGACTTTTTTCCTGAAATTCATTTGATACAGTCCTAAAGTATATTTCTAAAATCTCAAATGACGCATCAACTGTTTTCCTAGGCTTCAATTACCCATTCTTTTGTATTGCCCGCCACACATTTTCTGTAATTTAATTAACTTTACACGCTTTTTCTAGGTCAAATTTTCACCATCGCGCGAAGCTCCTGAATGCGTGTAGTCTACTGCAATTCGTTTTTAATACATCAAATTTACATCGAAAAACGGATTTTCACCATTTTTCGTTTAACGTTTCGATAATAATTTTTGAAAACGGAACTTGAATTTTGACTTTATATTGATGATTTTGATATTTAGTCCCGAAATTAAAAATTAGATTTTTCAAATCTAAAGTTTGTCTTTTACTTTTTTTGCAGAAATAGGAAAACGAAATTCAAATTCAAATTTCAATTACTGTTTTTTAATGAAAAACGTTAATCAGTTTCATTTCGAGAAAATAAATTCTAACAGTTTTGTAAAGGTCACCGTAGGTGCTACGAAGGGCAAGAACACTACTCAGAGGGGAGGGTGATATTTTCTAACTACTCTCACAAGTGCCTTTAAACCCAAATGTCAGTGAGATTAAAGAGGAGAATATTGTATATGTTAAGAGCTAGGAATGGAGGGTTATATATAGCTGTGAAGGAAGGCTGTCTCAGCTCGCACGTTTCAAGTTGTATTTGGCCACCACAGCCAACGCCCATGCACCTATAACAACCATGCCCGTTATGGCAGTTTGTATACAAGTTTACACCATATACGATTTTTATTAACAGATCTGTGGGTTATAATTAATAAAAATTAGAGTTCGAATTAGTTTCTTCTAATGCACATCGTTCCTTCCGGTACTTAATAGCTTGCGCTTGTATCGACTCATAACTTCTTCTCTACTACTGGAGAAACAAGCAAACGTAGACCAGGTCAACATCTCAGTTCCTGTAAGGCATGGCTCTCGAAAATCACCGACCTAAAACTTAGGGGGTGGTGTATCTTCATCAGTTTTAACAATTTCAAGATTAGACATCGTTCAGCTTTTAAGTGACCAAGAAATAAGTATGTTTTGAGTCTTGTCTCCGTGACAACGAGGAATGTGACCTTTGAACTCTGTGTTTAATCATTTTTCAAAGACTGCCTTTGAAAACGTAGAAAGACGGGAGTTCCTAAATATGTTTCAATGTAAGGTAATTAAAGTCGGAGCAGGTATTACCGATCCAACTGGAAATCGTGACTTTTTCAACGGGAACCATATTTAAGGGGATTTTGAAATTTGATACCTTCCAATAACTTTGCCATCTAAATTGGTGTACATGATTTCCAGTTGGATTTGTAATACTTGCTCTTAGTTGAATAGGTTTTCGTGTAGACATGCTTGGAAAATATAGCTTTTCCCCGTTTTCAGAGACGGTTTTTGAAAATCTTAAAACACAGAGTTCAAAGGTCACATTCCATGTTGCCATGGAGACAACACTCAAATCTAGCTATTTCTTGGTGGCCAGTAACATGAGTCAAGTTTAGTAATGAAATTGTGATATGTACTCAAGATAGACCACCCCTAAGGTTTTGGACCATTGAGAGCCATGCCTTACATGAACTGAGATGTGGCCACTAACCACTTTAGCTAGCGAATGCCCCTCCCCCGGTGAGGAGTATTTTTTCTTCAAAGCACCTAAACGAAGACCACTACAAAACTGCTACAACTCTTTTCTATCAAATGAAACCAATAACGTTTCTCATTAAAGAACAATTATTGAAAATTGAATTTCAATTCCATTTTCCAATTTCTCGTAAAAATTCGAAAAACCAAATTCAGATTCCAAAATCCAATTTTGAATTTCGGCAAAAATATAAAAATCAACCATATCAAGTCAACGATTCAAATTCCGTTTTCAAAAATTATTATCGAAACGTAAAACGAAAAATGGTGAAAATCCGTTTTTCTATGTAAATTTTAGGTATTAAAAACGAATTGCAGTAGACTACATGCATTCTCCTGACCTCTCACGATTTACGATATCGGCGTCAAATTTCTGTGTCGTTAGGAAATGATAACACCTAAAAAACCGTGTGAGGGAATTTTTTATTTTTTATTTGAAAAAGATTGATAAATTTTGCGGCCACAAATTGTAAAAAAATACGACTTTCACCTTCGCGACCTAATATTTTCGTAAATATGCGAAATATCGAAAATTGCAGTATTACATTTCTCCGAGACCAAAATCCGACAAAGTGTGAAATTGTGCTAATGGTCTGGAGCTTCTCAAGTAAACAAAGTAGTTTTTAGTTCGGGATCTTAAAAATACACTAACAATTTAAACTTCACTAAACTAAATAACTTCATAAGAGAGAGCAATCTTTTAGCTTTAAAACGATATATAGCTGATTATCATAGCATAAATTACGACTCGACGATATTTTTTCCGTAAGCACGTCGAACGGCATTGTTTGATATGTTTTATGGAAACTATAATTCGGGAGAATCCATAATCTCTCTATGGGATTCAAGAAAACTTCATCGCTCGACTCGCGAAATTCTATAGGTAAATCCATTAGGCCAAGTAAAAAAAAAATAACATGTTTATCGTCCGGAGCTTTCCCAAAAAAGTGTCCATGCGGCCCTTTTTATTTTTTATTTATTATTTCTTTTTGCTCCCATGTTGACGCCTTGTTTTATTGGTTTATGCCATATTTTGTGTACAAAATGACTACGACTATTTCATCAAACTATTCTTAAGGGCAATCTATGTTCATATAAAGAATTTCCATGCTCATTAAAGTCCCATTTCAAAGCAGTTTCTAACCGCTTGTGACGTTTGACTTAGTTTCGGATACAATTTGTGAAAAAAAAAATGATGTGGCTCCAAAAAACGATGCGGGCGGAGACGATAAACATGTATTTTTTTTACTTGGCCTTACCCGACTCAGAATCGATTTTCGCGTAAGATTTATTGTGGAATTCCTGAGTCGGGTAATGGATTTTCTTTGCATCCCTGCCGGAGGTTTTATTGATTTAATAATTTACAAAAAAGGCTTTACGCGCGCCAAGGAAGCCATTGCCGAAAATGCAACTTAAAAAAATTGATGGCGAAGCGTCTTCGTTGACGGAAAGACGTTTCATACAGTGTTTGACAGAGTTTAAAACTTTAGAAAGTTATTGTTCTCGCTTTCACGCTTCATAAATTGTAAATTTGTCGTGTTGAAACTTAATTTCGTGGGTGTCCTGCGTTTTCATTGAATTCTACTTTTGCAGCAATGTAATTCCACAAAAAATCTCCCTTGATTTCAGCCAATCAGCACGCGAGATTGAGTCATAGCATGGGATTCTACGTTAAATTTCACTTGAAAAACAATATCGCACTTGCGATGTCGTCATTGTGATGAATTTATCTAAAATAATATAAACTCACTTACATTACTACATAAAAGCTTGGAGTAATATAAATAGAGGATATTACCCTGTGGCGCGAAGATGTGAGTTTTATTTTCTAGTGGCAAGAACAATATTTTACGAATGAGCGCAGTGAATGAGTAAAATGTTCTTTTTGACACGAGAAAATAAAACTCATATCTTCAAGCCACCATTTAATTTTCTTTTTATTATATAGACAAACCAGAAAAAATATTCCAAATTGATTGCCAAGCACTTTTGTTTTGACCGATATCCTCACTAGTGAGGATATGGAAAATATGTCACTCAAGTCCCGGATGTAGCTTCGTATGAGATCTACAAGTGGCGTATTTCCCAGTAAAATACTCGTGTCTATATAATAAATATACCACCTATATCACACTCGACATGACATGAACATAACGGTCCAGTATCAGATTCAGCACATCCATATTTATTTCTAGTAAAACTGCAAATAATTGAAGCTTTTTTGCCGACATCATTTTGCACATTTGTTCTATGAAATATTCGACGGGATCGATCCGGCCATGTTAAAAGTCTTGCCCCGTATATTTCTCAGATAACAAACCTATCTCGGTCAAGAACTCTTTACCAGACTTTGTAGTTTTACTAATATGGGTGTGCCAAATTTGATGTTGAACTCGTTTGGCAATAAACTAAATCAAAAGCTCATGATGTCATGAGCTTTTCACTAAATACAGCTATTTCAATAAAGGTTGTCGGCCTCGTAAGCGCTCAAGCCTATGCGCCCAGACCGTATGGGCAGTCTGGGTAATCTGCTGATACCTAACTGTTCTGGCTGCTAAATCCTCCTCCCTGGTTTCCCTCGCGCCTGTTCTCACAAGATCAGCTGCGCAAATATGTTTTTTGTTGTGATGGCTTCCCTCTGGATAAGATTTACAATGAAACTGTCACGTCATCGCCGATAAGGACGAACGGCGCCCAGTGCTTGGGATCCTCGTATCCGTCAATACTCCTGACTTCAAGCATCGCTTGTTGCAAACAGCTGGAAGCGCTTACTCCTAGCTTTAGATGGCCATAGAATCTTGTCATGAAAGCCAAAGTGGCCTCGTCGTTGATGTCCCAGAGGGCAACAAGAACAGAGCGCGCTCCGGCGGCTACAAAAGCACGCGCCATACCAACCACTCCCTCTGCTTTGATCTCCCCGCGACGGCTGTAACAACAGCTCAGCACCACAAGCCGCGCGCGAATGCCAATCTCCTGAACCTCATCCATCGTCAAGATGTTATCCTCTTCCACAGGGATCCCGCCCATCCGGGCTTCTGGAGCTGGAGCTAGGATGACGTCGCCATTTGCATCGTCGCCGTGCGCGGCAATGTGAATCACTCCCACGTCTTGTGTGAGTTTTTCCTTGATCAAATCCTTAGTCGCCTCAGCGCCGATAATCGCCTCTACACCTAGAATCTGACTGATGATTTTTGCTTCTTTTGAGGCGTACGGTAGGTCCGGCACCTCAATAATCTCACCTCGGAACCACACGCTGCCGACTCCAGGGTTTCCAACTACTAGCGCACCTTGCTGACAGTGATAGTCTAGAGGGCATTCTGGCAGCAGCTTGAGAGCAGTTAAAGAGGGCGCCACCCTAATCCGTTTTCTTTCCACCAGAAACAGACCAGTAGTGGGGTCACGTAAGGCTGCGAAGGGCAGTTTGTGTAAAGCCCCGTCTGGAACTATTATCACTTCGTCTCCTGTCAGCTCACCCTCTAGATTGGATAACAGAACATTGTGGAGCAGCTCAAAAGGCGCAAGGTCTGTGTGTGCAACTGGTTGATGGCTGTCTTCAGAAGAATGTGATGGAATGTATTGCACATTCGTTTCTGGTACTGCACCATGGGCCTGTCGGAAGTTGTCTACGGATCTGTCCTCGCATTGAACTCCCTGCCTCACTCCGAGTGCATCATAAGCAGCGTTCATAGCTTCCTCTAGAGTGGATAACGCGCCGGTAATATCTATCACGCTAAATGCTACTGATTTGCTATTCAAAACCCAAGTATAAGACTTGCTAGAAATCGATTGGTCATGGTAGAAGAAACATACCGACGGGCTCGTTCTAGTATCTAAAGTTATCTGAAAATCGGCTAATTTCACAGCAGGTGGAGAAACTAGTTTAGGAACGGCTTTGTACTTGTTACGCAAAAGATCACCAATTGCACGAGCTCGTCCCCGCTCACTCACGAGTAGTGCATCTTCTGATCTACCACACTGAATAAGTGCTTCAATAAGTAACAGGTGAGTGACTCGGAACTTTTCAGCGATTGAGATCTTAAACTTATCATTGTCCTTCAAACGGTCAAAAAGTACTTGCCAACAATCAAGCGCCTTGTAGAGATGTCCAAATCTCGCTTGTTCCGATGACTGATTGGGTAATTGATTGGAATAGATGTATGAGATTGCACCAAGATTATGCTGCGTAATGCCCTCACAGTCCTTGTCACCAATATCAATAGCAATATTCAAGCCTTTTGTGTAGTATTCAATCGCTCTTTCGTAGTCCTTCGTAGCCAAGTACGTATTTCCTAGATTGCTATAAGTACGGCTCTCGGGGGGGGACTGGGGACTTTCAGTGAAATCGGCTCGGGCGCGCCGACCGGCCCGCCGCGCCTCCCAGCCCATTTCCCTTGGTTTTCGTATATCTTCCCAATGCCCGGGATATACCAACCGGTTCTCCAGAAAAACTGGAGGGTCTGTTTCCCCGTAAAGCAAGCTATACCAAGCAAAAGGGTATGCCGTAGGGGCGG
Source organism: Scolanthus callimorphus (assembly GCA_033964015.1). NCBI lineage: Eukaryota > Metazoa > Cnidaria > Anthozoa > Actiniaria > Edwardsiidae > Scolanthus > Scolanthus callimorphus. Next base: position 27,629,105 of record CM066921.1, read on the forward strand.
GTTCAGTGAAACGGCCAAGGGGGGCGCGCGACAGCCGGAAAAAGCCCTAACGAAATCACGCAAGGATAGCAGAGTGACTGACCCCCCTTTTGTGGTAACATATGGGAACCTTGCAATTAGACGCTCGTCTGTCCCATTGTATACTGAGCAATCCAAGATGCGGTACGGACAGGATAACTGCAAGTGGCTGACGATCGGCAGCACAGATACGTGCGGCAAACGGTGTATGGACACCTACTGCAAGGTCCACCTTCAGCGACTGAGGAAAGGCAGCGCGCTGCCGGTGCCCTGCAAAGGATGCGCCATTGGCACTCAGTCTGAAACGAGACTGTGTCGTGCATGTGGAGGCAATCGAGTAGGACAAAGAATGCGCGACGCCGAAAGGCGCGCCCGAAAACAGTTTGCAATGGTTCTTTCTGAAATCGCTACCCTGAAAACAGACAATTAGAGATTAGCGTGGCATAGGGTATACCGATCAAAATGGATGCGTACATAGAGGAGATACTGAACGATATACCTGATGAGCAGGCACCTGCCTTATTAGCGGTGGTGGTTCAGAACATTCTGGACGAGGACATCCCTGAGGATGTCAAACATAAGCTGCTCTTGCCGCTTATACCGGCGAAAGCGCGCCGAGAGCGCGGAAAGCCCGAAGCTCCCAAAGAGGAGGCTTGGCGCGAGTTCGACCCTTTGCTGCAGCAAAAGGGTCCGGAAACGTTGGACGAAGAAACATACTACTCGCTCTTCATAGGCGATGTTCACCATCTGTTTCCTAACGGTGAAGCCACTCTACTCGGCAGAAATGTCACTCGCGAAACCTACCAAGAGATCCAAAATCTTGGCGAAGGTGGACTCATCGATCCCAAACCAGTCGTGCGCGGACCGGATATCAGCGACGACGGCTCGGTATGGTGGGTATCACACGAGAGGGAGGCACTCCGTGCCAACGCTCTGCTCCCGCAAGTATTGGAAATGGTGGATCCCGATCAGCGCTACAGGCTGTTTACTGTTGTTGGCAAAGCGCCCGCGGAACCCCTCGCAGCAGTGTCGGAGGAGGAGGGGCGTTCGGAGCATAAAATGGGAGGATCACTGGTGAAGCGAGGAGACAAAATCACTATTGGCGCCCTCGAAGGGATCGATAGCGGGGTCTGGGAAAAGGGGCGCGAGTATCTGGTGTACGTAAGGTATGAGCTCCGTCCTTTGCCTGAGCAAAATGGTGAGCCTGGGCCAATGTTTGACCCTGAAGATGACAAAGCGTTCGCCAACTGCGTAGTAAACTACGTCGCTGATTACCTTAGAAACAAGTGCACGGCCCGTTCTCTTGGCCTTACAAAGAAACGGAGCAAAGTGCTAGCGACATTTGACGAGAAACTGGCCACTTCAGGATGCACCAAAGAAGATCTCTTTCAGCTGGAAAAGAAGCTAGAAATAAAGCTCGTGGCGGTTGACGCCCTGGGTAACACGCTGTGGGATTCTGGCAAGTACAACAAGGGATACACGCGCATGAATATACCTTGTCACAACAACCACGCGTGGACAGAACTTCCCACAGAACCACCTGCCGTTACAAGCGTGCATGGCCTCGACCCTGACGCGGAAGCTGAGATCCAGAATGCGCACCAGGAAAAGGCCCTCACCACTGCGGCAGTGAAAACGCGTGAAGCAAAGATACGAGAGGCCCTTATTCGTTTCATCAGCCGAGCCATCCCAAGGAGCACCCGAGCGTGGCTATGTGGTCACGCGATCGTCACCCACGAAGGCAAACTCTACCGTTCCAGACGGGATAGCGCTGCTATCGACAGGGCCTTCACAGACGAAACGGGGCATAACCCGGAAGAGCTACCTGAGGACCATCCTGCCTGGAAAGAATACCTAGAGGCCACGCATTCGATGGGTGGGGCAACTGGCTACCGATTCAAGAAGTGGCTTCAGCGGGAAAGCATTCGCCCAACGCCTCCGAAATACAGGGATGTCTGGCAAGCGGCACAGGTTGAGGCTAAAGTCTGGAACAGCAAGGAGGACTTTGGCAAGCAGCCGCACGCCCATATCGACATGCGCGCCGCATATCTGGGGTGCGAGGACAGTGTATTTGGTGGTGCTTCAGATGCCATAGATATGGTGCGGAAATACGGCTTCCCTACGAACGTGTATCGTATCGCGGATGTTGAGGGTAGGCCCTTGAGCGACGTCCTTCAGCTCACCGGAATTATTCAGCTCATGGAATGGGAGTTCTCGGAAAACTGCCACCCTTACACATCAGGCCGGATAGGACAGCACTTGGAGCAAAACGATGGTTGGCTCACGACACCCGAGCTTAAAGATCTCCTCGATGCGGGAGACATGGTGAAAGTTACCGCCCGTGAGGTTCTCTACAGCGTCGGTAAAAAGGACTCCATTAGATTCCCTTACTCAAACAAGGAATCAAAAGACGCTTTGTATCCTCAGGGCCGCGACCTCGCTGTCCGTTTCGTGGGCAAGTGCGCTCGCCATGGCGACGAGTCTTCTATTGTCGTTCGTGACACCGAAGAGGCGGCCTACCTCACAAACCTCCTAGCAGGTACGGATCACCTGCTTAACTTTGAGCATGCGGAAGGGACGCACCTTATACAATACAAAGATGGCAAAAGACGCTCACAGTGGTATCACATCAGGGCCTTCGTCTTGGCGTACACAAACATAGCCTTGCGTCGCATGTTACGGCGATTCCCGAACAATGACGTGCTGAGGGTGTGCACGGACGCTATATACGCAAAAGGTGAGATGCCGAAGGAAGTGAAGCTGGTCGAACAAAATCCGAGGTACGGCGAGTGGCGCCACAAAAAGCCTGGGTACGAGTGGAGGCCAGAGGCCGTTTGGGAATCCAAGCATGCCGGAAGCATTGTCAAAGAGCCTAGCAGCGCGCCTAGCCTGCCGTCTGATCTTGTAGCAGCAACCTCATCGAGGATGTATCTAGCTGGCCAGGGAGGGTCGGGCAAGACGGAATGGGCAGTGAAGATGTTTCGGGGAAGGAAAGTGGTGGTGCTAACTCCCGAAAATGACCTCGCGGACGATCACCGCAACAATCCGCGCCTTGCCGATGGCGACAAACCCGTCAACGCTCAAACATACCACCACTACCTCTGTATACCGGCCGAAAAACCGATAGAGGAGTGGGACCCGGTCTCAATCGGGCACAAGCTCGACCATCTTGCCGAAGTCACCATCATTGACGAATGCTGCAAGATACAAACAAAGGTCCTTAGTACCATCCTGGAATACCTCGCCACCCGACCCTGCCAGGTAGTGTGCAGTGGTGACGTTGGCCAAGTGCCTCCGTGGGGAGATAAAGAAGGTCCCCACAGTATGATCGAGAAATGGGCGGGGCAGGAAAACGTGCGCTGGTTTGACACGGATTACCGCTGCATATGCGAGGAGTGCGGGTGTCCATACAGCGTCTGTAGCAGCAGTGATGGCGAGTGCCGGTCCACCTCCAGGCTTCACGACATCAAGAGCCGCATATGGTGTCAGTCAGACTCTCGACAGCTAGAGATATTTCGTGAGGAATGGGATGGTGTAGAATTTGATGCTGCTGTCAATCAAACCCGCCCAGACGACATGTGGGTCTGCTCAACCAACAAGATGGGTGCACAGGTGCAGCGAAGGTTGCTGGAACACCACAGGAAAAGCTACCCCCAGTCACCGGCTACCATTCGCTTTGACCCCGACCCCAGTGTCGCGCATCGCTACCGCAAACAAGGCAGGCCCGTGCATGTGCCTGGTAAGAAAGGGGAAATGGTGGATGCGCACAAGGGCACAACAGTACAGGTTCCACTTGACACAGTGCTCAAGGGACTTCCCCTCGAGTGGAAGTACGCGGGCTGGGGTACCGTCCACAGGGTACAAGGTAAGACTATTCAGTGTCCGAAGCGTCTCTTCATCGTAGATCACAGCCTAGAGGGTTGGATCACGAACGCAGTATACACGGGAGTGTCTCGACTGCGAAGAGCGGAGCAGGTCATCCGAGTCCTTCAACCCAATAACACTCCTGGCCCTCTGGTTCCTTCAGAGGTGCAGGCCACGCCTAGCGTCGATCTCATTGAAGCGCGAATCAAGCGATACACCATAGACGACAGGCAAAAGGGTCGCACAAAGTACACTGGAGCGCATCACGTTCTGACGGTCAACCACGTGCTCGACATGATCGCAGCCGCGGAAAAGAAGTCTACGGTCTGTGGTGCGCAGCTGCTACTGCAGGGGTACACCAAGAGCCACCCACAGTGCTTTAGCATCGATCGCCTCGATGATAGCCAGGGCCACTACAAGTGGAACGTAAGGCTGACGTGCCTCAGTTGCAATCGACGGCACAAGCGTTAAGAGTCACGCTACGCGCAGCTGAGAACGAGTGAACGCGTGCTTCGAGTACGCCGTGTAGTACATGACGGGCTGCCCTGGCTCTGTTACCCTCTTCAGTATAGGGTAAGTCTTGCTCGTCCACCACGGATCGGTCGCGCGGCGTCGGTTCTTCTCCTGCAGGTCTTCCTCGTTCACCGCGATGTAGACCTCGGTACCCACCTCCAGTGGAACTTCCGCTGGAGGCTTTTCGGCAATGAGCGGCACGCGCTTCATCTCAATGGCCTCTGCAGGTGCTAGTCCAGTCATGCGCGTCCTTGTCCTGTTGATGTCTGTAATAACAATGGGCAGGGCAGACACCCACTCGCGGTTTGTTTTGCCCGATGCGAGCTCTTTCGAGTACTGCGCACGAAACAGGCGCTGCGCCAGCCAGCGGTGAAATGACTCGGCGAACGCCTGGCTTCTGTGATGACCAGGCTCGGCTCGTCGTATTTCTACTCCGTGATCGGTCAGAAGCTTAGTGGTCGCCCCCTTGAATTCTGTTCCGTCATCCACCATCAAGACTTTCGGCCAGGTCAGGGGTCCTTCCGCGTAAATGCTGGCAAGCTCGCGCGAGACAACGGCCGCGGTTTTTGTTTTCAGTGGACGAGCTGCCTTGAAGCGGGAGGCGACGTCGACAACAGTGAGAGCATACTTGTACCGCGGTCGGTCGGTAGGAAGAGAAGGTCCGACTGGTGAATACGGTTGGGTGTCTGTTCGGAGAAATGAGCGTACGTGATAGGTGGAGGAATCGCCTGTGTGTAGCCGCCAACGGGCTGCGCGGTGACCCACTTGCGCACTCTGTCTATCGAAGCCGACCCCTTAGGGAGTTTAGCGTGTAGGGCGGTCACTCCCTGAAATCCGCCTCTGACATAGTAGATAGGACGGAGAAATGCATCGAGTTCTTCATCAGACATGCGTTTTGCTGCCATTGTGACTCGACTATGTATTGCAGCAGGTCTATCAATCTCCAACAGGCGGTCGCAGTTTGTTCGGATAATGCCGAGGCAGTCTTCCTGAGGTCGGTAGGCCCTTGGAGGACGACGAGCGCGAATCTCGTGATACTCGCACTGTCTGCGCGCCACACGTCGAGGCTTCGATTCGCAATCTCGCCAAAGTCACGCAGTCCACCAGCAATCTTGTCACGTTTAGCGGCAGCGGCCACTTCGTGCATAGCACACCACAACTGTTCAGCTATCATGATTGCTTTGCAATCCGCGATGCAGAAAAAGGGACACGGTTCAAATTACAGGAACCGGCTAGCAGTATAACCGAGGGCGAGAGCGCCCGCGCCAATGTAAGCGAGCTCAGCATTTTTCTGCGGCTCACTTGGCGTGTAGTAGTCTGATAACTGGGGAGCATGCGTGTGTGTATACACTGCGTCGTTAGGGCGGGTCTGATTGTGAAGTTTTAGGGCGTAATCTGTGTCTGTAAAGTTCTGTTTTGCGAGGGCTAACTTCTCGCGATTTTGTGCTTCCCAGTCGAGAAATTTCTGTTTTTGCTGCTGCCAACGTGCATAATCTCGCTGGTATTTCTCAAGAGCCTTGTCATGTCTTTCCTTTTCCTCCAAGGAACCGTGATCACTAGAAAGGTATTTTGCGAGATAATTTCCACCTACGAATGCCGTTGCATTCAAGACGGCACCACCTACCAAGATTGCAATAGAAGCCATTATATTCGAAACTACCGTAATCTATCTAAATGCACGTAAATCAGACAGGAAGGATCTTCTGGTCCTCAAGATAGCTCTTCAAGGTAACAGCCCCGGCAATCGCAGCCGTCATTTTCGCGTAATTCATAGCGTTGGCCGAGGGATCTCTCGTGAAATCTTCGCGTAGGACTTTTCTCCCGATCCAACCAATACCCGCCACCAAGCCGGTAATAACGGCGGCGTCAGTGACCGTCTTCATAAACTTGTTTTGCTGTGTCGTCGACATAGTTGTATAGCTGTCTGCGCTTCTCGTGTTTAATTCGATGGAACATCTGCTACTCCATAGCTAAGAGCCGGGACTTTGGCCTAGCGGGGGTCACCGGGTCGGCACGCGGAACCGTCGGAGGAGGCACCGCCGCTGGCGATGGGACATCGGCTGAGTTGCTAGCTGTTGTCCGAGAGAATGCCGCGCTCAGTTTTTGTCTTGCAGCAGAGCTGTTAACGTAAATGCCGACAAGAGACACAATGAGGCCAGCTACTCCGATAACTGTGCTTGCTGACCAGCCGTCTGGTTCTGGTGTGTGCTCATCGAATCCAGCTGACTCAACTGCTATAGATTCGAACGGCTGCGGATCCTTGATCACCTTTTCTTGTTGGGCAACCTTCTTTTTTGCGCGGTTGGCGCGGTTCCACTCTGCCAGTCGCTTTCCAGCTTCCACACGCCCTGGGTGCTTAGGTCGCGTGGCGGGCGGCTCTGGGCTTGTGATTCTCTCTACTTTTTCTTGCACAGGTTCCTGTGCAGATTCGTGAACAGGTTGTTCGATATTTTCTTCGGTAGGTTCCGTCATTTTGTCGCTTAAGTCGCAACGATAATTGATGAAGTTGTGAGAAAAAGGGGGTGAACTTTAAATAGGCGTCTATTCCAGTGACGTCATCTCGACATCGCCGTCCGCGACGTTTTCATCCGTAACCTGGTCTGGCAACAATGACGGGACGTTTACGTGACGCGCGACATGCAAAGCTCCTACAGCCAAAGCCATCAAACGACCGCAGCGCAGAGAGAGACTTCCACAGAGGGTGCGAAGCTCATTGTTAATGATGTAGTCGGACACGAGATCACTATGCAGATCATCCACACTGTCTATAGGAAGAGCCATGCCAACTAACTTGGTGGTCAGCTTTAGGAAGCTGTCTGCTAGCGCATCGGTTGTACGGCTCGCCAAAGCGGTTTCGTACCACTTCGCGTACTTTTTCGCCTCGTCCGCGCTCATCAGTTTGACCTCGTCGTGAGTAAGGGCCTTGCCCACCATTTCTTTCGACTTTCCGGAGGCAACAAGAATAGCAAGCTTTTCTCGTGCGTCTTCTGCTTCAGCTATTTCCTTGGGAACAACCATCTCGACATCTGTCACGCTGGGTCCCAGCAAACTCTCAAGGTATTGGTCGTCCATCATTGTGGCGTTACACGCATATATATGTACATATATAGTACACGCAGTGTATATGTTCAACTCCGCAGAGCTATGGTATAAGGGTGGCGCAACGAAAACTCTAACTTCGAAAACTTCTGTCTCTTTAGGGCCGCCATGTAATCTTTCATCTGCTCCTCCGACAACTCCGCCCCATAGTCGTGCAGGATTGCTTTGAGGTCGGCCTTGCTCGGCGTATAGAAGACCACCAAGGCCGCGATGTTTTCGCGAAAGGGCTTGGTGATGCTGGTGAGCTGTTGCGTTATCACCCACACGCTTATTCCAATATGCCGCGCGCTAAAGGCTAGACTTACCAGCTGATCCGAGCGCTTTTTGACGTCTTTCGATGCGGCGCAGTCGTCGAGAATAATGAGCGTGTTGGTTCCTTCAAACACAATCGAGATAAAGTGTAACCACTTGTCAATATCGCAGCTGCCTGCAGCAGCCTGCGGCGTAATGACAAACATACGATTATCGCCTACGCCAAAGTCGTCGTACGTTTTGTTGTGAACAAAGGTGGGACAGAGGAGCACGATGTAGTCGAACTTTCCCCTGAAAGGGCCGCGAAGCTGATTGACAAGATAGCGAGTTTTACCGCTTGCCGTGGGCCCAACAATAAGGGCGTTGAAAGGAATATACTTGGGATCCATGCTGTTGCGTTACACGTTGTGTAAACTCTAGTACTGGATAGACTCTAGCTGACCGTTCATAAGGTTCATCTGGGCGTCGGCTACCACGAACATATGGCAGTTGATATTCCCCGTGCCGCTCGCTTTGCGTTTAATCTCGAGGTGCACTCCATCGCGAGTGTTGACCAGCCTTAGGCCGCCGCCATGAATGTCGCCGTCGTCTGTTGTCCTGAGGTCGATCCAGAGGGCGAACTTGTCGTCGCCGTAGAAGGACTCGGGATTTACGTTGACGCTTCGTGTCGCCACGCCGCTTGCAAACCGTCGTTTTGCCTCCTTCCAGAAATCGGTAGGCCGAAGTCCCTGGCTGTAAACCTTGTTTGGCATGCCGTCTATTGTGACCCGCACGCCCTTTATGTCGGGGAAGACGAATTTCTCAGAGTCGCGCGTCCCAGCCGTGTACGGCTCTACGAAGAGCAGCAGTAGGCCGGTCAGGGATCTGCGAGGCAGGTTTATGCTCTCGTTGATTATGCTGTCGTCGCCTTTGCTGATGGCGAAGGTCTTGTGAAGGTTCACCTGCTCGTAGAAGAACGTGGTGCCGTTTCTGTATGCCGAAGCTGCCGCGCGGGCCAGGCTGTCATCTCGAAGACTCTCGTACTCGAGTTCCAGATTCGAAATGCTGTAGTTGAGTTTGGCGGCATCAGAGCCCACTACGACTTGCTCGACCGTCGCTAGAGTAATCTCAAAGAGCAGCGCTTCTGACAGGGCTCGAGGGTACAACACTCCGTGGTCGCAAAGCAGCGGGTGGTCGAGCGGGATGACGTACTTTTGTCCATGCGCAACGTTGAGCGCATTTTCCTTTGCGTTATTGGTGACCTTGTCCCCAGCTTTGGAGCGGAGCTTTCTCATATTCGCGGACTGAATCCCTTGCTCTAAACGGTCTGCTCTTTCGTTCTCCGACAGATAAAGCTCCTGGTATGTCGTGAACAGATCGTAACGGTTAGTATCTTGAAGCGTTTCTCCTGCAAACGAGACTTTGAGCCGACTCACCAGATTCCGCCCGACATTGTTCACGACGGTGTTGTTTGCATGTCCCGATGTGGCGAGGTCGAAGCCCACCTTCAGCGAGCGGGGACTAGCGTGACGCCCTCGGAAAGCTTCGGCACGGTGATGTACAAGGTGTCGCCGGGCGAGGCCGTGGACGGATTGAGAGTTACTCGGTGTACGGTTCTCTCGGCCTTTAGGCCTCGGGGAATTTTTGGCGTTCTCTGCGGATCGAGTTTTTCACTTACGGACATATTGCTTGTTCGTTTATGGTGCGAACTGTTAGACACGTCTAAAACGAACGCCATACAAAATGGACGTTGACATAGGCGATAATGATACTGTTGCTTCGCAACATGTGGGCCCCTCTGAGGAAGACGTCGACGAGACCACGCCCCTGATACCCTTCGATAACGGAGCGGACGACACTGGGGGCGGAGAACTGATACCAATGACAAGCACGTCCACGCGGGCGGGTACGCATCATGCCGAGACCTCGTTCACGGCGGAGGGCGCAGCCAGACGGCTTGGCCTTGAAGCTCTCAGAGAGACATATCCAGACCTCAACGAAAACCTGGTTCGCTTTACTTCCGACGACCGAGGCAAAATACAGGTTGAGCTTCGCAACCTCGGCAAGGGTGGGTGGACGAAGCCGAGACAGCTGTTTAACGAGAACGGGAGCGTTCGTCAAGACGTGGTGAAGCTAAAGGGATTCCGACTAGCAATGGGCTCTATACGGGAAATTCAGACCGAAAATACAGCGCGCATAGACGAATTGCGACAGGCTTTAGAAACAGACCGCGAGGCCATCGAGGATCCGAGCACAACCGAGCACAACCGCCAAGAGGCCGAGGAGCGCAATAGCGAAAGGCTGTCTGAGATCGACGAGCTTGAGCGCGAGAACCAAGACCTCGAAAACCGGAAGCCGCTACGTGAGCGGATAAAGGCTATCTTTAAGAAGTACGGTTTCACCATCGCCGCTGTTGGGGTGGCTGTAGCTACGACCATTGGTGCCATCGTATCGTCTCTTAGTAAGACCCTCGCGACCGTCGCCAAGGGGCTGGGAAACGGGCTGAAGGCGATCGGCAAAAAGCTGGGCGATTTGTTGCCTGGCTTGATAGGCACGATCGCGAACTTCGTGTTTCGGGCAGCGGGTGAGGCTCTCAAATTCCTCGGCGAAAATGCATGGCTCCTTGTTCTGGCCGTGACCGCCTTTCTTGTTCGCCGCAATCAGCGAAAGAAGTAATATGCGGCCGCCACGCCTACAGCTGATAAACCAGCCTTGAGTGCCGCGTGGTCTCTGTTTTCGTCTATAGCTATAGCGAAGCTATCGCTACTGTCATCTTTAGTTTGCGTGACACTTTTAGGGTGCGTGACAGCTTTTCGTGACACTTTGGTGACGCGGTGCACTTTAGGCAGACCGCCCGACATATTATGGGCACCCAATCGTTTTGTAGCACCATTGACATTGTCATTCACACCGAGTGCCATCGCTCTTGTTGCTTTTTGAAGCTCGTTGTTGTAGCCCAACACGCTTTCGGTGTTAATAACCAGGTCAGACGGCAATAGCCACACTCCCGGTGCCACGGCGAGATTCAGCCTTACCTTTGCTTCTTGGACGGCTAGCTGGTACCTCTGCACGCTTCGGGCTATGTCGTTTTCGAGAATGGCGTCTTCTAGCAGCTTCCCGAACTCCTGCTGGGCCTCAATGGCCGAACCACTGCTGCCCGCGATGGATGAGCGTACGTTCACTTGGGCACCTAGCACCGTGTACACGAAGGCCTCTACACTGCGGTTCAGCCTGCCGAGTCCGGCTTTTGTCAACCCCAAGCCCTTTAATGGCGCGAACCAGCTGTACTGTGCGCCTCCGTGGTCGTCATTGCGTATGAACGACACCAGTTTGCCATTGTTGTCCGTCCCGCCTTCGTCCGAGAATAGGTTCAGGTGGTCGGGCCACGTGTCGGCCTCGGTGTCGTACCCGCGTATCACGTACACATTCTGGTAACCAGAACCCGCACCAGTTCCTGGATAGAACACAAACACGTCGCCGAGCCCGTGATTCCGCCCGCCCTGCCAGCGAAAGTCGGGGTTCCGGGTCAAGCCGAACTCGTTCCACAGGCGCTCTAAACCTGATTTGCTGTACGGGTTGTTTTTCTGAGCAAATGCGTCGTCACCCGGAAGTGCCGCGCCGAGCTCGTACAATACTCGCCGCGTCGTGAAATAAACGTGAAACCTTAGAAAGCCTCTGATGACGGGGGGAAGATTAACAAAGAGAGGGTCGGTCAGTGACACCCCGCACCCTGCCGTGGCGCACCAGACGGCGAAGTTGAGTTGCTGTGGGTAGAAGGCGTAGTTGGGCCCCGATAGCCATCTGCGGGACTCTTTGGCGGATTTGTGAGTCACTACCGTCTCCTTGAATACGTCCCGAACTGCCGACGTGAAGGACTTTTTCGGGGTCACGTAAACCTGGAGAGTGCGTAATAGTGGCGCTATGTCAGAGGCGTGGCTATCCACCGGCGTGGCAGGGACGGGGTATTTCTTTGTGGGTGAGAATAGCAAGGCTTGGGGAAAGGGCTGCCCAGGGGCGGAAATCCCAAGATCTTGGAATAGAGCTACTCTATCGTCGTACGGTATGTCCTCGAGCTTTGTCACAGCAGCAGCGTTTGGATCCTTTGCCCATACCCCGTACCAATGATGTTTTGAGTTGTACCAACCTATGTACCTTGGATCGTATAATCCCTCGGCATACCAGTCTCTCTCTTCGTGGAATTTCGAGAAATCGGCTTTCGGGTAGGTCTGTTTGAACTCACCATAGATGGGCGCCTTGTAAGACATAGTAGTATACTACTCATATTGAACGCTTTTGCGGTTGTGTTCAAAAGATGGTGATTCTACACGCGGTGCTCCCAAAGAGCGAACAAACGCTCAACTTTCAGCCGCCGCTTAAGCGCCCGCGGCTCATCGCGCTGAAGCAGTGCTCGCTGTTTAACAGCTGGTACAACTTAAAAAGCGACCAGACGATCACGAGGTTTGGTGATGACCCGGAAGATCCGCTAGTAAAGATCCCGGCAGGACACTACACTGCCGAGAGCTTGGCGAAGACCGTCAATGAAGGAAAACGCTTGAGCGCCGAAAACAACAAGACGACCGGAAAGGTCACACTGTCTTCCAAAGCGATGTTTCATCTAAACCTAGAGCTGTGCAGCTTTCTCGGTGTAAAACCGAACATAATAAAAGGAAGCCCTGGATACTTGACTGGGTCGGGACCCACGGAACTTACTTTAGCGGTGCCTAAGATCGAAGCCTTCTATGTTCACTGCGATCTCGTTGAGCGTTCAGAATCGTATGCAGCGGTGGATACGGCCAACGGAACGCCGTCAAGCCTTCTAGCGTGCTTAGAAGCCCGGGCGAGCCACACGAGAAGATAACGTATGACGAGTGTATTCCTGCCCGTGTCGCCGTATCTTCCCAAGAGTACATCAGTACCATGCAGATATGGATTCGGGACGACTCCGGGAAACAGGTCGACTTTAGAGGCAAGCCGATACGCCTTGTATTAGAGCTAACATAAGCCCAACATAACAAACATGGCAAACAGTGACGTTTCGTCTTTGTATCCTTCTCTGCCTCCAATGGCTACAGGAGACGACGCGCAAAGTTTCAGACTGCAGAAAATCTGCGATACTCAGGCGGTCTTGGAAAACGAGATCACACATTACGGGCAGGTGCGTAAAAAGTACAAGCGCGTGAGAGCACTGGTCCACGGGGCGTCTGTGACGGCCGGCAGTTTAGCTACGCTTATCTCTGGTGCTGGGGTCGGCGTTTCACTTACAGGAGTGGGAATCATAGTGGGCGGGCCCTTAGCCGGGATGGCAGGGGTACTGGGGCTGATAGCCGTGACTACTGGGGTGATTTCGAAAGAGCTGAATGCAAAAGTCTCTAAACACGAGGACACCATTATTCTAGCCCAGAGCAAGAGAAGCACCATTAACGAGCTGGTTTCAAAGGCTCTAAACAACGGAGAAATCTCTGACGAGGAATTCAAGCTGGTATTACGAGAGCAGGGACAGTACTTTACACTCAAGGCCGCCCTTAGAAGTGTTGGGGGTTCGGAGGAAAGTAAAGACAAAAAAAGCTCGGAAACAGCCGTCAAAGAACGCGAGAAGATAAAGGACCAGCTTCGGAAGATCCGCCAAAAATACGGGAGCGCCGTGTTCGACTAAGTGTAAGGTTTGAGCGAAACCCCAACGGCTTTCAACTAACTGCCGAAAAGGAGCGATTCCGGGTTATTGAGTCCCTTAGCCATTCCGAATTTTCCGGCTTTCCGGTTCCGCTTGCGTGACCCAGTCGAATCTAATTACAGCGCGGTCCCGTCTGTTTGTACAGTACACTGAGCATTTTTCTGCTCTCTGACGATTTCACGGAGAATATCTCTGATTTCTTTCACCCACGAGGGAGTGAAGAAGTCGTGTATAGCGTATGCAACTAAATGCGACAATACGATCATGGTTCCGTGCCTTTTTTCTGTATAGATCGGTATAGAATGTTCAGGAACTCTCTAGTTGTAATTTGGTATGTTTGCGAAACGTCATGAGATTGACACAGTGTCACTTATGGCGCCTGGCAGTCTGGCTTTCTATTGTTCAAGAATCGTGTGATTCTAATTCAGGACATCACGTCACTGTGACTCAGCGATTTTAAGGACACGACAAAGCAGGCTTGAGGATTTCGTCATTGTGTTTTAGTGGTGTAAGAAAATGGAGGACGACTTTCGCGCTGTCTTAGACGACATCAATGGCAATAGGGAATACGATGAGGACTTTCTGGTCGCCGTACCGTGTGCTCAGCACAGCGAGATCGGTACCGAGGAGGTAAACAACACAATAATCGCGCACAATATTCGCGTGAGTGAATGGCAGGAGTTTCTGCAGTTGTTGATCACCGGAGCTGAGGAGTTTTCCTCATTACCAACCCCGGAGAAGTTTGCGGACTTTATTTCTAAGGCCAAGGAGAGGGCAGCTCGATTACCCGGTCTTAAGGTAAAGTGTCTCGAAGAAAACGATGACGAGCAAAATGGCTTCGGAGAGGATAAACAGTTGTTAGAGACCCTGTCGGGCAAGAAGTTTAACGTAGCTAGCGATGAAGGTCTGATGGGCTATCTTAGGGAATCGATGATGCCCGAGGGGGCTGTCCAAGCAGTGGGTTCCCCGTTTCGTTTGCCTTCTGTCACTGACTCTTGGGAAAGTGTGGAGCATTTTGTCGCTCAAAAAATCACGGCATACCGCGCGACCTGTTCCGCAGTTCTAATAAGAGCGTTCGAACTAGGAACCTGGCTCAAATATGCCAAGCAGCGCTTTCGAACAACGGCTAAAGACGTGCGAAAGTTTCGTAGCTTTGCGGCATTCATGAAGACAAAAGGGGTCGCAAAAACAACGGGGAACAGAATGATAAGGTTTGCTACAGCTCTCTCTCATCACCAAAAGCTTTTGCGTTGTGCAGTGTCGGAGAGGTTTTTCATGCAACATTTGGAGCGTATTGTGTTGCTCTTGCAAACCAACCCCGAGTTCTCGGGTTTTTGGCGATCGTAACCTCGTAGTTACCAAGGCCTTTGGCTTTAAACTTTGAAGGCATTTCGTAGCCTCGGTCTTGCGACTTTGAGGCTACCTTGGCATTTTGGCCTACTCGGCCGCATAACAGCGGTCCCTAGCTTTCTGCTTCGAAGGCTACAACACATTTTTCAAGAGTCCTCGGCAGGGCATCAACCTTAGCATTTATCTGCTAGGAGAATGCCGGGGGGTCGGCACCCCTGACTCTTCAACAGTGTTCGTAGTCCTCGGGCAAATTCATGATTGAACAAAAACGCGCTGCTGCACGTGTTAGTGACTTGGCTATCCCTTGGGTCCCTTTGCGAGCTTAGTAGAAATGGACCACGCGTAGTCCAGTTTTAGTGAATTTGGCTTTACCCAGATGCCTTTGCGAGCTTAGTAGAAATGGACCCCGCGTGGTCCAGTTTTAGTGAATTTGGCCTTACCCAGATGCCTTTGCGAGCTTAGTAGAAATGGACCACGCGTGGTCCAGTTTTATTGCCGTCCACATCTGCGCTTCGTGTGCTAGGTGTGCTGATGAGCTCTGATATTGAGCGAAACGGCATGTTTGATGGAAGTCAATAAAGACCAATAAAAGTGTTAAGTGTTGTGGTTTGCCTTCATCTTCGTAAAGGGTTCCCATATGTTACCACAAAAGGGGGGTCAGTCACTCTGCTATCCTTGCGTGATTTCGTTAGGGCTTTTTCGGCTGTCGCGCGCCCCCTTGGCCGTTTCACTGAACCCGCCCCTACGGCATACCCTTTTGCTTGCTATAGCTTGCTTTACGGGAAAACAGACCCTCCAGTTTTTCTGGAGAACCGGTTGGTACATCCCGGGCATTGGGAGATATACGAAAACCAAGGGAAATCTGCTGGGAGGCGCGGCGGGCCGGTCGGCGCGCCCGAGCCGATTTCACTGAAAGCCCCCAGTCCCCCCCTCTCGCCTCCCTTGTCACCAATCTCGACAGCGATTTTTAAGTCTTTTTTATGATATTCCATAGCCTTTGTGAATTCTTTCAACGAATAGCAAGCATTTCCCAGACCGCTGTATGCACGGCTTTCACCTGTCTTATCACCAATCTCAATGGCAATCTTCAAGCGCTTTGTATGGTACTTTTTGGCATTTTCGTGATCTCCTGATAAAAAACAGATGTTTCCTAGGTTACCGTAAGCACTTCCCTCGACTTTTTTGTTTCCAATCCCAATGGCTACATTCAAGCACTTCGTATAACACTCTTTGGCTGTTTTATAATTTTCCAATGACTCGTACGTATTTCCAAGATTCCCATAAACACTGCTTTCAATTCTCTTGTCTCCAATTTCAACAGAGATATCTAAGGCCTTCGTATGGTATTCTATGGCCTGTTTGTAGTCTCCTAGCGACTGGTAAGCGTATCCTAAATTGCCATAAGACACTCCCTTGCCATATTTATCACCAAGTTCCATGGCGATATTCAAGGTCTTTGAATGGAACTCTATGGATTGTTTGTATTCTCCTAATGAACGATGGGCATTTCCTAAGCCACAATAAGCTCTACTCTCATCGCGTTTGTCACCAATCTCAATAGCGATACCCACGTTCTTTGTATAGAACTCTGTGGCTCTTTTGAAATCCGCTAATGAATAGTGAACATTACCCAAACCGTTATAAGATCTTCCTTCACTTCTCTTGTCCCCAATCTCAATTGCTAAATTCAGGGACTTTGTATAAACGTCTATTGCTCTTGCATAGTCTCCCAAGAAATCATTGACATCTCCTAGGTTTGCATAAGCTCTAATCGCTCGTTGCCTGTCACGAATCTCAATGGCAATATGCAGGTTTTTTCCATAGCATTCTTTAGCTTTTTGATAGTCTCCTAAAGAACGACAAACATCTCCTAAGTTATAAAACGCGTCGGCTTGCCCTCCCTTATCTTCCACTTCAATAGCAGTATTCAGAAACTGTCCATAGTACGCTATGGCTTTTTCGAAGTTTCCTAAAGAATGGTAATCATTTCCTAAGTTGTCATAGGCATTGCATTGGGCTATCTTGTCACCAATCTCATCAGCGATATTCAAGAGTTTTGTATGGTACTCTATGGCGCTGTTGCAGTCTCCCAAAAAAAAGCAAGCTTCTCCTAAGCGCCCATAAGCGTGACTTTCAGCTGTTTTGTCACCAATCTCAATAGCGATATTTAAATGCTTTCTGTGACATTCTATTGCATTTTATAGTTTCCTAGCTTCTGGTAAGTATTTCCCAGGTCATTATAAGCTGCCAATTCGCCTTTCCTGTCACCCGTCTCTATAGATGTTTCAATGAGCGATTTATAAAGAACACCAGTGAATCCTCTTGCTCGTTAGACTTCCCTCTGAGGTCTTCGTTGTCGTAGAGGTGCTATCCATTCACAAGCAAGCAGCAGGATCTGAAAAGGCATATATTATTTTCAATTGAATCTAATTTGTTTTTCTAAAAGAAGACGGTTACATCTAAAATCTCTAGCGGAAGTTTCTAGTTATTACGTCCGCCATCATCTTTTCCTCATCGTCCTTAAACCAACATTTCGTCACACTGCCTCCTTTTCCTACTGCATCTTTATCACATCAACACAGTCTTATTCCTTTTTCTCAACTTATTTCTCGCTCCACTATCTGGTCACCCAACCACCTTGTCCCTCCCAATCACACCAACACTGCCTTCTTTCTCCTCCACCTCTTCCTTACACCACCATCTGGTCACACAACAACTTACTCCCTCCCAATCACACCAACAATGCCTTCCTTCTCCTCCACTTCGTCCTCGCACCACACAACCACCTACACCCCCCAATCACCTGTCTTTCACCTCCTCCACTTCTTCCTTTTACTACCACTTCGTCAACCAACCAGCTAGTCCCTCCAAATCGCACCAGCACTGTTTCCCTACTCCTCCACTTCTTCCTCACACCACCAACCCGTCACACAACCACCTAGTCCCTCCAAATCACATCAGCACGGTCTTCCTTCTCCTCCACTTCTTCCTCACACCACCACCTCGTCACACAACCACCTAGTCCCTTCAAATCACATCAGCAGTATCTTCCTTCTCCTCCACTTCTTCCTCAAACCACCATCTGGTCAACCAACCACCTACTCCCTCCAAATCACATCAGCACTATCCTCCTCCTCTTCACTTTTTCCTCACACCACAATCTGGTCACATAACCACCTACTCCCTCCAAATCACACCAGCACTATCCTCCTCCTATTCTCTTTTTCCTCACCACAATCTGGTCACAAAACCATGACCTACTCCCTCCAAATCACACCAAAACTGTCTTTCACCTCCTCCACTTCTTCCTCACACCAACACCTCGTCACACAACCACCTGCTCCCTCCAAATCACATCAGCAGTGTCTTTCTCCTCCACGTCTTCCTCACACCACCATCTGGTGTCACACCACGGGCATCAAGCTACCGCCATCTTTGAATCCCGGGTTTGAACTTTTGTTGTATATGAATTTTGAGTCTTCAAAAATTTTGAGTCTTCAGAAAATACATTTTTATAAAAGCTATTACGAAAATGTAAAATATTTCTTAATTTCTATCTAGCGGGTCTGTCACGCTTTGCCTAGCTATGACGTCACTGACTTTTGCTCGGGCGCCATATTGAAAGCACAAAGCTTATAAGATGAGAGCAAGAAGTAGCCTTGAGACGAGGCTAAATGAATCAATAAATTTTCAATAAACTTTGAATAAACATTCTTTATTCAAAACACGCCCTTTGCACCTCGCAGTTAAGTAATGGTCCATATAAGAACTAGGCAAGCGAACGGCGAAGCATGCTGGAATGCAATTAATTTCTAGTGAAAATATAGGCAATTTCATTGGCTTAGACATGAAAATCAGTAAATTCACTATGCTAGAAAAACTTGTCTGAGGATTTTCAGGTATATATAAGCACATGTGGTACTCACAAACAGGATATGCAATTTGTAAAGACTTTGTATGCAGTATGTGGGGAACCTAGTGTAAAATGCTGATTCTCACTCCTTTGTTCTTCTTTAATCTGATTGGTCTAGAGATTGTTTGTTGCCATATGTTCTCAAAGCAAGTCGAAATCTATCAATTTTTCACTTTTATTATGTTACTAGTCATGATAACTTTCTGTAGTAAAAACTGGACATATCTTACGTGGGGAACCTTCAATGCCGTAGAACAATGGAGGTTTGCCTAGTTCTTGCATGGATGATTAATACCGTCCGCTGGGAGAACATTTGACAGGTAGGTAACGCCGATGTGAAGCTCAAGCTGCGAGGCGGAGGCGATATTTCGGGCGATATTTTCGCGTAGGTTTACTTCAACTCGATTCAAACGGTGCAGGGGCCGAAAGTATAAACAGCTTTTATTTTCCATAAATTAGCATCTCACAAGAATGCTGTCTGAAAATTGTCAGAGCGTCAAAACATAAATAACAGCCTGATATCTTTGATTTGCATTTGAATCGTTTTTGGCTACAGGTCCTTTACTTTCAGCCCGGCAATTGATCTCGTATTTTTAAATCAAATGTAACAAGGCTCCTTTTCAAGCGCGTGTTCCATTTACTACCGAAACAGGTAGAGCGTTTATTCGGCTCGAGAAAAAACGCTCGTTTCCAGACAAAAACGTTGGCGAGTTTGATTGCATTCCTTCGCACGAAATCAATCATGCGTTGTCGCTGCCAAAGAAAATCGTTAAAAATTTGGGAAATAACATACTGATTTGTATTTCTTACCTCATAAAAATTAGTAAAAACACGAGCAGATGGCTTTTTGTGTTTTAAGTTTGAAAATTTTCCAAATTAAAATATTTCAGTTGCACGCATCGCTGACCTCAGTAAAGGAATTCAAACTACATCGTGAATGTTTTTGTCTGGAAACGTGTTTTTTCTCGAGCCGAATAAACGCTCTACCTGTTTCGGTAGTATATGATTGTTAGCACTCATTTATAATTATATTTTGTTATTTTATTATCTTACTTTTATTGTTTTATACATCTCGTACTATAAACTATGACCTTAAATTACCTGCAGAATCTTGAAAAATACCTGAAAACTTTACTTTAATGAGATTGAAACACGACATACAAACAACTTCACATTTGGACAGTATACACATCCGTGAGATCATTAATTCTTTTCGGGTTGGAGGAAAATGCTAGAAGAAATGACTGACTTGTCTTTTGCGGCTTCATTTCTTGAACAAATGCACTAGCACTAGTTTATCCGTAATATTTTAAGACACGGCTAAAGACGAAGTGTTACTTTGATTGTTGGTCAATGTAATACATATACAACCTTGATGTAATTTGATCTACTTGGTCTTATGGGGGGGGGAATAGGGGTCCTCAAATCCGCCGATCCGTTCAATTGTTTATGAAAATCCGCCGATCCGCACAAAGTTTCGCCTCAATTCAAATCCGCAACGTTTGATAATTAAAAAAAAGTTTAAACCGTACCGCTTACACACGAACATCTCTCACTGAGGGACGTGTCATTATTTAGCGGGGGGAGGGCTACCATTATTTTAAGCAAGGCTAAAAAAGGACCCTCCCCTTACCACATAGCAAAGAACTATGATCCTCGCCACATTTTGCTCTAAATAAATGCTTGCCCTGTCAGATAGACTCTGGGCCGAGTGATGCATAGTCTCTTTCATTCCTCTTAATAACAGAAAAACTTTTTTCTTACTTCTGTCAAAGCTAAGGAAACGATCCACCGTCAGAACTATTAAAAGTTTTCGTGATCCCCCCCGTCCCCTATTTCATCTAGTAGAAGACATTTTACAGAAAGAGGGTTACATTTTCTTCGTTGCGCGCGAAGCGCGCCAACATTTTGATAAACGCATTTTATCAAGCCTCAGAGAAAGGGTAGATAAACATTACGTTTTTTTGTGTATCGTAAACAAAGCCTTCAGAGCCAGGAAATACGCTACCTAAACTATGTATGAAATCTCCTATAATGGTGTCCTGAGCCTGTAGGCTATGTTATTCATGCGCGCAACTGCGTGCCGCAAATGTATTTAGATGACGAAATTATTTTTATTCATGTGCTTGAAGCGCGGCCCAAATGACGAATTTCTATGCTTGTAACGTCGAACTCACGCTTACCTAAGGAGTCTTCTTTCGATCATAGTGACTGCCCGAAGGCCTATCACTGCAGGGCATGTGTGGTAGAGTCCGTCAAGATACACTTGTTCTATAAACGGCGCGAGGGTAGTGTCTCGTTGCGCGAGTCTCAAAGAGAATGCTTGATGTCATTCTTTATGCGCGCTGAAATTTTTATTAAGTATGCTAATTAAGTATGTGAAATGCGAAAACATTAACGGCCTACAAATTCGAACATCCAGGGCTATTTGTCTACAGGCCCTACAGTCAACAATCGGCACATTCCGTAGTTGCGATTATCAGAATCCGAAATCCGAAGTAGAATTTTCAATAGATCCGTGATCCGTAACGTTTTAGAACCCGAAAATCCGCTCGAGATTTTCTTAAAATCCGTAATCCGTGCGCTATTTAGGCCCAAATCCGCCGATCCGAAAACCTATTCACACCCCACCTTATGGTCTCACGTTTGGGCATTTCTTGAAACAAATGGCGAATGCACTAACACTAGTTTATCCGTAAATGATTGGAAAAAACAAACTTACCTTTCACTTCACAGAATACACGGCTGATTAAAACGTGTCACTTGGACTTATATTTTGGCGAATTCCTTGGTCACTAGTTTATTACGACCTGGATCTATGAATTATTTGATTCAATTACTTCTGTCGTCTACAGGCATTGCGAGTCACGTGAAAACACCTAGCCAATCAGGTTTCAACTTGTACCCCAAGAATGACCTTTTGAAAACACTTTAAAGATTTACATATATTAGATAACAAGATACCAGAACTCACTCACTTGCCCAATAAAAGTATTGATCGAAAAATCGGAATTCAGCAAAATGTGAGCACGCATTCATCTCTGCATGAGCCTTTCTTAAAATGATTTGATTTCTAGTAACCAACGAAGTGTCCCAGGGGAGTATTCCTTCTCCTCCACACTTCTTCCTCACACCACCACCTCGTCACACAACCAACTAGTCCCTTCAAATCACATCAGCAGTATCTTCCTTCTCCTCCACTTCTTCCTCACACCACCATCTGGTCAACCAACCACCTACTCCAAATCACATCAGCACTATCCTCCTCCTCTTCACTTTTTTCTCACACCACAATCTGGTCACATAACCACCTACTCCCTCCAAATCACACCAGCACTGTCTTCCTTCTCCTCCACTTCTTCCTCACACCACCAACGTCACACAACCACCTAGTCCCTTCAAATCACTGTCTTCCTTCTTCCTCCACTTCTTCCTCACACCACCACCTTGTCACACAACCACCTAGTCCCTCCAAATCACATCAGCAGTGTTCCTTCTCCTCCACACTTCTTCCTCGCACACCATCTGTCAACCAACCACCTACTCCAAATCACATCAGCACTGTCTTCCTTCTCCTCCACTTCTTCCTCGCACCACCACCTCGTCACACAACCACCTACCCCTCCAAATCACATCAGCAGTGTCTTTCTCCTCCACGTCTTCCTCACACCACCAACGTCACACAACCACCTAGTCCCTTCAAATCACTGTCTTCCTTCTTCCTCCACTTCTTCCTCACACCACCACCTTGTCACACAACCACCTAGCCCCTCAAAATCACATCAGCTGTGTCTTCCTTCTCCTCACTTCTTCCTCACACCACCACCTCGTCACAGAACCCCTAGTCCCTTCAAATCACATCAGCAGTATCTTCCTTCTCCTCCACTTCTTCCTCACACCACCATCTGGTCAACCAACCACCTACTCCAAATCACATTAGCACTATCCTCCTCCTTCACTATTTCCTCACACCACAATCTGTCACCCAACCACCTACTCCCTCCAAATCACATCAGCACTATCCTCCTCCTCTTCTCTTTTTCCTCACCACAATCTGGTCACAAAACCATGACCTACTCCCTCCAAATCACACCAAAACTGTCTTTCACCTCCTCCCTTCTTCCTCACACCAACACCTCGTCACACAACCACCTATTCCCTTCAAATCACATCAGTAGTGTCTTTCTTCTCCTCCACTTTTTCCTCGCACCACCATCCGGTCACCCAACCACCTACTCCCTCCAAATCACATCAGCACTATCCTCCCCTCCTCTTCACTGAGGCACGGTTGGTCCAGCGTTACGGCGTTAGGTCTCTCACCGCTGTGATCCGGGTTCGACTCCTGGCCGGGACAGAGGAAATTTTCTTTCTGTTCGGGTCTCGGTCGAACTGGTTCATATTGTGAGTTGAACTTTGTTCTACTGTGTTTCACGTCTTTCGGATGAGACAATAAACCGAGGTCCCGTCTCGCCTTTCTACCCTACCCAGTTCCAGGGGGGACGTTAATGAACCACTGGGGACGTAATAAACCCTCTGGCAGTGACCACCCTCAGTGTCTGTGCTTATGACCGCTTGGCTGCCAGTGGCGCCGTTGAGACTCAACGCAATTCAGCTTACGAGCTGCGAGTTTGGGAGTCGGTCGCACATACGTTTTTACGTTACGCCACAATCTGGTCATATAGCCACCCTCTAAATCACATCAGCACTGTCTTCCTTCTCCTCCACTTCTTCCTCGCACCACCACCTCGTCACACAACCACCTACTCCCTCCAAATCACATCAGCAGTGTCTTTCTCCTCCACGTCTTCCTCACACCACCATCTGGTCACACCACGGGCATCAAGCTACCGCCATCTTTGAATCCCGGGTTTGTACTTTTGCTAGTACATGAATTTTGACTCTTCAAAAATTTTGAGTCTTCAAAAATACATTTTTATAAAGCTATTACGAAAATGTAAATATTTCTTTTTCTATCAAGCGGGTCTGTCACGCTTTGCCTAGCTATGACGTCACTGGCTTTTGCTCGGCGCCATAATGAAAGCACAAAGCTTATAAGATGAGAGCAAGAAGTAGCCTTGAGACGAGGCTAAAATGAATCAATAAATGTTCAATAAACTTTGAATAAACATTCTTTATTCGAATTTAAAAACACGCCCTTTGCACCTCGCAGTTAAGTAATGGTCCATATAAGAACTAGGCAAGCGAACGGCGAAGCATGCTGGAATGCAATTAATTTCTAGTGAAAATATAGGCAATTTCATTGGCTTAGACATGAAATCAGTAAATTCACTATGCTAGAAAAACTTGTCTGAGGATTTTCAGGGATATATATGCACATGTGGTACTCACAACAGGATATGCAATTTGTAAAGACTTTGTATGTGGGTAACCTAGCGTAAAATGCTGATTCTCACTCCTTTGTTCTTCTTTAATCTGATAGAGATTTTTTGTTGCCATATGTTCTCAAAGCAAGTCGAAATCTATCAATGTTTCACTTTTATTATGTTACTAGTCATGATAACTTTCTGTAGTAAAAAATGGGACATATCCTACGTGGGGAACCTTCAATGCCGTAGAACAATGGAGGTATGCCTAGTTCTTGCATGGATGATAATACCGTCCGCTGGGAGAACATTTGACAGATAGGCAACGCCGATGTGAAGCTGAAGCTGAGGCTGAGGCGATATTTCGGGCGATATTTTCGCGTAGGTTTACTTCAAACTCGATTCAAACGGTGCAGGGGCCGAAAGTAATAAACAGCTTTTATTTTCCATAAATTAGCATCTCACAAGATGCTGTCTGAAAATTGTCACAGCGTCAAAACATAAAGAACAGGCTGATATCTTTGATTTGCATTTGAATCGTTTTTGGCTACAGGTCCTTTTTACTTTCAGCCGAGCAGGCAATTGATCTCGGTATTTTTAATCAAATGTAGCAAGGCTCCTTTTCAAGCGCGTGTTCCATTATATGATTGTTAGCACTCTCATTTAACATTATATTTTGTTATTTTATTATCTTACTTTTATTGTTTATACATCTCGTACTATAAACTATGACCTTAAATTACCTGCAGAATCTTGAAAAAATACCTGAAAACTTTACTTTAATGAGATTGGAAACACGACATACAAACAACTTTCACATTTGGACAGTATACACATCCGTGAGATATTCTTTTCCGGGTTGGAGGAAAATGCTAGAAGAAATGACTGACTTGTCTTTTGAGGCTTCATTTCTTGAAACAAATGCACTAGCACTAGTTTATCCGTAATATTTTAAGACACGGCTAAAGACGAAGTGTACTTTGATTGTTGGTCAATGTAATACATATACAACCTTGATGTAATTTGATCTACTTGGTCTTATGGGGGGGGGAATAGGTCCTCAAATCCGCCGATCCGTTCAATTGTTTATGAAAATCCGCCGATCCGCACAAAGTTTCGCCTCAATTCAAATCCGCAACGTTTGATAATTAAAAAAAAAAAAGGTTAACCGTACCGCTTACACACGAACATCTCTCACTGAGGGACGTGTCATTATTTAGCGGGGGGAGGGCTACCATTATTTTAAGCAAGGCTAAAAAGGACCCTCCCCTTACCACATAGCAAAAGAACTATGATCCTCGCCACATTTTGCTCTAAATAAATGCTTGCCCTGTCAGATAGACTCTGGGCCGAGTGATGCATAGTCTCTTTCATTCCTCTTAATAACAGAAAAACTTTTTTCTTACTTCTGTCAAAGCTAAGGAAACGATCCACCGTCAGAACTATTAAAAGTTTTCGTGATCCCCCCGTCCCCTATTTCATCTAGTAGAAGACATTTTACAGAAAGAGGGTTACATTTTTCTTTCGTTGCGCGCGAAGCGCGCCAACATTTTGATAAACGCATTTTATCAAGCCTCAGAGAAAGGGTAGATAAACATTACGTTTTTTTGTGTATCGTAAACAAAGCCTTTCAGGAGCCAGGAAATACGCTACCTAAACTATGTATGAAATCTCCTATTAATGGTGTCCTGAGCCTGTAGGCTATGTTATTCATGCGCGCAACTGCGTGCCGCAAATGTATTTAGATGACGAAATTATTTTTATTCATGTGCTTGAAGCGCGGCCCAAATGACGAATTTCTATGCTTGTAACGTCGAACTCACGCTTACCTAAGGAGTCTTCTTCGATCATAGTGACTGCCCGGAAGGCCTATCACTGCAGGGCATGTGTGGTAGAGTCCGTCAAGATACACTTGTTCTATAAACGGCGCGAGGGTAGTGTCTCGTTGCGCGAGTCTCAAAGAGAATGCTTGATGTCATTCTTTATGCGCGCTGAAATTTTTATTAAGTATGCTAATTAAGTATGTGAAATGCGAAAACATTAACGGCCTACAAATTCGAACATCCAGGGCTATTTGTCTACAGGCCCTACAGTCAACAATCGGCACATTCCGTAGTTGCGATTATCAGAATCCGAAATCCGAAGTAGAATTTTCAATAGATCCGTGATCCGTAACGTTTTAAGAACCCGAAAATCCGCTCGAGATTTTCTTAAAATCCGTAATCCGTGCGCTATTTAGGCCCAAATCCGCCGATCCGAAAACCTATTCACACCCACCTTATGGTCTCACGTTTGGGCATTTCTTGAAACAAATGGCGAATGCACTAACACTAGTTTATCCGTAAATGATTGGAAAAAACAAACTTACCTTTCACTTCACAGAATACACGGCTGATTAAAACGTGTCACTTGGACTTATATTTTGGCGAATTCCTTGGTCACTAGTTTATTACGACCTGGATCTATGAATTATTTGATTCAATTACTTCGGTCGTCTACAGGCATTGCGAGTCACGTGAAAACACCTAGCCAATCAGGGTTTCAACTTGTACCCCAAGAATGACCTTTTGAAAACACTTTAAAGATTTACATATATTAGATAACAAGATACCAGAACTCACTCACTTGCCCCAATAAAATGTATTGATCGAAAAATCGGAATTCAGCAAAATGTTGAGCACGCATTCATCTCTGCATGAGGCTTTCTTAAAATGATTTGATTTCTAGTAACCAACGAAGTGTCCCAGGGGAGTACTCGGATATGAAATGACGGGGTGGGGGGGGGGGGGGGCTTAGGGGTCCCACCAAACTTTTATAGCTAAAAAAGCTATTTAAGGTCTCTGTAAACCCGTGAGGGGTGTCTTCGAAAAAAATTCTCGTCGCGTCGCAATTTCTGCTATGATAATCAGCTATATATCATTTGAAAGCTAAAATATTGCTCTATCTTAGGGACGTGTCATTATTTAGCGGGGGGGGGGGAGGGCTCCTATTTTTGTGGGGAGGGTCCTAATTTTTTCGCGTGTCTAAAGGGAGGGTCCAAATTTTTTTCACTCCTATTTAGGGGAGGGTCATAATTTTTTCAGCAACATTTGAACGATGAAGAGGGTAATACCAATGGCGATAGTGGTTATTTCAGCAACTTCTCCATAAAAATTTCGGCGCGCTTCGCGCGCATAAACAATGACATAATATACTCTTTTAGCCATGAGGACACTACCGTTGACAAGAACAAGTTATCTTGACAAGGTAAATCAACTTTCCCAGAATTTCCCTGCAAATGATAGGCCTGGAGGGCAAGTCACTATATGTTTGAAAGAAGACCCCTTAGGTAAGCGTGAGTTTTCGACGTTACAAGCATATAAATTCGTCCGTTGGACCGCGCTTCGCGCACATGAATATTAATAACTTCGTCATTTGCGGAGCGCAGTTGTGCGCATGAATAATATAACCTATGCACCAGTCAATTGACACCCCGGCTCCCACCCCCGGGACAGGGCGGGAAAGTAACGCGGTCAGGCCGGGGATTCAACACATTAATCTACGGAAGGGCAGGGAATTTAACACGGACCTTCTATAGCGGGAATATTCAGCGGGGCATTAACGGGAAATTAACGCTGAGCCAGAAGTTCGATTATCGTGCGAAAATATATTGGTTTAAGGACCGAGGTCGGAGGATTTTGGGAGGGATCACTTCATTTTTTGGCGAGTGAAAGGATCTCTCGAAACCTGAAGCCTTGAAAGAGAGATTCCAGCAACGAGTTCTATATCATTTTCTAGTTTTATTTCACTCATTATGTTGAAAATTTCGATCTAGTGTTAGAGAACTTGCCCAAAACAATACGCTTGTGGCGCTTAAATGGAATGCGTACGAATGTCCGTTACACGCATGTGTATCTTGGCAAGGACAAATGAAAACCCCTCCAGTGATACGCCTGGTTGGCAGTCAATATGTTCGAAAGAAGTGAGTTCGACGTTACAAGCTGCATAGAAATTCGTTTTTGGGCTGCGCTTCACGCACATGAATCATGATAATTTGTAGCGCGTGAAGAATAAAACCAACAGGCTTTTTTACTACACGCAGAAAATAAAAAGTATCTTTTCTCTGGAGGCTTGATGAAATGCGTTTATCAAAATAAAGGCGCGTTTCGCCATGTTGCAAAAGTGTCCCCGGGGGCCTGGAGCTTTAACAACGTCCCTGGTGACCTGGAAAATAGTAACATTTAACACTTAGTGAATGTTAAATTGGGGGGCCGTGATGTCAATTGACTGGTGCATGACAGAAGTAAGAAAAAGTAGTTCTGCATTAAGAAGAAAGAAAGAGACATTACATCACTTGGACAATAGTCTATCTAACAGGTTTTTTTTTAGAAATAAATTGCATGGGGGAGGGTCCCAATTTTTTTTACCTATGACTGGGGGAGGGTCACATTTTTTTTTGTTATGTTCAAGGGGAGGGTCCTAATTTTTTTTAGCCTTCTTTGAAAAAAATGGGAGCCCTCCCCCCCGGTAAATAATGACACGTCCCTTATGAAATTGTATAGTTTATCGAAGTTTAATTTTTTCTTGTATTTTAAAGATCCCGAACTAAAAACTACCTTGTTTACTTGAGAAGCTCCAAACCACTAGCGGTTTGTTGCATAATTTCACACTTAATCGGATTTTAATCTCGGAGAAATGAACTGCAAAACCATGTCAGCGATTTTCGATATTTTGCATATTTACGAAAATATTTGGTCGCGAAGTTGAAAGTCGCATTTTTTACAGTTTGGTGCCGCAATATTTATCATAAAATTTCTTGAAGTAAAAAATTAAAATTCCCTCACATGGTTTTTAGTTGTGATCATTTTCTAATGACACAGAAAATCGTGCGGGGTCAGGAGCTTCGCGAAGGTGAAAATTTGACCTAAAATTAAAGTGCTAGAAAAAGCGTGTAAAGTTAATTAAATTACAGAAAATGAGTGGCGGGCAATACAAACGAATGGGCAATGGAAGCCTAGGAAAACAGTTGTCGCGTCATTTGAGGTTTTAGAAATATACTTTAGGATTCTATAAAAAAAAGTCATTTTATGAAGGTTTACATTTTTACCTTTCACGAGACCTTAGCATACACATGATGCCCGACCGATTATGATTCCCGGAAATAGCTTCAGCTTTGCAGTATCTTGATTATCAACTAGCCTGAAGTTTCAACCCCCCAAAAAATACCCGCGGATCGCCGTGGTGTTTGCCCTTTTGACACACTTGAGACTCCTGGTGGCAGACAGACAGTCAGGCAGACAGATATTAGCTCAATTAACTTCAGAAAAAAGGTTATCCCCTGATCAGCTTTTTGAGGTTATCATTAACCCTCCATCCAGCCAATTTTTTTTCAAAATATGTATTCAATTGTTTTGAAAAAAGGAAGAAAAATTTTAACTACTACTGTTGAATAATTTTTTGGGCCAACACAATGTTCTTTACAAAGTTCCTAATAAAGATTGTCTATGTCTATTGCAAAGTAATCATGGGATTTCTTTTTTATTTGGGGGGAGGGTAATTTTGGGCAGGGGTGTTTGTCATACCTTAAAGGGCTCTGGTACCTTTTAGGGGTCTCCCATAATTTTTGGTTGGGATGATTGTCGTTGATTTAAGGGGTTAAAATCGTGGGGTTTAGTTTGGAAAGGCAAAAACATCTGGAAAAGATAAACAAGGCATGTTTTAAAAACCTTGTGTGAAAGAGAGTCAGTACTTGATGATCAACACTGCACATTTTAAAAAGGCAGCATTTTAATCAAAGCTGGAAACTTCTTGATGGGTATCTTTTAGGGTAACAATTATTTGAGCCACACCCTTTTGGTATCTTTTAGGGATGAAACTGAAAATTCCCAATGATGATCTCCACGGCCAAAACATGTGGGGCCTGGCCATGGGACACTAGGACATATCACTTCTAGCTGTGGGACTTTTCAGGGAATGTGAGAGAATGTTATCTCATCTCTCCTTTTTAAATTATATTCTGTATGATTCTGTATGTAAGATTAGAAAGTTTGTGTGTACTTTGTATGCAGATTACAAGCTTTGATACTATAAGAGAAAAGCACAATGAAATAAATAGTATTACTACTATTATCATTATTGTTCAGAGGCGGATCCACTGGATTTAAAAAAGGGGGGTGATAGGAGGCGGACCAGTTTTTTTAGGGGGAGGGGAGGGGTTGGGGTGAGGACAGAAAAGGCTCTTACAAAAATGCCCTGAAGACGGTTTGCTGACTGCCCCCTAAACTATCTAATACATTAACTTGAGACTTTATTTGTTATATTATTTAAAACTATAGACTTCTACTTTCTTTTACTCAAAAAGGGGGTTGGATATCCACCCAATCCACCCCCTGTATCCACCCTTGCAAGGCTGTAGCTAGAAATTTTTGACTGGGGGGCAGGCCTTGGTCATTCTTTGTTTTTGCTGGGGGGCAAGCAGGGTTTTCCCCACATGTTGACACTAAAAATTTTACTTCGCTGGGGGGGCGGGGGAGCTGCCCCCTCTGACCCTATGCTAGCTACGGCCCTGCCTTGTTGTTACTTTTTGCATTTATTTTCTGTGAGCAATTAAAGTATTTACACACATCATCTTTTTCTGTCTTGCTAATGCTGCATCCAGAATTTCCACAATGGTTTACCCCCCACCCCCCCATGCATATAGAATTCCGGGCAGGTTAAAGACATCCAGCTTCGAAAAAAAAAACCCTTGCAATCAGAATTCCGAGCTCTTAAACCCCCCCCCCCCCCCCCCCCCCCCCTCCCCCAAACCCATCGGAATTTCCAAATGCCGCCCATGGGGGGTACCTTTATTTTCTGGGATTGCCCATTGGATTGTTTTATGGGGAGTATAAGTCCCATGTTACATGCTGACCGTATTAACTGCTGCACAAGCTTCAGGAAGATCCTGGTAGTATAAATTATACAGACAAAATAACAGTTGAAAAATCATACCAGTATACCCCCCAGGGATATCAACTCTCCCGGTTTTGCCAGATTCAAGACTTTTCGCTCCGTCTCCAGGGGTTTGAACCGCCATCTACTTCACTACTGACTGCCGGCAACTGTAAGCTGTATAACTGGTCAGTTTCAAGGACAATACTAAAACAATAGAATACATGAATATGTCAATTATCTTGCCCTCAAAATGCAGGAAAACGCCTTTTCTGCTACTGTCCACATGTCGACATGTGAAGAACCCCCCCCCCCCCCCCCCCCCCCCCCCGGGGTGAAAATGCTCAGGCCTTATGTATCAGTCAATTCCAGCGCCGACCATGCCAACCCCCCCCCCCCCCCCCGGCTTTTTTGAAAAAAAAATTCCTGCACAGCAAAATGGTGGGGTGGGGGGGGGGGGCTTTTTTGAAAAAAAATTTCCTGCACAGCAAAATGGTGACTAAAACCCTTCTTTTTTATTGGAAAAAAAATTCTCAACGCATAACGGAGGTATAAAAAAAATCTTGCACTGACAAAAAAGCCCCCCCCCCTCAAAAGTTAAATGGTCGGCCCCTTAGGAGAGGAGGAAATCACTGCTCGCAGGGGAGGTTGACATAGTCGCACAGTAAGTAGGACGGGAAACGCTACCCCAATGACTTCACTGCCTTTAGCTGATTTCCTCGATGCAGAATTATTTATGCAGTACCAATTGTTTTAGTAATCATGTGTTGTTTGTTATATTCGTCGGCATTCGCTTTACCGGTGTCACTTGGATGAGAGGTTGGCGTTTATACATTGTTTTTATGTACAGTCTATGTGAAATTTCACAGACATTTCAAGGCGCAAGATTTTGAAGTCCCTGCTTTGACGTTCCAGTACCTGTCAGGCCAACTTCATCTTAACATTCTTCAGATTGTAATATCTTGAAAAGTATGATCCTGCATCCCCCATGATTCTTTATAGCCATACAAACCTCTGTGTGCAGTACGAAATACAAGATATTAATAAACGCAGGAACGCGACAAGCAAGGCCAGATGACCACAGGGATCCTGAATTGCCATCGTCGTGCTACAAGGAAATTTCCTCCAAAGCAAAGGAATATAACCCTGTGTGGGGTATAGAAAGATGAACTCCACTGCTATACTGGGCAAATTTAGTGTTTTCAGGAAAAAAAAACGGTTTTTCTGCACCTGGTGGTGTTAGATTGTCGGCGCAGTCGGCGCGGGAGACCTGTGTTATCCAGAATGCCTTGCGTGCCGTCAACACTGAAAAGTTCAATCACATCAATCAGTGCAGTGTGAAGTTAATTTCCTTGCAAAATTCATGAAATTTACCGTTTAAATAACCAAGAATGAACACTAGCGACTGGCAAACAACACGACGCACCATTCGAGGGCGAAATCAGTATATGTTTAACAACACACTGCATAGCGATGTAGAGTTTTCGGTGATCAACTCAGGCGGTGTCACCGTCAATATTCCGGCACACAAATATGTGTTGGCGATTGGTAGTCCTGTCTTTGAAGCAATGTTCTATGGTGATCTTGCCGAGAGTAGTCGAAATATCAGCCTACCTGACTGCACTGCTGAAGGGTTAATAGAACTATTTCGCTATCTGTATTATGATGAAGCGGATCTGACAGAGGATAACGCTATGGATGTCAAATACACTGCAAAGAAATACATGGTGCCTGTCGTGACACAGAAATGTACCCAATTCTTAGAGAAGAACTTGCAAGGTGATAGGGTATTGCAAGTCTTGACTCAATCAGCCCAAGTTCGTGACATAGAAGTACAAGAGATATGCTGGGAGATTATTGATGCGTGTACTGAAGTGGTTGTGACAACTGATGCGTTTTTGGATACCACATTAGAAACATTGTATGATATACTTTCAAGAGATGGGCTTTCTATTTCTGAGTTAAAGCTTTTTCAAGCTGTGATTCATTGGGCTGAGCACAGCATTGGAAAGGAAGTTGAAGAGGGCAAACAAATTTCCAAGAATGATGTACTTAGCAAAAGACTTATCCACCAGCTCAGATTGCCTTTAATAAAAGGAGATGACTTTATTATACATGTTCTTACTGCAAATATTTTGGACATTGTTGAAATCGTTGAAATAGCCAACTATCAAAGAACATTAGATAAGTCAGTATTGAAAAACTTTAAAGCCGAGGAACGAAAAGGGCATACACGACGACAGTATAGAACTGTCACTTGCAAAAGATTTGATGCTAGCCAACTTTATGGCCATGAAAACATTGAACATTCTATTATCTTTACTACTGATAAACAGCTTTGGCTAAAAGCAGTTGGTATTTATGGTTTTAAAGAGTGTCAATACACAGTAGACTTTTCACTTTGTGATGACAACAGGCCAATTGTTCAGTTGGATCAGGAATACATCAGATGCTCTAGCCATAGCTCAAACCCTAGCTTTGTCATAGAAATGCCAAGCTGGATCTCCATTGAACCATTTAAGGACTACACATTGCAGATGAGTATGAAGGGAGTGACTTGTCCTTCTGGGTTTGGCAACCTAACATTATGTGGTTTTAAGGGCTTGGCTACAGTTGACTGTGAAGGTGTCAAGATTCAGTTTAAGAATACAACCAACAAAACAGGTACAACCGTAGAGCACGGCCAATTTCCTCAGCTTCTGTTTAGCCAGGAATTAAAAGCACCCAAAAGACGCATAAAGTAGAGAAAAAAGTGACAAGTTTGAACTTCTGCTTTCATCAAAGGCAAGTTTGTATGAGGGAACAAGGTCAATCTCTAGGGGACTAACCAATAATTATCAGGAGGGGGTATGAGGGCCCCAGGGGGGATACTTGGATATACAAATGAAGGGGGTCCAATGGATTGTAAACTGGATGCATAAAATTGCAGTTCGCATCTAGGGATCAGATGTGTCCACATCTGTAAACTACATTTGAACATATCCATATGATAATTTGCAGTATACAAGTACATACATTTAATTTAATTTTTTTCATCTCGGAGCTGCAAATTTCATACTCCCAAAAATACCTGAGCCATTTTATACCCAAAGAAATACCTGCTCCCAGAATTTGATACCCAACTTTTTTTAGCCTATTGTAAAAAGGATATTTAATACAAAGCATACACATGATGCTTAGCTGCTGGAATGTATCAACAAATGTATCTTGATGATCAACTAGCCTGTCAGAAGTCCCCCTCCCCCCCGCAAAAAAAATGCCTGGTAGAATTTTAAACCCAATTTCACTACAAATTTCGTACCCCAAAAATATGTATGAACTCCGTGTCATTTTTATATCCAAGTTTTCCATGGGATGAGGGCAGACAATGACAGGCATAAAATTGGCAGTGTTATATAGGGGCGTTATTACCTAATGCTACATGTCAATTAAAAGGACCCACTTCTGATCTCCCATACCTATTCATCCTCCTCTCTATAATGTATCAACATGGGTGCGGTATACCTAAGTTTGTTCTGACCCCCTTTGAAGAGAATTTTCAGCCAGACATTTATATTGTATTATATATGGTAATATGATCGAGGTATAACATTAACAATATTGTAAGTATGACCCAACTCAACCAGTTCATATGAACAATAAAGTAATCAGCCATGTAACTTCTAATAAATGCCTGGGCGTCGAAATTGACAATACACTTTCATGGGCGAGTCAGACAAATAATATTTGCAAAAAGGCAAGCTCAGGAATTGGCATTATACGACGTCTAAAACCAATCCTAACAAAGAGCTCTCTGGAAACCCTATACAGGGGCCTTGTACAACCACATTTTCATTACTGCTCGCCTCTTTGGGACACTTGCGGGAAGGGCCTTAGGGATAAACGGCAAAGTTTTCAATCTCGGGCTGCACGTGTTATCACTGGGGCTAATTATACGATTCGCTCAAAAGACATACTTGAGGGGTTGGGTTGGCAATCCTTAGAATCAACACGAAAAAATGCAAAATTGATCATAATATATAAAGCATTGCAGGGTCATACACCAACTCACCTGAAAACAAAACTCATAAGAGTAAGGGATTGTGATAAATACTCATTACTCAATACTCAGTACGAAATACTGATACAAACCTAGCACTTCCAAAGCCAAGCACAAATTTTCTGAAATCAAGCTTCTCCTATAATGGCGCCATGTTATGGAATTTCCTTTCAAAAGAAGCCAAAATGGCTAAATCGCGATCTGCTTTTAAGCGTCTAATAAATAGAGATATGCTACTGGGCATATTCAGTCACACGCCCCACATGGAAATCAGCGTCTGTTTTTTTAACCTTTTAATAGAGAGTTGTTGTGGCCAGCGTGCCTAAATAGAGATGTATGTATGTATGGAGTCAATTAACCACGAAACTTTGCTGGTCTTTTCTTCAAAGACCGATAAGGCATGCTTGAGGAATCTATTGAATGCAAATTGCTTCATTGGGAAAGCAGAGAAGGTTGTTTGGAGAACATATAGTAGTGTGAGAGGTGACAATAAAATTGGCTATAACTCGCTTAAAAGTGTATTTCAGACCGAATAAATGAAAGTAGTGATTTACTGAAGTACTAAAGGACTAGATAAGGGTATTTTTCAAACTTTTTTTATTTTTCGATGGTACTCATATTTTAGCGCTCATCGAACTCAGTCAAACTTCACAGCGACACTATAAAACTGCAAACTATCAACTCTAAAGTTCGCTCAATGATCCTGGGAAGCCTGTGATCATACTCGCTCTCCAGTTCTGATTCACTGTCCTCTGGACTGTCTTTGTCTGATTTTTCCTGCTGGGCTTTTCTTGCCAGAAGGAGATCCACTTAGCCTTTTAGCTTCTCCTGTGTCATCGATGGCATCCACCTTAAAAAAGGTGCTTGATTGCCTTGGTGGCATCTAGGATTCAGCCGCAACTTTGTCAACTCTCGGGCCTTCGCCTTTTCAATGACGTTTCCTGAATTTATGAATTCCTTCCCTTGCATTTTGCTCACCAGCTTGAAGGCTGATCTCTTGCTGGAGTTTTTTTTTGGTCTTTTTTGCTGTTGTTTCCTTTCCTCATTCTTTCTTCGTTTTACTCTTTGTTTTTCTCACTGCCTACTACATCACAACTGCCAATCGAGAACATAGCACCTTCTATGTGTTGGTTACGACTGAATGTGTGGCGACCAGATCTCCCTGTGATGATAATTTTGACCCTGTGGCTTTGCATTTTTCTACATCTATCTTATACTTTCTGACATTTACATCAGCGCCGTCACTTGTCTCAAATAAAATTGATTTCTCCAGTTTATGTAGCTATATCTGCTAGGCAGAGGGGAAGGCGAAGTAGTCCAGTAAATGAATGAGAAAGGTTGGACAAAAATGGTAACAAAGGTTTCTCACCAGGAACATAATTAGTAGTGTTCCGTTAGTACACAAGAAAAAGTCCACCCGAATCCTCCAATGGCAACTTCCTTATTTTGAGTTTTGAAAATTCCTTATTGTAGCGCTATTGTTACCGCCATTGTTATTCATGAGTTTGCCGGCACTTGAGCCTTCCAAACCAGAAGATATTCTATAGCGTGTATATCAAAAATACTTCCATATTCTCTGCCCCAGGGGCCATGGTTTGAATCACAGACTTGATTTATATAAATCGCTAGCCACGTCACAAATAAATATCTAGGTTTTTGGCATTTAGTTTCGATTTTTACGCTATTTCACGCTTTCAATATAGACTTCGTACGGGATTTGAAAATATGAGTTCCCTAAATATCAGAAAATGTCTTTTGAAGCAATTTTTATTGCCAAGGAGTTACTAAATAAAGTGAAATGATCATTCTTGGAAGTCAGAAACATTCAGAGATTAGCCGGGCCGGCGCTACACTCTATAAAATTCATCATTCTCAGAAACAGTGGAAAAATAGTTAAGTGCTGCGAACAACAAAGGTTAAAACAAGCTGCCAAAAAGACTCGGTTATTTTTACTTTTCGCATGATCTGATTTTTGCTGATTTTCTTCCTGTGATACTAGAGAGTGTCAGGGACAATATTAAGAAGAAAAACCTTTTGTTTCATTTTGAGCTCTTTTTCGGCCAGAGCCAGTATCCCTTCAAGATTTGGCGACTTTTTCTTATTTTTTGGAAGGGGGGGGGGGGGGGGGGAATGTTGGGAAAGCTTAAGGGGGGGGGGGGGGGGGGGGGGGCATGGCGTATTTGTTTTCCCCTGAAGGGGGGGGGGGGGGGGCAACAATTTTTAGGGTTTAATTAATCAAAAATTGATGGTGCATACTCATAGATGTAGATATAGAAGGGAAAAGAAGAGTGAGCGAATTGAAAACATTTCCAGCTGATCCGAGAATAAATATTAGCCAATCAGAATCGAGGGAGTTTGAAAAACTGGGTTATCACCCTTGGTAACCTGGCCTGCAAGATGGTGGGACTCAGAATTCGAAGGGGAGATCAGTTTTTCGCTTATTAAGTTTCTCTTTTTACGGTTTTCTGCCGTCTGAGCGACTTCATTTCGTATGATGTGGATCTCGACAAGGCCTGGATGAGTCACAGGACTTTTGCGTGATGCCACGCTGCAAATTTCTGTTGTTGTCTTCAAAAAACAGCTTGTTGGAGAGGTCGAGATTGGCAGGGAGAACTTCCGAGTGCTTTTGTGTACAAAACAAGGTGAAATGATCTTCGATGATCCGGGGAGACTTTGAGATTGTTATTGGTATCATGATCAGCCTCAAGGAGTGGTGCTGCAGTGCTTGAACCGTTATTTCTCAGTGCGTCCAGCCGAACTTCTCAGCCAAGGCTACGCCTATACTTTAACCGACTACTACACTGTAAGTTTTTCCTTTAAAAAGGACATTTCGAAATGTCTGTCTCGAAGAGCGGAATATTTCTTCGAATATGTTATCTGTAGCAACCAGGGGTTAACTTTGGTTGGAGTCTGAATTCCCTGCGAGTAGAGGCTACTTTTTATCTTGCGCGTTTCTTTTTACTTTAAATTTTTATGATTTCTTGTGTGTTTCAACTGCGCAAACGAAGCTACTTCAAACACAAAACAAGATAGAAGTGGCCTCTGCTAAGCAGGGAAGGGTCTGATCATTGTGACAGCCCAAGCAGTGGAATGCGAGAGCATTTTTGTTGTAAAAAAAATCATCCAAATGTTCTATGTGATATAAATTATGACCAATTTTCTAAGATGTTTTTTTTTCTGTTGCTATGATGACCGTGTGTTTTTTTTTTCTGTTGCTATGATGACCGTGAACCAGCCCTTAGAAGTTGAAAAATACAGGGAACGTACTTAAGCAATAAAAGGAGGATTTCCGTGGTTTATAATGTTATAAATGCAGGAGGGATGGTTTTTATGAACCATATTTCTTTCTAAAAAATGACATTTGGGCATGGTCACTGCTGGAATTAACTGATGCATTTAATAGAATAAGGGTGAAGAATGAATACTACAGGAGGGCAACAAGTTTTTGTCACATGCTACTCTCTTGACAGAAAGTTGATTATTATTATTATTTCCAATGTATGAAGATTTTTGGACAAGTAAGGGATGTATGGGCCCCAAAACCCCCAGTTAGCAAAATTGAAATCATTTACACCTCCAAATAGTACTTGGACACTTCTAATGGGCCACAGCCTCCCAGCTATGCCATCCTTACTGTGACTGCAAAAAGTCTTTTAATTTCAAGTTCTATGGTAGTGTCAGATTGATTAATATAAAATCCAAGAAGGCTATACTTACAGCCCCAAAGAACATGGCTAATTGCTGGCTGCTTGGCACAGCCTAAAAAATAATCATTCTTGGTAGCCTTAGCTACAGTTTTATGGAATGCAGTGTCTGAGGGGCCTATAGGCATTTTTTGGAAAAGGAAAAACGTTTGCAGTTCTTCCTGCTTTTTCTAAGGATTATCAAAATCTAAATAATAGCAAAATAGCTTTCAAAATTGAACTAATTTTTGGGATTCAATTACCATAGACCAGGAAAATATGCAAACATTGCTCTGTTATTAATTACAAAGCCCAGATCATCTGAGCTTTATTATTGTTATTATTATTATTTGCCTGATTTGTCTTGTTTTCATGTTATCAGGTAGATGGAACAAATATCCTGAGACATCACTGCCATCTGTGCCCAGCTGGGTTCATGAATATTTAAAAACTCCACAGTTATAACAACCATAACACCATTTGCTTATGGCATAGCAAAGCACAATAAAAACATTAATCAGGTTTCGGATATTTTACTCAATATTCTTTTGCTCAGTAAATAGGTAAATGACAATGAAACCATTCCCGGCACTGCTAGTGAAGCCATAATCAGCATTTATTTCAGGCTTAATATTGATTTCTATTTGTATCTGAAATAAAGTGCTTGTATGGTGACTGGTTTGTTTACTTTTGATTGATTAGTGTCTCATTTACATGTAAACACAGTGACAGTACAAACATTGTACAGGGGTCATTATTATTTTCTAATAATTGATTAGAAAGTGCTGCCTTCGTGTCTAATTTTGCTTTGTTCAGGTTTACAATCTTGATTAGCCCTCTTCGCTGTGTGTTTTCCTTTTCTGGCTTTTAGAAACAAGTTTAACAGCCATAAAATAAGTTTTAAAAAAGAGCGGTTTTTGTTTAAGCTGTAGGTACAGAAGTGTGCCATTTTTGAGAGTTTGCTTGCTTGCTTTATATATAAAGACAAAGACCAACCAGAAGCAGGATTAACGCCAATGTTTCGGACATTCATTCCTTTCATTGTTCCAACGTCATCTTCGCATCAGACCTCCTAGGAATCTCGTACAGAAAACAGGGCTCTCGACAAGATATAGTAAGCTGTTTTTATCAATTCCTTCAATGAAGAAGCCATTACCTCCTTACCAAGCGCGTTAGCTCAGTTTAGAGTTGGCCGGCGGGTATCGGGTGCGGAACGAATGGGAGCCAGAAAATAAACCAGCCAAAAATCAACAAATCACAAGTTAAAAGTTGGATTCTTCTTTCATTCATAAAACTCTGCTACTAAGTAAGCATTTTGAGTGAAAACTAGGACAATCACTTTAGAAATGTGGACCTCCGAAGCCAGAGAAAAGGATGTGCTTTTTTCTCCCTTCGAAGTCCGCCATTATTTTCCTTGAGCATGAGAGCCTAATGGGTGATACCGCTGACAAGTATCGCGGGCAAGGTGATAACCCAGTTTTTCCGTGACGTCATGTGACGTCACGATCTCAGATCAGCTGGTTCTACTTTGATAATAAACATTATAATATAATAGACAACAGGGGCGTAGCCAGGAATTTTGGATGGGGGGGGGGGGGGGCAAAGTCCGACATTCGTGTCCAATTGGGCTCGAGCAGAAAAAAGGCCGCACTAAATCATCTTATTATATGGCAACGATAGTACGCGCGCTCTGATTGGCTGTTTCGAGGTCAAGACAAAAACCCGGCATGACCTCTCAGAAATCCCGTAATGACCTCGCAGTTTACGACTCGCAAAAATTCGAATCTCCTTCAAATAAAAGTAAAAAAAAAAAAGATTTTCAGCGAAATTCGCAACAAAGAATACTTGACACAGTATTTGTCTCTTGTAATACAAATCTTAAAATCGTGACAAGAGGAAAATAAAGGCCTGAATATCAGAAATGACCTGTTTACAAAAGGCAAAGCAGAGCCAAAAGTTTACTCTAAGCTATGAATTCGGGTCTATCCGGAGAAAATGAAAACTACAGGGAGCCTAATAGCAGCAAAAGGTAAAAGCTACATATAAAGTCAAAATTCATTAAGAATTCAAGAAACTTGGAAGCTAAAAATAATAACAGAAAGCGATTTCAAACTTTGTGCTTATCGATAACTGATGTCGTTGATATTTCTTTCTCCATCTCGTTGAGTAGAATTTATTTTTACTTGACATCCGCTTTTGCACAAAACCCATTCCTCAATATACAGTCGGCTAAATAACATTGCAATTTTCTGTTATTATCAATGCTGTTGAATCCAGTTCTGGCTCCCTGTAGCTCCCTATTTAGTGTAGATGTGAAAATGCGTTTTCGAAGAACACGTTTTGCAGCTTTCCAGCTTTTGCGAAACTAAATATGTTTTTCTTGAAAGCGTTACAAGCTCAAGTTTAAGTTCAAAATAGTTCAAGTAAAGCATGTTCTCGAAAATATCTGTAAAAGAATTGATTCCGAAGTATTTTGACATCCATACTAGTAAGAGATTGATCACTTTTGAGCAAATGTGACGTAATATTAAAAAGACGACTATGAGGACTTGACGGGGTTTCAAAGTCCGCGCAATTAGTTCCAGTCCGAGGCGGAGCCGAGGACTGGAACTAATTGCGAGGACGTTGTAATCCCGTCAAGTCCGAATAGGAGGCTTTTGAATTACTTCACATATTCAATAATTATTCGTGAGGTATTTAGCCAACACAGAGAAATAAAGAATACACAATTAAAATTCCTTTTCAAATCTTTTTCAAAATGTCTTTGTGTGATTTTCTTTACAAAATTGATGAAATGAAACTGCTGAGTTAAGCTGTGCCACTGTCAACAAAGTATAAATTAAGTGGACCGACTGCAGAATAACCCCGCGCTCATTTGCATCTCTCTGAAGTTCTTGAGACAGCATAAAACAAAAGGACCTATTCATATTCAAATAAGCGAGGTATTTTGCAGTCTAGCCGGCCGACATAGCGTGTGGTTGATTTAGCGGCCATCCAAAGCTTGGAGACAGATATTGCAGAGATGTCGCCTGAGTTCCTAAACTTCAAGAAGTGACAGGAAAAGGAGGCAATCGATATCCTGGCAAGACTTTGAACCAGATTGTTGCAGGCCTTAAATGTTTCTTAGAGGAAGCCAATAGAACTGACGTGAATTTCCTGGACAAAAGTAAACCTGCGTAAGTAAATAATTGTTTGCAAAACTTTGATCCGATTACTTTAAATAATGAAAGACTTTCTTTGAAATATAACTAAATTACATCTATTATTGATCGCAGTTACAGTGGACGTAGAAAGCTCCTTGACTTAGAAATGAAAGACGCCCAGAAAGCCGGCACTGTGAACAAGCAGCCAGAGAAAGAGAGGGTCACAGACGAAGAAGAGGAAAACATGCGGCAGGCCGGTGTTTTTGGTGCTAGTACAGTTAATACTATTGTGACCATTAATAATTATTCTATGTAGACTTTAACGTAGAATGTAGAAATGCAGAGCAGAGTATAAGGAAAGTATATTATGTGGTTTGAGTGGTTAAAACTTTGATAATGTGCAGGTCTTTGAAATCCTGTTTAGTTTTGCTGGCTGTACTTTGAAATCATTAAAATTCATATTTCAAAGTACACGTACCTTTGAAACATCAATAATTCATGTTTCAAAGGTACTTGTACTTTGAAATATGAATTTTAATGATTTCAAAGTACAGCTAGCAAAACTAGACGGGGTTTCAAAGAACTGCACGTGGTACAAATGAAGAGCTCTGGTTGGCTAAATACCTCATGAATAATTAATGAATATGTGAAATGGTTTTCAAACACGGGTTTCTTGTTGAGCGAGTCGACGCGGGCGCGTGTTTTTTGAGTTACTTCGGCGGGAAAATGTACGAGGCGACTTCCGGTTCGTAAAAAGTTTGAGAAAAGTGCCATATAATAAACAACTTACTAACCTCTGCCGTTCGGTCATTACGGGAAATATCAAACCTCAGCTTTGGTGCATCAACCTCGCCGAAGACGGCTCGGTTGATACACCAAAGCTTCGGTTTGATATTTCCCGTAATGACCGAACGGCAGAGGTTAGTAAGTAGTAAATATCATATGGTTTCAAAATCGGCATAATTATGAGCTCTTGCTAGAAATTGTTAGCTTCTGTCATACAAAAAAGAGAGAATAAAAATATGCAAGTAAAAAAAATCTGGGAAAGGGAGGGGGGGCCAGACCCCCTGTGGCCGCCCCCTGGCTACGTACCTCCCTGAACAATGATAAATAAACAGGGCATCGCACCTAGATAATCTTTTCGAAACGGGCGTGACGAAGGGTGTAACGAAGAGTGTAAAGGAATGAAGCAATATCAACACGAAACTCTAATACCTCCGGGCTAAACTTCTGAACGGAATAATATGCCTTCAACATCTTCAAGAAAAAATCAACCAAACATTTAAAGTCAAAGAGATAAATTTATTATGTATATAAAAAAAACTTCACGATGACTAGACCACTCAGGGAGGGGGGGGGGGGGGGGGGGGGGGGGGGGTAGATTATTTAAGCAAGTACTTTCCGCGTGCTCTCTGCTTTCTTACAAACACGAGGGATCAAAACTTGAAAGACACGTGCCGAAGGCGAGTGTCTTTCAAGTTTTATCAGTTCGACCAACATTCCCCGAGTGTTTGTAAGAAACCAGAGAGCACGCAGAAAGTATTTTTATTGCTTTTAGAAAATAACATACACACGGGCGACAGCGTTGCGTGACAATCGTGTTTCTCAGGTCTCTTACAAACACGCTTTTTAACCAATCAGAATGCGCACATTCACAATACAACATAGGTGTTATTTTCTAATAGCCAATCACGAGCCTTGCCGCGAATTTGCACGGTCAGAGATGCAAGATTCTTGTTCGAGAAATGTTCTTAGATTTTTCGTGACACACGGCAAAGCACGGACATTTCTAGAACGTGAATCTTTTAAAGGATATTCAGGACTGCAGCAAATGAATTGAAAGGAAGCAAGGAAACGTTTTAAATGTAATGAATGCAATAAAAGTGTATTTTGGTGTGCAATGTATTATCCACTAAGCCGGCTAATCTATCCATGGACCCATGCAGGATGTCTGTTTGTATAGTGCCGCCATCTTGATTCCATGACTCGACTACAGGGACTTATGATTGCTTGATTTCAGTTGCTTTCTGAATGAAAGCAGTAAATTCATGACAGAAAAAAGTTACATCATTACCGTCAAAAGGGAGCAGAAAAACAATTAGTCCGTTTAAGGAAAACGCTTAACCGAGCCGATTTAAGTTTTCCTTTCCCTTGTGTACCTTGGTTCGGTTTATTTGTTGTTGTATAGGGCAGAGGCGGCAGGCCTGTGTGTGGTTTAATTTGCGTCTAATAATGCAAGTTCGGCACTCTATAAATCAGTTTCTAAAAGTAAATTTTTTGGTAATCAGTTTACCAAGAACTTGGTCATTTTAGTAATTTTAAAACAGTTATGGACAATTTAGTTCATCCACTACAAGGGCCTCTCTTGACGACACCTAATTCGGGGTAGCGCGTGCACTTTTCACACTTTCAGCACACAAGGAGTGACTCTCGAGCGCATCAGCGTACTCTGAGATTTCTCTTCGGGCGTTTATTGATGCTGCAAAATGAGGAACACTTATGATTTTAAAATAACATGTCATATTTGCGAGATTTCTCATTGCAAAATGACGTAGTGTGATTCCTGAATTATACGGCACGTTGCGTATCCTACACGTTGCATCTCGTGAATCGTCACGAAACGGCACGTTTTGAGTCGCAGCTTGCGTGCTAGATTTCATGACACGGGTTTTCCGTGGCACGCAACGTGGATAGGCCTTTCTAGATTGTGCTCCCAAAAAGCAAAAAAAGTGCTCCCAAAAATGGCCAAAAGATGCTGAAAAAGTGCTCCAAAATCAAAATAGTGCTCAAAAGTTGCTCCAAAAATCAAAAAAGTGCTACCGAATATTTTTAATTATTTGAAAGAAAAGATGCTTTCCAGTAGATTTGCAACTAACAGGCAAGTTTCCATTGAATACAAGTCAATAATTGCACAAATAACCGAATCATTCTTTGGAAATTATATTTCCCATCATTGACTATAATCTTTCGCTTTCGGGAATTTGGCGCTTTTGCCGGTT
The DNA here is from genome assembly GCA_033964015.1 of Scolanthus callimorphus. Taxonomy (NCBI): domain Eukaryota; kingdom Metazoa; phylum Cnidaria; class Anthozoa; order Actiniaria; family Edwardsiidae; genus Scolanthus; species Scolanthus callimorphus. Next base: position 27,673,861 of record CM066921.1, read on the forward strand.
CTGATAATGAAGCGCCTCTACTTATGGCAGTTTCTATGGGATTATATTCGATTTCTTCGCCACTCGACGAAGCGTCCACGTCATTTTGATCTGGACAGACAGATATAAAGCGTTAGATTAGTTACTAGCGGTTTCATATGAAAGTAAAATGCTGCGAGCGCGATTTTATTTTTAAAAACTGTAAGCGGCTGCTTTTGTTGGCGTAGAAATGCTATATTCTCGTTGATTTACTGTTGCCTATTGTTGCCGTGTTTCTGCATTTTGGGCCTTTCAAGTAGAATCTGAAACCATTGCCACAAAGGTGGGAGACGTTTGCTTTAAACCGAGGAATTTGGGAATTACAAATAAACATTTGTATACCGACTGTAGAGCTGTTCGCAAAAATTACATTTCACTGCAGGTCTTCAGCTATTCGAACAGGAGACAATCAGATAATCTGATGCACTACGCGACTGCAACTGCACATAAACAATGGGTCGGTATAAAACGCAGACTGCAGACTGCGGGCTGCAGACTGCAGACTAGGGATAAAACGCAGACTCGGTATAAAATGCAGACTGCAGACTGCAGACTTGGTATAAAACGCAGACTTGGCTTAAAATGCAGGATATGATGCGAAGAAATCGAAAATCCAAGTCTTACCTTTGCGATAAGTCACCGTGGTTGTGCGCCATTTTGTTTTGTTTTTGACACAAAACTGCTGACCAAAACCATGACGGCCACACCACAGGAGCCCCAAACTGCGCCCCTCCTCTCTTTATCAAGCCACAACACTGACAACACCACATGGTCCGATCTAACCATGGCACAGGAATCGGACCAGTAGACAGAAGTTCATTTGCATAAAGGCGCAGTATCGACATACTATCAAATACTCGATATTTTTCAGTTATCTCACTAGATATATAGTAGAGGAATATATCATAAGATTGAATTTTATCCCATACTTTCTCTCAATATTTAGAAACAGATTGTTTTTGGCCATTTTAGTCTATTATCCGACAATAGCTCGTTTTTACGCTACATATACCCCCGATTCGACCGGAGTTTGGGGCTCCTGTGGTGTGGCCGTCATGGTTTTGGTCAGCTGTTTTGTGTCAAAATAAACAAAATGGCGAACTTCCTCGGTGACTTGTGGATCGCAAGGCAAGACTTGGATTTTCGATTTCTTGGCATCATATCCTGCATTTTAAGCCAAGTCTGCGTTTTATACCAAGTCTGCAGTCTGCAGTCTGCATTTTATACCTAGTCTGCGTTTTACCCCTAGTCTGCAGTCTGCAGCCCGCAGTCTGCAGTCTGCGTTTTATACTGACCGCATAAACAATATAAAACCCAACTTAATCGTGAAAATAACGCTTCTCTTGCAAAGCACAACACAGATAGCTAAAATAAACGAACATCTCATTGTTGTGAACATTTATTTGGTCTCAGACGTACCTTAAAAGGCATAAAATGCAGTAAAACCCGACATTACAAAAGCCGAGATATTTCGCCGGGCGATATCAGAAGATCTCATGGATGAGTGCTATTTCCTGTCTACATCCCCCATCGCAAAATGTGTCGTCGTGATTGTGAGGCTCAACAGCCGTCCAGCCGGTTGAAGCGACCTCGAATAAAATCGTGTTAGGGGTGGACCATTAGAAAGTGGGGGAGGGGGGGTGGCAATATTTTTGCGTATGAATTTTTTTTCCGGTGATCAAGTTGTGCAAGAATTTTTTTTCGGACTCGAAGGCCATGTACGAATTTTTTTTCGGCACACACACACACACAACATATCTTGTAGTCATAACACGTTACATACATATATACCGAAACTTGTCAGAGTGAGAAGATAGACAGCTGGACAGTGGATATATACCGTGGCGTTCCGTTCCCACAGGCCACCCAAATCCTATTGCTGTATGTATATGCATCAACCCAATTTTCTTATACCATATTGATATTGGTTCAGAAATGGAGTAAGAAAATCCTGTTCCTCTATGTATATGTACAACAAATTTTCTTATGCTATATTTATATAGGGTATCGCATTTTTCTATCGTTGCGCGCTAAGCGCGCCCGATTTTTGATACACGCCTTTTAACAAGCCTCAGAGGAAGGATAGATCAACATTCCGTTTTTATGTATATAGTCAACAAAGCCTGTAGGTTTTATTGTTTATGCGCGCAACTGCGCGCCGCAAATGACGAATTTATTATTATTCATTTGCGTGAAGCAGTCCAAATGACGAATTGCTATACTTGTAATGTCAAAGTCACGCTTACCTAAGTGTTCTTTTATCCTACCTAAGTGTTCTATCATTGCAGGGCATTTTTGGGAGAGTTTGTTTTCATTGGCAAGACACTTGTTCTTGTAAGGCAATGTTTTTGTTGCGTGAGTTCTAAGAAATTATACTAGTTCTATTTGTTATGCGCGCGAAGCGCGCCGAAATTTTTGGTCTCTCCTTTCAGGACTTCAGGTTTCGCTACTTCATCCAGACTGCTTTCGTTTTTAAATATGGAGCCTCAGACATCTTTTTAATGAGCCCAAGCCATGTCTTTGTAGGATTTTTATTTTCTAGCTTGAATCTCTGCAAGATTATTTTTTCGGAAGGATTGGCCCTGCGCGAATTTTTTTTTGGCAATTGCCACCCCCCCTCCCCCAATTTCTAATGGTCCACCCCTTATGCAAATCGCGCCCGGCTGCAAATCTCATTCTTCGTAGCGAATATGTTGCTGCTCCTAACGTCGCAATTAACTAGTTCCACAGCCCACAGGCTACCCAATACTGTACCACAGGAATGGATACCCAATCAAATGTCGAAATCACCGGTTTTAGCCTAGTTGAGATGTTATTTGTAGTCAAAGGAACTTGAAATAGCTATATAAAACAAAAAAAACCAAGTAATTTGCTTTAAATAAGCTAGAAATTGGCTTGTTTACCAAAAAAGTTGTCAGAAGATGCTCTTTGGCGAAAAAAGTGCTCTCTGATGAAAATAGTGCTCCCAAAGCCAAATTGCACTAAAAAAGTGCCGAGCACAATCTGGAAAGGCCTAAACGTGGAACGCTCGTTGTTCGTTGGAGAATCTTTGGCACACGGCCTTTTACATGTAGATGAAAGAGATGAAATCTAAAGGCCTCATTTTATAAAGCCCATGGCCGTGCATTCGGATGGAAAGCACATCATAAAACCGCGTCAAAAAGAAAACAAAATAGACAAACACCGTTTCCCTTATAAATAGAAAGAACTTGTTTCACAAGAACGAAGCCCTTTCACAAGAGTCCCTTCAAATCTTTGAACAATCGCGACCTGCGCCATCTTTTGGTTCCATGATTCTCAACAACAAGAAAAGAGAGCTTGTCGCCTGATTTCTATTGCTTTCTCAATGAAAACAGTCAATCCATGAGAGAGAAAGGTTACAGCACTTGTTTATCATGGAAGGGATACAGAACAATACACAATCCGATGTAGGCAAAAAACAATTTTTACTTGTAAAGAAAGTATTCAAACTTTGTAAAGAGATATATATTCAAATCAACAAGATGAGTGAAGCCGAGCAAATCGGCGGCCTTTATCTTTCTGCATCTAAATATCTCTAATTTCCATAATAGATTTATTTAGCCGGTTCTTCGTCTGAAAAGGCCAAATACCGAAAGAATAAAGCATTTCATTTTACAAATATTTCTACAAACGACTGACGCACGTATACAGAATCACCGAAAATCTGAGCGTGCGGTGGCGTATCATGACTTGTTCTATCTCGTGAATCGTCGCGTGTTTTGAGTCGGGACGCTTGATAGGTAGCCTGCGAATACGCTCGCGTGTACCGGATGTTCGCAGGCTACGTGACAGGTTTCATGACACGGATGTAGTCGAGGCGCATGTGACATTGGACGCTCGATTTAAGTTCGTAAATCTTCGACTGCACATGTATCGAAATTCAGCTTTGCAAATTGTTTCTCTTGGTTAATTTTCAAGAAAGATTCGATCATGTAGTTGGACTGCGCCCTAACTATATCCCGCTGACAGAAACAAGAAGGGTAGCACCCCAAAGTCCCCAAGGGGCTTGCCCTACCCCATTTCGGATATACCGACGACCGGTTAGCGCAGTGGTAGAGCGCCGGGCTTATGTTCGGGAGGTTGGGAGTTCAAACCCTGGCCGGGCCAACACTCAGGGTCTTTTTCTAATAATTGAGGAGAAGGTGCTGCCTTTGCTCTAACATCTGCAAATGGTTAGACCTTCGCGTCTTCTCGGATAAGGACGTTAAACCGTAGGCCCCGTCTCTCACATACACTACACTAACCGGAACCAGAGGGACGTTAAAGAACCACTAGGACCGTCGGAAGTTGCCCAACCTCAGTGTCACAGAACTCACAATACTAACACACACTCATGTTTATAAAGCTGGTTCTTATAGGATGAGTTATCCATTAATGTAAAGCGCTTTGAGCCGCGAGGATAAAGCGCTATATAAGCACATTATTATTATTATATAAAAAAATAAACATGAGTGAATTTTGAATTTGCGAGTGTGTCGGATATTTCATAACAATTCGTAATATACATGCCGCAACGTTTGCAACCGCATGGCAGAAGATTAAGGTCGTAAGGTATGGGAAAGGTGTCCGCTGCTGCCACACAGGATTGCTGTTAAAAGTTTCCGTGATTCCCCCTCCCCGATATGTAGTGAAAGACGTTTTACAGAAAGATTTCCCCAAAATCAAATGCGCGGGACTTTGACAAACGATGTGACCATGAATATTTTTGAAACGGGAAATTCGCTGTATCTGTAATCTCAGCCGGGACAAAAAAAATCACAAATCAAGATTTTATCAGCTCAAAATCACGACTCTGTAGCATTTCAAAACCGCGACTTTCACGGGTCACGCCATGATTCTTGCACACGAATCACGATGGCCATTTTCTCTGATCAAGAAAACGAAAAAGGTCGATCACGGCTCAAGAAAAACTACCCGGTACGCCGCTGCTTTATCGACAGACATCGACAGGGCATTATGAATAAAACACCAATTGTAATGACTAACTAATCATGAGCTTTTGCCAACTATTATAGGGGGAATTATGAAGTCATAGCGAGTTTGTCGGATGTTCGCGTGGCGGTGGGCGTTTCCGCAAAGTCGAAGTCACAAATACAGCTAATTCAGTGAATATAAAACGTAGTTCGCTGACTTTCAAGCTAGAAACAAAATGCTTGTTTGCGTGCCTCGCACTTTAAAGGCCCGTTTACACGCGCAATTTTTGCTGCAATTTTTGTCGCGCGAGTCGCGGCGATTTTTCTCGCACGTACGCGTCAACTCAAAATCACTAATGTAAACTAGTCGCAACTCGGCGCGATCTGCCGCGATTTTTGTCGCGGAGATTTCAAACATGTTCGAAACTCTTTCCAACTTCATGCGATTTGAAGAAAAGAGAGCACAGAAATCGCACCGGATTTTCATCTCGTTTACACTAGAGAGTGTGGAATTGCAACTCCTCGCGAGAAAAAAGTTTTTGGATTGATCCGTTTTCGGTATCGTTTTCGGCGTTGTAGTGTGGACGATAGCCGTATCCGGAGCAAAAAGTATCCGTTTTCGTTTGAAAACGGAGTAGTATGGGCGGGGTTTTAGACGATACAACAGGGTTTCATGCCACTTTTGTTCTTTTGTTGTGACGACGACGATGACGTAGTGTGGTAAATAAAGGTCCAGACAACGCTAGGCTAATAGATTACACGTAAATAATTACATTAAAGACAGGGGCGGATCCAGAAACTTCAGAAAGGGTGACTAAAAGACATTGGAATTAAATGAGACAAAATTAAATTTTACCATAACAGTTGCTGTTCTCGTAATATGATTGGCTGATTTGCCATGGTAAATAAGAAAGAGTGCAGACAACGCTGATTGCATCAACACGCGTGCGCGCTTCTAAACTAACGGAAGACAGTTCGAATGTGCGTATTTACCACTTTTTACGTCATCACTGTCGTCAAATTTGTTGCTGACACACTCGCCTGCGGCTCGTGAATCTACAACAGTTTGACGACGACGACGTAAAGCGTGGTAAATAAGAGTCCAGACAACGCCGAACCTCTTTCTATTTGTTGATTTTTTCATTCATTAGCATATAAAAGTAAATGTATGAGGAGCTTAGGCGCGCTAAAAAATTAATGAAGCTACGGATTGAATCAGTAGTCGGCATTCCCTCAAAGGAAGCGTTGATTACTATAAGTGGTATAAGTGTCAGTCAGGATTAAGCTCAATTGCAAACGCTGAGACGTCCATGCTTCGCAGTTCCATGCATAAACAAATTACTATTTCATTTTACGCGTACTTTTAAGCAGATGACGGAAAAGAAATGGCAAAGCCCGGGCGCCAAAGTGACAATCGTAGTTTGTAGGTTCGGGGCAACTGCCAAAGATGGGACATCTTTGCAGTTTTGTTACCTAAAGATGCAACATCTTGACAATAACTTGGCCCATACCCAATACCGTATGTCTCTTATGTCCGCTGGAAATGGCATATCTCTCATGTTATTATATAAGGTTCCAGACAACTGCCCAAAGATGAATCATCTTGACAGTCCGTTGCCGAAAGATGCAACATCTTGACAACGCGAGGTCTTTTCCCTAATAAAAAGAACCAAATAAACCCGGCAAAATGGAATTACATTTTTGTCTGGTGCTCGTTTGGTAACAAATCGTTCGTCGTTCTTAGTGCATTGTACAAACTGGCCTGTAGCTTCAGTGCGGAAATCAATTCATTTTCTTGAACAAATTGTGCATGAAACCCGTATGAAAGCTATGAAAATCTAAAAATATAAGAAAGTACTGATCTTAACCGCCACAACGATCCGGAACAGCAATGCTATTTCAGAGCACGCTATAGACATATATACTTCACTGAAAGATTACGTAGAGAATGAGTTCTGCATCTAGCTCTGTTCAAATGCTCTACCAATTCAAATCCTAAATTCCGAGAATGATGAAGGTTTCTTCATTTGAGTATTATTATACTGCGAAGTAAAATCAACTCTGTACATTTTGCGCGCGAAATTGACCGTTGCATGTTTCGCTCAATAAATCAGCGTTTGCAAAAGCCACATTAATAGTAGTAGAGAAAACAATTCCTGACCTTTATACAAATTGAAAGAGACAAAAAACCTTTCCCTTCGAATAACAGTGAGTGTGCCAGGTAAACGTGTCTTCCGTGCCTGGTATTTTTCGAAGTTTAGCAGCAAAATAGCGCGGTAATATAAACATAACAAAGCTGTGCTTAGTATACAACGTTAATACTTCTCTATACTGATCTCCCGGGGAAGTTCTACCACTGCTTGTGACACAGCAGGACTCACGATCAATTCGCTGTTTAGTAAATCGAAGAAAGCTGGCCATCCTTGCACAAGAATGGGTCAGAGCTCTTCCTATGCTTGTTCGAACTACTTTGTTCGAGCGTGCAAAGTACGTAGTTTCCGCTGTGACCTTTGAGGATGCTAATTGATGTTTACCATTTATGTGATATTGTAACGGACCGAGCACGGGTTACAGAGCCTTTGAAAGCCCTGTAATGGCGGCCGAAGCCGCTAAGCCACAACTTGCCACAAGAGCTGGGGGTGAAGATTGGTTTTATTGACGAGCCAGTCACATTTTACATGTCAGGGTGCACCATATAAGGGCAGCATGCCCAAATACGTCCGAAAACGCGGGAAACTACAGAAATGCCCAAAAGCAGCAGTCCCAGTTCGCTACAATATATAGAGGATATTACATGGCCGCGCGTAGATACGAATTTTATCTTCGAGTGTCGGCGTGTCAGGAACATGATTCTTCCAGACACGTTATTGATTGCGTGTCATGGACGTACCTCGTCTCGTGATTTTTCTTGACACGAGAAGTCGGCGTGTCAGGAACATGATTCTTCCAGACACGTTATTGATTGCGTGTCGAGGACGTACCTCGTCTCGTGATTTTTCTTGACACGAGAAGTCGGCGTGTCAGGAACATGATTCTTCCAGACACGTTATTGATTGCGTGTCGAGGACGTACCTCGTCTCGTGATTTTTCTTGACACGAGAAGTCGGCGTGTCAGGAACATGATTCTTCCAGACACGTTATTGATTGCGTGTCATGGACGTACCTCGTCTCGTGATTTTTCTTGGCACGAGAAGTCGGCGTGTCAGGAACATGATTCTTACAGACACGTTATTGATTGCGTGTCATGGACGTTCCTTCTCTCGTGATTTTTCTTGGCACGAGAAGTCGGCGTGTCAGGAACATGATTCTTCCAGACACGTTATTGATTGCGTGTCATGGACGTACCTCGTCTCGTGATTTTCTTGACACGAGAAGTCGGCGACGTCAGGAACATGATTCTTCCAGACACGTTATTGATTGCGTGTCATGGACGTTCCTTCTCTCGTGATTTTTCTTGACACGAGACGTCGGCGTGTCAGGAACATGATTCTTCCAGACACGTTTTGGATTGCGTGTCATGGACGTGCCTCGTCTCGTGATTTTTCTTGACACGAGAAGTCGGAAGTTTCAGGATCATGATACTTCAGGACACGCCGCGTGGTTCGTGTCGGGTATCAATAAATTTAATGACACGTCACGTAGCGCGTATCTCGTACCATGATACTCCAATACACGTGTCGTGCCACATATACTGGGTAAGAAACGTCAAGACACGCCGCGTGTCTGGACACGTACAGGATTTTCCAGTATTTGCCGCGTATCAACGAAAATTTATGAATCAGGAAATGTCGTGATTTCCGTGTTTCACACAGTGATAACAGCAAAAGGCCTGGTTTCCATATAGTCTAATCAGTCGACCGTGAAACAATGGAAATTGGAATTCTTTTGTTTCACGGTTGAATGATACGACAGATAAGACAGATAAGAAACCCGACTGAATGCTTTTCTAGACAGCGCTACAGTCTATAAAATTGCCTCGTTGAATAACAAACTAGAATGTAATTAAATAACAAACATCTGGCAAAATAGGGCCGTGGGACACTTTTTCGAGCTGTTAATGTATCAGTCAATTCCAGCGGTGACCATGCCCCCCCGGGCAACCCCCGTGGATTTTGGTCATTTCTAAAAATAAAACTGAAAATTCCCCGCATCCGGGCTAGCAAAAATGCAAAATACCCCACGGCGGGGAAACACAAAAAGCGGAAAATGTCCCTCCCCCGGGACCAGAAAAAGACGAAGATTTCATCGACACTTCGTGTCACAACAAAAACTTCAACTCCATTTATACTGTCCGAGCATTTCTAATTCGTTTTTAAATGTACTTTAGTTTTCTCGTCTTTGAACGAGTTCTCATTTCACTGAAAGTGAGACAAAATATAAATAAAGACGTGAAACTAAGGTATTAGTACAATATCGGTAGACATTCCTAGGCCATTCGCGGCTGCAAATTGTCCCCGGAATCTCTCAATGCGAAATTTACCTTTATTCTATTTGCAGAGCAACTATTTCGCAGTTATGTAATACTTGACTTTTTGCGAAATTCGACCTCTGTTTATAGTGTCAATTCATTTTATGTTTTTCCACTGAGACGAAATTGCGAAATCTGTTTCTTCTCTATAGAAGAAGTCAACTGCGAAATGTGGAAATGTGTCTTCCCCAAACGTGGTGCATACGGGCCATGCTCTGCATTATATTTTATGTGGCGTTGTTTTCTGTAACTGGGACATTGTAACTGCCAATCGATAGTTATTATAACTGGTGTTGTAGTTCACAAAACCTGACGCGCTTGAGATAAGAAAACCAAATCCCCCCCCCCCCCCCACAATTCCCGACCCCGGGGCCACCAAAATTTTCAAAATTCCCCACCCCAGGGAAGGTAGTGGTGTGCAAATGTACCACGGTGTCCCGGGGGGGGGGGGAGGGGATGGTCACCGCTGGAATTGACTGATACATAACATCTAAAACCAGTTTCTAGACATCCTAAGGATTCCAAAAAAGTATGTCTCGTTACTAGTTCCGGAGACATAAGATGAATGCAATTTCAAACGGTTCGTTTTGATAGTTTTGCATTTGAAACGGCGCGTTTGTATGCAATAAATCCGCGATAACCTCTCCTGTGCCAGTTCTTCTTTGTGTGGGTCACGCAGCGCCCAGGACGCGATGCGTGACCGACACAAAGAATGAGCTGTGCGATACCCTTGAAAGCCTTGTGTTCAACTCTTGTTGAACAGACTAGCGATACCCTTGAAAGCCTTGTGTTGCGACTCTTGATGCCTTTCTTTATTCGTTTCTATTTCTGACAAAGTAAAACAAAATGTCCATCCAAAATGCCCACGAAGAGGAGCGCCGCCTGCTAAATGTTGCTCATCCTCAGTCAGAGGGGACTGCTGAAGGACAAAGTAGATCGCTATGGGAAGACTGCAATTTGAGAAAGGTTCTACGGTTCGTCGCCATGTCAGTGATATACTTTCTGACTTACGCTTGTTTGGCTTTTTTAGCAACTTTCTTCGCTCCAGAGGTAAGCCCTGACTACAAGGACGTCAACTCTTTCAGTTTTGCCGGCAGTCTACAATATTTTTCGCTCCGTTGAAGACGATTTCTCCTGGAGAATTTCAGGAAATTTCGCCATTTGAAGGCAGTCTCAAGATGTTTGAAGTCCTGGGGTTGACGTCCTGTGACTGTGTTTTGCCTGTCGAAGTAAGCCAGCGGAAACGGAAAAGCCAAAGTCAAGTTGCGGAAAGTTTACCAGGGTCCCAGGCTGAAGTTTCCATATTTTCGAACAAAGTTTGAAGTTGTATTTGGGTTATTTCAGGGGTAGTTCGTTTTGCCTCAGTGATCCTAGTCATGCTCTGTTTCTTGCTGAAACTTCTAGCAAGTGTTCAAAGAAACAGAGCAAGACGAGAGTCACTAAGGCAAAACGAACACCACTGAAATAACCAAATACGACTTCAAACTCGGTTCGCAAAAACGAAAACTTCACCCTGGGACCAATTCGTACCCTGGTCCCAGGGTGAATTAAATTCGACAAGAGTAACTTAATGAGAAAGGTTCTAACTGTTCTAGCATTCTAAATGTTTAGCACAAAGGTTGCAAACTCAAAACCTGCCCTCCAAGCCCTCCAATTTGAAAAGAGGTTCTAAGTTTATTGCGATGGGCCTTGTATGGCTTTGCTCCTAAATTGTTGCACTCTCTCGTAGTAACTCCTGACTGTTATCTGACGAATACTACGATTTTCATAATTCTGTGAACGCTGACTTTACATTTCCGAGCGCCAAACTGCGGTTTGGTTTCCGTCAATCAAACCTTTTAAGACAGCCGCATGGACTTGTTTCTTTGGTATTTTATGGTGAAAATTTTATTTTGAAGCCCAGATAGTCATACCCTTGATACAAGAGTCTTCAAGCTTTATTCCTTTACAAAACGCATAAGTTATACGGCAAAAAGTCCGCGTTTTCCAGTAGTTTTGAAGGTGGCAAAATGTCCGTAAAATTCCAAATATTCTTGGATAATCTTCACGTTTTGCCATCTCTGGAAAATATGACATTTTCCGTGGAGTTTTCCTTGCATTTTACGCGTCGTTAAATTCGATGTCATCCCTTACGTATTATGTCGGGTAAATCTTAGATATTCCTAGCGTTTCTTTCGCATTTTCTAGAACACGAATATTCGAAGTGTACCGTCGAGTTTTCCCGGCGTTTGCTTGGAAAGATTACGCGCGTAGTCTAAACATTTTCCTGGTCAGAAAACGCAGGGAAAATTAACCCCGTATAGTAACCCCCTTTGTCGTGTTTTCCTCGCATTTTCTCGAACAGGAATATTCGAAGTATTCCGTCGTGTATTCCTGGCGTGAACTTGGAAAGATTACGCGAATAGTCTAAACATTTTCCTGGTCAGAAAACGCAAGGAAAATTAACCCCGAATAATAACCCCCTTTGGTCGCGTTTTCCTCGCATTTTCTCAACAGGAATATTCGAAGTGTTCCGTCGTGTTTTCCCGGCGTGAACTTGGAAAGATTACGCGAATAGACTAAACATTTTCCTGGTCAGAAAACGCAAGGAAAATTAACCCCGTATAATAACCCCCTTTGGTCGCGTTTTCCTCGCATTTTCTCAACAGGAATATTCGAAGTGTTCCGTCGTGTTTTCCCCGGCGTGAACTTGGAAAGATTACGTGAGTATTCTAAACATTTTCCTGGTCAGAAAACGCAAGGAAAATTAACCCCGTATAATAACCCCTTTGGTCGCGTTTTCCTCGCATTTTCTTGAACATGAATATTCGAAGTGTTCTGCTGACAGGAAGTGACGGACGTGATGTTAGTTGGTTCCACGCTACTTCAAGGTCTCATGACCCCGGAAGTTGTTATTAGCGAATCACAGTTCATGTAAGAAAACATAACACTAGTACTGCCGGGTTTGGACCAATCACAAGCGGTGTTTCATCGACCTGCATTGATTTTCATTGGACCAAACAGTTTTGGCTCTCTTTTCAAATCGTGCTGCTTGCCATAATAATACACCGTTATAAGTAGTCTCAAAAATAACACTATACTCCCTTCCGTCTAAGCTTTCAATATAATGGCGTACAACAACCCCGCTAATTTCGGGTTGACATTTACAAAGCTAAAGGAGATCACAGACGCTGCAAAGATCTAATAGAAATATTAGTCAAATGACGGTGAGAAACAAAAGGGTTCTTGAAGATAGCTAGAACTGAAGCGGTCGGACTGTCCACTGGGAATCATCAGACTAACGAGTTATTAAGAGGCTCGTAGTCATAGCCATGGAAGTCAGGATCAAAAAGACTTTGAAGGCGGCTAAGTTAACCGCCGAGTGGTGAACCGCTCTTGGAAAGAATACAAGCTATCAAGCAATAACGAACTCACGCAAGGTTAGCGTCCTTCAAGCGCAAATCGATGGAAGGTCCGCAGATAATACCAGATTGATCGGTTAGTATGAACATTCTTAACATACTAAAACGTTTGTGCCAGTTTGATTTAATGGAAAAGCTATTAATTTTATCATATTGATACCCTGGGTACCAGAGTCTACAAGCTTCACTCGTTTACAAAACGCATAAGCGTGTCAGTAAATGAGTGAAGCTTCGAGCCTCTGGTAGCCAGGGTATCATTTGATGGCCGCTCTATAAATCTTAGAGCGGTTTTCATCCGCTGTGAAACAAAACTAGTAGTCAGTGTTTAATAGTGTCTACTAGTCATAATTACAAAGGAGAATACAATAAAAATGACTTTCATAGTGTAAAGTAGTGCGTGTTTGTTAGTATCTATTTCACAGTCGGATGAAAACGACTCTAAACACGCTGTGAATTTGCATAAGTGTATCGCATGACTTATCTGCTCTGGAATGTCGAGAATGTCATAGCACCTTGTTGTGCAATTATTTTCCTGCAAAGCGACTTTGTTCTGAAATCTCCAAAAATGTTAGCACCATCATCTGGTTTTCAACAACAAACATCTAATGCTGTGATCATACCTGAGTTGTTTACTGCAGTAGCTAGATTTATTGATTTATGTATTTGTTTTTGTTATAAATGTTAAGAGCGAGTTTCTGTAAATATCAACCAAGTCGGGAAGAGTCGAAAAAATCAAAATTTCCCAAACTTTGCTTCAACATAGTCTATGATGAGGTGTCTTCGGCGCTGAAAGAATTTTTGATTTATTGAAATGTCGGTGAGAAAACCCGGATTTTTCATTTTTTGCCCAAAAAGGGGTGAAAACATGGTAATTTTTGCCCCAATTTAACGTCTCCTTCCAGAACAATCGCAAGTATTTATCAAAATACCAAGATATTTTCTAAAAAGTGCATCATGTCTGCGTTCGTTTTAACTTTTTTGCACTGCAAACATCTGCTACACATACAATATTTTCTGTATTTTTAAATATTTTTGAGAAAGTGCACTTTTACGAAATGTAAAAAAATATCCATATTTGCGACCGAATATCGCCCATGTTGGGACGAGTTCGAACATACAAAAGGTATCATAGAAAAGGGCATTCATTCACCTTTCAGAAAATACAAAAACATTTTTGTGCAATTAAAATGGCGAGCTTCTGCAAACCCTTAAAGATGACGGCCTAATCGCCTAAAATAAGATAGGTTTTCAAAGGTATATATAGAATATTTGTCTATACCACGCATACATTGTACATTTTTGACGAAAAATTACTGAAGTAGCTACTAAATACATTGAATTATAGCAAAACATATTTCATTGTCACGTTTGACTAATTTTACAGCATTTTAGTGATGTTTGTACAAGAAAGGGGAGGGGAGGCCAGTAGGCCACCCACCCCCCTCTGAGGTTTACTGGATAGTGATATTTTCGAGAGGCTTTAGAATTAGGACATCAAATTTTCAGTAGCTGAGATATTTCTACTGCACAACGTTTGTTGGGAAGGTGTCATTTTGTTCCCATGGTAGCGAGTATAACGTCAAAAAATGTCCAGCAATTTCTTTCTCCGCGCAGGCGTTTGATCAAAATGTCCAATATTATTATCGGGTTCAATACTTACTACTTAGCAATAGGTTACGGAGGTTTTCAAGACAAGATACCTTGACGGGATAGAGCACCCTTAATTTGCATAAAAGTCGACAATTTTGTGAATATCTTTTTTCCATTTTTTAATTACTTTAATTGGAAATGGACTACGTTAATCTAATACTAAACAGCAGTTTGACCCAATTCGTTGATTTTTGTAAAAAAAAAATATGGTAAAAATTAACTTCAATGAAATGCTTTTTTGGGTTATAGATACGTGTTTAAATTATATATTTAAGCATGCGGGTTTCTCCAACTCTGTTTGTTAATCATTCTTTGTTTGTGTAAAACAATGTCATTTGAATTGATGCAAACCAAAAATATATCAAACTAACAAATAAAACAGTCCATACATTATTAGGAGCTAGCAGAAACATATAACTTAGTTGAAACATGTAACGGCGAAGCAAGCTGTGGATTATTCGCGGTTTGTTTATGACCATATTTGGTCAATAATGAACTCTCGACTGCTAACCCAAGCAGGTTTTCTCATCATAATATTTCATTTTTCGCTCAAATAAAGTAGAACAACAGTTGTAAGTGATAATATGCTAACATTTAACATCTTGAAGTCTTGCAACAACATTATTTTCAAAATCTGTTCAATTGTTTATTCTTTTATTTTCTACTAACTATGTTTTAATATTCCGCAGCTTGGCACTAAAGCAATGTATGTTCGTTACACGTTTCAACTCACTTATATGTTTCTGGAGCTAGGAAATGCCTATGTGTATCTCCACTTTATTATCCACGGTAAAAAAATATCACCTTCATTTTTTTAGCACCTTCAAAAAATTTCCGTCAATCTTCAAAGAAAAAAAAACATTTCTTCAAACTTGTAAAAATAATTTTAGCGGAGCTTCAGCGGAGCCCCATAGCTACACGCAGAAGATCAAAGCCTTCCTATGTGATCAAAGCCTTCCTATGTGATCGGCAACAGAGAGTCAGAATGGAGGGGAAACTCTCGTCACCTATTTCTCCTCGTGGGGGAATTCCCCAAGGAACTCGTTTGGCACCATTGTTGTTTGCAATTTTGGTAAATAGATTAGCGGAGGAGTGGAATACTCGGTTAAAGTATGTGGATGATGCCACTGTTGTAGAGCTCATCCCCCGTAATTCCCCTAGCTATCTGCCTATCGTCGCCTCTGATATCAATAAGTTTACAGCCCAGCGGAATATGAAGCTAAACGCAAAGAAGTGCAAATAAATGGTTATCGATTTCCTGCAGTACAAGTCGACTATTTTAAGTCCCTTGCTGATTGGCGGCACAGTTATTGAACGTGTTCCGGCGTATAAGTTGCTTGGTGTGCAGATATCTGACGATATGTCTTGGAACTTACATTGTGAGACTGTGTACAAGAAGGCTGTCAAACGTCTTTACGGTTTACGGGTCTTAAAGAAGTCTGGGATGTCTGTAGAGGATCTTGTATCCGTTTACAGTTCCATCGTACGATCCACCATCGAGTACGCTTCTCCTGCTTGGGCAGCGCTTCCCCAGTATTTAAGTTATTTATTAGAGAGTGTACAGAAACAGGCCATGAGGGTTATTTTTCCCGGCATTCCATATGATGAGGCGCTCGAGTTGGCAGGTCTCGACCCGTTATACTTACGGTGAGATGATCCTCGTAAGAACTTTGTAATTAAGTCTAAGAACACTATTCATATTTTACACAAGCCAACGGTGCTTCAGCGCACACACAACTTGAGGTCCGGACTTCAGTCTGTCTAGCCCACACTAGGCGGAACAAATCGGTTTAACAATTTTGTCTCTGTTTAGTATCAAATGTTGAATTTGTAATTTATTATATTTGATTGAATGACCTCTCCTGTAATTCAGGCTCCGCCTGCAATGGGTTTTGAATTAAACGATTGATTGATTGATTGATTGATAGAAGAAGAAGAAGGAAAACAAAAGTGTATATGCATCGACCAGTTTTGTCATGGACTTCCGGTTTGTGCGCTCGTCCGCTCGTCACACAGGCAACCCAACAGTCATCAATGACGTCATCATACGAGAAAAGGTTTATATCTTTGGAAGGAATGAAACAATTTGTGACAGTTGAGATTTTATCTCAATAGTAATTACCGGATTTGTCTTTTATTTATTTCCCTGTAGTAGTTTTTTGTACTTGCGCGCGCACAGGCGATACGGTCAGCTGATTGGCTGAGTTCTAGCACTGGCTGAGTTCTAGCACGTGACTTGCAGTCACAATATATAACAAGCAAAGTTTACAAGCTTTTTGGGGTGCTATGCCAGGCTTTGGTTAGTGTGCTGTGGTGGTATTTTTGAAAGGTTAAGACAAGAAGTTAGATTGTTTTGATTTGTTTTGTGCTAGTAAGAGCGAATTAAGCTAGTGAAGGATTTGTCGGTCTAGTCTGGAAATGTAGTTTCAAGTATCTTATTTACCGCCTGTAATCTCATCGGGAGATGCATATTTTTCTATTCACTTCATCCATTTCCATATTTTGTAAATAAATTCAGTTTCATAGTCCACTTTTTGTGTGCAGTTGTTCTTTCTCTGGCGTAGGGACTCCGGCATCAAACTTCCTGTGTTACAAATTGTTTCCACTTTGATAATATACAGAGGATATTACATGGTCGTGCGTAGATACGAATGTTATCTTCACAACTAGTTTCTTCAGAGTCAAACATATATATTTTCTTCAAAGTCAAAAATGCAAATTCAAAATCTGCTTGGCGCATATTCCGCTGACACAGTTAATGCCAGGGGGCGTGTCTGCCTTTAAGCCAAGTGAGCACTGGCTTACATTCTTTTACAAATTGAAAATACCCGTGTATTTATTTATTTTTCTAGGCTAAAATTAATTGAAGCTATATTTTTGCTAGATCTATTGTTGTTTGGTTTGTGATAGTCATTGCCAACCTGTGAGAAGTTTATTAGGAAATAAGTGCTGAATCAGCAAACTAGAACTCACCGTTTTTGCCCTGTGTTTTGATTATGTTGCAACCAAACTGAAACCTTTTTAGTGGACAACTATTTGACCAGCTTTCCACAAAATCAGCACAAGGGCTGGCAAATATATCCACAAAAATGTCAAATTTTATGCATTTTAAGGTTCTCATTCCCGTCAAGATTTTTTTAAGGATGGCATGATCGAAATTGATTTGAAAACCTCTGTAACTTATTGCTAAGTAGTAAGTCTTAAACCCTGAAAATTGTGATTGAAAGCCAAAGAAGAAAGAAATTGCCGAACATAGTTCTGACCTGAACATTTGATGATGCTCTAACTCGTTACCATGGTAACGAAATGACACCTTCCCAATAAAAATTGTGCGATGGAAACATCAACAGCTACTGAAAATCTGGTGTTCTAATTCAAAAGCCTGTCGAAAACATCGCAAGTAAACCTTAGAGGGGGTGGCCCTCCCCTCCCTCCCTTGCACAAACATCACTAAAATGCTGTAAAATTAGCCAAACGGGATAATAAAAAATGTTTTGCTATAATTCAATGTATTTAATAACTACTTTTGTTATTTTTCGTCAAAGATTTACAAGGCATTGCGTGGTAAAAACAAAATATTCTGCATATACTTAGAATTACTTAAATACTTAGATTATCCGACGGAAATTATGTAAAGAAAATGCGGGAAAACGCGAATTATCCGGCAACATCCTACAGGGATAATGTAGGGAAAACGCGAATTATCCGGCGAAAATCCAACAAGGATAATTTAAGGAAAACGCGAATGTTCTATTTGGGAAAACGTGAGAGGTGATAACTGGAAAACTCAAATGTTCCAGGCGTTTTCCTCAAACAGGAAAAGTCGCATAATGCTGAGTTTTGCCAAGTAGTAAAACGTAACAGGTAAACGGCACGTTTTCTGCCTCGGCAAAATTGACAGGAAATGCATGGGAAAACGCGCGTTTTTCAGATGGATAAATAGAGGAAAACGCCAAGATTATGTTACGTTTTTAGCGAATTTTCTTCGCATTATCCGAACGGAAAATGCGGACTTTTTTGCCGAGGGAAGCGAGGAGCTTCTGCTGTTTCTGGCCTCACGGCCTCCAGTCACGCGTGATTTCAAATGTCTTTGTCTCAGCTGTCAAAGTTTGATGGTTTGATGTCTGCTAGATACGCTTCGGCACAGCTTTACACAGTCTGATAGAACACGACAATAGTCAATCTTTTCGTGGCTTCTTGGCTTACTACTATTTGCGTCCATCAAAACCTGCAGTTTCTCTAAACTGTCGTTGGCTCAAAAACCTCCACTGAGCATTCCTCAGTACGTCTGTTTGCCCCAGGATAGGGGGAGTGGGGCATCCCTGCAAAAGTTTCCCACCCTTTGGTGTCAGTATAGGCAATACTATATATTTGACCGACGACCGGTTAGCGCAGTGGTATAGCGCCGGGCTTATGTGCGGGAGTTCAAACCCCGGCCGGGCCAACACTCAGGGTCTTTTTCTAATAATTGAGGAGAAGGTGCTGCCTTTGCTCTAACATCTGCAAATGCTTAGGTCCCGTCTCTCACACGCACTACACTAACCTGAACCAGAGGGACGTTAAAGAACCACGAGGACGTCGGAAGTTGTCCATCCTTAGTGCAGGGCTTACAACTTACTAACCCATTACACTGACCAAGGAACCTCGTAATTGGAGCCTCGCTCTGTGTGGATTTCTCGGCCCTCCCGGTAACCCAAATCCCGTTTTCCCGGCCTAAAAAAAGGCGAATCCCGTCACCCGTTTTACCCCTTCAGGACCCTGTTATTACCATGTGGGAAATTTGGCCCCTTATTAGGAAGGTCTGTAAGTATTTTTCCTCATATCTTATCCAAACAAGCGGACAATTCACCAAAACTTGCAGATACTCGAGAAACATCGTTCTCTTGGCCGCCATTTTGTTTTTGTTCCCGGCCGAGATAGTCCAGATGTCAAGAGCCAAATTTTTCCAGAATTGTGCGTTTTTTGATAAAAGCACGAAACTTCCCAGGTTTGTAGACCTATGGGGCCTTAGTAATCCTGGATATAGAGCCATCCCTGAAAACGCCTCTAATGGGAATAAACCGGTTTTTACGAAAAATGCTGAGTCAGCATTTTCTGCCCATACATTCTCACTAGCTATTGCTATCATTTCAATGCTTCGTCAGTTCCAATATTATTCGTTCAATACAAAACAATGCTCTAGAATATTTTGCGATAAAAAATACCCGGCAACGAGGTTGATCATAAAATTATTGAACAAAAAAACACTTTAACTCTAACCTAACAGTAATTTTACTCGTGTAATAATACATGTATAATACGCACCCCGCATTTTGATCTCATTTAAAAGCACAGGAAACAGATTAAAAGTAATTTAGTATAATATGACCAGTTAACTGATATTTAAATATTTAAACTGACGAAAAACTATCGATCATTTTAGGTTAGAAATAGTTTGTTTTTGCTCTCTTATCACTTTTCTTGGAGAATGCACACTCTGTCGCAATGGTGCCGACTGCGTCACGGTATGAATGTCCTGAATATCTAAACCCCTTGGACAATTGCGATCGAACGCATCAATTAGGAGATTCAGGCTAAAAAGAAATTGTTGGTTAGGTGCCATCGATGTTTGCGTTGGATCATGTCAACTACGCATGGTGGTTGTCAGTTCACCACGAGACATGGTTAAAATCACTAAAGGATACCCATCAAAAGGTATATACGAGTATCTGGTGCGTTTGTAGTTAATAAGACCGCGAATGTGTTCTATTGCTATTGCTCTATTGCTCTCGATCGTGCTTACGAGCAGGAAAATTCCTCTATTTCAAGATGGCGGAGTAGTTGGTTAGATCGATGTCTTAAGCGAAAAAAGCTACATGTTTCTATCAAGTTCCCACTAAAGTTAGCCTGCGAAAGCGGATACCACTCAGCGATCGCCGAAAGAGACTACCACAAAGAGCTCAAGCCAAACATTCCATACTGATGACGTATTTTGATCCAATCTGGACGAAAGTATTCCGCGGCCAATGTGACTGTGATATCTAATTTTTATAGCACACAAAGTATATTATAGTAACGAATTCAAATAAGACGAAAAAATATGCAACAAAGTTAACTTGGTGGCGACGTAATTATTTTGACCAGATTTGGGTCAAACTACGGCATCAGCAGTATGGAATGTTTGGTTTGAGCGCGCAGACGCCTCTTTGTGGGAGTCTCTTTCGACGAGCGTTAGGTGGTGTCGGCTTTCGCAGGTTACCCTAAAGTTACCTTAACGAAGTAATCTCAGAGTTGGACGAAGATTGCTCGCTGTTTTCACGGCTATTACATGCCAGACGCGTGATGGAGATCTCCCAAAAACGTTTTCCGGCATGAGAATCAGCCTTGTCCCTCATCGCTACCGCAGCAAGGCAAACTCGGACAAAAGTGTTTAGCGAATGCGTCCGTAACCCGTACAGAAAGTCCAAAAGTGGATGTAAAAATCTTTGACGGGGCTGTGGTAGTTCAAATGCTCAATTCTAAGACAGAACAAACATTCAGAGAATACGTTCAAACAGTGTTCCTGCCTTATGTAAATGCTCAGCTACTTTCTGTTTCGAGAATAGAAATTTGGGATACACACAGGGAAGAAAGTCTGGAGACAAGCGCAGGGAAAAGAAAGCTGGAGCACGGCTTGGCGCGCTAGATGTGAAGATCCCGCCGAACTGGAAGAGTTCCTGAGGGTCAACGATATTAAGACAGATCTATTTAGGCTCCTTTGCTGATGATGTATTGCTCCTGATACAGGAAAAGAAATCTGCAGCACCCTGTCCAAAGGCAAGCAGGTAGTTAGTAATACCACGAGAGGGAAGGCCTGCGGTCATGTAGTCATGAAAAGGCCAACTCGAGACTTTTCATGCATGTATTCGATGCTGCTCAAGGGCACAAGCGGGTCATGAAAAGGAAAAAAAAACTGGCAGGTACGAAACGCAGGTCACAGGTCACAGGTCACATCCCTCCCGCCCGCGCCCGTTGAAGATCGCATTCAACCTTTTCGTCTCAATGGACACATGTGGGATGTGGATGTGCGTGAACCGCTGACTTGACGATTTTCTATCTTTTTCACATGCCATTGTTCTTCCTTGAGTGTTCCTGGTACGACTCTCCGTCGGTTAACCGTTCAGAACAAATCTGTCCAATAGACGCGCAAATTTTCCCTTCTAATAATGGTGTTTTAGAAAAAGGAAAATCTGACCGCGCGTTCGGGGAATGTAAAACTGTTCTCATGACGGATGTTTTGCTATCAGTTATCGCTATTTATAGTGATCGCTTAGATTACTTCTTAACTGCGTCATTTACTCGTTTACCATTCATCTTTACCATTCATCTTTACCATTCGCCTTTTGGATGAGACAATAAACCGGGTCCTGTCTCGCCGTATTACTCTATCCAGAAGTACGTTAAAGAACCACCCTCAGTGTCTGTGCTTATGACCGCTTGGCTGCCAGTGGCGCCGTTGAGACCCAGCGTAATTCTTGCTTACGAACTGCTAGTCTGGGGAGTCGGTCTCAAACATTTACATTTTTTTATTCATACACCGCCAGTCCACTTAGGGCATTGGCAGGCAACCATACCGCTTTTTTCGTTCAATTTGGAATATACTGCATTTGTTTTTTTTTTCAAAAAGCTCTCGGACTCACTGTCGACAGTTCAATACAAATTGAATGGGAAAGTCGTATGTCTCGAACCCAGAGCTCCCGGCTCGTAACCTCGCGGGGGAGGCTCTGGTGACAGCCACTGACGCATGCGCGTGATTTGATACAGTGTCGTTGAGAGAAACAACTTTCTGCGCATGCCTCAACATTCAAAATGGGCCAATCAGCGACGGCCCTCAAATGGATGTCCCCAGAGCCTCCCTTGCAAGCAGACGAGCCGGGGGAGCTCTAGGTACGAGAATGATGTCGACGACCGGTTAGCGCAGTGGTAGAGCGCCGGGCTTATGTTCGGGAGGTTGGGAGTTCAAACCCTGGCCGGGCCAACACTCAGGGTCTTTTTCTAATAATTGAGGAGAAGGTGCTGCCTTTGCTCTAACATCTGCAAATGGTTAGACCTTCGCGTCTTCTCGGATAAGGACGTTAAACCGTAGGCCCCGTCTCTCACATACACTACACTAACCGGAACCAGAGGGACGTTAAAGAACCACTAGGACCGTCGGAAGTTGCCCAACCTCAGTGTCACAGAACTCACAATACTAACACACACTCATGTTTATAAAGCTGGTTCTTATAGGATGAGTTATCCATTAATGTAAAGCGCTTTGAGCCGCGAGGATAAAGCGCTATATAAGCACGTTATTATTATTATTATTATTATGTTACACAAATGCCGTTCGATGAGGTGTTTCCATATAGTAAATGGGCCGATTAATTGCGGCTGCAGCACAATAATCGCACCAGGCATCAAGGAAAAACTCTGGAAGAATGGAAAAAGTGCGCATGGAAAAGTATGGAAAAGTAACATTTTTCTATATCAGAATTAATATTATAATTTTAATTACATTTTTGAATATTGTAAATCTTAGATATATTGTATACCGTAATAGAATAAATGCAAAGCACTCGAACAAGTAAGATGACATGCGTACACAAAAATAGAAAATCATCAAGTCTGCGGTTCACTCACATCCACATCCCACATGTGTCCATTGACACGAAAAGGCTGAATGCGATCTTCAACGAGCATGGGCGGGAGGGATGTGACCTGTGACCTGTTGTGACCTGTGAACTGTGACCTGCGTTTTGTACCTGCCGGAAAACAACACAAATGTAGCTTTGATACATGGCTAGCTTTTGATACATGGGAAACACTTCAGATAGTACCCGTAGTTCACCAGATCAACCATGTATTGACATATTCATTCCTGCTAGTGCTGTTCTCGTTGGCTGTTTTAGGTTTTATCACTCTTCAGACACGGATGTTGAACATTTAGAAATTCTAAAGATCCAAGATGGCCGCCAAGACAATTGTAGCTCTATTGCTGGTTACCATGGAAACTTGACACAACCAGGAAAACCAGGAGCACCTGACACAACCATATTTAAAGATTTATTGAGTAATTAAATCACTGAATGTTTGAATTTGAAGACGATACGATGGGAATTTCAGAAGTTATGAAGAAATACCTCGTCAGTTGACCTGAATAAGATAAAGGGTTTAGGGGAAGTTTTTCACCGAGCCTGATCGCCCAAATTTGCTTTAGTTGTAGTCCAACCGAGTAACAAATATTCAGAACGTCTGTTGTTTGTTGTTAGAAATAATTCTAGAAATCAAAAGAGGTTCTAACATTTGCATTTCGAAGTAATAGTGTTCAGCATAAAAAGTGGTTTATTCCCGTTAGAGGAGTTTTCAGAGATGGCTCTATATCCAGAACTACTAAGGGCCCATAGGTCTACAAACCTGGGATGTTTCATGCTTTTATCAAAAAACGCACAGTTCATCCTCTTAACATCCTGACTAAGAGGCCTGAGATGAGAGTTGAACACCACAGGCAGCCCGCGCGGATTTGAATAAAAATGACAGAATTAATTATTATATGACTAATTTTTATAGGCACGTGAGCGAGGGGTCAGCGACACCGTCATTGGGTTCATATTTGGTATGTACCCTCTCGTGGCCTTCATGACTTCAATGGTGTATGGGGCGATACTCGTAAGTTTATGTTTTCTACGGCGGTTTCACAGGGAATTTCTGTAAAAACCCATCCATGGGAAAAGCTGAATTTCCCAAGGCACACGCATGGGAAGTATTCGGAATTCACATGAATAGCCACGGGAAATCCGAACACTTCCCATTCTTCTACAATGAAATTCAGCTTTACCAATGGATAGATATATAGCCCAGAATATTTTGCATTTAGTGTATAACACATTTGTGCATGTCTTCGCGATTGACCTCACAGTTCTAAAATATGCAATATCATCTTTGTCTACGATGACCGGGATTTTATTTTTAGCAATTTTACCGAAATACCGAGGCCCCAGGAATCCCTACGCCCCCTGTTTAGCCCGATTTTTGGCTGTCAATCAAACCATAACGCTGGATTAGGCAGCTTCAGTGGGGTCGAAATTGATTGCCATATCAACCAAAAATGGGTTTAAGCTATCTTTTGTCTTCCTTGCCTCGAATTTCTAACTTTCGACTGATTCAAGAAAATTCACATTACAATTTTCTTGCGTAAAACCACCAATCGCAAACAGTGAATTTTGAGGTCGCGTAGCAATGCATACGGTGGTAAGCGGTACCATTCTTAACAGAACGTACAGCAACTGCTCCATATTAGCTTTTGCTTTGGGGTATGTACAGCCCCTGAGGGGACTCCCATATGTTTTGGTCGGGGATGATCGTCGTATCTTTTAGGGGTTAAAATCACGGGTTTTGGTCTCTATTAGGGGTAACCGTGTTTAGGGCTCACACTCGTTACGAACCACGTTAATGAGGAAACTTAGTTCGATTCTGCGCACTAGGTTCAAGCACCAATTTAATTGATTCAGTAGACAAATTAGTATTCAGCTTGAGAAGGCAGACTTAAACGAAACATAGCAACACGAGTGGGAGCATTTGTTTTTCCCTTTATATTTCACTGTAAGGGAAAGAATGGCGCCCCCTTATTAGTCAGACATTATGATCAAAGTTGACAAAATCCCATACAGTGGACGGTTTAAGGATCGAGTATTTGTAGGAATGAATAATTTTGCCTCAAAGCGTTGCTATGCAAATCGGGGTTATCTTGAAAACCTTCAACGCGCGTGCAAACTTCTCCCTCAATTTATGACTAACTCGGCATTTTCCCAACGAAACGAAGCCTCACACAATTTGTAACAATGTTTCCTTGAGATAATGTGCTATAACGAATTTTAATCCGGTACGGTTTTAACATATTATTCCACAAGTTTTGATACCCACTTTGTCTCAAATTTCCACATGAATAGGCTCATATATTGCCGTGTTGTTGCTCCATAACATTGCTTTATAAATTTGAAAACATTATTATGTTTGCCTCTAAAAAACATGTATCTAGCTGGAAATATAATCAGAAAGTAACCTGCTTATTTGTGCTCGGGATTTGGGGTTTCTTTTGTAATATATACACTGCAAATGCGGCACTTCGGTCGAGAATCCTATACGCGCGCCTTGATTCAATTGAACATACACAATTAAACATAAACATTCAAAATGCGCACTCCATTCAGATATTATAAATCCATTCAGATATGGACAATAAATTCAATTTGAAAATAATTTTACATTTAAAAAGTAATCTTGCTCAATAATTCTAAAGAATGAAAACAGTCTATGTGCTTAAACCTAAATTATAAAATAATGATAATAATAAGAATGATAACTATAACCAGCAAAGCTAGCTAACGTAGTAAAACTAGATTCGTTGTTGTTTTCTAGATAAAAAGTATAACAATTAATAAGGGATATTTGAAAGATTGTCTCAAAGGCGATGGCGATGAAATTAGTTGTTTATGTTATATACCACAAGACCTACCAGTCCCTCTACCATTTTCTACGCCTGTCATTCGTGGAAATTCAAAAGTGGCAGTTGAATTTTCCCAAAGAACATGCCCAATGATTCACGATAGAAAGTACATGGCCACGATAAAGACGGCAAGTTGGATTGTGTTGGAAGTTTTTTGAGGTGCGAATTTTGCCGCTGAGTCTAGAGGGGAAACCAGTTCTACAGAATCTGTGAAAATCACCCATATCCTGGTCTGGTTAAAAAACATAAATATCGCAACATGGTTGCAAAGAAATCTTTGAAAAATAATACGCACAAATCTATTCCCTTTCCTGGTGTGGGAAATGACCTAACCCCCACCCCACCCCAAACATAGGCTTCATACTCTCGTCTTCTACGTCGGTCCACATGGGAATTCGCAGTCGAACTTTACCAAAGAACAGTCCCAATAAACTAATAAACTAACTAGGAACTTCAAGTTCTTGCATCACATCCTTATAAAATACTTTTAAACAAAACATGTTCCAGACGTGAAAACCTTGTGATTCCCAGTTTTTTCTCTGTTCCATGAAAAGAGGAGAGGAAAGAAAAAAACTAAAAAGAAGCTTTTCGTGTCAATACCTAAATGGTCGTTCATCTTCCTACGGCAGGGGCCGCGACTAGAGAAAGACTCCGGGTTTATTAAGTTGGGAACCCCAAGCCCTTCAAATCGGATTAATCTTAATGCTTGCAGCCTATGAGGAACAACTACAGAATGTAGGATAGAGGGGATGGGAACGTAGCACTCCATCTCAGCAGGTCATGATAGAAACTATAGGTACTAATCACGCTAGCTGAAAATTGATATTGAAGCACACGTAGGTGTATTGCATGGTACACATGTTTAACTGCAAGAATCATGTCTTAACTACAAATTTCAAAACTATCGCCATCTATACCAAATGGAGTTTCATCAGTCCAACTACTCCCTCAGGCTATATTCGCTATGTAATGCTTCCTTGTGTACATTGCTCACCAGCTCACAGATATTACGCAGCATGTACACATGTGATGTAAGAACCAAACCAATAACTATTTTTAAACTCTTATCCTGTAAAATGGCCTCTTAGTACAATCACCAGGGGCGTAGCTACCAATACACAAAGTACGCAACTGCGTACTATTAACATTTTCACTTTGATATACTACTCTCTTGCTACGCCCCTGACGACCAAGATCCAGAAAACGTGCGTGCACTACAAAACGCCATAGCATTGTGGACAGGGCTGTATTCCTGTATCTTTGGTTGGAGACAAACCAATTCAACAATCGACATGGCTGACTCAACAAATGATGAATGAAGTTGAATCAGATCAGTGTTCAAACGGTTTTGCCCCAGCCTTATCCACCTTTTTTGTGTGTTTCCATGGTGATCGTCTTGAATTCTTTTCCGAAGCCATGTAAAGAGGAAAATAACGCATTTTAGCTCCATTTAGAGAATTGAATTCTAGTGCGGATTTTAAGAAATGGCGAAATAGGAACGTTGAGGGGTTTTCTGAGAACACAAAATTTGGCTTAGTGTACCAGGCCAATAACAGTAGCTAGCGAAATAAAATAAAACGATATAAATTGTGTGACATTGGCAGTTTGCCCATATCTGAATGGATTTATTTAGAGCTCGCATTTTGAGTGTTATGTTTATTGTGTATGAATTGTGTATGTACCGAGAGTGCCGCATTTGCAGTCTAAATATTACAAAAGAAACCCCAAATCCCGAGCACAAATAAGCAGGTTACTTTCTGATTATATTTCCAACTAGATACATGTTTTTTAGAGGCAAACATAGTAATGTTTTAAATTTATCAAGCAATATTATGGAGTAACAACATAGCAATGAGCCTATTCATGTGGAACTTTTGAGACAAAGTGGGTATCAAAACTTGTGGAATAATATGTTAAAACCGTACCGGATTAAAATTCGTTGTAGCACATTATCTCAAGGAAACATTGTTACAAATTGTGTGAGGCTTCGTTTCGTTGGAAAAATGCCGAGTTAGTCATAAATTGAGGGAGAAGTTTGCACGCGCGTTGAAGGTTTTCAAGATAACCCCGATTTGCATAGCAACGCTTTGAGCAAAATTATTCATTCCTACAAATACTCGATCCTTAAACCGTCCACTGCATGGGATATTGTCAACTTTGATCATAATGTCTGACTAATAAGGGGGCGCCATTCTTTCCCTTACAGTGAAATATAAAGGGAAAAACAAATGCTCCCACTCGTGTTGCTATGTTTCGTTTAAGTCTGCCTTCAAGTTGAATACTAATTTGTCTCCTGATTCAATTAAATTGGTGCTTGGACGTAGTGCGCAGAATCGAACTAAGTTTCCTCATTAACGTGGTTCGTAACGAGTGTGGGGCTCTAAACACGGCGGCAGACCGTCAAGAAAGAGAGAGCACTTGTTGACAAGACGATAAATTAGATAAAATACGGCAGCATCTCAATCAAAGACGGACATTTCTTATGGGTATCTTTTAGAGTAAAACATTATTTTTTTACCACGTCCTTTTTTGGTATCTTTCACGGGTGAAACTGAAAAATCTCGACATAGTTCCCCGACCAAAAAACATGGGTCCCCCCCCCCCCCCTCCCGAGATGTAGACTTCTGGGGATCAAATATTCGATCGAGGAGAAACTTTCATCATGATCTACAAAAGCCAATCAGAACACAGAATTAGCGCGATTTCGTTTCACGAAAATCACGAAAAATTTCGAAGTAATTGCAGATTGAATTTGTTCTAGATTCCGATCTTGGGCGCCAGATTTGTACTCCTCGCGGGCCTTTTTCTTAACGGCAGCGCACATCTCATACTTGCGTGAGTATTTATTTGTTACTCTTGGTTTCTTAATTGATTAGGAAAGAGGTCAAAACACTTGTACTCGACTGGTACCCAATTTGTTCAGGGGAGGTGGTGGGTACCGGCATATACCCCCTTAGGTACCCAATACCCCTTTTTAATATCTATTTTATTTAAGGAGATACTTGTTCCTAAAATTTAGCTCTGAGAGGTAGGTGGCTCTGGGCCTTCCCCCTCCCTCCCCCACTCCCCCCTCCAAATTGGGTACCAAAAACGTGCGGATGTTTTTACTTATTCCCTTATTAAAGGAAATCCGCCAAGAAATCGAGTAATTTTGACACAAAGTTAAACAATGTTTAGAGGAAAGGAATTGACCGAGAAATTCCCAAGGAAACCTGAGAAATAATTTTTCAAAGTTTGTGGAGGAATGTTGTTGGTTGTTGATGTTCATTTAGTGGTGCTTCAACCTATATACATTGTATGGATTTGGACAAATTTCAGGATTCATTTTCGATGTTTGGTGTTGTATACGAAATGGGTAATTAGATCAGATATCAAAAACGTTAACAGTAAGACTACACTATGATGTAAATTATTTTGTTCGCTTCCAATCATTACTCGATTTTCAAATGGATCACGCCTTTTAAGGAGCTCTCGCACGCTTGCTGGCCACTTCTCTGACAAGAAAATAGCTCAAATCGCAATCCACTTCCATCCTCTTGATAACAGGTCAAACCAGCCTAGAATTGCATTTGTCTAAACATTTGAAAGGTTTTTCTATTAATCTGGAGGATTATTTCGATTACTACGGGCAAATGTACATGTGTTTTCAGTTACAATTTTACTTATTTTATGTCCATGAGCCCCTTTAAGTTAAAAGTATAATTAACAGGTCCGATATTGGGACCATATGGTTGCCAATGGCGACCAGATTTAGCGTCCGCAGTGCCATTGCGATGCTGATTTCTACAATGTTTATTTTCAGAGATCAGATGACATTTTAAATCACGGCAATTACTTTTCGCGAAAAATTCAAAATGTTGATTCATTTACTCCTGTGCCTTACAGGAAGCCAACCACTGGTGATGGAGGCTCCTGTTGATGGGCTCCCTGTGCTTCGGACGCCCACCAATAGGTGATGGAGGCTCCTGTTGATGGGCTCCCTGTGCTTCGGACGCCCACCAATAGGTGATGGAGGCTCCTGTTGATGGGCTCCCTGTGCTTCGGACGCCCACCAATAGGTGATGGAGGCTCCTGTTGATGGGCTCCCTGTGCTTCGGACGCCCACCAATAGGTGATGGAGGCTCCTGTTGATGGGCTCCCTGTGCGTCGAACGCCCACCAATAGGTGATGGAGGCTCCTGTTGATGGGCTCCCTGTGCTTCAACCTAGACTATCTGTATATGTATAACTGTAACTGAGCCCTTCTGAAAAAAAAATGAAATTCTTTGACTCAGGTTCGTGACGGTGTTGCCGAAAGGAACGGTGTTCGCTGTTGTCTGTTTCCTCGTCCGTACGGCAAGTGCATTAGGCGGGTCTGCTTGCGAGAATGCTGTGTTGGCTATCATGTTAGGAGAGTACAGGAATAATATCTCCACTCTCATGGTAAGTTCATGAGGGTCACATATCACAGGGAGGGTCACATATCTGCAGAACTCCAACCATGGGAAAATCTGGATTTCCCATGGTAGAAGAATGGGAAGTGTTCGGATTTCCCATGGCTATCCATGTGAATTCCGAACACTTCCCATACGTGTGCCTTGGGAAATAGAGCGTTTTCCCACGGATGTTTCTGCAGAAATTCCCTGTGTATGAGCCCCCTAGGTATACGCGCAGATTTTCAGCGTGACACGTGTTCTTCTATAACGCCGCGGAATGAGCAGAATATAGCACAGATCACAGATCACAAAAATGCGAAAAACACTGAAAAAATTCCCTAGGCTAGATAAAATGTCTTGCGTAGAATGTTTTTCGTTAAGGTTGCTCTAACCGGTGAGACGTTTCATTTGATGTATTTGGTAACCATGTCAACGGGTTGCGTGACTTGTAAGAGCGTGACAAAGACACAATTTTCTTTCAGGTCTCTGCATTCGTCGGGGGTCATACCAATGGTTTCCCAATAGGTCTACCAATGGTTTCCAACGAGGCGTGCTGGCCAAGTTATCCTCATTTTAAGTAAATGAGAGGTATCAAATTACATCATCACAAATATAGCTATTCGAAAAAACGTTTCCTGGCAGCCTCGTTAGATCAATAATCTACATGCACTAGATAACAAACATCATCACACACTCAGGTGAACGATTTAACTTATCCCCATCGAATGCAGAGGCCATTTTCCAAGAAATTAAATTTAAGGTCAGAGGTCATACATTTGTTGCCATAGAGACCAACATTGGTGAAAATGATTGAGAATGACCAGGTGTTGAAATAAAAATGGATTGGATCCCTCAGAGGCATTGGTTTAGAGATAGACTACCCCCCTCTTTTTTACGACCGCCATTTTGGATTTGGCTTTCACCCAGGCCTTAAGTTACCTGAGTTCAGTTTACTTGCTGCAAGTCTATAGAGAGTCGGTTATTGTGTGGTATTGTTACCAATTCTATTTAAAAAAACCATACTCTATGGAGTTGTTCCGCGTAAGAACGTTAGAGATGTAAATGAGGCGAGCCTTTTGTTTCCGGTTGACCAGAATCAATTGGAAACAAAAGGCTCGCTTCATTTGCATCTCTAACATTCTTACGCGGAACAACTCCTATATATTCGTGATTTTTTAACGTTCCTCTGGTTATGGTTAGTGTACTAACAGTGCACGCATAACCACTAAGTACGTTCTTCGTCCCTGTGTCTGCTCTATCTGTATCTCTATCTTCACAGGGAGTGATGGAAATATTCGGAGGCTGCGCAAGTATGATCGGCCCAGTAATAGGAGGAGGGTTATATACGGTAAAAATATCTACTAGTTTCCCACCAGACAGTACTACATCTTTCGGTCCTTTCGATTTTTCAACTCGCCGCCGCACAGATGACGTCACTAATTAGAAATACACGTTTCTCCCATTTCCTCAGTTTTCTCTCTAAAGAACGATACAAAATGAATTGGTAAACTGGTACTTCCACTCATTATAGAAGAGCTTGTATGTACTCCTACCCTGGCTCGTATTACGAGCGCGATCCTTCTGAATGGGATTTCAGAGGGATTGTTGTCTGAGTCTCGTGATATAATTTTAGAATCTGTGCGCAGCGCTATTAATCGTATGAACACCTTTATATTTACCAAGTGATGAGTGGGTGATGTACCACCACTTGATTAACATTTGTGTGCTAAGACTTCGTTAGAATGGAGCAAAACAATGTAGCTCTCCAAACTCTCAAAGTTAAAGAGCCAAGGTCAGCCACTCCTTTGTTATTGTTAAAAAAAGTAAAAGTAAAGTAACCGTGCTTATATAGCGCTTATCCGCGCGGCTCAAAGCGCTTTACATTAACGGATAACTCATCCAATAGAATTGTTTTCGTTCGATATAAGATAACGAATAGACCTCTTTACCTTGGGCGTAACGTTGTCCAATTTCAGATCACGCGGCACTCAAATACTGATTTCGTAGTACATGATGAAGAACGTTTTGTTATTCTTTCCAGATTGGTGGTTTTAAGGTTCCTTTTCTTAGTATGGGATCCGTGCTTCTGCTCTTCATTCCAGTTGTATGGGGTGTACTGCCAAGAACAGGTAATATATAGATTTAGCCACTGGCTAAAAGCGGAGCTCCCGGTACATATTTTTCTGTATGAGGGTGCGTTTACCTATTTCTTGGGCCGTTGCTAGGGAAAATTAATATATAGATTTAGCCACTGGCTAAAAGCGGAGCTCCTGGTTATAAAATTTTCTGTGTGAATAGGCCTTTTGCATGGAACGGTCACGTGACTGTTTGGTGCCTAGCGACGCCATGTTGAATAGCAAACAAGTAAAAAGTACTCGTCAAATCCCACTGTAGTGGTCTATAAATCAATGCTTTTCTGGTTGGTTGAAGGGCGGAGCTACGTATGGTGAAAGGGACAATTACCTTGTGTCTGCTGAATCAGGGTCTACACTTCAAGTGTAATCTGTCGCTAGCTGAGCTTTCAAAGCCTCGTTGGAGGTCTAGACACTCCCATTCAGTACCTTATAATATTCCTTATGCCAGGGCGTACATTTTTAAACTTAGTTTTTTTTCTACGTGCAATACGGCTGTGGAAGAGTCTAATATACCATTGCTCTTCGCAATAATATGGCGGCCTTTGAGGCGGCAGTACAAAGTCTGTACATCGCAATTACAAAATAATGCGCTGTGCAAATTATATATCATATGAGAGGTTGCACTATTAAAGCATGAAGTGAAGACACACACCTTTTTGAGCCCACTCAACGGTATTGCTGGCCTGGTTGTCAAATCCCACATGCAGAATTCTCTGACATTGCGCGTTTTCCCTGCCTTTTCCAGGTGAGTCAGATCGGCTACTGGAAGAGTTTTAACACCACCTCTTTTAAACGAAAGGAAGTGGCGCTGGGTGCTTACACTGGAAAAACGGACTGGAAAAACGGACTGGTCAAATTACTGCGATTTTCATAATAATAACAGTGAAATTTTGATATAGCGCCATTTCTACTAAAAATTCTCTGACATTGCGCGTTTTCCCTGCCTTTTCCAGGTGAGTCAGATCCCTACTGGAAGAGTTTTAACACCACCTCATTTAAACGAAGGGAAGTGGCGCTGGGTGCTAACACTGGAAAAACGGACTGGTCAAATTACTGCGATTTTCATAATAATAACAGTAAAATTTTGATATAGCGCCATTTCTACTAAAAATCCAATAGCGCTTTACAATAATTGTTCTAACTTAAATAAAATTAAATCAACTAAAACTAGCGGTTTCAAATGAAAGTAAAATGCTGCGAGCGCGATTTTATTTTTAAAAACTGTAAGCGGCTGCTTCTTGTTGGCGTAGAAATGATATATTCTCGTTGATTGATTGTTGCCTATTGTTGCCGTGTTTTACTGCATTTTGGGCCTTTCAAGTAGAATCTGAAACCATTGCCACAAAGGTCGGAGACGTTTGCTTTGGCAAACAGCTTAACAGGAATTTGGGAATTACAAATAAACATTTGTATATACCGACTGTAGAGCTGTTCGCAAAAATTACATTTCACTGCAGGTCTTCAGCTATTCGAACAGGAGGACCAGGAGACATGAACCAGATAATCTGATGCACTTTGGCACGCGACTGCAACTGCACATAAACAAATACTGATTAAAACCCAACTTAATCGTGAAAATAGCGCTTCTCTTGCAAAGCACAACACAGATTTGTTGTGACATAAATACTCTTAATTCGTCAATATGAGTGAGTAATCTATTTATATTAAGACAGGCAATTAGCAACCCTTTGCTGGGTATAATAATAGAATCATGCACTGACTTACCAGACATATCGTTTACCTGCGACTCGGAATCAATATCGGGCTCACAGGCGGCAATCTTCTAGTTAATATCCCCCCTTACAGATTTGATAAAATTTCTTGCTAGTTGCTTTGTACCATCTTGGTTCAAGTGAAGTCCGCTAGCGTTTAACATTGCTCTAGTAATATTGCTGTTGTCAATGAACTCCCATTCGTTTTGCCGACAAAACGATCTTAGAATTTGTTGGCTTCAGGGACTTTTTCCTGGACTTGAGGCTTGTCTTTCCGTGTTGTAATGGCCGATATCGATATCTTGGGGTTAGAAGTACTAACTTCTTGAGCCAAATCTACAATTGGTTCAAGGCAAAGGCTCAAAGCAAGAACGAATGGCCAGAAGAGTGTCAATATAGAGGGGAAAGAGATTTCGCAAGTAGATTCGACTAAATCCCTAGGGCTATATATAGACAAAAATCTGACTTGGGGCAAGCATATTTCAGAAATATGCAAGAAGATATCCTCTGGCATCGGTGCACTAAAACGCGTAAGACCGTTTATTTCAGCAGGCACCGCAGCCGATATTTTTAAGGCGTTAATCGAGCCGCATTTTGACTATTGTAGTCCAGTCTGGCATAATATTAACGGCAAACTTAATGAAAAGCTTCAAAAACTACAAAAT
Organism: Scolanthus callimorphus; assembly: GCA_033964015.1. Classification (NCBI taxonomy): domain Eukaryota; kingdom Metazoa; phylum Cnidaria; class Anthozoa; order Actiniaria; family Edwardsiidae; genus Scolanthus; species Scolanthus callimorphus. Next base: position 27,708,761 of record CM066921.1, read on the forward strand.
CGAGCAGCCAGAGTGATCACCAAGTCAGGTTATGATACTAGATTAGCTACCCTTAGAGAACTCCTGCAGTGGGACGATGTTGCCACCAGGAGAGGAAAACATCTAGGGGTAGCGATGTTTAAAACACTGCACGGTCTCTTTCCCTCATATCTAAACGACATATTCGTCTCCTGTGACTCTAAATACAATTTGAGAAACAGCGAAAATAAGCTAGCTCTCCCATTGCCTAAAACAAACTATGGAAAACATAGTTTTAGTTATTGCGGGGCAAAGCTATGGAACAATTTTCCAAGTGAAATGAGGAGTGCTAAAACTATTCCAAATTTTAAAAGAAGCTATGATAAGTATTTCCCAATACCGGGCTCGCACACGGCAATCATGGAAACCAGTGTCTTGTAACTTTTTTATTTGTTATCTGTACGACTGATGATTTACCGTGTTTTAAAAAAATGTTATGTATGTATGTATGTAGATAGCTAAAATAAACGTACATCTCATCGCTGTGAACATTTATTTGGTCTCAGACGTACCTTAAAAGGCATAAAATGCAGTAAAACCCGACATTACAAAAGCGGAGATGTTTCGCCGGACGATATCAGAAGATCTCATGGGTGAGTGCTATTTCCTGTCTACATCCCCCATCGCAAAATGTGTCGTCGTGATTGTGAGGCTCAACAGCCGTCCAGCCGGTTGATACGACCTCGAATAAAATCGTGTTATGCAAATCGCGCCCGGCTGCAAATCTCATTCTTCGTAGCGAATATGTTGCTGCTCCTAACGTCGCAGCAAATATAAAAATGTAAAAATGAATAAATAAAAAGATAAAAATGCTTACAGTGTGATAAAAACTATAAAACAATGAAAACTTCAAAATTTATATATATTTATATGTTAAAAACGCACCTAAATAGTAATGTTTTGATGGCTGACTTAAAAACACTCAGTGATTTATTATGTCACGTATATCATCAGGCAGGGCGTTCCAAATGGAGGGAGCTGTATAAGAGAATGCCCTTTGGCCATAAGTCTTAAGTAGAGTCTGCGAACTCTACACCGACCATGATCGACCAACAAACCACGGTTTGGCTTCCGTCAATCAAACGAGTGAACAACTCTGGGTGATTTCACGGAGGCTTTGCAACATTGAAACACGCAACATTGAAACCATCCCCCCCCCCCCCCCCCCACACACACAATCCCCACCCTCCCACACACGCAACATTAAACCATCTGCATATCGGTTCCAAATGAAGAGACCACTAACTTATGCTTGTCGAGTCTTAGACTCAGAGACAAGAAAGGAAATACACGATGATTACGCTACTACCGTGTCCCGAGCTCTGAGGATTCCTGGAGTGTTACTAATGAGTAAGTGAATATGACTCAATTCTGTAAGAGCCGAATCGTCCCGCTCCCCAGAGATAAATCTGGCTTTGTTCAAGAAAAACCTTTTGCAAAACCTTCTTTCTAGTAACTCCCTTACCTTATTTGGAAGGTCTTTTAAATTATTTTCCTCCTAGATTTTTCCAGTTTTCACGTTTTCTAAGGTTACAGGATACATTCGCTGGGTGTGCGTTTTCAAAACCTTGTCGCGGCACAAATATTCATCGCATCGCCATAACCAATACATCATTTTAAAGATAAAATGTGAAATTCATCTGCTGTTAAGCTTTTGTAGCAGTTTCATGAAAATTATTTACGGCGCACAGCAAAAACCGCGTTTTCGACCGCCCCTGATAAGGCCTACTCCGGGTCTTAAAGTCGCCTATAGTCGCCTGAAGTCGCCTATAGTCCCCTATAGTCGCACAAAATTGCTCATGGTTTTTTTCAACTATTGTCAGCCAAAGCTGCTCAAGGCTGTCTCCCCCACATAAGGAGGGTATAGAAAAGTGACCCTAGAACCCCTCTGGAATAAATTGACCCCCACCCCTCCAGGATTTCAAATGCCCTTCCGTTGGGAGGGGGCGGGGGATATTCATCTGGAACCACACAATGGCCTATTTTTGGATAAAAACTAGCTTATTTGGCAAACACAGAAATTTCAGGAGGAAAATGATTGTGAATAGTCAATAATAGAACATTTAGGAACAAGAACAAGAAAGCAAGAAAGGGCAATAAAGGCAAAACAAGGTGAAAAAAGAACAGATTTGGCAAGCCAAACATGGAATATGGTACAAAAGCATCCATTTATTTATTTTTCAAGAAACAAACTTATTCTTGTATTCTTGAATGTAATATGTAATTATGTAAATCACAGTGGTGAAAAAATATATAGAGGATATTACACGGTGGCGCGAAGATATGGATTTTATTTTCGAGTGGCAAGAACAATATTTTACGAACGAGCGCAGCGAGTGATGAGCCACCGTGTAATGTTCTTTTTATTATATGGATTAGAATTGACATAGCGGCAAAAGATTACAAATTGAACAACTCACTTGGTAAAGTCGAAAGTGTTTATTTGTGAAATGCTCCCTCAATCTTTCTGATTCCCAGTGTCGTTAAGAAATAATTTCCCTTTTTGTGTTGCTGTAGCTTTCTCTGCCATAGTTGAAATAAGGTTTTTCTCTTTAGAACTAGAACAAAACTTTAGTTTTGTGGCTTAAAACTCGTATGACCGAGCGAGCGAGATTTCACTGCAGACGAAGTCAGGAAAACAACACTGCAAACGTGCACATCCGGGACATTCGGTACATAACTTTTTCATATTTTCACTAGTGAAGATATGGAAAATACGAGTGTTTTAGTTTCCGGTAAAACACTGGCATCCATATAATAAAAAATAATACCTGAAACTTGATGGAAAAAATATCACTTTGCTTATAATTCCAGATTGATTACAACTCGTTTTTGGTATGAATACAATTTGTCAACATTATATAACCTTTTTTTGTTATGCAAAACTGAACACAAATGAAACTAAAAATACCCTTGCTCATGGTATCAAGATATAATAACTCCGTTACCTACTAATTTCGAAGAGCAAAATATCTAGTGCTTATAAAAAACAGAGTTGGGCGATCATCTGGAAACAAACATGGTAGCTACTCCGACTATACCCCTCCCATTGTAGATAACCGTTCAATAGGAGAGGTGCGAACATTTTCTTTAGTAGTTTCTTCATCTCTATATTCAAAAGAATTTAATACAGTCTTCCAATCATGGCCTATGATTTTTGACACTGTAAAAAAGTATAACACGTGCAAGGAAAGAGTCATTGAGCAAGGAAAGCGTTAAAAGACTAAGAAGCTTTGTACAAAAGCTACGAATTGATCTGCTAAAACAGGAATTTCACAACCCGGCCCTACTTCTTTGGCTAAACTTTCTAATGTTTGTAATAAAATGCTGTATTCCCTGTATTTCAACCAATAGCTTAGCAATTCAAAATGAACTTTATCAACATACTATCTTCTATTTGACAAATCAATACCTTATCATGATTTCCAGAAGGTCCTAAGCTGTAAATGCATCGAACATCAAGGACCCTATCCTTTTTTCGTATAAAATCCATCATGGCGGCATACACGGTCCGTTTTGACGGGTTTCCTGTGGAGCGAGAACACAGCCAAAACCCAAGGTGTTTTGGGTAGAATCCTATGATATCTCTTTTGTGTAAATTGAGGACGAGATATCATAGGATTCAAGTATATTGAAAGCGTTCAGTCGGTAGATTCCGCCGAAAATAGCACTCAAAAAGACGATATCGCCCTCGTCGCTGCGTAACCAACCATTAACCCTGTTTGCAATGGAAAACAATTTACCAAAATTTATCTTTTGCTGCGCGCGAAGCGCGCTCTAATTTTTATGCATGAACGCATTTCACCAAACCTCAAAGAAAAGGTAGATGAACTAATTCCATTTGCTGTGTGTAGTAAACAAAGATCGCAAATGACGTGCGTGAAGCAGGGTCCAAATGACGAAGCTCTATCCTCGTAACTTCGAACTCACGCTTGCCTAATAATAAGGCCTTCTTTTTCGAACTGAGACAGTTCCGATGCTTTTACTGCAGAGCGTCTTTTTGGGAGAGTTAGTTTTTTCTCCTGGCTAAGATACATTTCCTTGTAATGACATTCGTAGACATTCCATTGCGCACGTTCTCAAAAACTGTACTGTGCATTCCTATGCGCGCGAAGCGCGCCGAATATATAGGGCTTGGCGCTGTATGCCACTACACGATAGCTTGTACATATTATTATTAATTTGAGCCACAGTGTCTCTGAAAAAATTACCCCCTGTTTTGAGAGAAGATGCCAAAAAATTACCCCCCTAAAATCTATGTCTTCTAAATTTTTACCCCCAACCAAATTCCACCGCCCCCCCCCCCCCCCCCCCCCCCCCCCCCCCGTACACGTAATAAACGATCGGGCCCTAATCCTATAATATTCAACATGGCGATTCTATCGCTCGAGATTTTGACTTGGAACACAAGTTTGGATTATATTCCTTGGATGTGTAGTTTTTGGAAGAAGAGACATTTAATTCACAAATTTAGGAGTTCAATTAATCAGTACATCAGATTGAAATTGTAAAAAGTGGATTCATTTGCTTGCCAAATCAGCAAATATGTTTACTACCGGTATCAGCAAAAGGTCAGTTTATGTACAGTCAGGTCAGTTTATGTACAAAAGGTCAGTTTTTTGTAGACTAACTTCTAATTGAAAAGGATTCTTGATTTGTTTCGTCAATCAATATTTTTATAGTACATAGTAACAATATTTGCATAGGCTATAAAAACATTGTGTGATTCCAGAAATTATCCATAGCTTCCATTGAAGGGTTTGTGATATGACCTCTCCCCTAGAAAAAATGCAGTGATGGTATTAGAAATAAAATCCTGCCAGTCCTCTGGAATTTCCAGATATTTGTTCAGGAATCACATACTCATACCGTGTCTACATTAAGTAGAAAGCACTTGATTGGGCTGTTCCATTTTATATCAATTACCCCCTATCGAGGAACCTGGAATTTCCACAGGGGTCATTGTGTTTGACCCTGGAATTTCCACAGTTCGACAGGGGTTGCTTAAAATTTCCACAGGGGTTATACAGGAGCCTGGAATTTCCACAGGGGTAGAGTTCCTCGATAGGGGGGGGGGGGGGTAGGGGGTAGGGGGTATGGCTACTTTTTGGAACAGCCCATTGCAAATGATTCTTGCTTGATAAAATGGAATGCCAGGATAAATTTTGATAATTACTTACATAATAATATCTCCTAGAGATATAAGGATGGTTTACCTCATATTTAGTCAACAAAAAATCATTCACAGATCTCATAACTTTTAAAAGGCTTCTTTTTTTTTCAAATGAATAGGGAGGAAGAGTTCTGAACTGGTGAAATTTGTTTTGGGTGAAATGAAAAAAATGAAAAGTGAAAGCAGACAAGATAAGACAGGAAAGGTTGTGTAAAAGGTGGGAAAGGGCAAGTACAGACAGGTAGTTGCTAAAGATCTTGATCATGGTCATGATGATTTTGCTAAAGTCGCCCAAAGTTGCCTATAGTCGCACAAAGTTGCCAATAGTCGCCCAAAGTTAATAGCTTTTTTTTTGTAAAGTCGCTCAAAGTCGCGTCCCACAACCTTGAATTTTGCTTAAGTCGCCTATAGTCGCTGTTAGTCGCCCAAAGAAACGGCGACTTTAGGACCCAGAGTAGGCCTCTGATAAACGCTTTGAAAGGCCGCGGCAGTTTACAGGCTTGGCAAATCTGACTGTGCAATATCAATCAGCACATTGTTGTTCAGCATTCTCCTTGGATTTGGGTTGATCGAACCACGAGCCTTTGTCAGACAGAGCGAGTGTTGTTATTTCATGTTCTACTGAAAGCTTAAAGATTTGGCTTTTTTTACTCCTTTCTCACGCTTTGAGACCCAATGACTGCGGTTAAGCTTTTTCGCTTCCCCATGATTGAGAATAGAGAATTTTCAAAAAAATCGCTTCTACACGACATGTACACTTATATACTAAACCAGAGAACAACAATGTGTGACAAAATATGGCGGACCATAACAGTCACCTAAAAATGTCCCGTATCTTACGCAAAAATGCTAATGATGTGCGCTGAACCGAGTAGATATCACAATAGGATTAAAGGATCTCGCCTGTATTGAAAGACATATTTCTCGGGCATTTCTAGTTTTCTATACATTTCTCACGCTGCTTTTAAGATTTCCGGATTTTTTTTTTGAGAGAGTAAAGATCAGGCCTCGATGAGGAAGAACTGTGATTTTCGAAAATTTCGCAAATAGAAGGCCGCGAATGTATCCTGTAACCTTAAAATGACCACAACATATTTGGCGAAATTTTGGTCTTCTCGCGGTACTCTCAGATTGTTTGCAATGCTAGGAAACACCTCTACCTTCTACGGCCTTGTCGCCATTAGAGACGTATCACCAGAGAGCCTGTGTCATTCGCCATTTTGACAGCATAGCAACATACCAAGTCGGAGAAAGCATCCATTTCCATCGGCTGATTTACAGAATATAGAACAATTTTCTCGATTGAATTTAGTAAATCAAATCTGAAAGTTTGTTTCTAGATGTTGATTTAGAGATTTCTACACGTAATTCATCTTCTAATATCAAACTAAACAATAACAAAGGAGTGGCTTACACGGGCTTTTAAAGTCCGGGTATGCGAAGCATAGAAGCGATCTTTATTGTGACTTCCATCACCCCTCGCTCGCTCACTCACTCCAACGATTGGGTAATGACTCCTTGTTACTTTGATAATTTTGGATAGTTGTTGAGTGTGTGAATTTCTGGTGAGACGATTCTAGTACAATAAAATAAGGAAACAGCGGCTAGAAACGCACAACAAAAAAACTTTACTCCCTGAAACCATTGCCAAGGCTGTATATGTTTCAGACATCGCTATGACAAGATTGATAGATGGATAGATAGATAGATAGATAGTTTATTAGAATTAAAATTGCAGCCAAAGGCTGCAATTTTGTCAATCAAATAGGCAATACACTACAGAGTGAGTTTGATCGGATATTTTTAATTACAGGTTTCCAATTAGCGATATCCGAAACTGTTTTCCTGTTCTTGGGGCCAACCTTAGCGCCTTACGTCAAACAGGTGATTAGCATAAAAATAACAAGCAAGCAAGATAACTGAAAAACAACTAACAATTCCAACTAAACAATTCACTCACGTAAGCAATAAACAAATTAGACAAACACAACAAACAACATGTGCGAGACAACAAACAAGCAAACAATCAACTAATGAAACAGACAAACAAAGGGGAAAACAAAACAAACAAGCAGGAAAAAAAAATACAAATACCACAATGAAACGCGCATACCTACCCTGGGGACCAGAGGCTGAAACTGCGGGAAACTTCGCTTCGCTCCTCGTGGCAAAGTCTCGCTGCGCTCGACCTTGCCTAAACTTTTCTCGCTACGCTCGAAAATTTTAATTCTTTGGACCTCGAGCCTCTGGTTTCCAGGGTAGCGCATACCAGACAGACAGACAAACCATTAGGGACCGGTCATTATTTATCGCCTGGGGGAGGGGGGGGGGGAATTTGGGTAATACACAAGATCAAAATGCAGTGATCCTCCCTCTAGAAGTACAATGATTAACGTGATCCCCGTCAGAGCAGTTAAACGTTTTCGTGATCCCCACCCCGACCCCTATTTGACCTAGTAGAAGACAATTTACAGATAGAAGGGATCGCATTTTTCTTTCGTTGCGCAGGAAGCGCGCGCGAAATTTGATAAACGCATTTCATCAAGCCTCAGAGAAAGTGTAGATGAACATTCCGGTTTTTTTGTGTATAGTAAACAAATCCTGTAGGTATTATTCATGCGCGCAATTGCGCGCTGAAATTGTTGTTATTCATTTGCGTGAAGCGCGACCCAAATGACGAATTTCTATGCCTGTAAATTCACTTGACTCACGCTTACTCTTCTTTCGAACATAGTGACTGCCCGCCAGACCTATCACTGCATGGCATTTTTGTAGAGTTTGTTTTTCCTCGCCAAGATACACTTGTTCTTGTGAATGGTGCGAAGGTCTTCGAAGGGCTTCTATGCCCCCCAGGCGATAAATAATGACCGGTCCCTTATTTATTAAGAGGACATGGTCACAATTGAATGAGTTAGTTTAAAGGAAGCAGTGTGTAAAGTTTCAGGATATTGCGATGAAGGATTGCTAACATTTGGGCGAATAAAAATCGCAATGTTAGAACAATGCTTGAGGTAATCCGATTTCAAATGCATCAAATTTCCTCATGTAAGCTATATTTAGAATCCGCAAATATCTTTGCAGTCCTACATCGAAATAACCTCAAAGTTTCACCAAGGCATTTTAAAAGCATTATTTACAAATCTCAGTTGTTATTTTTATAATTGGTGACATGAAACATTTGATGCTTTCGGTGACCGTTCCTCTTTAATGTAAGTTTTTTTCTTGTCACACTCACCATATATCAATTAAAGTACATTTACGCAGATTGGACTGAATGCTATACATACCGGTCTCCTGTTCTCCATGGCATCTCTCACCTACATAGTCTCAGCACCTCTGACTAGCTGGATATGCAAGAAAACGGTGAGGATTGCTGTTAATGATGTTATTGGATGAGGTTTTTGTGATTTCCAGGGGCCTCGCCTGATTCCACTTGTCTCGACATTGTTTATTCTGGAAATCACAAAAACCGAATTCAATAATCGTTTTATTATACATTGATTTAGTGAAAATACATTTTTCTGTCAGGCAATTTCTTTTACACAAGCGCGCGCCTTGTTAAATAGGGGAAACATTCAAGGGCTGTAGTCCCGTGAAACATTGCGCGCGTAGAATCAAGAATCAGCTAGCTGATTCTTCAAAAATCAGCATGCTGATTCTTGGAGACCCTTAAAGTGCGTGATTCCCAAATAAAGAGCGCGCTTTTAGCCAATCAGAATCGAGATAGTGAGTACAATGTATAATAATGTGCGAGATCATTTGTTTTAAGGGGAACCTGTCATGATTCGCGCATGCCTAGGGGAGCGATATCTGAATTATGAGCAAAACTAATAAGACCATCCTATCAGATAACTATTTAAGAATATGTAAAGCTAAAAAGCATGATCGGATGGATTGAGAAGTAGCGAGATTATATGCGATTATATAGGTTGATAGGTTTTTAGTCTTCGCTGGCTGTCGTTACGGGACGATGCTTCTTTGATTTGAGAGATGCGCAGAACAGATGCGCAGTTGCGTGACAGGTTCATTCTAAAACCCCGTCCACACTACACCGTTTTCAAACGAAAACGGAACCTTTTTCCTCCGTTTTCAGAAAGATTTGCGTCCACACTTATCGTATCGTATCGCTTTCGCCCGTCCACACTACAACGCGTATCGGTACGAAAACGCTCTAATGCATTCAGTGCGCATGCTCAAATAAGCTCAACGCATGCGCATTTCAATCTGTCGGCCCGCGAAATTGGTCGGCTATGCTGTGGTGACGTCATCGTTTTCAGATAGCATCGTTTTCACCCGTCCACACTAATAAACAGCGTTTTCAAACAGCTCCGTTTTCAAATCGCTCCATTATGGAGAGCGTTTTCGGAGTGATCCGTTTTCGGTGATCGTTTTCGGCGTTGTAGTGTGGACGATAGCCGTATCCGGGGCAAAAGGTATCCGTTTTCGTTTAAACACGGTGTAGTGTGGACGAGGTCTAAAGCACGAGCTTTCATCTCTCATTCCTGGCTTTCACGTGACGCCATGAAATTTCTAAATTCTAAGATATAACTTTATTTAAGCAATAAAAGTACTTTCCGCGTGCTCTCTGGTTTCTTACAAACACGAGGGGGATGTTGGGAGAACTGATCAAAACTTGAAAGACATTAGCCGCAGGCGAGTTTCTTTCAAGTTTTATCATTTTGACCATCATTCAAAATGCGCACATTCACAATATAAAATGGGTGCTATTTTCTAAATATTGTTTACAACCGGGTGAGTCTTCACACAAAGATTCATCTGAACGTGTTTCGTATTTCATGAGCTGTCGCTGAAGTTTTATGATGAAATACTGTTCTTCGCAGGGAATTTCTGCAGAAACCCATCCATGGGTTTCGGATTTCCCAAGGCTATGCATGTGAATTCCGAACACTTCCCATGCATGTACCTTGGGAAATTGAGCTTTTCCCATTGGATGGGTTTTTGCAGAAATTCCGTGTGTCAAAAGCCCGAATCCCTGAATCCCTGGTAGAGTAAAAAAGTTTTATTATGGTACGGAAGACTGTTTAATTTACATTAATTTTCTTTCTTCTGTTTCCACAGCACGCTTTCACTAATGTTATGATATTCGGTTCCAATTTGTCTGGCCTCGGTCTCCTTCTACTTGGACCGGCACCCTTCCTGCCGTTTTTACCAGAAAAGTAAGTCATAATCTTGGTCAGTAGCCCTATACGAGATTTTGAATTTCCTGCGAAAATTTAGTTGTTTGGTAACAAATTATGTTCCCTTTCTGATGAATGGAATCAGGGCTGCCATCGAACTGTGCGTGTTAAGTAATGGTCCGTATAAGAACTAGGCAAGAACGGCAAAGCATGCTGGAATGCAATTAATTTCTATTGAAAATATAGGCAATTTCATTGGCTTAGACATGAAAATCATTAAATTCACTATACTAGAAAGACTTGTCTGAGGATGTTTAGGGAGACATAAGCAATTGTGGTACTCACAGGATATGCAATTCCTAAAGACTTTGTATGTGGGGAACCTAGCGTAAAATGCTGATTCTCACACAGACTTTTTGTCGCCATATGTTCTCAAAGCAAGTCGAAATCTATCACTTTTTCACTCGTATTATGTTACTAGACATGATAACTTACTGTAGTAAAAAAATAGGACATATCCTAAGTGGGGAACCTTCAATGCCGTAGAACAATGGAGGTTTGCCTAGTTCTCCCTAAAAGGTACCAAACATGGCGTCGCTTAGTTGATTTTGACCCCTCTAAAAGGTACCAAACATGGCGTCGCTTAGCTGATTTTGACCCCTCTAAAGGTACCAAACATGGAGTCGCTTAGTTGATTTTGACCCCTCTAAAAGGTACCAAACATGGCGTCGCTTAGTTGATTTTGACCCCTCTAAAAGGTACCAAACATGGCGTCGCTTAGCTGATTTTGACCCCTCTAAAAGGTACCAAACATGGCGTCGCTTAGTTGATTTTGACCCCTCTAAAAGGTACCAAACATGGCGTCGCTTAGCTGATTTTGACCCCTCTAAAAGGTACCAAACATGGCGTCGCTTAGCTGATTTTGACCCCTCTAAAAGGTACCAAACATGGCGTCGCTTAGTTGATTTTGACCCCTATAAAAGGTACCAAACATGGCGTCGCTTAGCTGATTTTGACCCCTCTAAAAGGTACCAAACATGGCGTCGCTTAGCTGATTTTGACCCCTCTAAAAGGTACCAAACATGGCGTCGCTTAGTTGATTTTGACCCCTCTAAAAGGTACCAAACATGGCGTCGCTTAGCTGATTTTGACCCCTCTAAAAGGTACCAAACATGGCGTCCCTTAGTTGATTTTGACCCCTCTAAAAGGTACCAAACATGGCGTCGCTTAGTTGATTTTGACCCCTCTAAAAGGTACCAAACATGGCGTCGCTTAGCTGATTTTGACCCCTCTAAAGGTACCAAACATGGAGTCGCTTAGTTGATTTTGACCCCTCTAAAAGGTACCAAACATGGCGTCGCTTAGTTGATTTTGACCCCTCTAAAAGGTACCAAACATGGCGTCGCTTAGCTGATTTTGACCCCTCTAAAAGGTACCAAACATGGCGTCGCTTAGCTGATTTTGACCCCTCTAAAAGGTACCAAACATGGCGTCGCTTAGTTAATTTTGACCCCTCTAAAAGGTACCAAACATGGCGTCGCTTAGCTGATTTTGACCCCTCTAAAAGGTACCAAACATGGCGTCGCTTAGCTGATTTTGACCCCTCTAAAAGGTACCAAACATGGCGTCGCTTAGTTGATTTTGACCCCTCTAAAAGGTACCAAACATGGCGTCGCTTAGCTGATTTTGACCCCTCTAAAAGGTACCAAACATGGCGTCGCTTAGCTGATTTTGACCCCTCTAAAAGGTACCAAACATGGCGTCGCTTAGTTGATTTTGACCCCTCTAAAAGGTACCAAACATGGCGTCGCTTAGTTGATTTTGACCCCTCTAAAAGGTACCAAACATGGCGTCGCTTAGCTGATTTTGACCCCTCTAAAAGGTACCAAACATGGCGTCCCTTAGTTGATTTTGACCCCTCTAAAAGGTACCAAACATGGCGTCGCTTAGTTGATTTTGACCCCTCTAAAAGGTACCAAACATGGCGTCGCTTAGTTGATTTTGACCCCTCTAAAGGTACCAAACATGGCGTCGCTTAGCTGATTTTGACCCCTCTAAAAGGTACGAAACATGGCGTCGCTTAATTGATTTTGACCCCTCTAAAGGTACCAAACATGGCGTCGCTTAGTTGATTTTGACCCCTCTAAAAGGTACCAAACATGGCGTCGCTTAGTTGATTTTGACCCCTCTAAAAGGTACCAAACATGGCGTCGCTTAGTTGATTTTGACCCCTCTAAAGGTACCAAACATGGCGTCGCTTAGTTGATTTTGACCCCTCTAAAAGGTACCAAACATGGAGTCGCTTAGTTGATTTTGACCCCTCTAAAAGGTACCAAACATGGAGTCGCTTAGTTGATTTTGACCCCTCTAAAAGGTACCAAACATGGAGTCGCTTAGTTGATTTTGACCCCTCTAAAGGTACCAAACATGGCGTCGCTTAGTTGATTTTGACCCCTCTAAAAGGTACCAAACATGGCGTCGCTTAGTTGATTTTGACCCCTCTAAAGGTACCAAACAAGGCGTCGCTTAGTTGATTTTGACCCCTCCAAAAGGTACCAAACATGGCGTCGCGCAGTTGATTTTGACCCCTCTAAAAGGTACCAAACATGGCGTCGCTTAGTTGATTTTGACCCCTCTAAAGGTACCAAACATGGCGTCCCTTAGTTGATTTTGACCCCTCTAAAAGGTACCAAACATGGCGTCCCTTAGTTGATTTTGACCCCTCTAAAAGGTACCAAACATGGCGTCGCTTAGTTGATTTTGACCCCTCCAAAAGGTACCAAACATGGCGTCGCGTAGCTGATTTTGACCCCTCTAAAAGGTACCAAACATGGCGTCGCTTAGCTGATTTTGACCCCTCTAAAAGGTACCAAACATGGCGTCGCTTAGTTGATTTTGACCCCTCTAAAGGTACCAAACATGGCGTCGCTTAGTTGATTTTGACCCCTCTAAAGGTACCAAACATGGCGTCGCTTAGTTGATTTTGACCCCTCTAAAGGTACCAAACATGGCGTCGCTTAGTTGATTTTGACCCCTCAAAAAGGTACCAAACATGGCGTCGCGCAGTTGATTTTGACCTCTCTAAAAGGTACCAACAAGACGTATTTTCCCTCGTAATTTTCTCGTATTTTTACGAGGGAAAATACGTCTGAAATTCAGGCTACCAACAAGTGTGATTTGATTTGCCAGAACGGACCTCTAACAGGTACCTATCTGGAAAAAAATTACACGTTTTCGAATTTTACCCCCTAAAAGGCACCAGAGACCTGATTTTAAACCCTAAAAGGTACGAAGAGCACCCCCGCCGGACCCCCGCACAAAAATATGGGAGTCCTCCCCCACCCCACCCCCCTGGCCGTGGACCATAAAGTAAGTAAAATTATAACCGTGGAAACACATGCATATAGAGTACTCAAGTGTGACGTCATAAATTTGAGAAATCGTGAATTTCCGATTTTAGTCCACAAATAATGAAAGACAAAGTGGAAAGAGAATCGGATGCAAAAAATGAGGCAAATCGGTTGAAACGCGACCAGGATATACATAATACATAATTTTCTTTAACAAATCACTGTATTTTGGAAAATATATATAATGAAAGGTCGACGAACAGCTTAAACGATGATTAATTTAATAACGATATTTCAATCGGCCATTACCGATCTTCTTCAGGTTTTGAACTTTATGAACGCAACCAAAAATACAGTGATTTCTTAAAGAAAATTATGTATTCAGGGGGCCATATGTCGGTCGCGTTTCAACCGATTTGCCTCAATTTTGGTGTGTAGCATTCATTTAATATGCTCTTTCCAAATCCAAGGACAAATATTGCTAAATCGAAAATTTGTTTTTTGTGACGTCATCACTTGACTACTCTATTTGCCAATCAAAATAATCCTCCAGATTAAAAGAAAAACCTTTCAAGTGTTAGACAAATGCAATTCTAGGTTGTTTTGACCAGTTATTAAGACGATGGAATGGGATTGCGATATAATTGAGGTATTTTAATGTCAGAGAACTGGCCAACAGCATGAGAGAGCCCCTTTAAACCCATATTATCGCTCTGAAACAGCTAATTTAGTTTAATTGGTAAGCCTGTTGAAGTGGATGGAAGCTGCTATAGATAGTCTCCTGTTTTGGTATTATGTCCTATCATTATCTGCAATTATATACATAGCATCTCAGTAACGCTAGGTCATAAACTTTGTGTTTATCAGTGCCTTTTACTATACATACGTTCCGGCTGTTAAGGCTCAGAGGAAACTTAAGAGCGAGTTTCTGTAAATATCAACCAAGTCGGGAAGAGTCGAAAAAATTAAAATTTCCCAAACTTTCCTTAAACATAGTCTATGATGAGGTGTCTTCGGCGCTGAAATAATTTTTTGATTTAATTTAAATGTCGGTGACAAAACCCGGATTTATCATTTTTTGTCCAAAAAGGGGTGAAAAACTGGTAATTTTGCCCCAATTTAACGTCTCCCTACAGAACAATCGCAAGTTTTTATCAAAATACCAAGTTATTTTCTGAAAAGTACATCATATGTGCGTTCTTTTTAATTTCTTTGCACAAACATCCGCTACACATACAATATTTTCTGTATTTTTAAATATTTTTGAAAAAGTGCACGTTTTCGAAATGTAAAAAATAACCATATTTGCGACCGAATATCGCCCATGTTGGGACGTGTTTGAACATAAAAAAGATATCATAGAAAAGGGCATTCATTCCCCTTCCAGAAAATAAAAAAAACATTTTTGTGCAATTAAAATGGCGAGTTTCTGCAAATCCTTGAAGGCGACGCTCTAACCGCCTAAATTAACATGGGATTTCTATGTATATGCAAATATTTTATTTTTACCACGCAATACGTTGTAAATGTTTGACAAAAAATAACTAAAGTAGCTATTAAATACATTGAATTATAGCAAAACATATTTTATTGTCACATTTTGCTAATTTTATAGCATTTTAGTGATGTTTGTACAAGGGAGAGAGGGGAGGGCCACCCCCTCTGAGGTTTACTTGCGATATTTCGACAGGCTTTAGAATTAGGACACCAATTTTCAGTAGCTGTTGATGTTTCCACCGCACAATATTTATTGGGAAATTGTCATTTCGTTACCATGGCAACGAGTTAGAGCGTCATCATATGTTCAAGTTAGAGCTATGTTCGGCAATTTCTTTCTCCTTTGGCTTTCAATCAAAATTTTTAGGGTTTAAGACTTACTACCTATAGCAATAAGTTACGGAGGTTTCAAATCAATTTCGATCATGCCATCCTTAAAAATCTTGACGGGAATGATAACCCTTATTTGCATAAAATTTGCCTTTTTTGTGCATATATTTGCCAGCCTTTGTGCTGATTTTGTGGAAAGCTGGTCAAATATGTAAGGCATTCTAAGTAGTCTACTAAAAGGGTTTCAGTTTGTTTGCAACATAATAAAAATACAGGGAAACAACGGTGAGTTCTATTTTGCTGATTCAGCACTTTTGGCTAATAAACGTTTCACTGGTTGGCAATGACTACCGCAAACCAAACAACCATATATCTAGTAATATAGCTTCAATTAATTTTAGCTTAGAAAAATAAACAAATACACGGATATTTTCAATTTGTAAAAGAAAGTGTAAGCCGTACTCACTTGGCTTAAAGGGAGACACGCCCCTGGCATTAACTGTGTCAGCGGATTATGCGCCAAGCAGAATTGCATTTTCGACTTTGAAGAAAACATGTTTGACTCTATTTGTGAAGATAACATTCTCACAAATCCGCGCAGCCATGTGATATCCTCTATGTATTATCAAAGTGGAAACAATTTGGTTCATCCCTTCCCAAGACATAAACCTTTTCTTGTTTGGATGACGTCATACCACTTGACCACGAAGTTGCACCCCCATTGCCACTTAGACATTTTCACCAAAGTTTGGTTGTCTGAGGCTCATCCCTCCATAAGATATAAACCGTTTCTCGTTTGATGACGTCATCTATGATATCATCACACGTGACAACGCAATTCCACCCCCCTTGTCACTTAGATAATTTCACCCAAGTTCTGTTGTATGAGGTTCATCCCTTCCCAATACATATACACTTTCTCGTTTGATGGCGTCATCGATTACGTCATACCCCGTGACCATGCTGTTGCACCCCCCTTGCCATGGGAAGGTTCATCCCTTCCAATGATATACATAACTTTTTTTTTAGCTCCGCTAAAAAAAACTGGTGGGTTGCCTGTGTGACCCCGGACGAACGCACAAACCGGAAGTCCATGACAAAACAGGTCGATGCCAATCTCGTTCCCAGAGCCTACTCTGCTGTTGTTGTTTGTCGTAGGCACTGACGGCAGACAATCGTAGCCAATTCTTATTGGCCGATATTCCCGCCCGCTATTTTGAAACTTGCCTAACGAGCAAAGACGGTTACCATATATGGAGAACCGGATACATCCGATTTCGTCTGCGTCCCGAGTAAGCATGACCGAGAGGCTCTGGGAAGGAGATTGAGGTCGATGCATATACACTTTGTTTTCTTTCTTCTTTTTCTGTATGTAGCTATGGGCTCTGCTGGAGCTCCGCTAAAATTAAATTTCAAGTTTGAAGAAAATGTGTTTTTTTCTTCTTTGAAAATTGAAGGAAATTTTTAAGGTGATAAAGAAATGAAGGTGATATTTTTACCGTGGATAATAAAGTGGAGATACACATAGGCATTTCGTAGCGCCTAATAATGTATGGACTGTTTTATTTGTCAAAATAGTTCGATATATTTTTCGTTTGCATCAATTCAAACGACATTGTTTTCAACGAACAAAGAATGATTAACAAACAGAGATGAAGAAACCCGCATGCTAAAATATATAATTTAAACACGTATCTATAAATCGTTAAGCCAAACAAAAGCATTTCATTGAAGTTCATTTTACTATATTTTTTTTCAAATTGCTGCTAAGTATTACATTAATGTTTAGTCCATTTCCAGTAAAAGTAATTAAAAAAATACAGAAAAACAGGCTTAATAGTTATTTTTTAGCCAATAAGTGCTGAATCAGCAAAACTGAATATTGAGTTTTTTTCTACCTTTTCATTACGCTGCAACCAAATCGAAACCTTTTTAGTGGACAACTTAGAGTTTCTTACCTTACCTACTTGACCAACTTTCCACAGACTCAGCACAACGGGTGGCAAATATATTCACAAAAATGTCGACTTTTATGCAAATAAGGGTTCTCTATCCCGTCAAGGTATCTTGTCTGCAAAACCTCCGTAACCTATTGCTAGGAAGTAAGTATTGAACCTGATAATAGTATTGGACATCTTCATCGAAAGCCTGCGCGGACAAATAAATTGCTGAACATTTTTTGATGTTATACCTCGTTACCATGGTAACAAAATGACACCTTCCCAACAAACGTTGTGCAGTTGAAACACCAAAGCTACTGAAAATTTGATGTCCTAATTCTAAACCCTCTCGAAAATATCACTAGCCAGTAAACCTCAGAGGGGGGTGGCCTCCCCTCTCCCCTCCCTTGTACAAACATCACTAAAATGCTGTAAATTAGTCAAATGTGGCAATGAAATATGTTTTGCTATAATTCAATGTATTTAGTAGCTACTTTAGTTATTTTTCGTGAAAAATGTACAAGGTATTGCGTGGTACAGACAAAATATTCTATATATACCTGGAAAATCTATCTTATTTTAGGCGATTAGGCCGTCATCTTTAAGGGTTTGCAGAAGCTCGCCATTTTAATTGCACAAAAATGTTTTTATATTTCCTGAAAGGAGAATGAATGCCCTTTTCTATGATACCTTTCTTATGTTCGAACTCGTCCCAACATGGGTGATATTCGGTCGCAAATATGGTTATTTTTCTACATTTCTAAAACGTGCACTTTTTTAAAAATATTTAAAATACAGAAAATATTGTATGTGTAACGGATGTTTGTGCAAAGAAGTTAAAACGAACGCACATATGATGTACTTTTCAGAAAATAACTTGGTATTTTGATAAATACTTGCGATTTTTCTGCAGGGAGACGTTAAATTTGGGCAAAAAATTACCAGTTTTTCACCCCTTTTTGGGCAAAAAATGAAAAGTCCGGGTTTTCTCACCGACATTTAAATTAAATCAAAAAATTCTTTCAGCGCCGAAGACACCTCATCATAGACTATGTTTAAGGAAAGTTTGGGAAATTTTGATTTTTTTACTCTTCCCGACTTGGTTGATATTTATAGAAACTCGCTCTTAAACAACTCAAAAACATTCAACAAAAGATGATAACTGAAAAGAAACCCGATCAGGCCGACGCGAACATTTTTTGCTTTGACGAGATTCTAATTTGAATTTAGCGGGCGCCGCCATCTTGGAAAGGTGACGTCACTCTTGTGCTATAAATCATATGTATTTCCATGAATGCACTGAAAGAGGCTTTGCTCGCTACACTTACAAACAGAATAAGAGCACCAAGAAAACAATGTCTATTTTGAGATGATAAAAAGAAGAAAATCGATTTCGGAGAGCTGTTTACGACGTCCTTATAAACGTCATGCATAATTTATAACACAAGAGTGACGTTAAGATACCAAGATGGCGGCGCCCCTGCTTAGTACCCAGGCACGTTCTAGTGATTTTCGAGGCGAGAGCGTCTGGGAGCGAGCCAGCGCGAAAGGCATCATGGGAAGGGCGAAGTTTGAAACTTCCCATGATGCATTGCGAAATCGAACCGTTCCCAAGATGCATTGCGCGCTTGCTACCAGAACACTCGCAAGAGGCTTTTCTCTCTGTGTTTCTACTAAATAGAGACGCCTAGGGACGAGGAAGAGCAAGAGAGCAAGATGCATTGCGCGCTCGCTACCAGAACACTCACAAGAGGCTTTTCTCTCTGTGTTTCTACTAAATAGAGACGCCTAGGGACGAGGAAGAGCAAGAGAGCAAGATCCATTGCGCGCTCGCTACCAGAACACTCACAAGAGGCTTTTCTCTCTGTTTCTACTAAATAGAGACGCCTAGGGACGAGGAAGAGCAAGAGAGCAAGATGCATTGCGCGATCGCTACTAGAACACTCGCAAGAGGCTTTTCTCTCTGTTTCTACTAATAGAGACGCCTAGGGACGAGGAAGAGTAAGAGAGCAAGATGCATTGCGCGCTCGCTACTAGAACACTCGCAAGAGGCTTTTCTCTCTGTTTCTACTAAATAGAGACGCCTAGGGACGAGGAAGAGCAAGAGAGCAAGATGCATTGCGCGCTCGCTACTAGAACACTCGCAAGAGGCTTTTCTCTCTGTGTTTCTACTAAATAGAGACGCCTAGGGACGAGACAGAGCAAGAGAGCAAGATGCATTGCGCGCTCGCTACTAGAACACTCGCAAGAGGCTTTTCTCTCTGTTTCTACTAAATAGAGACGCCTAGGGACGAGGAAGAGTAAGAGAGCAAGATGCATTGCGCGCTCGCTACTAGAACACTCACAAGAGGCTTTTCTCTCTGTGTTTCTACTAAATAGAGACGCCTAGGGACGAGGAAGAGCAAGAGAGCAAGATCCATTGCGCGCTCGCTACCAGAACACTCACAAGAGGCTTTTCTCTCTGTTCTACTAAATAGAGACGCCTAGGGACGAGGAAGAGTAAGAGAGCAAGATGCATTGCGCGCTCGCTACCAGAACACTCGCAAGAGGCTTTTCTCTCTGTTTCTACTAAATAGAGACGCCTAGGGACGAGGAAGAGCAAGAGAGCAAGATGCATTGCACGCTCGCTATCAGAACACTCGCAAGAGGCTTTTCTCTCTGTTTCTACTAAATAGAGACGCCTAGGGACGAGACAGAGCAAGAGAGCAAGATGCATTGCGCGCTCGCTACCAGAACACTCACAAGAGGCTTTTCTCTCTGTTTCTACTGAATAGAGACGCCTAGGGACGAGACAGAGCAAGAGAGCAAGATGCATTGCGCGCTCGCTACTAGAACACTCGCAAGAGGCTTTTCTCTCTGTTTCTACCAAATAGAGACGCCTAGGGACGAGGAAGAGTAAGAGAGCAAGATGCATTGCACGCTCGCTATCAGAACACTCACAAGAGGCTTTTCTCTCTGTTTCTACTAAATAGAGACGCCTAGGGACGAGGAAGAGCAAGAGAGCAAGATGCATTGCGCGCTCGCTACCAGAACACTCGCAAGAGGCTTTTCTCTCTGTTTCTACTAAATAGAGACGCCTAGGGACGAGGCAGAGCAAGAGAGCAAGATGCATTGCGCGCTCGCTACCAGAACACTCGCAAGAGGCTTTTCTCTCTGTTTCTACTAAATAGAGACGCCTAGGGACGAGGAAGAGCAAGAGAGCAAGATGCATTGCGCGCTTGCTACCAGAACACTCACAAGAGGCTTTTCTCTCTGTTTCTACCAAATAGAGACGCCTAGGGACGAGGAAGAGCAAGAGAGCAAGATGCATTGCGCGCTCGCTACCAGAACACTCGCAAGAGGTTTTTCTCTCTGTTTCTACTAAATAGAGACGCCTAGGGACGAGGCAGAGCAAGAGAGCAAGATGCATTGCGCGCTCGCTACCAGAACACTCGCAAGAGGCTTTTCTCTCTGTTTCTACTAAATAGAGACGCCTAGGGACGAGGCAGAGCAATAGAGCAAGATGCATTGCGCGCTCGCTACCAGAACACTCGCAAGAGGCTTTTCTCTCTGTTTCTACTAAATAGAGACGCCTAGGGACGAGGCAGAGCAAGAGAGCAAGATGCATTGCGCGCTCGCTACCAGAACACTCGCAAGAAGCTTTTCTCTCTGTTTCTACTAAATAGAGACGCCTAGGGACGAGGCAGAGCAAGAGAGCAAGATGCATTGCGCGCTCGCTACCAGAACACTCACAAGAGGTTTTTCTCTCTGTTTCTACTAAATAGAGACGCCTAGGGACGAGGAAGAGCAAGAGAGCAAGATGCATTGCGCGCTTGCTATCAGAACACTCGCAAGAGGCTTTTCTCTCTGTTTCTACCAAATAGAGACGCCTAGGGACAAGACAGAACAAGAGAGCAAGATGCATTGCGCGCTCGCTACCAGAGCACTCACAAGAGGCTTTCTCTCTGTGTTTCTACTAAATAGAGACGCCTAGGGACGAGACAGAGCAAGAGAGCAAGATGCATTGCACGCTCGCTACCAGAACACTCGTAAGAGGCTTTTCTCTCTGATTCTACTAAATAGAGACGCCTAGGGACGAGGAAGAGCAAGAGAGCAAGATGCATTGCGCGCTCGCTATCAGAACACTCGCAAGAGGTTTTTCTCTCTGTTTCTACCAAAAGAGACGCCTAGGGACGAGGCAGGCGGCGCCCGCTAAATTCAAATTAGCGGAATCTCATCAAAGCGAAATAAGTGGCGTATGCCTAATTGGGTTTACTTTTCTGAGTTGTTAAAGTTTCATCTGAGCTTGAAAAGGCTAAACTGCCAGGATTCCTTTAAATTCCCGCCATATTCGCGCGCGTTGCCATACAGGAAGCAAACTGAAACATTATTGTATCTAGCATTGTAACTAGGTAAACGTCGATATTAACCTATTAGTAATCTAATTTGGGGGCGCTTTATCAAACTTCATTATATTTTCTTGACGGCTTAAGGACCTGGGTCGAGATTAAAAAGCACAGGTAGCCCGCGTGAGTTCGTTAAAAAGGACAATACTCTCTTGATTGATCTTTTAAACAGGACAATTTGGCTGATGTGCATTGGTCTCGTATGTTGTGGCGTTGCTTCTAGCTGTTACTTGGTGCCGTGCGTGCCTTATATGCAAGAAAACTGCAAGTAAGTGGAGAGGCGAAAACAGTGGTACGGGAAGAAAAGCCTTCCCACACATGATCCGGTCCGGAAATCTTCTTTAGAAATTTGAAGACGATCAAGAGCTCTGGCATAGTATCGTTTTCATCCTCAACCAAGAGCTCCCCAGCTCGTCTGCTTTCAGGGGAGGCTCTGGGGACATCCATGTGAGGGCCTTCGCTGATTGGCTGATTGTGAACGTTGGAGCATGCGCAGAACGTTTTTTCTCTCAACAGCTCTGCATCAAAATCTGGCGCATGCGTGAATGGCTGTCACCAGAGTCTCCCCTGCGTGGTAACGAGCCGGGGAGCTCTGGGTTCGAGAATGGATCGTTTTCAACTCTGCCTTTATATTTGACCATCCTATACTAATTTAATTATTCCTTTGTGGGTATCCTGTGTACCCAGCTCATCGATGTTCGTCAACATTTACAACGTGATCTCGGGATTTTAAATGATCGGAGGTGGAAGCTGAATAATGAATAACGGGTCACTTACGAACAAATGAATAATTGCGTCGAAAAGTCGAGGAATAATGAATAAGAAGTTCCTACAATGAATAATGAATAATGGTTGTGTTAATGAATAATGAATAACGCCTAAATAATGAAAAGCAATAATGAATAATTGAAAAAAAAATATATCAAAGAATAAGGAATAAACAAGGTCCACTTATTCAGCTTCCTCATGTAATTCTAAAATAGCATGGTCAATCAAAACGCTACCTCAATAGCCTAGTATGAGAGATAAAGCCTCCTACTCATGGATAATCCTACCCATGGATAATCATAAATTCGAAGCCGATGAACATTTATTACAATAATCATTTCACTCACGAGATCATACTGACATTTCTACGAAACAGGGAAGAAGGCTTGCCTCTGATCACAGCACGGACTCGCTATTCTCGGGGTTATTCACATGTGCTTTAAATCTTGGGTATGTACATGTAAAACAACGGAACATTCTGGATCCTACGTCCAGACTCTGGACCCGTTTCCCTGTTATAAAGTAAAACTAGCTGATGCCCGTGAAAAATTCACGGAGTGTAAGGGGGGAATTTACTTAAAGTGTTCTCTGTTTTAAAAACGGAAAAGAAAAAGAAAATCACAATGGCCATATGGATGTGGGGAGGGGTTCATGATTTACCCCTTCCATAAACTACTCTATTTTACTAATAACCTCCAATCAGCATGAGTACCCCGTCCCACCATGCCGAAATAAATGAAGTGAGCCCAAAACAATCAAAGGATTGAACTGTTTCTTCTCTCCCCTCACTGAGATATGATAAACATACAACAATTCCGAAGTCAAATTGCGCTTTAGATTTTCACGGGTTCTTTGGCCGATTTGAGAGACGGACACACGCGTGATTTTGTCGCACCAATCAGGGAGACCAGTGCAAAAAAAAAATCCTTTTGGGCTCACTTCATTTACTTCGGCATGGTGGGACGCGGTACTCATGCTGATGGGAGGTTATTAGTAATGTAAATCCACAGTTTATGGAATGGGGAAATCATGACCCCTCCCCACATCATGGCCATTGTGATTTTTTTCCCGTTTTTTTTTTTAAACAGAGAACACTTTAAGTAAAATAAATTTCCCCTTACACTCCGTGAATTTTTCACGGGCATCAGCTAGTCTATATATTAATACCGTAAGAGAAATCGTGTCCGCACTCGCTCCGCTCAGCCCTGAAGCTGTGCCGCCAAAAGAAGTTCGCAAACTGAAGAGAAGGTGGAAATCTGGACCGTGGGCGTGTTTTTGTTGGAAAAGATTCACCTCGGGCTAAGTTAAGTAGCGAGGGACAAGTTAAGCACCTCGGGCTAAGTTCTTAAGCGAGGGACAAGCCGCCATCGCCGCCATGTTGAATTCTCCCACAGAAACTAAAACAGAATTCGGTTCGCGCAGCCGAAAGCACCATTGACATTTAAACCTAATGGTTCTCTTGCAGATTACATACAGGAATGTGCAGGGATAATTCAAACTTGAAAGATTTGAGCTGAGAAAATTTTCATTCAAGTTTCAGCAAACGTACACACTACCTTGCTTCCCTCGGAGCACGCGCTAAGTCATGCTAATTGCTAAGTCGAAATGACACATTTAGAAAACAAAGTCCGTGAAAGTCATGAAAATAATATTCTCTAAGTATAAATCCTGACGGCTCTATCGCAAAACGAAGGACAGAATTCAACATGGCGGCGATGGCGGCTTTGTCCCTCGCTTAAGAAATCGCTTGAATTAGAACTTAGCCCGAGGTGAATCTTTTCCAACAAAATACGCCCATGGTCCAGATTTCCACCTTCCCTTCGGGTTTGCGAACTTCTTTTGGCGGAACAGCTTCAGGCTAAGCGGAGCGAGTGTCGACACGATTTTCCTTACGGTATTAATATATAGATTAGGGAAAACTACCCCTTTAATATACTGAATTGAGAAAACGGCACCTCTTTCTTATAATTCTTGCAAAAATGCATGTGTTAAATACGCGGTTAAAGGCACCAAAACGTAGCGCAATATTAACAATTAGACCACAAGGCCGAGTGTGCTATGATCAATAGACCATGAGGCCGAAGGCCGAATGGTCTATTGATATCATAGCACATGAGGACGAGAGGTCTAATTGTTTTAGTATAAACCACTAGTTTGGTCGGTTTTGGCAAAGAATACCAATATTATATGTTGAAAAAATCAAGTTTTCTTGCAAAGAAAGGTGATGGTTTTGCCAGGTACGGTCTATCACTAATAGACCATTAGTAGCTCAGCCAATCAGAATGCAGGATTTGTAATAGACCATTAGTTGCTTTATACTAAATATATATATATATACCCTTTGGTAACTGCAACAAATAATATTTTTCAAAATAGAATGTAGTGATTTTCAACCCCTTTCATATAGTCGAACTCGCAAAGTCGAGTACCCTTTTATATAGTGAAATTCGCAAATTGTTACCCTTGTGCATAATAGACCTTCTCGGCTTGGGCGTAATGTTTTGCCCACTTCAGATCACGTGGCATTCCCATGAGTATTCTCTCGAAATACAAACATAGTATTTCAATTTTTCCACAAAGGGAATTTCTGCAGAAACCCATCCATGTATGGGAAAACCTGAAAGGGCACACGCATGGGAAGTGCTCGGAATTCACATGAGCCATGGGAATCAGAACACTTCCCCTTTTTTTACCATGGGAAATTCAGCTTTTCCCATGGATGAGTTTCTACAGAAATTCCCTGTGTCTCACTTCCTCAGTGACAGTACTATACTGTTTCGCTCGTGATTGGCATTTGCTATCGTTGTTTCTGCAGGGGATTTACCGGACCAGCTATCGAGGAATCATGATGGAATACCTTGGGTTTCCATGGATGTCCTCGGTAAAGTAGTCAAAAACCATGCCTAATAGAGCGGACTTCGGTTGACTGTAGAAAGTATTACACTTACGTTTTCAACGCTTCCTCTTGGTTGACGTCTAGGTCTTTGTTTAGTCAGCCAATCAGAATGTACTAAAAATCAAAAACACAGTGACTCGTATATTCTTTGGTCACAACTAAGCGCAAGTTGTACTTACTTCGTCTCTGATTGGTCAGTTGCTCAATGGGTTTCGTTCTGATTGGCTAGGACACTCCTCCCCTTATACAGAGAAAGCGTGACAGGCCCTTTGAGTAATCTGGGAAAGAGGCTAAAACAGTCGTAAATAGAGGATATAAGCGGAGCTCCTTTGCGGCCCAAGGCCGCAGAGCGGAGTACCATACCTAAAAAAAAAGCGTCCAAACGGTGGCGCGAATATATGGAATTTATTTTCGAGTGGCAAGAACAATATTTTACGAATGAGCGCAGTGAGTGAGTTAAATATTGTTTTTGACACGAGAAAATAAAATCCTTATCTTCTTCAAGCCACCGTCTAATGTTCTTTTTATTATATGGATAAGAATTGACATAGCAAAATATAATAAATTGAACAACTCACTTGGTAAAGTCGGCGAAAGTGCTTGTGCAATTTTGATTCCTTTCTGATTAGTTAAGAACTTTTCTCTTTGTTCTGTAGCTTTCTCTGCCATAATTGAACTAAGGTTTTTCTCTTTAGAACTAGAACGAAACCTAGTTTTGTGGCTAAAACTCGAGTGACCGAGCGAGATTACTGCAGACGAAAGTGAGGAAAACAACACTGCAAACGCACACATCGACATTCGGTACATAACTTTTTCATATTTTCACTAGTGAAGATATGGAAAATACGAGTGTTTTAGTTTCCGGTAAAACACTGGCATCCATATAATTTTGGTATATTTCTGATTTGATTTATACAAGATTTTCTTAAGTAGACATCTCTTTTTCAGGTGATGGCATTTCTGGCTTTGTCTCAGGTATGACGAGTACGTCTCTAACACATACTAGGAGCTCATTACCTAGCGATTTAATTATCTAGGGCGAGGTGCGATTTTTGCGGCGATGGGCGACGTATCGGACGACATATCGCGCGGTGTGAACGGCCGGCGATTTTGCCTAGCGATATTTGTCAGTTTGTTGGTGATCTGAAGAAATCACACCTGCGTCGCAGTGGAATTTGAACATGTTCAAAACGCTGCGACGTCGCGGCGATATCGGAAGTGAAATCGCCATAACATCGCCTACCGTTCACACTGCGCGATGCCGCATCGCCATGGGATCGCCGCATAAATAGCATCTCAAGTCGCAGTTGAAATCGCACCGTGTGAACGGCCCTTACCAACGACTGTAAAATGCTGAAGCAGGTGTGATGCTATTAGAACAACACAGCTAGGAAATAATTTATTGATTTGTCCGATCCAACTCTCCTTGGTCGGACATATTTGAAAATTGGTCGGACATATCAGAAAATTGGTCTTGACTCTTCTCTCACATTCCAGGCCGTTATATTGATCGTCTTCACGCTTTTCAAAGGTAGGAGCCCTTAGTGCCAGATTAATAAATCTCCAAGAGTTTTCATCCAATTACATCCGAATTCACATGCCAGTAGTTCACCCTACTCCCTAGATTTTGAATTTGTCAATGCTATGAAAATTTTCTCTAGCTATTTATTCGGCTTGTAAATCACTTAGAAACAACTTACTGATTATTACATTTCAAACAGTCGAAACATGTCTGTAAAAACTTTGTAATTTCTATATAGAAGACATTATTGCAGTAGCTTCTCAACTTCTCAGCAGAACATGCTCTTCGCTCTTTACACCCAGGCAGTACTGGGTGTTTTTATCGCGGAAAATCCGGTCCGTTCGCTGTTCGGGCGCCATCTTGCAAGCTATTTATTACCTCTTCCTATGCGATAAGTGTTGCGAATTTGTTATAGTTACGAAAAAGCGCTTTCAGGCAGCAAATAGCGTAGATGACTGAACCTCTCCTTAAATCTAGAAAACGGTGGTCAATATACTACAGATACTGGAAATGGCTCCCAGATGATCGATGAGGTCATTTTGTTAATGAAGCCGATTTGTAAAATGTTCTAATTGGTAACCCCCATTCTTTCTTGTTCTTTCAGACGTACGCGTTCTTCTAAGGCAGACACGAAAAAGCAGCTTACTCGAGTGCATTATGGCCTGGAGCATGGATCAGCCAAGTAGTGTTAATAGTTCCAAGTGTTCAATATCTTTGCCAAAACATCAGCTGACATCCGGGGAAGCTATTTAATTACCTCTTCCTTTGCAATAATTGTTGCGAATTTTTTACAGTTACGTACGAAAAAGCGCTTTCAGGCAGCAAATAGCGTAGATGACTGAACCTAGTCTCCTTAATAAATCTAGAAAACGGTGGTCAATATACTACAGATACTGGAAATGGCTCCCAGATGATCGATGAGGTCATTTTGTTAATGAAGTCGAGTTGTAAAATGTTCTAATTGGTAACCCCCATTCTTTTATAAATAATGTACTTTCAGACGTACGCGTTCTTCTAAGGCAGACACGAAAAACAGCTTACTCAAGTGCATTGGCTGGATCAGCCAAGAGTAGTGTTAATAGTTCCAAGTGTTCAATATCTTTGCTAAAACATCAGCTGACATCCGGGGTGGGGTGGGGGGACGACTCTCTTATTTGTTTGGGCGGGGGTGCTCGTCGTACCTTTTAGGGTTTAAAATCAGGCCTCTGGTATACCTTTTAGGGGCTAAAATTCGAAAACGTGCAATTTTTTCCAGATAGGTACCTGTTATAGGGGGCCGCTCTAGCAACACTTGTTGGTAGCCTGAATTTCAGACGTATTTTCCCTCGTAAAAAATAGAGTGAGAAAAATAATAGGGGAAATACACGTCTTGTTGGTACCTTTCATGGGTCAAAATCAACTAAGCGACGCCATGTTTTATCTTTTAGAGGCCAGAATCGAAACTAGTTCCCGACGAGGGTGACATCAACTATCTAGTCTTTACTGAAGAAGTGAAAATATCTAAAAGGACGCCAATAAAAGAACAAGCACAATATAGTTTTTATTAATTATAAAAAAGAATTAAAATGTAAAGACAAAAAACACACATGTAAAGTCGGGGGGGGGGGGGGGGATTTTGGGTAATACAATGTCAAAATGCAGTGATCCTCCTTCTATAAGTACAATGATTAACGTGATTCCCCCTCAGAGCAGTTTAACGTTTTCGTGACCCCCCCCCCCCCCCCCCCCCCCCGCCCCCTATTTAACCTAGTAGAAGACAATTTACAGATAGGAGGATCGCATATTTCTTTCGTTGCGTGCGAAGCGCGCCCGAATTTTGATAAACGCATTTCATCAAGCCATTTCATTGATAAAAGCACTTTCACCAAGAAAGTGTAGATGAACATTCCATTTTTTTTTGTATAGCAAACGCATTTCTATTGTAACGTCGAACACACGCTTACTCTTCTTTCGACCAAAGTGACTGCAGGGCATTTTTGGTAGAGGTCGTTTTTCCTCGCCAAGATACAGTTGTTCTTGTGAACGGTGCGAAGGCAGTAGGGTCTTAGATAATTTTCTTTATGCGCGCGAAGCGCGCCGAAATTGTTATTATGTATTGAGTGAAGTGAGGTAGAAAAATGCAAATGATAGTCAGAAGTTGCTGGAATAACTACTTAGAAAATTCCTGTGATCCCCCTTTCAGGTACAGATACAGATACAAATAGTCTTTATTACTTACAAAACTCCGTTACAGGTGTGTATGTACAGTAGTAATAAAGTGTTAAGAAAGGGAAACAATAAATTATTATAATTATTATTTGTTGCTTAGGGCACTTTTGCGTTTTTCAGGGCTTCAGGTTTTGAGAGACCCCCCCCCCCTTTCGCTTGCCCCAAAATGAAGTGATCCCCCAAAAATCCTCACCCACCACCCCCCCCCCCCCCCCCCCCCCCCCCCCCCCCCCCCCCCAGGGGATAAATAATGACCGGTCCCTAATTTGTAGATTTGTGTTCCACATTTCGAAATATCACAAAAGGCAGAGGACTGGGTTCGCGCGGCCAAAGAAATACTTGAAGCGCTTGAAGTGTTTAAAAATGGAAAAATTCTATAAATTCTATAGAATCTATATACATCACCATTTTAGGTGCGAAAATACGTTTATCTGTAAAAACTAAAATATATTTTCTCAGCTTCCTCTGGAATGTTTTACCGACGCGATAATACACGAACACAACCATGAAGACCTTTGAAATGAGACTAAGTTCAAAGCAACAACTTTTTTATTTCGAGTAACAAGATTTTTTGCCGCTTTCTGGCACAATTGCTTGAAGTTCTAAAATAATATAATCCGTCTTAAAATGTCTAGAAGTAGAACATACCTAATTACCTGGCTCCTTCGTACCAAGAGGCACATAAGGCCTCGATTTCGCTTCTCCAATGGATACGGTCTTTCGACTCGCACTGCCTCCCAGTTTTTCCATCCTGCCTTTTCCCTCTCTTTCACCACTGTCCGTCGCCATGTTGTTTTCGGCTGACCGCGTTCCCTTCTTCCTTCTGGCGCTCAAGACAGCCGTCCTGCACAGGTCATCTCGCTCTTTCCTCGTCACATGCCGATATATCGCCATCTTCTTCTCCTTACATCCTGACTCAGAGGTTCATCGATGTTTGAAGATACGTATATTCATGTGTTATTGATTCCTCAAAATTGTCTATATTATTAAAATCGCATTGTCAGTGTTCTTGTCACCCCCCGCCAATCAGAGCGCGGCATTTAAGCGCGTTTCTCACACAGGCAGGCGAAGGTATAAAAAATAAGGGCCATAAAAAATATACGCCGTTTTTAAACTAAACATTTCACAGTCGATCCATTGAAGAGAAAGTCGAAATCTCACCTGTATGCGTGTTTTTGTTGGAAAAGATTAATCTGCAGCGAAGTTCCAGTTCATGCGATTTCTTATGCGAGGGACAAAGCCGCCAATGCTGAATTCTTCCACAGAAACTAAGAAAGAACTGAGTTCGCATAGCCGTAAACACCATAGACATCCGGACCTAAAACGTTCTGTCACAAATGACTTGCAGGTATGTGCTAGGATAATTCTAATTCGAAAGCTTTTAGCTGAGAAATTGCTTCTCATAGGGCGCGCTAACTCTAAATGAATACAGGAAAATGCATCAATTTTTCTCTAAATGTAATCGCTACATTTTCAAAGTTAGCGTTAAATACCGATCCTTTTGCTGGAAAGGGTTTTGTTTGAGTTTTTGTTTAAGTTAGTTGGATTTTTTTAAGGAGTTCTCTGAATTATTTGTAAAGAGTTGCTCTTGCCTTTAAAATTCCGGCAGAGAAATGAGAGTTTTGTTTCGTAAAACTAGGGCGTTCTATCACAATTGTCAACTCTCTCGGTTTTGCCGAGAGTCTCAATATTTGTTACCCCTATCTCCCGTTAGCAAGATCTCCCGAAAAAAAAAGTTCGTTTGGGGGGTCTCGAAGTACTTTTGTAGCATTTCTCAACTTATCCAAGTGGTACGTTTAGGCTAGACATCGATTTCACAAAGCTTCAGCCAAACTGACAGACACAGGCAGCTGCTCTTTAAATCAGTTGAAAAAACAAAACGTACAGAAAAGGCGCATAGGTTAATTCACCCCCTTGAAAAAGTCTACCCCGAAATCCATGAGGACATTCGGTTAGCTCTCTATTGAACTAGCGCCCAAGTGACAGGCAGAAAAGGCGGGATCTAATGAATTCCACCCCCTTGAACAAGACTACTCTGAAATCCACGAGGACACAAGGTTTAGCTCTATATATCACTTCACTAAACGAGAGCCCGAGTACCACTTGGATTAAGTCGAGTACTCAGGCTTTCAAGAATCCAAATATTGGACTTAGGAATAATGCATAGAGTTCAATGTGAAGCCAGAGGCATCGTAATATAACATGAACAGATTCTTGATTAAACATCATACCGTCAAGGGGACGCCACGGCGCAAAGAGCTCACTGAACTCTCGACCAAAGTGAGTATTCCTTACCTAAGCATCAGATGTTATTCATATTGGAATACTATTTCGAAAAAAAAGTGTTAGAGAAGAGTGTGTTTAATCAATGCTTTCAGAATTTTTTTTTAACACAATCTTTTAAAAGATAGACTAGTGAGCAAAAACTGTATTCATTTCGTCACCGACGAGTTTCGTCCGGAGCTACGCGGACCAGCGGACTTCTTCAGGTGTTTTACAATAATACATAGAGCCTGTTGTGCATACTGCTTAACAGTAAATACATTTTAGGGGTACTTTCCATTAGGGGTGTTTAGGACAAGGTGTGTTTAAAGGGGCTCTACTAGCACGCTTGCTGGCCACTTCTATGACACTAAAGTAGCTCAATCTCAATCCAATTCCATCCTCTTGACTAACAGGTCAAACAACCTAGAAACCTAGAATTGCATTTGTCTAGCAATTGAAAGGTTTTTCTCTTAAACTGGAGGATTATTTTTTGTCTACTACGGGCAAATGTACATGTGCTTTCGCGGTTAAAAATTTACTTATTTTATGTTCACCGTGAGAGCCCCTTTAATTTTAGCTTCGTGTTATTGATCCGATATATGTGGGTTTGCATTCGCCCACGGCGCCCTTTGTTTCTTCTTTTACAAGAGATTTTCCGTACTGTGTTTATTACCACTGTAGAATGGAACATTAACCGACTAAGCCAGGGGCAAATTAGAAGAGTCACGCCCCATCTAAATTGCCCCTGCCGAAGCCAAAAACGAAAGCTTTAACAGAAAACGCTATCGAATGGTTTACGGGTAGGCGCCGCCATCGGGTATGGCTTTTGGGCTTCTTTATGTGGTAGGGTGTGGTTATACGCTTGTTGGTCTCTGATAGGTGCATACCCTAGGCTACCCTACAAGCAAATTTCGATCAAGTGGGCCGCATTTAGTATCCGGTTCCAAAAATTAGTATACTGTGCTTCACTTCAGATGCTTCACACAGTGCTACACCGATCACCCCATTTTTTGTGAACTGGGGGGAGGGGAGGGGGCTGAGCTCTTGACAAGAGCGGCGTATGTACTAGGCCTTAGTGTTTTGGCAACCAATCTTCTGTTACCATTCCCACGGTCTCTTAGAGTAAATGAGGTAAAAACATGAAAAAAACGAAATTACGTGTCCACTTCATTTTGCCTCTTCGGCACCCCTACTTTTTAGGGTGCTCCGCCGTCCATGTCTACTACAGTCATGTGAAAATCTGAAAACATAAACCCTTATTTTCAGACAGACTGAAGTTATTATTCAACATGAGGTGCCTGGCTGTGTTTATCCTTCTCAATCTCTTGTGGCTGCCAGCGGTGCGAGTGCTAGATATGATCCAAGTATCCACGGCAACCTGCGTAAGCTAAGATGCCAGAACCGCGGGGAACGGCATGGTAGGCTAGTAAACTTGGAGTAAGTCAAAGGTTATGCACAGGGGTGTAGAAAGGATTTGAGAAGGGGGGGGGGGGCATATCTCTACAAATGTATGGTGCTCAGTGCCATATCAAGAAAATTTCGCCGACGTTGCAAAACTTCCTTATTAGGAAATCCCCCCTTACCTTATTTGGAAGGTCTGTAAGTACTTTTCCTCATATCTTAGCGAAAATAGCAGGAAAATTGACCAAAACTTGCAGATACTCGAGAAACATCCTTCTCTTGGTCGCCATTTTGTTTTTACCCCCCGCCGAGGGACCTGAGTCACGTTTTGAACACCACAGGCAACCCGCGCGGATTTGACATAAAAACGACAGCACTTTCTTGATATGCAGATATGATCCAAGTATCCACGGCAACCTGCGTAAGCTAAGAAGCCAGAACCGCGGAGAACGGCATGGTAGGCTAGTAAACTTAATCAACAAAGCGGATACCATGGAAGCAAAATTGGAGTAAGTCAAAGGTTATACACATGAGCGTTGCAAGGATTTGAGAAGGGGGGGGGGGGGAGGTCACATCTGTACAAATGAATGGTTATATATTCTCACTTGGTCCCATTGTGCTCTATATAAGATATGGGTAAGGAGACCTGGCTGAGCTAAAGATGACAATCTAGCAAGAGGGAGGGAGGGAGGGTAAGGAAAGTAGCTCCACCAAGCCTCGGAATGAGCACAATGAAACCCGAAATCAAACAATACAGAGCAAAGAGGGAGGGAGGGCGGGTAACAAGAAAAGTAGCTCCATCAGGCCTCGAAATAAGCACAATGAAACCCGCCAACACAGCGTCCTCTACCAAGGACGCCATCTTGCGCCGAGGACTAAAGGCAACTGACAATTATGCTAATGAGTTGATATCCTATATAGGCACTGTTGGTCCCAAGTGAGAATAGTTATATATTCTCACTTGGTCCCATTGTGCTCTATATAAGATATGGGTAAGGAGACCTGGCTCCGCGGCCTGTATGACGAATACTGCAGGTCCTCCACTTACTAAAATCGACTCACTCCCAAACTCCGGGTATACCTCCGTGTAAGAACCATTCCCAGAGAACGCCATTGCGTTCATTTACTATTTCATTATGATTCGTTCTACTAAACAAAGGAGGCTTTGTGACGCAACTCGTGAACAATACACAGATTCTTACACGGAGGCAGAGCCCAAACTCCGAAAGATTTTGAAGCGCCGCTTTGCCGAAACTTTATAAATAATTTACCCTGACAAAATACCATTACTACCATGGAGATGAGGAGAGAGTGGAAGTCCAATGAAATAAACCTAATTATACCACACAAAAGGTGTACTTCTCCCCAAAACTCAGAAAAAGCATGCTCGAGGGGACGAGACGCTAAGAACTCTCGCGGATTCCGCCGGACCCTCGAGTATGCAGAAAAGAGACAAAAAATTCAACAAAGGAAATTTTGAACAATAATAACAAGAACGAGAAGTACACCAATACAGGTACATTAAGGTCAGAAACGATGAAAATTGTTTTCTAATCAATAGCAGAGGATCAAGTTAGCAAAGGTAACAAGTAAACAATTTCAGAAAAGACTTGAATGTACACGCGAGAAACCAAACCAGGATTTCAACAGCCAGCCGTCCGCAACCCCGGAATACCCCGTCCGAGGACAGAGCAATGAAGAGTATTAGATAACTCCTCCGGGGAAGCCGAGGCAACCTATTGAGAAACCTGAGTCAAGCAACCTAAATAAGGTGTGGCGAAAACAAAAGAAAACTAAACAAAAAAGGTAGCCTCGGCTACCCCGGAGAGCGAGAGAATGGAACAAAACAGTTCCTTGCAAAAGAGAACACCGAGCTATTAAATATCCATCTTCTGTTATATCACTATAACAACGATTGAAATAGCTCATTAAAATCGTATTTAAACGCGTTGACACCCTCAAATTAAGTGATGAATAGTCAAGACAAAATTGAGGAAGATGATAAAATCTCTGAGCTTTTGCAAAATTGAATAAGCATTGATGAGAATAAGGAACAATAACAAAATTCGCTTGGCTGAACTCATAACACATTCACCTTTCTTTGTGTAATGCAAGAATTACTTTCGGTATTGACTAAATACTTTTATTTTGCCTTTTCCAGATAATTAGAGCGGAACAAATTCGCTGGTGGCTGAACTAATTCGCCTGCCAAACTTTCATGTAAGAGAAATAATTTTAGAGCAGAGCAAATTCGCTGGTGGCTGAACTAATTCGCCTGCCAAACTTTCATGTAAGAGAAATAATTTTAGAGCAGAACAAATTCGCTGGTGGCTGAACTAATTCGCCTACCAAACTTTTATGTAAGAGAAATAATTTTAGAGCAGAACAAATTCGCTGATGGCTGAACTAATTCGCCTGCCAAACTTCCATTAAGAGAAATAATTTTAGAGCAGAACAAATTCGCTGGTGGCTGAACTAATTCGCCTGCCAAACTTTCATGTAAGAGAAATAATTTAGAGCAGAACAAATTCGCTGGTGGCTGAACTAATTCGCCCGCCAAACTTTTATGTAAGAGAAATAATTTTAGAGCAGAACAAATTCGCTGGTGGCTGAACTAATTCGCCTGCCAAACTTTCATGTAAGAGAAATAATTTTAGAGCAGAACAAATTCGCTGGTGGCTGAACTAATTCGCCTGCCAAACTTTTATGTAAGAGAAATAATTTTAGAGCAGAACAAATTCGCTGGTGGCTGAACTAATTCGCCTGCCAAACTGTAGGTATCCCAGGTCCAACGCCTATTATATACCAAACGTAGCGGCAACAATTTGCCCAGGTCTAACGCCTATGCCGAACGTATCTGGTCAACATATGACTGTTAACATGCGAAACACAATCGTTAGATTCACCGCCTTCACCGTGAAATTCAAAGGCCAAACCAGACGCAAGTAAAACACTAAATGTTCCTACAGGGCGAGAAAACATCCGCAAGAATGAACACAGTTCAGCTTGGCCAAACTGAATAGACGACAATAATTCCAGGAGCAAAAGAACTTATGGTTCCAAAGGTTCCAGGCGGAGCTGTAGACCTGTAAGAGAATACAAAGCACAAATTTAGCATAACTGAACAGCGCGAAAAGAAATTCAAAGGCGATAAAAACACACAAAATCAAACTGCTGAATAACGAAAAATCTTGAACGCTGCAAAGGGGAGGAAAGCGATAGGAGGCGACGAGAAGAATGATGTAGACTTTAATTCTTGACGAAGGAAGGAGAGTTGAGTCAGTTGAACGGCGAGGCCAGAGCAGAGGAGGTCTTCTCAGCACGAGGACTAAAGGCAACTGACAATTATGCTAATGAGTTGATATCCTATATAGGCACTGTTGGTCCCAAGTGAGAATAGTGCCCTTTTCAAGCTAACCGATATTTTTCTTAATGTTTACTGTATTTTCTTCTAAAAAGGGGGTCACATGCACCCCAGGACCCCTGGTTATCCCCCTAGCGCAAGTATCATCGAGTATTGAACCTCAATCTTTCTAGATTTCCCGACGAGTTTCAGAGAATTCATTGTTAATCATAATACCCACCCTCCCTGCCACAGGAATCCCAAGCAAGTCCGAGCATCCAGGCTCATTGACAGGAAGTGTGGCGCTAGCCAACCTTGTTAAAGGCAAGCGTGACATTCCATCAGGCTTAAAGAAACGATAAGAATAAAGTATTAAACATTAGAAGTATCAACATAGTTAAGAAGTCAGTAAAGTGATTCGTGTGTAAGGGTTTTACTTCTTCTACTGATATGCCACTTGCGGTATCGTCAGCGCGTAGAATAAGACCCCGTCAACACTACACCGTTTTCAAACGAAAACGGATACTTTTTGGTCCGGATACGGCTATCGTCCACACTACAACGCCGAAAACGATCACTGAAAACAGCGAAAACAATACGAAAACGATAAGTGTGGACGCAAATCTTTTGAAAACGGAGCAGAAAGTTTCCGTTTTCGTTTGAAAACGGTGTAGTTTGGACGAGGTCTAAGACTGCAGAGAATATTACGTTAGAATTAATGAGATGTAAAACAAATGTTATATTCAATAAATCAGCAATCATTTCTAATTCTACTCTTCTATTTCTGCTCCCCTGATTACTTTATCCTGAAATGGTAGGTTTTGCGCGACGTTGGTTTTGTGCAAATTTAATTAAAGCTGTGTGTCACAATACGCGCGCATGCTCCAGGAATGTAAACATTTGGATGGATCGAGAAATAGCAAGATTAAATCGGAGTGTTTTCGTGGCTTTCAGCCTTCGCTGGCCATCGTTTACGGGACGATAATAATAATAATAATAATAATAATAATAATAATAATCATAATCATAATAATAATAATAATAATAATAATAATAATGAACTAATTAGCAGTACATCCACTAAAAAGTGGCTCTTCGCCTGCTAATATCTAATAAAAGATAATAATAATAATAATAACTATCTTTATTATAAAAATAGATAAAAAATATACTATAAATATATAGAGGATATTACACGGTGGCGCGAAGATATGAGCGCTCGTTCGTAAAATATTGCTTTTGCCACTCGAAAATAAAATTCATATCTTCAAGACACCGTGTAATTTTCTTTTTATTATATAGACAACCAAGAAAAAATTATTCCAAATTGATTTCCAAGCACTTTTGTTTTGACCGATATCCTCACTAGTGAGGATATGGAAAATATGTCACTCAGGACCCGGATGTAGCTTCGTATGAGATCTACGAGTGGCGTATTTCCCAGTAAAACACTCCTGTCTATATAATAAATATATATAATTCTACGAGACAGCAATATACACAAGCGCATAAAAATGTATTTGAGTTAAAAAGATATCATACTTTGACGTATGCGTTATTTTTCTTAATTAGGTGTTTCTTAAGGGCCCTGGTGAACATAGGATAGGTGTTTATTGTTCTTATGTCCACTGGCAGGTTATTAAAAATATTTGGTGCCTGATCTTGGAAGGTCCCGATTTCGCGTTTTGTTGGACGTTGGAGAGTTGGGGCGTGAGAAGATCTCAAAGTATAAGAGCCTGTGTGGTGTAGATTTAGTGTAAGTGGGCAGCCTTGATCGTACATAGCTTTATGTGCTAGTTTACCTATGTTGTGCGCTATGCGGTCCTTTATAGGCAGCCACCCAAGCTTGTTCACATCCTCTAGAGATGCGTACTTAGAAAGTACAAAACCTGCACAGGAGTTCTGCACCCTTTGCAGCCGTTTTAGTTGGTACTCAGGAAAAGGGCTGAAAATGACATTACAGTAGTCCAACCTAGAAAAGATGAGGCTCTCGACAAGGTGCTTTCGTATTTGAAAAGGGGCAAAATTTTTCAGTTTTCTCAGAACGCATAAGGTACCATAGCAAGAAGACACCATGTTAAGTTATGTGATCGCGCCAAGTTAGGTGCTGATCCCATTGAACACCGAGAAGTTTCGCAGATGGTACCCTTTCAAGTGTTTCTTTGTTTTGAGATGCGCAGAACTTCTTTGTTTTGAGATGCGCAGAACAGCTGCGCAGTTGCGTGGCAGCCTCCCTTTAAAAGTGGAGCTTCCAAAAATTGCCGCCGCAGAAAAATAGCTTTTCAAATTCTTTCCAAAAAAAAAAAAAACACCTACAAAGGTCTCCAGGACTCTGTCAAGGTTAAGAAAGAGAGAATATTTCTAAAACTTCCAATGGTGCGTCAAATGTTTTCCTAGGCTTCAATACCCCCTATTCTTCATTTTCTGTAATTTAATTTTAATTAAGCTTATTACACGCTTTTGCTAGTACTTAAATCCTAGGTTAAATTTTCACCTTCGCGAAGCTCCTGACCTCGCACGAGTTAAGATATCGTTAGAAAAATGATAACACCTCGAGGGGAACCGTGTGAGGGAATTTCATATCAAGAAAATTTCGCCAAAACCTGTCGTTTTGCCGACGTTGCAAAACTTTCTTATTAGGAAATACCCCCTTACCTTATTTGGAAGGTCTGTAAGTTCTTTACCTCATATCTCAGCGAAAAAAGCAGAAAAATTTATAAATACTCGACTATTCCATTTAATGAACTGAACATGAAATTTATACTCGATTTTCATAATTCTGCGAACTCTCGCTAAAGATTTCCAACCGTCAAACCGCCTTCTGGCTTCCATCAATCAAACTCCCGAGTCTTTTCGTCGTTACTCTTTGTGCTTTTTGATTGGCCAGCGCCTAAGCAGTGCTAAAATGGCTTCCTGTCACCCGGGCAACGGTTACGTGCTGGCCAATCAAAAAGCACAAAGAGTAACGATGAAAACATCTACTGTCTACTTTATTGACTGATAAAACTTGCGCATAACATCAGTATAAATCAATATATATGTATTAAAAATATATAAAAATTTCAAATAAATAAATATTCTCAAAACATATCTAGAAAAATAGACTCTTAAAACCATTAGCCATTCTCTGTCATATGTTTGATAAGCTCCTCCTTAAATTTAGTGCGGTCCTCTATATTTACAACAGAACCCGACAGGTTATTCCAATGTTTAATCCCCCATGGAAAAAATCTATTTGCATGTTGGTTGCAATTTGAATGGGGTCTTAAGAACCGCTTGGAGGTGCCATTCCTTGAGGGCCTGACCAAAGGAACCAGAAATGGCTCTCTCTCAATGTCCACGGTTCCATAAACAACTTAATGGAACATGGACATCCGAGAGAAAGTCCGCCTGCCCTCAAGGGATGGCCACTCCAGCTTACTCAGCATATTTGTTACAACCCCTGGTTGTCTCAAATAGTTATTATAGCAAACTCTGGCTGCACTGCGCTGTAACCATATCAAGGCGATGTTTGTCTTTTGGAGGTATGGGTACCAGAAAGAGTTTGCATATTCCAACTTAGGCCTAACTAGGCTACAAAAGAAAAGACTCGGGAGTTTGATTGGCGGAGGCCCAGAAGGCAGTTTGACGGTCGGAAATCGTTAGCGAGAGTTTGCAGAATTATGAAAATCGTAGTAATTCACCTGAGTTTTAGTACAACAAAAACATAAATAATTTCCCGCAGCCGAAAGCAACAAAGACGTTCAAAAGTTAATGTCTCACAATTTTGAGGAATCAATAACACATGAATGTACGTATCTTCAAACATCGAGTGTCAGAACCTCTGAGTCAGGATGTAATTGGAGAAGAAGACGGCGATATATCGGGCATGTGATGAGGAACGAGCGAGATGATCTGTGTAGTACGGCTGTCTTGAGCGCCAGAAGGAAGAAGGGAGCGCGGTCAGCCGAAAACAACATGGCGACGGACAGTGGTGAAAGAGAGGGAAAAGGCAGGATGGAAAAACTGGGAGGCAGTGCGAGTGAAGGCAAAAAAAAACGTATCCATTTGCGAAGCGAAATCGAGGCCTAATGTGCCTCTTGGTACGAAGGAGCCATGGGTAACCAGGTATCTTCTAGACATTTTAATAGCAACGGCATTTTGTTTTAATGTTTTTATTACGTTTGCAAGTATATATATACAAATTGAATCCACAAATATATAAATACGTTATATAAACAAACCTATCTACGACTTTACATGTGTGTTTTTTGTCTTTACATTCCAATTCTTTTTTTATAATTTAATAAAACTATATTGTGCTTGTTCTTTTATTGGCGTCCTTTTAGATATTTTCACTTCTTCAGTAAAGACTAGATAGTTGATGTCACCCGCGGGGTGCTCGTCGGGAACTAGCTTTCGATTTTTGGCCTCTAAAAGATACCAAACATGGCGTCGCTTAGTTGATTTTGACCCATGAACCAACAAGACGTATTTAGTCCCCTATTATTTTTCTCACTCTATTTTTTACGAGGGAAAATATGTCTGAAATTCAGGCTACCAACAAGTGTGATTTGCTAGAGCGGGCCCCTAACAGGTACCTATCTGGGAAAAATTGCACGTTTTCGAATTTTAGCCCCTAAAAGGTATACCATAGGCCTGATTTTAAACCCTAAAAGGTACGACGAGCACCCCCGCCCAAACAAATAAGAGAGTCCCCCCCCCCCCACCACCACCACCACCCCACCCCACTCCGGATGTCAGCTGATGTTTTAGCAAAGATATTGAACACTTGATACTATTAACACTACTCTTGGCTGATCCAGGCCTTAATGCACTTGAGTAAGCTGTTTTTCCGTGTCTGCCTTAGAAGAACGCGTACGTCTGAAAGAACATTTATTTATAAAAGAATGGGGGTTACCAATTAGAACATTTTACAAATCGACTTCATTGACAAAATGACCTCATCGATCATCTGGGAGCCATTTCCAGTATCTGTAGTATATTGACCACCGTTTTCTAGATTTAAGGAGAGGTTCAGTCATCTAAGCTATTTTGCTGCCTGAAAGCGCTTTTTCGTAACTATAAGAAATTCGTAACACTAATTGCAAAGGAAGAGGTAATTAAATATCTTGCAAGATGGCGCCCGAGCAGCAAAGAACGGATCGGATTTTCCGCGATAAAAACACCCAGTACCGCCTGCAAGCAGGCTAAGAGGTAAAGAGCGAAGAGCATGTTCTGTTGAGAAGTTGAGAAGCTACTGCAAATAATGTTTTCTATATAGAAATTACGAAGGTTTTTACAGACATGTTTCGACTGTTTGAAATGTCATAATCAGTAAGTTGTTTCTAAGTGATTTACAAGCCGAATAAATAGCTAGAGAAAATTTTCATAGCATTGACAAATTTAAAATCTAGAGAGTAGGGTGAACTACTGGCATATGAAGTTCGGATGTAATTGGATGAAAACTCTTGGGAGATTTATTAATCTGGCACTAAGGGTTCCTACCTTTTGAAAAGCGTGAAGGCGATCACTATAACGGCCTGGAATGTGAGAGAAGAGTCAAGACCAATTTTCTGATATGTCCGACCATTTACAAATATGTCCGACCAAGGAGAGTTGGATCGGACATTGTCCGATCAATAAATTATTTCCCAGCTGTGTTGTTCTAATAGCATCAGACCTGCTTCAGCATTTTGCAGTCGTTGGTACGGCCCGTTCACACGGTGCAATTTCAGCTGCGACTTGAGGTGCTATTTCTTCGGCGATCCCATGGCGATGCGGCATCGCGCAGTGTGAACGGCAAACGATCTTATGGCGATTTCACTTCCGATATCGCCGCGACGTCGCAGCGTTTTGAACATTTCAAATTCCACTGCGACGCAGGTGCGATTTTTTCAGATCACCAACAAACTGACAAATATCGCTAGGCAAAATCGCCTGCCGTTCACACCGCGCGATATGACGTCGCCCATCGCCGCAAAAATCGCAGCTAAGATCGCGGCCGTGCGGGCCTTTACAGAATCAGTCCTACCCCTAGATAATTAAACTCCTAGGTAATGAGCTCCTAGTGTGTGTTAGAGACGTTCTCGTCATACCTGAGAGAAAACCAGAAATGCCATCACCTGAAAAAGAGATGTCTACTTAAGAAAATCTTTGTATAAATCAAATCAGAAATATACCAATTATTTATTTATTTATTTATTTAATCGCTTTCACCAAGAAAATAAGTACATAAATAATACACTACAGACGAAGAGAAAAATATGGATGCCAGTGTTTTACCGGAAACTAAAACACTCGTATTTTCCATATCTTCACTAGTGAAAATATGAAACAGTTATGTACCGAATGTCCCGGATGTGTGCGTTTGCAGTGTTGTTTTCCTCACTTTCGTCTGCAGTGAAATCTCGCTCGGTCAATCGAGTTTTTAGCCACAAAACTAGGATTCGTTCTAGTTCTAAAGAGAAAAACCTTAGTTCAAGCTACAGAACACAAACCGAATGAGTTCTTAACAAATCAGAAAGGAATCAGAATTGCACAAGCACTTTCGCCGACTTTACCAAGTGAGTTGTTCAATTTATTATATTTTAGTATGTCAATTCTTATCCATATAATAAAAAGAACATTACACGGTGGCTTGAATATATGGATTTTATTTTCTCGTTGTCAAAAACAATATTTTACGAACGAGCCTTGCCACTCGAAAATAAAATCCATATATTCGCGCCACCGTTTGGACGCTTTTTTCTTAGGTATGGTGCTCCGCTAATATTCCCTATTTACGACTGTTTTCGCCTCTTCCCCAGATTACTCAGTGGGCCTGTCACGTTTTCTCTGTATAAGGGGAGGAGTGTCTTAGCCAATCAGAACGAACCCCATTGAGCAAATGACCAATCAGAGACGAAGTAGGTAATATATAGATTTAGCCACTGGCTAAAAGCGAAGCTCCCAATTACATATTTTGCTGTGTTAATGGGTCAAAACGGTTGCCATTGTACAATAATAGCCTGTCACCGTCATAGCACGTGACTAAGCACTTGCACTAAGCACCCCCCTTACCACTTAGATAACTTCACCCAAGGTTGGTTGTCTGAGGTTCATCCCTTCGCGAGATATATTCTTTTTCTCCTGTGATGACGTCATAGAAGACGTCATACCACGTGACCACACAAATGCACCTCCCTTACCACTAAGATAACTTCACCCAAGTTTGTTTGTCTGAGGTTCATTCCTTCCCGAGATATATTCCTTTTCTCTTATGATGACGTCATACCACGTGACCACACAGTTGCACCCCCCTTACTACTTAGATATCTTCACCCAAGTTTGGTTGTCTGAGATTCATCCCGTCCCGAGATAAATTATTTTCCTCCTGTGATGACGTCATCGATGACGTCACACCACGTGACCACACAGTTGCACCCCTCTTACTACTTAGATAACTTCACCCAAGTTTGGTTGTCTGAGGTTCATCCCTTCCCGAGATATATTCTTTTTCTCCTGTGATGACGTCATTGATGAGGTCATACCACGTGACCACACGGTTGCACCCCCCTTACCACTTAGATAGCTTCACCCAAGTTTGGTTGTCTGAAGTTCATCCCGTCCCGAGATATATCCTTTTTTCCTGTGATGACGTCATCAATGACGTCATACCACGTGACCACACAGTTGCACCCCCCTTACCACTTAGATAACCTCACCCAAGTTTGGTTGTCTGAGGTTCATCCCTCATTCCGAGATATATTATTTTTCTCCTATATGACGTCATCGATGACGTCATACCACGTGATCAGGCAGTTGCACACCCTTGCCACTAACACAACTCCCCCACTCCCCCACCCAAGTTTGGTTGTCTGAGCTTCATCTCTTCTTGAGATATGATTAATAAACGGTGAAAAGGGTCTTGGTTTACCTGTGGTGGGGCACGCACGCACGCAGACACGCGCCTGCGATACCAAAATGGGAATACCGCTGAACCATGAAAAATGATTGGCATTCTGATTGGCTGACTAAACCAAGACCTAGACGTCAACCAATAGGAAGCGTAGAAAACGTAAGTGTAATACTTTCTACAGTCA
The DNA here is from genome assembly GCA_033964015.1 of Scolanthus callimorphus. NCBI lineage: Eukaryota > Metazoa > Cnidaria > Anthozoa > Actiniaria > Edwardsiidae > Scolanthus > Scolanthus callimorphus. The sequence continues at coordinate 27,753,058 of CM066921.1, forward strand.
ACGAAGTCCGCTCTATTAGGCATGGGTTTTGACAGAATAGGGGATGCACGCTCCTATGAGCTTCTGGTTTTGACTACTTTACCGAGGACATCCAAGGAAACCCAAGGTATTCCATCATGATTCCTCCGATAGCTGGTCCGGTAAATCCCCTGCAGAAACAACGATAGCAAATACCAATCACGAGCGGAACAGTATAGTACTGTCGCTGAGGATGTGAGACACAGGGAATTTGTGCAGAAACTAATCCATGGGAAAAGCTGAATTTCCCATGATAAAAAAATGGTAAGTGTTCGGATTTCTCATGGCTATGTGAATTCCGAACACTTCCAATGCGTGTCCCTTTTCATGTTTCCCATACATGATTGGTTTCTGCAGAAATTCCCTGTGTGAAAAGGTTGAAATACTATGTTTGTATTTCGTACTTTCATTTCGTGCTCTCATTTTACAAGGCATGCGGTGCGCTGTAATCCGGGGGGAGGGGAAGGGCATGCGGTGCGCTGGAATCCCGTGGGGAGGGGAGAGGCATGCGGTGCGCTGTTATCCCTGGGGGAGGGGAGAGGCATGCGGTGCGCTGGAATCCAGGGGGGAGGGGAGGGGAAGGTTTGAGGCTCAAATAGACCTCCTCAGCTTGGGCGTAATGTTTTACCCATTTTAGATCACGTGACATTCCCATGAGTATTCTTTCTTTGTTTTTCTGCACCGCACGGAAAGATATATGAATATGGAAGCTATCCAAACCGAGGAGGTTTATTATGCACAAGGGTAGCATTTTTGCGAATTTCACGATTATATAAAAGGGTACTCGACTTTGCGAATTCGACTATATGAAGGGGTTGAAAATCACTAGATTCTATTTTGAAAAATATTTTTTTTGTTGCAGTTACCAAAGGGTATATATATATTTAGTATATACCAGCTCGGCAACCTCCTAAGAACGAGCAATTTGATTGGTTTAGAATCTCGGAATCTGAGACATTATTTACCTCCGAAACAGTAGATATTGTGTTGGCAAGCAAGTTTCTTGTAGTGGCGATTTTTATTTAAAAAGCGGAAGAAAAGTCAGTCAACAAAACTAAACAAGTAACAAATTAGATTTCCTTGTCTCAAAATCGGTCTCTCTGGATACATAAGTCTCACAAATCTTCTGAGCGTTGTTTGTGAAAAACACGCTTGCACTGAAACCCGGGTTGAAAAACTTTAGCTGGCTAAGCATGAATGAAAATTGCTTTTGGCATGTATTTTCCCTTTGTTTTATTAAATTGACAAAAATCAAAACTATAATCTACAATATGTCGAGAAAATACAGTCGAAAGAGTTAATTTTCAAAGTACCTGAGGATGGGTTTGTGTCTTGCTAATCGGCAGCTTTCTTGTAGTTTTTTTGCGAGCGAACTGTCAGCACCAAAGGAGACTTCTGTATGTAGTTAGTTCTCCTTCTTCTTGCCTAATAATAACCCCATAAGCCTTTTCACAAGGTTTCGTTCTCATGTAGCTGTTCCACCCTGCTAAATCGTTGTTCCCCTCAAATATCCTGTGTTTACGGTGTTCATTCACTCCATTTTTCCAGCAAACTAAACTTGTGCAACGAGTGGCTGCCGACAAATAATTTTCATCTCCTCGGAAACCTTTGGCGAATTGCTTACAAATGCTCTTCAATTTGAACCTATATTCCTTCTTGAATTGAAATGATATATTATATATATCATATATTATATTATTACTCACTACATGTCCAATTTTGTTGAAAATCCCTTGAATTGTCCACATTTTCCCCATCGAAGTAAGAATACTTGCAAACTTTCTAGAGCTGTCAAAATCGACCAAAAACGTGCTTATGCAAATCATCTAAGTTGCGTGAGTTATGTCACGCGTGTAGTTTTAAAACGCTAACACAACTTTTTTTTATTGTTTTTCGACTAAAAATTCAACAGGTTGCCTTGCTGGTATATACTAAAACACTTATTCTATTTCAATTTCGGTGGATAATGGCTTTAGGAATATTTACCTCGAGCCTGCGGCTCTCGGTAAATATTCTGCCACTATCCACCTCAATTGAAATAGAATAAGTGCTAAATATATTGCGCTACGTTTTGGTGCCTTTAACAGCGTATTTAATATATGCATTTTTGCAAGAATTATAAGGAAGATGTGCCGTTTTCTCAATTCAGTATATTAAAGGGGTAGCTTTCCCTAATTTTACTATATAACAGGGTAAGGGGTCCAGACTCTGGACGGAGCATCCCGTACAATTTGTTTTTTAAAGTACCCCGGGGGCTGGAATGGTCCGTTGTTTTACATAATAACTACATACCCAAGATTTATAGCACATGTGAATAACCCCGAGAATAGCGAGTCCGTGGTGTGATCCAGAGGCAAACCTTCTTCCCTGTTTCGTAGAAATGTCAGTATGATCTCGTGAATGAAATGATTATTGTAAAATGTTCATCGGCTTCGAATTTATGATTATCCATGGGCCCATGAGTAGGAGGTTTTATCTCTCATACTAGTTTATTGAGGTAGCGTTTTGATTGACCAGGCTATATACTATTTTTAGAAATAACATGAGGACAGGGGCGTAGCCAGGGGGGCCCAGCCCCCCCCCCCCTTTCTTGGGGATTTTCCCATACATTCACTGTATTTGCTGGAGGAAATTGAAAATTTTCATCCCATGTTTGCACCCCCCCCCCCCCCCCCACCCCCCAACCAAAATTCCTGGCTACGCCCCTGGGGAATAGGCTGATACTACACAAAAAATATTTACAGGACAGTGGCATGATAGAGTCCAAACTGAAAGTACATAAACAACCGTGTGGACAGCTGTCTCGACCTTGTTAGTAGCTTTCCATTGTTTTTCAAAATTCTGATTCCCTCGAAGGACACAAACATCTTCATTATGGTCGGATATTGTTGTTGTTTGCAACACTGCCACCTTTTTAATGTTAAGAGTCGGTTATTTTAACTCAGGCTTCTTGCCTTGCCATTACTGACCTACGTTGAACAATAGAAAACTGTTTTTAAAAATAGCTTGGTCAGTCAAAACGTTGCCTCAAGAATATCTCAGATGGAAGCTCAAACACATGGGCTCTTGGGTTATTGTAATAGACCTTTTTCCAAAATGGCCGCGAAAATTCAAATCGATGTTTGTTTAAAATGATCACCAGCACTAGAACACACATCATCGTTTTAGTAAAACTACAAAATTCCGCTGCATTATATCCAATATCTACCGAGAAAACGAAAGTTGAAAATGTGAAAATTTACAGACGTTTGTATGACTTGGGGTATGCGTCATACGCCCATGGCCAGTCATACAAATCTCTGTAAAAGTTTCAATTTTCAGACCCTGCTTTCTTAGCTGACATGGCATTTGGCATAGCGAAAATTTAAAGGATTACTAATGTGATGATGCTCTTTCTAGTGCCACTATTTGATTTTCAGTCAGTTTAATTTTAAGACGGCTGTTTTTGAAAAAGGTATATTCAGTGACATTGTTTACTTGACATTTGCAAGTATCCCACAGACGCTCTAAAAGGGATAATTGTTGGGGATTTGGGAAGTTTTCAAAGCCTAAGCCTAATCCAAAGCTTAACCCAGAACCTTACCCTAAAGCCTGGCGCACAACCTGACCCGGAACTCAATCCACTGCTCCTTGACCCAAAACCAACCCAGATTGCTCATGTCAAATAACGCTGTCACTGAAATCACGATAATCATAACTTTGAAGGCGATTAAGGTTTTACGATATTCATCATTTAATCGGGGGTGGAAGCTAAATAAGTGGACCTTGATTATTCCTTATTCTTTGATATTTTTATTTCAATTATTCATTATTCCTTTTCATTATTTAGGCGTTATTCATTATTCATAAACACAACACAACCATTATTCATTACTCATTGTAGGAACTTCTTATTCATTATTCCTCGGCTTTTCGACGCAATTATTGTTCGTAAGTGACCCGTTATTCGTTATTCATTATTCAGCTTCCACCTCCGATCATTTAAAATCCCGAGATCACGTTGTAAATGTTGAGAACATCTATGAGCTGGGTACACAGGATACCCGCAAAGGAATAATTAAACTAGTATAGGATGGTCAAATATAAAGGCAGAGTTGAAAACGATCCATTCTCGAACCCAGAGCTCCCCGGCTCGTTACCACGCAGGGGAGACTCTGCTGACAGCCATTCACGCATGCGCCAGATTTGATGCAGAGCTGTTGAGGGAAAAAACGTTCTGCGCATGCTCCAACGTTCACAATAAGCCAATCAGCGAAGGCCCTCAATTGGATGTCCCCAGAGCCTCCCCTGTGAGCAGACGAGCTGGGGAGCTCTTGGTTCGAGAATGAAAACGATACTATGCCAGAGCTCTTGATCGTCTTCAAATTTCTAAAGAAGATTTCCGGACCGGATCATGTGTGGGAAGGCTTTTCTTCCCGTACCACTGTTTTCGCCTCTCCACTTACTTGCAGTTTTCTTGCATATAAGGCACGCACGGCACCAAGTAACAGCTCCCAGCAGCGCCACAACATACGAGACCAATGCACATCAGCCAAATTTTCCTGTTTAAAAGATAAATCAAGAAAGTCGTGTCTTTTTAACGAATTCACGTGGGCTACCTCGACCCAGGCCTAAGTCCGGGAAGGAAAATGTAATGAATTTCGATTTAGCGCCCCCAAATTAGATTACTAATAATAATTGATATATACCCAGTTACAATACTAGATTAAACATTAAATACTGAAAGATGACAATAAACCTTCTTGTGCCAAATTTTCGGCTTTATTTAAAGCCTTCATCAGGGCAACTGATGAAGTTTACAGAAACCGTTAAATATACACGCGTGAAGATACCGCGCGCGCTTATCGCGTGCAATAACAACTAGAAACAAAAGGAGCGCGCATAGCAACAATGACATGTTGTTTACATGTTTGAGAAATCATCTACATTAAGGCCACGTGTTGTAATAGCCCTCAGACGGTACGCCCATTGGGCCTCCCTATCTCTAAGAGCAACCTCTGAAGTAGTTACAATGCTAGATACAAGAATGTTTATGTTTGCTTCTTGTGTGACCGCGCGCGGCAGTTTAAGATAGAAATACCTGCTTTCCTCTGATTGGCTGGCGTTGGTGTTACAGACGCAAAATAATTTATAGAATCATATGACATCTCTTTTTTGTGTAAATTGAGGACGAGATATCATATGATTCAAGTATATTCAAAGCGTTCAGTCGGTAGATTCCGCCGAAAATAGCACTCAAAAAGACGATATCGCCCTCGTCGCTGCGCGACTCGTGCGATATCGCTTTTTTCGTGCTATTTTCTTAGCGGAATCTAGCCTCCTGAAGCTTTGAATAATCCTATAGAATCCTATGATATCTCTTTTTTGTGTAAATTGAGGACGAGATATCATAGGATTCAAGTCTATTAAAAGCGTTCAGTCGGTAGATTCCGCCGAAAATAGCACTCAAAAAGACGATATCGCCCTCGTCGCTGCGCGACTCGTGCGATATCGCTTTTTTCGTGCTATTTTCTTAGCGGAATCTAGCCTCCTGAAGCTTTGAATAATCCTATAGTATCTAATGGTACTGATAAAACACAAAGTTTATGACCTAGCGTTACTGAGACGCTAAGTATAGATTTGCAGATAATGATAGGACATAACACCAAAAACAGGAGACTATCTACAGCAGCTTCCATCTACTCCAACAGGCCTACCCATTAAACTAAATTAGCTGTTTCAGAACGATAATATGGGGTTTAAAGGGGCCCTCGCACGCTTGCTGGCCAGTTCTCTGACATGAAAATACCCCAAATCGCAATCCAATTCCATCCTCTTGATAACAGGTCAAAACAACCTAGAATTGCATTTGTCTAACACCTAAAACGTTTTTCTATTAATCTGGAGGATTATTTTGATTACTACGGGCAAGTGTGTACTTACTTTACTTACTTTATGTCCACGGTGGACGAATATCAAGGGGTGCGAGAGCCCCTTTAACACGCGCAGTTCGATAGCAGCCCTGATTCCACCCATCAGAAAGGGAACATAATTTGCTACCAAAGAACTAAATTTTCGTAGGACAGCGGCGTAGCCAGGAATTTCTGAAGGCGGGGGGGGGGGGGGGGCGGATAGTGAAAAACATGGGACGAAAATGCTCAAATTTTCTCCAGCAAGTACAGTAAATGTATGGGAAATTTCCGAGAAAGGGCCCCCCTGGCTACGCCCCTGTAGGAAATTCAAAATCTCGTATAGGTGGCTCCACAAGGTAAGGTCGACGCTCCTCTCGAGGTGACCAAGATTATGACCTACTTTTCTGGTAAAAATGGAAGGAAGGGTGCCGGTCCAAGTAGAAGGAGACCGAGGCCAGACAAATTGGAACCGAATATCATAACATTAGTGTAAGCGTGCTGTGGGAAAAGAAGAAGAAAATGAATGTAAGCTAAACAGCCTTCCGTACCATAATGAAACTTTTTACTCTATCAGGGATGGTCGGGCTTTTGACACAGGGAATTTCTGCAAAAACCCATCCAATAAGAAAAGCTCAATTTCCCAAGGTACATGCATGGGAAGTGTTCGGAATTCACATGGATAGCCTTGGGAAATCCAAACACTTCCCATTCTTCTACCATAGGAAATTCAGCTTTTCCATGGATGGGTTTCTGCAGAAGCCCTGCGAGGAACAGTATTTCATCATACATCTTCAGCGACAGCTCGTGAAATACGAAACACAATCAGATGAAACTTTGTGTGAAGACTCACCCGGGATACGTTGTAAACAATTTATAAAGTATATCTTAGAATTTAGAAATTTCATGACGTCACGTGAAAGCCAAAAATGAGAGATGAAAGCTCGTCCTTTAGACCTCGTCCACACTACACCGTTTTTAAACGAAAACGTTTTGCTCCGGATACGGCTATCGTCCACACTACAACGCCGAAAACGATCACCGAACGGATCAATCCGAAAACGCTCTCCAGAATGGAGCGATTTGAAAACGGAGTTGTTTGAAAAAGCTGTTTATTAGTGTGGACAGGTGAAAACATGCTATCTGAAAATGATGACGTCACCACAGCATAGCCGACCAATTTCGCGGGCCGACAGATTGAAATGCGCATGCGTTGAGCTTATTTGAGCATGCGCACTGAATACATAAGAGCGTTTTCGTACCGATACGCGTTGTAGTGTGGACGGGCGAAAGCGATACGATACGATAAGTGTGGACGCAAATCTTTCTGAAAACGGAGCAAAAAGTATCCGTTTCCGTTTGAAAACGGTGTATTGTGGACGGGGTTTTAGAAGGAACCTGTCATGCAACTGCGCAGCTGTTCTGCGCATCACTCAAATCAAAGAAGCATCGTCCCGTAACGACGGCCAGCGAAGACTAAAAACCTATCAACCTATATAATCGCATATAATCTCGCTACTTCTCAATCCATCCGACCTTGCTTTTTAGCTTTACATATTCTTAAATAGTTATCTGATAGGATGGTCTTATTAGTTTTGCTGATAATTCAGTGATCACTCCCCTAGGCATGCGCGAATCATGACAGGCTCCCCCTTAAAACAAATGATCTCGCACATCATTGCAGCAATCCTCACCGTTTTCTCGCATATCCAGCTAGTCAGAGGTGTTGAGAGTGCGTAGCTGAGAGATATCACGGAGAACAGGAGACCGGTATGTATAGCGTTCAGTCCAATCTGCGTAAATGTACTTTAATTGATATATGGTGAGTGTGACAAGGAAAAACCTGCATTAAAGGGGCACGGTCACCGAAAGCATCAAATGTTTCATATCACCAATTATAAAAATAACAACTGAGATTTGTAAATAATGCTTTTAAAATGACTTGATGAAACTTTGAGGTTATTTCGATGTAGGACTGCAAAGATATTTGCGGATTCTAAATACAGCTTACATGAGGAAATTTGATGCATTTGAAATCGGATTGATTGCCTCAACCATTGTTCAAACATTGCGATTTTTATTCGCCCAAATCTTAGCAATCCTTCATCGCAATATCCTGAAACTTTACACACTGCTTCCTTTAAACTAACTCATTCAATAGCCTATTTCGCTGTTAAAATCCCTGTATACACCAAAGAGAGGCTCAGGCGGGCAATGTTCTCTGTGGGCACTTCCCTTTGCCAAAATACTGTAGCAAGTCATTTCGATCTACCTGCCAGTAGTGGCGAAAATGTATTTCTCAACTTTTCTTCCCGCCATTTGAACAACACGCGCGCTTGAAAAAACAATGCCCGCTTGAGCCTCTCTTTGGTGTTAAATACAGGCTTCCCACAGTGCCGCGTTGTTAACCGCGAAATGGGCCATTGTGACCATGTCCTCTTAATGAATAATGGTTTGTCTGTCTGTCTGGTATGCGCGTTTCATTGTGGTATTTGTATGTTTCTTTTTGTTTTCTGCTTGTTTGTTTTGTTTTCCCCTTTGTTTGTCTGTTTCATTAGTTGATTGTTTGCTTGTTTGTTGTCTCGCACATTTTGTTTGTTGTCTTTGTCTAATTTGTTTATTGCTTACGTGAGTGAATTGTTAGTTGTTAGTTTGAATTGTTAGTTGTTTTTCAGTTATCTTGCTTGCTTGTTTGTTTGTTATTTTTATGCTAATCACCTGTTTGACGTAAGGCGCTAACGTTGGCTCCAAGAACAGGAAAACACTGTCGGATATCGCTAATTGGAAACCTGTAATTAAAAAATTCCGATCAAAAGCTCACTCTGTAGTGTATTGCCTATTTGATTGACAAAATTGCAGCCTTTGGCTGCAATTTTAATTCTAATAAACTATCTATCTATCTATCTATCTATCCATCTATCAATCTTGTCATATAGCGATGTCTAAGCATATACAGCCTCGGCAATGGTTTCAGGGAGTAAAGTTTTTTTTGTTGTGACGTTTCTAGCCGCTGTTTCCTTCTTTTATTGTACTAGAATCGTCTCACCAGGAATTTACACACTCAACAACTATCCAAAGTTTCCAAAGTAACAAGGAGTCATTACCCAATCGTTGGAGTGAGTGAGCGAGCGAGGGGTGATGGAAGTCACAATAAAGATCGCTTCTATGCTTCGCATACCCGGACTTAAAAAACCCGTGTCAGCCACTTCCAGACCTTTGTTATTGTTTTCGTTGGATATTAGAAGACGAAGTACGTTTAGAAATCTCTAAATCAACATCTAAAAACAAACTTTCAGATTTGATTTACTAAATTCAATCGAGAAAATTGTTCTATATTCTGTAAATCAGCCGATGGAAATGGATGCTTTCTCCGACTTGGTATGTTGCTATGCTGTCAAAATGGCGAATGACACGTCTCTATGGCGACAAGGCCGTAAAAGGGTAGAGGTTTCCTAGCATTGCAAACAATCTGAGAGTACCGCGAGAAGACCAAAATTTCGCCAAATATGTTGTGGTCATTTTCAGAAAACGTGAAAAACAGCTGGAAAAATCTAGAAGGAAAATTCTTTAAAAGACCTGGCAATAAGGTAAGGGGAGTTCCTACTAGTAAGAAGGTTTTGCAAATGGTTTTTCCTGAACAAAGCCAGATTTATCTCTGGGGAGCGGGACGGAAGGCTCTTACAAAATTGAGTCATATTCACTTACTCATTAGTAACACTCCAGGAATCCTCAGAGCTCGGGACACGGTAGTAGCGTAATCATCGTGTATTTCCTTTCTTGTCTCTGAGTCTAAGAATCGGCAAGCATAAGTTAGTGGTCTCTTCATTTGGAACCGATGAAGATGTTTTCAATGTTGCGTGTGTGTGTGTGGGGGGGGGGGGGGGGGGGGTTGTGAGTGGAGGGGAGGGATGGTTTCAATGTTGCGTGTGTGATTGGGGGACCCGGGGGGGACTCATATATTTTTGGGGCGGGGGTGCTCGTCGTACCTTTTAGGGTTTAAAATCAGGCCTCTGGTACCTTTTAGGGGGTAAAATTCGAAAACTTGCAATTTTTTCTAGATAGGTACCTGTTAGAGGTCCGTTCCAGCAAATCAAGCAAATCACACTTGTTGATAGCCTGAGTTTCAAACGTATTTTCCCTCGTAAAAATACGAGAGAAAATTACGAGGGAAAATACGTCTTGTTGGTATTTAGGGGTCAAAATCAACTAAGCGACGCCATTTTAGGTACCTTTTACGGGTAAAATCGAAAGTCCCCCCCCGGGGGGTGGGGGAGTGGGGGGGGGGGGGGGGGGGGAGGGGATAGGGCGTACGAGGAAAGTGTTTAAGTGACTTCTAGAGATAAACTGGTCGGTCATGGTCGGTGTAGAGTTCGCAGAATTATGAAAATCGCAGTAATTTGACCAGTCCGTTTTTCCAGTCTGTTTTTCTACAAGCATGGCCGAGAAGTCGATCCCGGCATTGCAATGTTTACAGCACCGAGAAAGAAATCCTGTTAGTGGGACAGCGAGTGGGACTCGAACTCGGATCACCGGATTACAAGTCCCACGCGCTGACCAATCGGCCACGCTGCCTCCGTGCAATTCGGTTCAGTGGGTCAAAAAGGTGTGTGACTTCACTTCATGCTCTATTATTATAACTTTGGCGAGCATTGTGACGTATTATCCGGGCTCTAGCCCCGCTGCGCTCGGGCTAAAATGAGCCTGTGTCGGGCCCCAAACATATTTACGCCCGCGAACATCAACTATTGTTATAATAGTGCAACCTCTCATATGATATATACTTAGCACAGCGCATTATTTTGTAATTGCGATGTACAGACTTTTTACTGCCGCCTCAAAGGCCGCCATATTATTGCGAAGAGCAATGGTATATTAGACTCTTCCACAGCCTTATTGCACGTGGAAAAAAAACTAAATTTAAAAATGTACGTCCTGGCATAAGGAACATTATAATATTCTGAATGGGAGTGTCTAGACCTCCTACGAGGCTTTGAAAGCTCAGCTAGCGGCAGATTACACTTGAAGTGTAGACCCTGATTGAGCAGACACAAGGTTGCAGCCCCTTTCACCATATCTAGCTCCGCCCTTCAACCAACCAGAAAAGCATCGATTTATAGAGCACTACAGTGGGATTTGACTAGTACTTGTTACCTGTTCTTGGTAGTACACCCCATATGACTGGAATAAAGAGCAGAAGCACGGATCCCATACTAAGAAAAGGAGCCTTAAAGCCACCAATCTGGAAAGAATAACAAAACGTTCTTCATCATGTACTACGAAATCAGTATATTTGTGGACGTTAAAGAGCCTGTGTCAGCCGCCATTTTGACAGCATAGCAACATACCAAGTCGGAGAAAGCATCCATTTCCATCGGCTGATTTAGAGAATACAGAGGAATGTTCTCGAGTAACTTCGGTAAATCAAATCTGAAACTTTGATTTTAGGTGTTTATTAAGAGATTTCTACACTTAATAGACCTCTTTACCTTGGGCGTTATGTTGTCCCATTTCAGATCGCGTGGCATTCCCATTTTCTTTGCTTTTCTGCTACGCATCGAAGGATATATGAATATGGAAGCAACCCAAACAAAGGAAGCTTATTCAAATGAATGCCACGTGATCTGAAATTGGAGAACGTTACGCCCAAGGTAAAGAGGTCGTTTCGTTTTCTAATATCGAACGAAAACAATAACAATGGAGTGGCTGACACGGGCTCCTTAACTTTGAGAGTTTGGTGAGCTACATTGTTTTGCTCCATTCTAACGAAGTCTTAGCACACAAGTGTTCATCAGGTGGTGGTACATAACCAACTCATCACTTGGTAAATATAAAGGTGTTCATACGATTAATAGCGCTGCGCACAGATTCTAAAATTAGATCACGAGAGTAGACTCAGACAACACTCTCTCTGACATCCCATTCAGAAGGATCGCGCTCGTAACACGAGCCAGAATAGGAGTACATACAAGCTGTGCTATAATGAGTGGAACTACCAGTTTACCAATTTATTTTGTATCGTTCTTTATAGAAAACTGAGAAAATTGGAGAAACGTGAATTTGTTTGTATAAGTTTTTAATAAGTGTGGCGTCATCTGTGCGGCGGCGAGTTGAAAAATCGAAAGGACCGAAAGATGTAGTACAGTCTGGTGGGTAACTAGTATATATTTTTACCGTATATAACCCTCCTCCTATTACTGGGCCGATCATACTTGCGCAGCCTGCGAATATTTCCATCACCCCCTGTGAAGATAGAGATACAGATAAAGGAGACACAGGGACGCAGAACGTACTTAGTGGTTATGCGTGCACTGTTAATACACTAACCATAACCAGAGGAACGTTAAAAAATCACTACAGATAGAGCAGACACAGGGACGCAGAACGTACTTAGTGGTTATGCGTGCACTGTTAGTACACTAACCATAACCAGAGGAACGTTAAAAAATCACTACAGATAGAGCAGACACAGGGACGCAGAACGTACTTAGTGGTTATGCGTGCACTGTTAGTACACTAACCATAACCAGAGGAACGTTAAAAAATCACTACAGATAGAGCAGACACAGGGACGCAGAACGTACTTAGTGGTTATGCGTGCACTGTTAATACACTAACCATAACCAGAGGAACGTTAAAAAATCACTACAGATAGAGCAGACACAGGGACGCAGAACGTACTTTAGTGGTTATGCGTGCACTGTTAGTACACTAACCATAACCAGAGGAACGTTAAAAATCACTACAGATAGAGCAGACACAGGGACGCAGAACTTACTTAGTGGTTATGCGTGCACTGTTAGTACACTAACCATAACCAGAGGAACGTTAAAAAATCACTACAGATAGAGCAGACACAGGGACGCAGAACTTACTTAGTGTTTATGCGTGCACTGTTAGTACACTAATCATAACCAGAGGAACGTTAAAAAATCACTACAGATAGAGCAGACACAGGGACGCAGAACGTACTTAGTGGTTATGCGTGCACTGTTAGTACACTAACCATAACCAGAGGAACGTTAAAAATCACTACAGATAGAGCAGACACAGGGACGCAGAACGTACTTAGTGGTTATGCGTGCACTGTTAGTACACTAACCATAACCAGAGGAACGTTAAAAATCACTACAGATAGAGCAGACACAGGGACGCAGAACGTACTTAGTGGTTATGCGTGCACTGTTAGTACACTAACCATAACCAGAGGAACGTTAAAAAATCACTACAGATAGAGCAGACACAGGGACGCAGAACGTACTTAGTGGTTATGCGTGCACTGTGCGTGCTAGTACACTAATCATAACCAGAGGAACGTTAAAAAATCACTACAGATAGAGCAGACACAGGGACACAGAACGTACTTAGTGGTTATGCGTGCACTGTTAGTACACTAACCATAACCAGAGGAACGTTAAAAAATCACTACAGATAGAGCAGACACAGGGACGCAGAACGTACTTAGTGGTTATGCGTGCACTGTTAATACACTAACCATAACCAGAGGAACGTTAAAAAATCACTACAGATAGAGCAGACACAGGGACGCAGAACGTACTTAGTGGTTATGCGTGCACTGTTAGTACACTAACCATAACCAGAGGAACGTTAAAAAATCACTACAGATAGAGCAGACACAGGGACGCAGAACGTACTTAGTGGTTATGCGTGCACTGTTAGTACACTAACCATAACCAGAGGAACGTTAAAAAATCACTACAGATAGAGCAGACACAGGGACGAAGAACGTACTTAGTGGTTATGCGTGCACTGTTAGTACACTAATCATAACCAGAGGAACGTTAAAAAATCACTACAGATAGAGCAGACACAGGGACGCAGAACGTACTTAGTGGTTATGCGTGCACTGTTAATACACTAATCATAACCAGAGGAACGTTAAAAAATCACTACAGATAGAGCAGACACAGGGACGCAGAACGTACTTAGTGGTTATGCGTGCACTGTTAGTACACTAACCATAACCAGAGGAACGTTAAAAAATCACTACAGATAGAGCAGACACAGGGACGCAGAACGTACTTAGTGGTTATGCGTGCACTGTTAGTACACTAACCATAACCAGAGGAACGTTAAAAAATCACTACAGATAGAGCAGACACAGGGACGCAGAACGTACTTAGTGGTTATGCGTGCACTGTTAATACACTAACCATAACCAGAGGAACGTTAAAAAATCACTACAGATAGAGCAGACACAGGGACGCAGAACGTACTTAGTGGTTATACGTGCACTGTTAGTACACTAACCATAACCAGAGGAACGTTAAAAAATCACTACAGATAGAGCAGACACAGGGACGCAGAACGTACTTAGTGGTTATGCGTGCACTGTTAGTACACTAACCATAACCAGAGGAACGTTAAAAAATCACTACAGATAGAGCAGACACAGGGACGCAGAACGTACTTAGTGGTTATGCGTGCACTGTTAGTACACTAACCATAACCAGAGGAACGTTAAAAAATCACTACAGATAGAGCAGACACAGGGACGCAGAACGTACTTAGTGGTTATGCGTGCACTGTTAGTACACTAACCATAACCAGAGGAACGTTAAAAAATCACTACAGATAGAGCAGACACAGGGACGCAGAACGTACTTAGTGGTTATGCGTGCACTGTTAGTACACTAATCATAACCAGAGGAACGTTAAAAAATCACTACAGATAGAGCAGACACAGGGACGCAGAACGTACTTAGTGGTTATGCGTGCACTGTTAGTACACTAACCATAACCAGAGGAACGTTAAAAAATCACTACAGATAGAGCAGACACAGGGACGCAGAACGTACTTAGTGGTTATGCGTGCACTGCTAGTACACTAACCATAACAAGAGGAACGTTAAAAAATCACTACAGATAGAGCAGACACAGGGACGCAGAACGTACTTAGTGGTTATGCGTGCACTGTTAGTACACTAACCATAACCAGAGGAACGTTAAAAAATCACTACAGATAGAGCAGACACAGGGACGCAGAACGTACTTAGTGGTTATGCGTGCACTGTTAATACACTAACCATAACCAGAGGAACGTTAAAAAATCACTACAGATAGAGCAGACACAGGGACGCAGAACGTACTTAGTGGTTATGCGTGCACTGTTAGTACACTAACCATAACCAGAGGAACGTTAAAAAATCACTACAGATAGAGCAGACACAGGGACGCAGAACGTACTTAGTGGTTATGCGTGCACTGTTAATACACTAACCATAACCAGAGGAACGTTAAAAAATCACTACAGATAGAGCAGACACAGGGACGCAGAACGTACTTAGTGGTTATGCGTGCACAGTTAGTACACTAATCATAACCAGAGGAACGTTAAAAAATCACTACAGATAGAGCAGACACAGGGACGCAGAACGTACTTAGTGGTTATGCGTGCACTGTGCGTGCTAGTACACTAATCATAACCAGAGGAACGTTAAAGAATCACGAATATATAGAGTATAGTATTTTTAGTAGAATTGCTAACAATACCACAAAATAACCGACTCTCTAGACTTGTGTGGCTCGTAAACTGAATTACGCTTGATCTCACGGCGCCAGTTTCTGCCAAGCGATCATAAGCACAGACACTGAGGATGGGTTACTCCCGCGTCCTCGTCATTCTTTAACCCTATTCAGACTGGGGGGGGGGGGGGGGGGGCTCGAAAAGCCCCAGCTTGCGCCCCACTTTGATTTTATTTTAACAAAAATGAAGATAATAAGCACATAAAAGGGAAGGTAATTCACAGAAATTTGATAGGTCTAAAACTATATATTCAAATTGAACTTCAGTGAGGTGAAGTAGCTTCAAAAAGGGCGCTGCCAAACAAACGTCAAAAAAGAAATATAAACTTAGTAGAAGTGACAGAAAGAGAGAAAGAGGACAACACACAAAAACGCTTACTTGCTCTTCCGGAATCCGTATCCACTGCAGAATGTTTATCATTAAAAGACTATAAGTATTTAAGCTTATTCCAAGGAAGTTCCTTTGAGGAATATTAAGGTGAGCGTTTCACATACAGTTTCTCGTGTTTGAGAACGCCAACGGTCGAGTACGTGTTCAGCCTCGTAAAGTTTTTTTTCTCAGGAACGACTTCTTCTACGGGCAATGTTCTGTATTCTTAACTGGTCTCCTCTTGAAGAAGTCTATAGCTCCAACAGTCTTCCGTTTTTCTTTCCAAAGTTTGGTGAAACACTGTAGAAGTGTCCATCTATGGATGGAGATATTTCAAGCAACACAAACCGACAAAACCACAGAAAAACACAGTTCTAGAACTTCTTTTTTCTTGCTCAGCAAAGTGCTTCTGTGAGCAGTTACTTTTCTTTTGAATGAATGCATTTAGTCAAGACTAAAACCTTGACAAAATCCAGAAAAACAATAGCCAAAGAACTCGGTAAAGGACTAAATGGCTCAGCGATGCCAAGAACTGCATTATCAATGAAAATCGGAGGAGCAGCGCCCACAAGGCGGCAAATTGTTGAAGGCGATGGGTGACACCGTGACAGCACTCGGTCAGAACTGCCAACTTCCGGTTTCTAAAAATAGATTCTTATTGTCGACTTTCATAGGCCTGGACATGAATACGAGCGATGGATTCTCTTATATCATTTTCTCTTGGTACAGGCTAATTAATTGTTGACACAAAACCTTTGTGGGGGAGGGGTAGGGGGATTTTGTTCATGTTAACATATGGTCTAAAACTAGCTCTGGGTTTCACAAATATCCTTTTTAATTCAACTTTTTGAATGTCAAACACTTCTTTGATGAGAATTTGGTACATTCTGACCTTTTTTTCTCATTGAGTGTTTAACTGAAGAGTCAAATGGAAATTAAATGAAATCCAAGATGGCGGATCCAAGATGGGGGATCCAAGATGGCGGACAATATTTTCAAAAGTCGTCATTATGACGCGAGTTTAATAAAATTTATGTGTTAATGTCACAAATTATTACATTTACATTATCTTGATGTTAATTAGTTGCCTTTTAGAGTATTTTTTACCAAGATTTTGGAAGTTGTGGTTAATTAAAATTATTAAAAATTGAATACAAACTGAGAATGACGTCATTGTGACGTCACATTTTGCTCCCACGTGCCAAAAGTGGGTGTGGTGATTTTTCTTGGACTCATGGTTAGTGTGTGAAAGTTTGATGATCATAGCTCCAGTTTTTCCAGAGATATGGAGGTGCAAGATGGTCAGTCACAGATGGTCAAAATTACTAGCCCAGTCTGAATAGGGCTACCGTCCCTCTGGTTCAGGTGAATATAGTGCATGTGAGAGAAGGGACCTACAATTAACGTCCTTATCCGAGAAGACGCAAAGGCCTAACCATTTGCAGATGCTAGAGCAAAGGCAGCACCTTCTCCTCGATTATTTAGAAAAGACCCTGAATGTTGGTCCAGCCGAGGTTCGAACCCATGACCTTCAGCACGTCAGACTGGCACTCTGGCACCTGAACGAACCCCGGAAGGCGGTCGATCGACGGCTTTCGCTCTCTCTGATCTGTGCTATATTCTGCTCATTCCGCGGCGTTATAGAAGAGCACGTGTCGCGCTGAAAATCTGCGTATGAAAATCTGTGTATGAACATACACAGGGAAGTTCTGCAGAAACATCCATGGGAAAAGCTGAATTTCCCAAGGCACACGCATGGGAAGTGTTTGCAATGGCCATGTTGGATGGCCATAGGGAATCCGAACACTTCCCATTCTCTACCATGGGAAATCCAGCTTTTCCCATGTTTGGAGTTCTGCAGAAAATCCCTATGATATGTGACCCTCATGAACTTACCATGAGAGCGGAGATATTATTTCTGTACTCTCCTAACATGATAGCCAGCACAGCATTCTCACAAGCAGACCCGCCTAATGCACTTGCCGTACGGACGACGAAACAGACAACAGCGAACACTGTTCCTTTTGGCAGCATCGTCACGAACCTGAGTCATTCAAAGAATTTCACTATTTTTTATTTTTCAGAGGGGCTCCGTTACAGTTATACAGATATGGATAGTCTAGGTTGAAGCACAGGGAGCCCATCAACAGGAGCCTCCATCACCTATTGGTGGGCGTCCGAAGCACAGGGAGCCCATCAACAGGAGCCTCCATCACCTATTGGTGGGCGTCCGAAACACAGGGAGCCCATCAACAGGAGCCTCCATCACCTATTGGTGGGCGTCCTGTAAGGCACAGGAGTAAATGAATCAACATTTTGAATTCTCGCGAAAAGTAATTGCCGTGATTTAAAATTATGTCCTCTGATCTCTGAAAATAAACATGGCAGAAATCAACACCGCAATGGCACTGCGGAATACGCTAAATCTGGTCGCCATTGGCAACCATATGGTACCAACATCGGGCCTGTTAATTATACTTTTAACTTAAAGGGGCTCGTGGACATAAAATAAGTAAAATTGTAACCGTGAAAACACATGTACATTTGCCCGGTAATCAGTAATCAAAATAATCCTCAACTATTTTTTATTTTTCAGAGGGGCTCCGTTACAGTTATACAGATATGGATAGTCTAGGTTGAAGCACAGGGAGCCCATCAACAGGAGCCTCCATCACCTATTGGTGGGCGTCCGAAGCACAGGGAGCCCATCAACAGGAGCCTCCATCACCTATTGGTGGGCGTCCGAAACACAGGGAGCCCATCAACAGGAGCCTCCATCACCTATTGGTGGGCGTCCTGTAAGGCACAGGAGTAAATGAATCAACATTTGAATTCTCGCGAAAAGTAATTGCCGTGATTTAAAATTATGTCCTCTGATCTCTGAAAATAAACATGGCAGAAATCAACACCGCAATGGCACTGCGGAATACGCTAAATCTGGTCGCCATTGGCAACCATATGGTACCAACATCGGGCCTGTTAATTATACTTTTAACTTAAAGGGGCTCGTGGACATAAAATAAGTAAAATTGTAACCGTGAAAACACATGTACATTTGCCCGGTAATCAGTAATCAAAATAATCCTCAAGATTAACAAAACCTTTCAATTGTTTAGACAAATGCAATTCTAAGTTGGTTTGACCTCTTATCAAGAGGATGGAATTGGATTGCGATTTAAGCTATTTCTTGTCATAGAGAAGTGGCCAGCAAGCGTGCGAGAGCTCCTTTAAGCATAGTTTCCATATAGTCTTATCTGTCGTATGTGTCGTATCAGTCAACCGTGAAACAAAATAATAATTCCAATTTTCATTGTTTCACGGTCGACTGATGCGACAGATAAGACTATATGGAAACCAGGCCTTAAGGAGTAATCCATTTGAAAATCGAGTAATGATTTGAAACAATTCTTGGAACAAAATAATATACGTCATAGCTAGTGTAGACTTCTGTCTTACTGCTTTTGACATCTGATCTAAATAACCCATTTCTTACAACACCAAACATCGAAAATGAATCCTGAAATTTGTCCAAATCCATACAGTTTATATAGGTTGACAGCTCCATGAAATAAACATGAACAGCCAACATCATTCCTCCACAATCTTTGAAAAATTATTTCTCAGGTTTCCTGGGAATTTCTCGGTCAATTTCTTTCCTCTAAACATTGTTTCCACTTTGTGTCAAAATTACTCGATTTCTTGGCGGATTTCCTTTTAATAAGGGAATAGGTAAAAACTTCCGTACTTTTTTGGTACCAATTTGGAGGGGGGGGGGGGGGGGGGGGGGGGGGGGGGGGCAGAGCCACCTACCTCTCAGAGCTAAATTTTAGGAACAAGTATCTCCTTAAATAAAATAGATATTAAAAAGGTGCGAGGAAAGCGTTGTGCAATAAAAGCAGGTACCCCTAGATCATGCTCTGAGAAAATGAGGTCTGAAAAAGGGGTATTGGTACCTAATTTCAATTCAATCAATTCATTTATTTCGCTACCACCGTATACATTAGCGTACATGGGTTTTAGGTCAGCAAAATATATATACTGAAATATATACAAAATATTGTTGTTAATAATAAAATGAACCTGTTATTTTTCACGCATTTGAAACATTTGAAAACGTACTCGCTCACTTCTTTTTGTATTTTTCCTGGCGGATTAATAAGGCAGTGAAAGAGTACGTCTTCGTTATTTCTGTTGGTTTTTTGATCAGTTTCTTTGTTTCCATACCATCAAGCACTTCTTTCCTTAGTCTATCATAAAGCTTGCACCTTACTAAAAAATGACGTTCGTCCTCTGTTTCTTTTAAATCACATTTAGTACAAATACGTTCCTCAGGCTTTTTGTATGGTCTTTCGTACCGCCCGGTCTCAATTCTAATCTATGTGCACTAATCCTCAGGCGCGTGAGGGCAATTCTGTGCTTGATGGTATGGACGTTAAGTAGATAAGGTTCTAGTGTGTAAGTGAGTTTGAAGGTTCGATAGGTACCTATGGGGTAGATGCCTGTACCCCCCCCCCCCCCCCCCGAACAAATTGGGCAGCAGTCGAGTACAAGTGACCTCTTCCCTAATCAATTAAGAAACCAAGAGTAATAAATAAATACTCACGCAAAGATGAGATGTGCGCTGCCGTTCAGAAAAAGGCCAGCGAGGAGTACAAATCTGGCGCCCAAGATGGGAATCTAGAACAAATTCAATCTGCAATTACTTCGAAATTTTCCGTGAAACGAAATCGCGCTAATTCTGTGTTCTGATTGGCTGTTGTAGATCATGATGAAAGTTTCTCCTCGATCGAATATTTGATCCCCAGCTGTCTACATCCCGGGGGGGGGGACTCCCATGTTTTTGGTCGGGGATGATCGTCGGAATTTTTCAATTTCACCGTAAAAGATACCAAAAAGGACGTGGTAAAAAAATAATGTTTTACCCTAAAAGATACCCATCAAGAAATTGAGATGCTGCCTTGGATTTTGTCTAATTTATCGTCTTGTCAAATAAATTACTCCCTATACTCTCTATATTTCTTGAATTTGCCGCCGTGTAAGAGCGATCAAACGATAGCAATCTTTAATTTTTATTGCAGATCAAGGTTACCCTAAGAGATCAAAACCCGTGATTTAACACCTAAAAGATACGATCATCCCGACCAAAAAATAATGGGACTCCCCCCCCCCCCCCCAGGGGCTGTACATACCCCAAAGCAAAGGCTAGATAAGAAGCTGTTACGTTCTGTTGAATGGTGCTTACCGCTTACCACCGTATGCATTGCTACGCGACCTCAAAATTCACTGCAGTAGCGATTGGCGGTTTACGCAAGAAACATTGTAATGTTTAATTTTCTTGAACCAGTCAATTTTTATTTTTTTTTATTTAGAGGATTTCATCTGTACACATATAAAAAAGCTACAATAAAACATATAAGATACTAAAATTGACATTGACAGATGAGGGGCAAACTAACGGACACGAAGTCCCAACAAAAGTAACTCCCATTAATTACAAATACAAACATGATCCAAACAATACATACTTCTAATACTACAAAGGTTATGAATGATAATGAAGAGAAGAGAAAAAAACAGAAAAAACAATTCCAGCGCCACTTACGCGCAGCAGTTTGTGTTATTGATCGATCTACAATAGAGGCAGATCGATTTCCATGTACGCACCCGCTGGGGATGAAAGTCACTGTTCAGTTTTTCAAAAAAGTAAAAACTTCACACGGTCCTTGAACAAGGCGTAACTAGAAGACTGCCTAATTGAAAGAGGGAGATTATTCCATATTGGTACGATTCTATTAAAAAAGGAGTCTCTAAAAAGAGAAGTCGAGAGAAGTCAATGAGTCGAAAGTTAAACATTCGAGGCAAGGAAGACAAAGGATAGCTTAAACCCACTTTTGGTAGATATGGCAATCAATGTCGACCCCACTGAAGCTGCCGAATCGAGCGTTTTGATTTGATTGACGGCTAAGAATCGCCAATCGCAACATTGAATTTTGAGGTCGCGTAGCAATGCATACAAATGGCAGGGGCGTAGCCAGGGGGGGTCCAGGGGGGGGGGGGCCTTCCTCGGAAATTTTCCCATACATTTACTGTATTTGCTGGAGGAAATTTGAGCATTTTGGTCCTATGTTTCCACTATCTGCCCCCCCCCCTCTTCAGAAATTCCTGGCTACGCCGCTGAATGGTAAAAGTTGAGAGAAAAAAGGAAATTCAATTTTACACAATTCGGTAAGCGAAGGCGAAACAGGAGGCGTAGGGAGTCGTGGTATTGCGGTATTCATGGTACTTTTCGAGAAAATTTGCTTCGGTATTTCGGTAAAACAAATATGATATTGCATATTTTAGAGCTGTGAGGTCAGGCGCGAAGACATGTACAAATGAGTTATACACTATGCAAAATATTCTGCGTTTCGCTTCCTGAGCAAGTTTTTTAATTACACGGTCAGTCGAGCGGACGGTGTAAACTGCAGGGTGCAGGGCATGCAGGGTACGCAGGGTGTGCAGGGCATGCAGGGTACGCAGGGTGTGCAGGGCATGCAGGGTACGCAGGGTGTGCAGGGCATGCAGGGTACGCAGGATGTGCAGGGCATGCAGGGTACGCAGGGTGTGCAGGGCAGATGAAAACAGATAAAAACAAGAAAAGACCTTTAAAGAAGTCGATAAGTGAGGGCAGGAACTTCAATATTCCAAAAAAAGATTGTGACAGGTAGTTTTTAATACAGGAAACAAAAACCTAGAAATACATACAGTGTTACTACAAATAATTAAAATTACATTGCTACAAGAGTCTACAGTTGTCTTCCATGGAGCCAAGCCAAGGAGGCCCATAATCCACACAGACGAATGATAATAACAACTTCCAAGTAGGAATGTGACTGACTTATATGGTCAAACAGACCTGTAAAAACACTAAATTACAATAGCACAAAATGGACACAATAACTAAACAGAAAAACTTATCTCACCCCGACACGCGTGATGATGGTAATAGGCAGCAGCAAGGCCTCTACGGTTCTGATAAAGATCTAGATACAAATGAATGCGGTGAGCCAAAATAAACATGAAACTTGGCACACGAGGCCACGCGAGTGAGAAACAAACGATGAAAATAACCACGAAATAACTAATATCTTTCCTAATAAATCCGTAAATAAAGAGAAAATAAACTAAACTAGGCAATATAAGACTAAATAAGAATATTATACCTGTTTCTATGCGTAATTCCTTGTCTGAATCCTTGAAAACAAACGAATGAATCCTCTACAAACGTACCGAGTTCGAGGCGTGCATACAGCGCATGCGTGAGGCCACAGGATACCCGGTCGCCACAGGGGGCCCAATGTGCCTGCCCTGCGCACAACCGTCACACACTTCCCTGCTTTGAGGTTGGAGTCCTCAACAACCTCCGCCAATGGTACTAATAACTACATAAACAATAACGATATATGCATATAAATGTCTCTGTTAATCCCTTGCGGTGTTCTTTGCTAACATCTTCATAATCAGAAGATTAGTCTGAGCTACGGAGCTCAAGATACTTGGATCTGATTGTTCTGCCGCCATCATCTCCTGTACAGTAGAACGCGGGAAGCGACAAGGATTTGGATGATAACCTTTATTCACTCTGGTGGAACGTCTGATTGAAGGAGCCTCGTCTTTGCCCTCGTCTTCCATTGCCGCCATCGGCTCATCAGGAACATCAGACCCGTCTTCTCCTTCCGGTGGTGTTACCGAGGGTAACTGCACCTCTGTAGGAGGTTCCTCGCAGGTTTCCGCATCACCTTGCTTCTGAGTCTCGTCTTCCTCCAGGGTCTCTACAGTACTCGGATTCTCCTCGTGATCAGCTACGGCATCTACGGTCACCTGTGGATACAAATCTGATAAATGTTCAAGTGGTGCACCGCAAGCACCACTGTCCTTGCCTTGTAGGACAACTTCTACATCTTCGTCTTCGTCTGTGTCTTCGCCACCACTGTCTTCTTGACTGTCTGCTTCAGGGCGCACGCCGCGTCGCTGAGGTCCATCTTGACTCCGATAAGTCTTTATCAACTTCTGGACTCTGCTATTCCCTTGCTCTCCTTTCAACAAGTGTTCCGCATACAAGATATCGTTCCGGTATACCGTGGTGCAAGACCTGTCATCCTCGAGTGACTCAACGATATACGTATTACCTGTGTCTAACCGTCGAACCACCCTATACGGCTTCGCGCTCCATACGTCCTGTATTTTGTTCCGACCTTGTACTCGGTTTCGGAGGAACACCTTGGCACCAACAGGTATACTCGTGTCTTCTGACGTCGCATCACTCCTCACTTGCCTTCGTTCCACCTCGTTCTTCGTCTTCTCCGATGCGAGCTTAAAGACAGCTTCCAAGCGCTTCTGGTGTTCGGCCTCCCACTCTTCTACACATCCCACCCTATCGTCCTGGTCAAGCGAACCCAGGACATGATCAACAGGGAGAACCGGATCTCTTCCGAAAAACAGTAGGTATGGAGAATATCCAGTTGATGAGTGTGGAGTGCAGTTGTAAGCATATAATAACTCTGGAAGGAACTCTGGCCACTTACGCTTCTGGAGGGGCGCAAGGGTGCGCAGGCGATCATGCATAGTCCTGTTGAACCGCTCACATTGACCATTCCCTTGCGGGTGGTACGGAGACGTGCGGCTCTTCGTGATGCCGTACAATGAACACAATTCCCTGATGACAGCACTCTCAAAGTTCCGACCTTGGTCACTATGTATCCTCTTCGGTACTCCATACCGCACGAACCACTCCCTCACGAGCGCGTGCGCAACTGTGGGTGCCTTCTGATCTTTTGTATGAATCGCCTGTGTGAACTTCGTAAAAACATCCGTAAGAACTAGGACGTTCTCGTAACCTGAGCCGCTCCTCTCTAACACAGTAAAGTCAATCGCAAGAACTTCCAAGGGCCTGTTTGCCGTTAGAGATCCCATAGTAGGATGTAGGCGCTTCCCTGCTTTGGCGAGAGTACACCTTTCGCATTGGCGACAATACTGAGAGACATCATTCACCATTCCCGGCCAATAACATCGCTCTTTCAGGAGTGCTGTAGACTTCTCGGTCCTTGGTGTCCCAGGTCGTCATGGACGGATGCAAGGACCTTTGACCTCATTACGCTGGGCAAGAGCAGCTGTTTCACTTTCCGGCCTTGTAACTGGACAACTCGGTAGAGGACTCCATCTGATTCAAAGAAGCGGTTCCAGTCTCTCAGGAGCTTACGAACGGGTTTAAGTTCTTTCATAAAAGCTTGCGAAGGGTGGGGGGATGCTTCTGTTCCCAGTAATACCAGAACCTACCGATTGTCTCATCCAGCCTCTGCATGGTAGCCATATCCTCCCTAGATACTGAAGGTATGGTGGAGGTACACTCAGGAGCTACTGCCTCTGACCTTGTACGAGCTTCCTCAAGCAGGTCTGTTGCCAACGCCTCTTCTATGTTCACTCGCAGGGTTGCTGGTAGGGGGGTGCTCTCGCCCTTTCGCTCATCATGATCTGCAATGGACTCCTCTAGTCGAGCTGTCACCGGCTCAACCCCATGGGTGGTCTTTCTGCTAAGGGCGTCTGCATTACGATTGCTACGTCCTGACCTAAACTTAAGGGTAAAGTTGAACTGAGCAAGTTCGGCCGACCACCGCATTTCTGTTGCACCGAGCTTGGCGGTGGTCTGTAAGTAGCTAAGAGGATTATTGTCGGTATAGATCGTAAACTGTGCACCGATCAGGAGGTCTCTATACTTCTGAGTCACAGCCCAGTGCAAGGCCAAAAGTTCTAGCTTCATGCTCGAATAGTTACTCATATTTCGCTCGCTTGGCCTCAGTCCTCTACTCGCATAGCTCAAAACGACTACACCGTTCTCCTGCCTTTGGGATAATACTGCTCCTAGTCCCAAGAAACTGGCGTCTGTCTCTAAGATGAACTCCTTCGTGAAATCTGGATACCCCAGAACCGGTGCGGCCGTGAGGAGCTGTTTCAGTCCCTGAAAAGCCTCTTCGCAATGCTGGTCCCAGCGCCCTGTGATGCTCGTAGAGCCATCCAGCACAACCACTCTTCCCTTCTTCTTCTTCTTTGGCGAATCACCTTGCTTCCGGAGCAGGGCTTGAAGCGGTGCTGCCACCTCTGCATACTTAGGTATGAACCGTCGATAGTATGAGGACAGACCAAGAAATCCCCGAAGCTCGCGTAGCGTACTAGGTCTTGGCCATTCTGCAACCGCCCGCACTTTCTCTGGGTCGGGAGAGGTTCCTTCGCTCGTGATGAGATGACCGAGGTAATGTGCCTTCG
This sequence comes from Scolanthus callimorphus, assembly GCA_033964015.1. Taxonomy (NCBI): domain Eukaryota; kingdom Metazoa; phylum Cnidaria; class Anthozoa; order Actiniaria; family Edwardsiidae; genus Scolanthus; species Scolanthus callimorphus. The sequence continues at coordinate 27,779,176 of CM066921.1, forward strand.
TTCTGAACAGTTGGCACTTCTCTGGTTTCACCTTCAAATGAAGGTCTGTCAAACGTGAGAGTACAACCTCAAGTCTAGACAATGTCTCTTCAAAAGTGCGTCCGAAAACAAGGATATCATCAAGGTAAATCAATAAGGACTGAAAGTTCAAATCGCCGAATGCCTTGTCCATAAGTCTCATGAAAGTAGCTGGGGCATTACAAAGTCCGAATGGCATCCTGGTATATTCATACAAGCCTCCAGTTCCAGTTCTAAAAGCTGTCTTCTCCATATCAGTTTCTTCCAGGGGAATCTGGTGAAAGCCATGAGCAAGGTCAAGGCTACAAAAATACCTTGCTCCTTTTAGAACGTCGAGTGCCTCATCAATACGGGGTAGCGGGTATGCATCTTTATGTGTCTTTGCGTTGAGGAGCCTGTAGTCGACACACAGTCGGAGCGACCCGTCCTTCTTGCGGACTAGTACAATCGCTGATGCATACGGGCTCGAAGACTCTCGAATGACTCCCCGTTCAATGCTCTTCTGTATATATTCTCTCACTTCATCCCAATGGTGGGGCGGAACTCGTCTATGGGGAACCTTAATGGGTTTCTCGTCCGTGAGGATGATCCTATGCTTGACTAAATCACAGTACCCGATGTCATCGTCGTCCTTGCTGAATGTCGAGCCGTATTTGGAAAGGACATCCTTTAGTTGCTCCTGTTGGGACTCTGACATTTCTCCTACGTCCATCCTAGTGAGTAAAACTGTCCACTAGCTGTGAACTACATTCATCATTCACGACTCCCTCTTTCACGTGAACATGACACTCGTCAACCACCACGAAATCTAGGATGGGTTTCGATTCTCCGTGAGAAATCTTCGCGATCGGGGTGCGGGGCTGTAAGTAAACATCATCCTGACTAAAGTTCGCGATCTGAACTGGAACTATGCCATTTTCGCAGACGCGCACGAAAGTAGCTCCAACAGTCACTCCGCTTGGTAAATCTGCCAATCGCGTTTCATGTCTTTCTACTAGAGCCTCATAACTACACCCAGGACTAGAGGGCTTCGTAGAACATTTAATAATCTTGATTGAACGCGCAGGAATCAAAATAGGACCAGACCCTTGTAAGCGCACAAGTCCCTCCCCACTAGCTGAAGAGACACTAATTCTCTCACTAAACGCTGGCCGACGATACATCTGAAGAGCGTATAAAAGTGCACGCTCATTGTCATTAACGGTCTGAAGTAACAAACATCTAAAAAGTTATCTCCATGTATGGTTACAAGTGTTTTTCTCATGTCTCTGAGAACATTGGACCCCAAAATACCAGGTATTGTCTTCTTTCTGTTCATAATGGGGGTATCAACTGGATCTTTCACTACCAAAAATCCCAAATTATTAAACTGGTGTTTGAGAGCAAATAACTTGAGTTCTATATAACCGATGTAGGGTATTTCCAGTCCCTGTGAAGCCGAAATATGTAGGAGCGAGGACACATCTACCAACTTATTATCTCCGCACAGATACTCCCGGTAGAAACTCTCCGTAATCGTAGAGACCTCCGCACCACTGTCAATTAGACAACCCATTCGGACCCATGCTACCTCCACGTGGACACCTGGACACTTCCCCACAGCGTTCTCGAGAACCGAGCCCCCCGTTAAGTGCTCGCCCACTGCAAGGCTCACTGCAGTGGGCCCCACTAGTTTAAATCAGATGGTGGTGCCTTTTCCTGGGGTTTTTTGCTGACCCCTCACTTGATTCTGATGGGCAGTCCCGTTGAAGGTGTTCAGGGGACCCACAGACCCAGCATCTCCTCCCCCCTCCCCCCTGGGGCGGTCTTTGGCACTGCTTTAACGCCTGCATCAAGGTTTCTATTTCCTTTTGCTGAGCAGAGATTTGCTGGCCCTGCTGTTTGACCAACTCCAAGACTTCACTGTACCCCCCTTTGTTTTCTTCAATCACAGTGACTTTCTTGGTCTTACTTGGTGGGGTCACTAGCTTTAGTACCCTATCCCTTGCATCAAAAAACGACATCTCTGGATGCTCTACATTAAGGCGTCGCAACTCTGTGCGTACATTCTCTTCTCTTACAGCTTCTGCTAACCTGTTTTTCAACAAGACTTCCCTCCCAGCTTTAAACGACTGGTCTAGCCCAACAATTCTGTCAAACAGTTGGACCAAGTGAAGAGAACACTCTACAAAACCCTCTCCCTCCCCCTGTTGGTGGGAGAAAAACTGCTGCTGTAGGTGGGGAAGGCCGTCTCCATCCCCGAAAACCCTCAGAAGGATTTGGAATGCATCTTCAGAATTTTTGACCGTGTCCCCCCTCCCAAGGATTTCCCGCCGTGCCTCCCCAGCTAGGTGTTCCACAAGGTAAGGCACGACTCGTTCCGGGGACAGTCCTTTATTTTCTAGGTTAGCGCGAGCATCCTCTACCCATTCGATAACACTGGGGTCAGATGGTTTGGTAGGTTTTCCCCTGAATCGCTCTAGTTTCCTACCCTGGGTGACATATACAACCTCTTGTGTACATTCTTTTTGCTTTTCAGGCTTTTCTTGTTTAATGAGCTTTTTGAGCTCCTTTTCTAGATATCCAAAGCTCTCAGCAGCTTTCTCTGCTTCTTCATCCTTTTTTTTCAAAGCAGCCTTCAGACTTTCCACTTCCCCCTTTATCAACTCTAACTCTTCCGCCATTCTCACAGTTTGCTCATCACTCACAGTCTACTCACAGTTTCTGCCTCGCGCCTTGCATACAGCCAACACATGTCGAGGTTCCTGAATGGAGCCTGCATCCTGCTCGCAACGCCAGATGTGACAGGTAGTTTTTTAATACAGGAAACAAAAACTAGAAATACATACAGTGTTACTACAAATAATTAAAATTACATTGCTACAAGAGTCTACAGTTGTCTTCCATGGAGCCAAGCCAAGGAGGCCCATAATCCACACAGACGAATGATAATAACAACTTCCAAGTAGGAATGTGACTGACTTATATGGTCAAACAGACCTGTGAAAACACTAAATTACAATAGCATAAATGGACACAATAACTAATATCTTTCCTAATAAATCCGTAAATAAAGAGAAAATAAACTAAACTAGGCAATATAAGACTAAATAAGAATATTATACCTGTTTCTATGCGTAATTCCTTGTCTGAATCCTTGAAAACAAACGAATGAATCCTCTACAAACGTACCGAGTTCGAGGCGTGCATACAGCGCATGCGTGAGGCCACAGGATACCCGGTCGCCACAGGGGGCACAATGTGCCTGCCCTGCGCACAACCGTCACACATGTGACATTGCGAAATGATACAAGAATATTTAGTGATTTAATTCATTTATTTAGTGATAGGCCGAGTGATAGTGTGTGCGTGTTAAGAGCGTTTTATGTGCGAGTGTGAGAAATTGTTTGTGTGCGAGAGTAATTTGTTAGCGACTTTACTGTATTGTATAGGGAAAGCTTCCTTAGCTAATTCAAGTCTTCACGAGCATTATGGTTAGTTGGCAGGGGTTCGCCTTCGGTGTAATGCGTGTTTACTTGTTTTGTGTCCTGTCAATCAGTATTGTCATGTGTGTGCCGTATATAGTCATGTCTCCATACTTGGAATGTGAGTGCATGTGTTCGAGTTGTGGAGCAAATTAAATTCAGTTCTGTCCCAACGCTCGTGTCGTGTGGTTGTGTTGGGTTATGTTGTTTCCGTAAACTCCTTTATAATTCGAGTCATCCCAAAAGAACCTATTCCACCTCCGGTCACATTTGGCGTTGCGGGCAGGATGGCTCGTTTGGTTATTTACGGTTAAACTGCGAAGAAATGCGGGCTGACGAAGGAAGGTGAAGATCTCAGCGAGTGGCAAGATGGCGCCCGAAGTGAAAGAAGAAGCGCCGGCGGATAGCGCAGGTCAAGCAGGGAAGCACGCAGCAGGATGGACAGAACTCGGGTCGACACTGTGGTCGAGTGTCGATCCTACTTGGGGACCACGGCCAGAGATGAGATGAGACGAGATTAGAGCGGATAGAAGTTGTTTTCAAGGCCAAGTGTTTCTGTCAGGTTCCGCGAGGAGCGACGAACATTGGTGAAAGCAATTATTCTCAGGAAGGTTTACGGGAAAAGACGGCCGTCAAACAGAAAACAATGGGACAGTTATTGTACTTTTGTGTGTATTTGCCGCTGTTATGTGTCCTGTGGCTAGTTTTGAGGAGAAAGAGAGCAAGGAATCGAGGAAATACGTTTACCAAACGTAGCACAGCACGTGGTTTGGGGCGACGCGGATGTGCCGGCATGTTCTCCGGACCCGTTTACGGTGGAAGCTTCGCACAAAGAAATGCTGCTGTGTGGATCGACGAGGGATTAGAAGGCAACTAAGTCTAATTGTTGTAGTGTATTTTATTTTTACCTGGACTGTATTGGATTTTGAACTGTGAATTTCGAAGTTGGAAATGGAATTACGAGGATTTGTGACAAGACGAAGTCGAAGGAATACGTTTGCTTAACGTTTCTGGAGCTTCGCGGATGTGCCAGCATGGTCTCTGGTCCCGTTTGAATAGACGGTGGGGAGCGTTGCGTCTGTACATGTTGCTGTGTGGAATTTAGAAGACTGGCGAGGAGGGCTGGACTTTGTGTCGATGAACTTTATTTTGGACTTGGGCGAAATACGTTTACTAAACGTCCACAGCACGTGCTTTTGTAAGCTTCGCGGATGTACCGGCATGGTCTCCGGGCCCATTTATGGTGGATAGGGTCGCTTTAACAAATATTGCTGTGTGGTTCTGCGAGAGGAGAGAGGATGGAACTTTGTATTGTTTTTATCGTGGTTTATTTACGTGAACTGGAATTCGGAATGTGGACTGTGATAAACTCTTGTGGACGGTGTCTGAACTATCCAACTGGAAAGTAGTTGAAAGTGTGTCGACGTGGACGCGACACATCTAGCAGGGAAGGATGTGACATTGCGAAATGATACAAGAATATTTAGTGATTTAATTCATTTATTTAGTGATAGGCCGAGTGATAGTGTGTGCGTGTTAAGAGCGTTTTATGTGCGAGTGTGAGAAATTGTTGTGTGCGAGAGTAATTTGTTAGCGACTTTACTGTATTGTATAGGGAAAGCTTCCTTAGCTAATTCAAGTCTTCACGAGCATTATGGTTAGTTCGCAGGGGTTCGCCTTCGGTGTAATGCGTGTTTACTTGTTTTGTGTCCTGTCAATCAGTATTGTCATGTGTGTGCCGTATATAGTCATTGTCTCCATACTTGGAATGTGAGTGCATGTGTTCGAGTTGTGGAGCAAATTAAATTCAGTTCTGTCCCAACGCTCGTGTCGTGTGGTTGTGTTGGGTTATGTTGTTTCCGTAAACTCCTTTATAATTCGAGTCATCCCAAAAGAACCTATTCCACCTCCGGTCACAAAGAAAATCGAAATAACTATTCACGAAGAAAAACGAGAAAATATTGTTTTCAACCCCGTTTCAACTGTATTGCGTTACATGATTCAGGCGTTATAATCTTTTAATCTTGTTTACTTAGCCTTTGGGTCAGGAACTCGGCGCTTCTTGCCTGGTTTTCTGGCGGCTTTCTTCGTTGAAGAGGCACTTTGTTGAAGATGGCGATTACGAGTACCAAGCTCAAGCACAACATGAAATCTGAGCGCCGTAAGCTTGCCTAACTACAAGGATTTATACGATTGCCTTCAAATTTGGCGACCAGTTAGTCAAAACATTGATCTTCGAAAGTGTGTCGACGAGTTAACATATTCTGATTTCTCGCACTTTTATTACCGTTCGAAGGCCGGAACTCGTCAAATAAATGAACCTTCAACTTTACTAGTGTTAGAATTAAAGCCAATGTGTGCCGTGGTATTCTAGACGATCATTTTGCATATTTAAATCGCACCCGTTTTGTCGTTTTCCTTTCAGCGTTTATTAAGCTTTAAAATGATATACAATAAATGCGCCGCGTAGAGAATTTTTGCGCGAAGGGTACCCGCGAAGGTTTACGGTTTCCCTTAACTCACGTACATCTCGCACATCACTGCGTACCCTGCACGCCCTGCGTACGCTGCACACCCTGCATGCCCTGCACACCCTGCACACCCTGCGTACCCTGCATGCCCTGCACCCTGCAGTTTACACCGTCCGGTCAGTCGAGTTCTAGGCACGGTATCGCGATATTTGCGAATTTTGGATGCGATATTACTCATTTGCGGTATTCGAGGGTCCTCTTGCGCCCTCCTCACGAAATGATCATTGAGGATGCACACTTTCAGACAGACAGATATTTTTATTTGGCATCGTATACAAAAGTACATGGATTGGTAGTTCCAAATAAAACTTATTTAAAAGAGATATAATTATTACTATATAGTGTCTTTCCGGAGGAGGAAGCACTCATGTACACATTTTGCAATAGCTTTTTGTACTTGCGTATTTTTACCTGAGTAATTTATCAAAAAGTTTTCATCTCCATTCTCTCTCCAACTCCCTGTGCAATCACAGGGAATTTCTGCAGAAACCCATCCATGGGAAAAGCGGAATGTCCCATGGTAGAAGAATCGGAAGTGTTCGGATTTCCCATGACTATATATCCATCCATGGGTAAAGCTGAATTTCCCATGGTAGAAGAATTGGAAGTGTTCGAATTTTCCATGGCTATCCATGTGAAATTCAGCTTTTCATGGATGGGTTTTTACAGAAATTCCCTCTGAATCCGCGTAGAAAACATAAACTTACGAGTATCGCCCCATACACCATTGAAGTCATGAAGGCCACGAGAGGGTACATACCAAATATGAACCCAATGACGGTGTCGCTGACCCCTCGCTCACGTGCCTATAGAAAATAGTCATATCAATAATTAAAGTGACATGGTCACCTAGAAAACACTAAAATAATTATTGTCACAAAATACAAAAATATTCTCTGAAATTGAAAGAGTCAGTTTAAAGAAAGAAGTACGGAAAATTTCATGGAGTTACGATGAAGGTTTGCTGAGATGGCAAATTTAGTATGTTTGAAAAAAAATTGAGGTAAAACCGATTTCAAAAGAGTCGGATTTCCTCATGTAAGCTGTAATTACAATCCGCGAATATCTTTGTAATCCTCAGGTTGAAAGCATTCTTTACAAATTTGACTTGTTGTTTTTATTATTTGTGATGTTAAATTTTGATGTTTTCGGTGACCATGTCCCTTTAATTCTGTCGTTTTATTCAAATCCGCGCGGGCTGCCTGTGGTGTTCACATCTCGTCTCAGGCCCCTCGGCCGGGAACAAAAGCAAAATGGCCACCAAGAGAAGGATGTTTCTCGAGTATCGGCAAGTTTTGGTGAATTTTCCTGCTTGTTTCGCTAAGATATGAGGAAAAATACTTACAGACCTTCCAAATAAGGGGCCAAATTTCCCATATGATAATAAGGAAGTTTTGCAACGTCGCAAGTCGTCGGCAGTTTTTGGCGAAATTTCTTGATATGCATAGCTAAAACCGACATCGTTGCAATCAATTTTTATTTTTTAACATCTTCATAATATTCACTTCATTAGCGCGAACATATAACACCTGATACCTCAGCTACAGCATCGGTATACAATTCCGGAAGTCGTGGGTTCGAATCCCTCTCGAGGTCAGAGATGTTTTTTCTTTCTCCGCTTACTTGGGCTAACGCTCAGAAGCACACACTTGGATATTCCATTAGCACTTCAGCTTTCACACAATTCCTTGGCTCCACTCGATTTATTTTAGGTTTTGCTGTTCTGTCACAACGTTTTCTGAGGAAATTGCCTATAATGCAGACCAAAGGGTGGGAAAATTTTGCGGGGATGCCCCTTCTCCCCTATCCTTGGGCAAACATTCATACCGAGGAATGCTCAGTCAGAAGGTTTTTGAGCCACGACAGTTAGGAAACTTTGAAAATTGAAGGGTTGGATTGCAGGTTTTGATGGACGCAAATGGTAGTAAGCCAAGAAGCCACGAAGAGATTGACTATTGTCGTGGTTCTATCAGACTGTGTAAAGCTGTGTCGAAGCGTATCTAGCAGACATCAAACCATCAAACTTTGACAGTTGAGACAAAGGCATTTGAAATCACGCGTGACTGGAGGCCGTGAGGCCAGAAACAGCAGAAGCTCCTCGCTTCGCTCCTCGATCAGTAACCTATGTGTTTTGTAAACGAATAAAGCTTGAAGACTCTTGTATCAAGGGTATGACTATCTGGGCTTTAAAACAAATTTTCACCATGAAATACCCAAGAAACAAGTCCATTCCGCATGTCTTAAAAGGTTTGATTGACGGAAGTCAAAAACCGCAGTTTGGTGTTCGGAAATGTAAAGTCGGCGTTCGCAGAACTATGAAAATCGTAGTAAGGCGTCAGATAACAGTCAGGAGTTACGACGAGAGAGTGCAACAATTTGGGAGCAAAGCCATACAAGGCCCATCGCAATAAACTTAGAACCTCTTCTTTTCAAATTGGAGGGTTAATTGGACTAGGGCAGATTTTGAGTTGGCAACCTTTGTGCTGAACATTTAGAATGTTAGAACGGCTCAGGTATATTAAGGCATGGGTGTTTTTCAAAAAAATGCGAAAAATACTGAAAAAAATTCTCTAGGGTATACAAAATGTCTTCTGTAGAATGTTTTTCGTTAAGGTTGGTACACCCAGTGAGACGTTTCGTTTGATGTATTTGGTTACCATGCCAACGGGTTGCGTGACTTGTAAGAGCGTGACAAAGGCACAATTTTCTTTCAGGGCTCTGCATTCGATGGGTGTCATACCAATGGTTTCCCAATGGGTCTCATTATGACCAGTGTCGGGCGTATATTACCATTCCAACGAGGATGGGTGTCCAAGTTATCCACATTTTAAGAAAAGGAGAGGTATCACATTACATCATCACAAATAAAGCTATCCTAAAAAACATTTCCAGCCATCCTCGTTGGATCAATAATCTACACTATACAACAAACACTACAATGCACTCTGGGGAATGATTTCACTTATCCCCATTGAATGCAGAGGCCATTTTCCTAGAAATTAAACTTAAGGTCAGAGGTCATACATTTGTTGCCATAGAGACCAACATTGGTGAAAATGATTGAGAATGACCAAAGTATCAAACTGTAGATTGCGTGGATCCCTCAGAGGCATTGGTTTAGAGATGGACCACCCCCCTCAGTTTTACGTCCGCCATTTTGGATTGGGCTTCCGCCCAGGCCTTAAGTTACCTGAGGGTTAGAACCTCTTTCACATTAAGTTAATCTTCTCGAATTTACTTCACCCTGGGACCAAGGTACGAATTCGTACCCTGGTCCCAGGGTGAAGTTTCCGTGTTTGCGAACCGAGTTTGAAGTCGTATTTTGGTTATTTCAGTGTAGTTCGTTTTGCCTCAGTGACTCTCGTCTTGCTCTGTTTCTTACTAAAACTTCACCCTGGGACACTTGCTAGAAGTTTCTGCAAGAAACAGAGCATGACTAGGATCACTGAGGCAAAACGAACTACCCCTGAAATAAAATAAATACAACTTCAAACTTTGTTCGAAAATACGGAAACTTCACCCTGGGACACCGGTAAACTTTCTTCAACTTAGTGACTTGTGCTTTTCTGTTTCCGCTGGCTAACTTCGACAGGCATAACAGTCATAGGGGCGTCAACCACAGGACTTCAAACATCTGGAGACTGCCTTCAAATGGCGAAATTTCCTGAAATTCTCCCGGAGAAATCGTCTTCAATTTTTCCCGGGAGACGGAGCGAAAAATCTTGTAGACTGCCGGCAAAACTGAAAGAGTTGACGTCCTTGCAGTCAGGGCTTACCTCTAGAGTGAAGAAAGTTGCTAATAAAGCCAAACAAACGTAAGTCAGAAAGTACATCACTGACATCGCGATGAACCGTAGAACCTTTCTCAAATTGCAATTTTCCCATAGCGATCTACTTTGTCCTTCAGCAGTCCCCTCTGACTGAGGATGAGCAACATTTAGCAGGCGGCGCTCCTCTTCGTGGGCATTTTGGGTGGACATTTTGTTTTCCTTTGTCAGAGAGAGAACGAATAAAAGAAACGCAACAAGAATCTCAACGAAATATTTTGAGCACAAGGCTTTCAAGGGTATCGCTAGTCTCCCGCACAGCTCATTCTTTGTGTCGGTCACGCATCGCGTCCTGAGCGCTGCGTGACCGACACAAAGAAGAACTGGCACGGGAGGTTATCGCGGGTTTATTTGATTTTCCCTATTAGAGAAAATACCAAAACAATAGTAAACCATTTTCACCGGGGAACTTGCCGCTTACTGCCTCTAATGGGATTAAGTTATGGGAGGCCGAGTTTTACGAGGCAAATAAGGCGGCTAGAAGGAAGCCGAGCCGAGCGTGGTGCCACGTTGCCTAAGGGGAGGCGGGTGGGTCGAAAACTAATAGAGCCTTACCCGCTAGCGTAGCGTAGATCTGTAGAGAAGACAGGGGCGTAGCCAGAGGGGGGTTCCAGGGGTTCCGGAACCCCCCCTCTCCCGCAGCGGAACCCCTCCTCGCCTCTGTTCTGGACCGACTTACTACTAAAATTGTAAATATTTAATAGACAACAAATCAAAGCTCCAATAAAATGTAGCAAATTTCTTCAAACGCTAGGTTTTCCCCGAGATCTATGTGGAGTTTTTTATTTTTTGAATTTTGGAACCCCCCCTCTCAAGTGCTGGCTACGCCCCTGGAAGAGCCCCGAATTACACGAGTGTGTCTCACGAGTGTCAGCGCAGCAAACGAGTGATACATTTTAACACGAGAAGATAAAATGCGTATCTCCAAGCGGCCATGTAATGCTCTGTTTATCAAATAAACATCATGGAATTACCAAATCGACATTTATTTTACTCGAAAAGCTGAAAACTAAAAAGCTATGTGTGTTATCTTCACTGCGAAGATAAAAAACATTATATCTAATTCTTCACAGTGTGAAGATATCATGTTTTCGCGCGAGAGATACCTTGGTATTTCACATGAGTGAGACGGCTATGTAATAAATAGAGGATATTACATGGCCGCGCGGAGATACGAATTTTATCTTCGAGTGTTGAAAATTTCACGAGTGAGCGCAGCGAACGAGTGAGATAAATTTTTAACACGAGAAGATTAAATTCGTATCTCCAAGCGGTCATGTAATGTTCTGTTTATTATAAAACATCAATGAAATACCAAATTCAAATTTTATTTGAGTTAAGCTTAAAAATCGAGCATTCAGCAAAGGCAAGTCTGATATTTTCACATGTGAAAATAACATGATATTTCACGTGTGAAGATATCAAGTTTTCGCGCGGGAGATCACCTGGTATTTCATTGGTGTTTATATAATAATAAGAGTTTCGTGTTTGATATTTGCTTCATCCCCCCTCCCCCCACTCCTAATTTGGGCGGGGGTGCTCGTCGTACCTAGGGTTTAAATTAGGCCTCTGGTACCTTTTATGGGGTAAAATTTGAAAACGTTCATTTTTTTTCCAGATAGGTACCAGTTAGGGGTTCGTTCTAGCAAATCACGCTTGTTTGAAGCCTGAATTTGAGACGTATTTTCGCCCGGAAAAAATTCAAGAGAAAATTACGAGGGAAAATAAGTCTTGCTGGTACCTTTTAGGGGTCAAAATCAACTAGTAAGCGACGCCATTTTAGGTACCTTCTAGGGGTAAAATCGAAAGTTCCTGACGAGCACCCCCGCCCCTAAAATAGGGGAGTCCCCCCCCCCCCCCCCCGGGTTAAATCCCTCACCCGATCCTTTGGAAATGGTTCGAGTGCTTGTATGTTAAGCCTACGGCAAACGCCTTGCCAGAGTCGCGCCGTTCCAATACAAAACAATAGAAATTTCTTGATTATAAAGTATAATGAAGCGGCATCCTTTGAAAAGGAAAGGTCGACAGAAGAAGAGCGGCTGAAGTTCGGCGTTTGCCTTACCTCGTAATGTATTCAGCCCACTCGACTAGCAACTTTCTCGTTATTGTGTCCGGGGCTAATCAGTCTACCAACTATCCTCAGTTAAATGAGATTCATTGGAAAATGCTAACAAGGCCACGTTCCAGTACCTACTGAGGATAGATGGTAGACTGACGTTTTTTTCATGCGCATTTTGAAACAGTCGCGTTTTTTTGTTTATATACTGAAGTAGAAATGTTTTCAATTCGCTAATAGAAATATCTTTTGTTTTACTTTTAACTTATTTGCATAACAGACTGTTCAAGGGCGCTTTATGACGAGTTCCCTGATTATAATAAAATGTGGGTATTGAAGCCTATAAAAAACAGTTCACGCGTCATTTGAAGTTCTAGAAATATACTTAAGGATTTTATAAAGGCCTTTCTGCATGGATTCTCGCATTCGATTTCTGTAAACATTCCAGACATATTTCTAGCGTGACTGTAACATGTAAATGCGTGATTTCAGAAAAAATCCACACCTCCCAAGAAAGCGCTCGAGAATTGATGGGACTTCATGTTGGAAATCGTTTTGTGGGTAACCTGTGGCAACATGCACGCGTGTAGGCTGGACGTGTGCAGGTGTTTATTTTGAAAAGAATTTGAAAAGCTATTTTACTGTGGCAAAACAATAGGAAGATCCAGTTTTAAGAACACAGTACAAAATTTGCACAAAACCAACGCGCAAAACCATATCAGGAAGAAGAAATCAGAGTAGAAATAGAAATGATTGCTGTCGATTTCGGATTTATTGAATAATATTTGTTTTACATCTGATTATTCCTTAACTACTGTATTCTACGCGCTGACCATGCCGCGCAGTGGCATATATTCAGTGGAACCAGAAATACAACCCTTACACACGAATCACTTTATTGACTTCTTAATTATGTCGATACTTCTTAATTACGTTTAATACTTTATTTTTATCGTTTCTTTAAACCTGATGGGATGTCACCCTTGCCTTTAACAAGGTTGGCTAGCGCCACACTTCCTTTTGATGAACCTGGATGCTCGGGCTGGCTTGGTATACCTGTGACAGAGAGGGTGTGTATTATGATTAACAATGAATTCTCTGAAACTCGTCGGGAAATCTAGAAAGATTGAGGTTCAATACTCGATACTTGCGCCAGGGGGATAACCAGGGGGGCCTGGGGTGCATGTGACCCCCCTTTTTAGAAGACGCTACAGCTACGTCCCTGTGCATAACCTTTGACTTACAATTTTGCTCCCATGGTATCCGCTTTGTTGATCACGTTTACTAGCCTACCATGCCGTTCCCCGCGGTTCTGGCTTCTTAGGTTACGCAGGTTGCCGTGGATACTTGGATCAGATCTAGCACTCGCACCGCTGGCAGCCACAAGAGATTGAGGAGGATAAACACAGCCAGGCACCTCATGTTGAATAATAACTTCAGTCTGTCTGAAAATTTAAGGGTTTTGTTTTCAGGTTTTCACATGACTGTAGTATGGACGGCGGAGCACCCTAAAAAGTAGGGCTGCGGAAGAGGCAAAATGAAGTGGCAGGGGCGTAGCCAGCACTTATGAGAGGGGGGATTCCAAAATTCAAAAAATTATAAAAAACTCCACATAGATCTCGGGGAAAAACTAGCGTTTGAAGAAATTTGCTACATTTTATTGGAGCTTTTATTTGTTGTCTATTAAATATTTACAATTTTAGTAGTAAGTCGGTCCAGAACAGAGGAAAGGGGGGGTTCCGCTGCGGGAGAGGGGGGGGGGGGGGGGGGGGGGGGGGTTCCGCTACGCCCCTGAGTGGACCACGTAATTTCGTTTTTTTTTTTCATGTTTTTACCTCATTTACTCTAAGATACCGTGGGAATGGTAACAGAAGATTGGTTGCCAAAAGCACTAAGGCCTAGTTCATACGCCGCTCTTGTCAAGAGCTCAGCCCCCTCCCCCCCCAGTTAACAAAAAGTGGGGTGATTGGTGGAGCACTGTGTGAAGCATCTGAAGTGAAGCACAGCATACTAATTTTTGGAACCGGATACTAAGTGCGGCCCACTTGATCGAAATTTGCTTGTAGGGTAGCCTAGGCTATGCCTATCAGAGACCAACAAGCGTAGAACGACACCCTACCGCATAAAGAAGCCCAAAAACCATACCCTATGGTGGCGCATACCCGTAACCCGTATACCATTCGATAGCGTTTTCTGTTAAAGTATTCGTTTTTGGCTTCGGTTGTTCCATTCTACAGTCGTAAACACAACTATACGGAAAATCTCTTGTAAAAGACGAAACAAAGGGCGTCGTGGCCGTGGGTGATGCACACCCAAATCAATCTGACCAATACACGAAGCAAAAAAATTAAAGGGGCTTTCGCACGCTTAATTCGTCCACCGTGAACATAAAATAACCGCGAAAGCACATGTACATTTGCCCGTAGTAGCCAAAAATAATCCTCCAGATTAAGAGAAAAACCTTTCAATTGTTAGACAAATGCAATTCTAGGTTGTTTTGACCTGTTATCAAGAGGATGGAATTGGATTGAGATTGAGCTACTTTAGTGTCATATAGAAGTGGCCAGCAAGCGTCCTAGAAGAGCCCCTTTAAATACACCTTGTCCTAAACACCCCTAATGGGAAGTACCCCTAATGTATATTTACTGTTAGGCAGAATGCACAACGGGCTCTATGTATTATTGTAAAACATCCGGAAGAAGTCCGCACAGCTCCGGACGAAACCGCGTCGGTGACGAAATGAATACAGTTTTTGCTCACTAGTCTATCTTTTAAACGATTGTGTTAAAAAAAATGTTCTAAAAGCATTAATTAAACACACTCTTCTCTAACACTTTTTTTCGAAATAGTATTACAATATGAATAACATCTGATGCTTAGGTAAGGAATACTCACTTTGGTCGAGAGTTCAGTGAGCTATTTGCGCCGTGGCGTCCCCTTGACGGTATGATGTTTATCAAGAATCTGTTCATATTATATTACGATGCATTTGGCTTCACATTGACTCAACTGCATTATTCTTAAGTCTAATATTTGGATTCGTGAAAGCCCATTCTCTTACCCAGAGCTCCCCGGCTCGTAAGGTCCTCGCGGGGGAGGCTCTGGTGACAGCCACTGACGCATGCGCGAGATTTAATACAGAGCCCCTGAGAGAAAGACCTTTCAGCGCATGCTCCAACGTTCAAAATGAGCCAAACAGCGACGGCCCTCAATTGGATGTCCCCAGAGCCTCCCCTGCGAAGTGACGAGTGAGCCGGGGAGCTCTGGGTACGAGAATGGTGAAAGCCTGAGTACTCGACTTATCCAAGTGATACTCGGGCTCTCGTTTAGTGAAGTGATATAGAGAGCTAAACCTTGTGTCCTCGTGGATTTCAGAGTAGTCTTGTTCAAGGGGGTGGAATTCATTAGATCCCGCCTTTTCTGCCTGTCCCTTGGGCACTAGTTCAATAGAAACTGTAGAAAGCTAACCGAGGGTCCCCATGGATTTTGGGGTAGACTTTTTCAAGGGGATGAATTAACCTATGGACCTTTCTGTACGTTTTCAACTGATATAAAGAGCAGCCAGCCTCGTGTCTGTCAGTATGGCTGAAGCTTTGTGAAATTATATCGATGTCTAGCCTCGTCGGGTAGCACTATTTCGAGATACAAGATACAAAGATGCAAAGATACGAAGATACAAAGATACAACGATACAAAGATACGAAGATACAAAGATACAAAGAAACGAAGATGCAAAGATGCAAAGATGCAAAGATGCAAAGATACAAAGATACGAAGATACAAAGATACGGAGATACTAAGATACAAGGTATCGGATTTCTCATATGTATTAGTGTTACCCGGGTTTCAGCCTGTATATTTTCAAAATATAGATGCAGATGCTCATTTTAGCTTAGAAATATATTGTACTTACGCCGCTTTCGATGGAGATTCTAGATATGCAATCATTTCGACCAGAGATTCTCCGTCGCTATCACCTTCATCAATTGTGCTAGAGGTCAAGACACAGACATGAAAACCATGTTTGCGGTCACTGTAAAACTACAAATCCAAACTTCAATTGCAAAATTAAACAAATCAGTACCGTACATTTTCTAAGCTAAAATGAGCATCTGCATCTGTATCTTCAAACTATAGAGGCTGAAACCCGGGTAACACTAATACATATGAGAAATCCGATACAAGGAATCTTTGTATCTTCGTATCTTAGTATCTTTGTATCTCCGTATCTTTGTATCTTTGTATTTTCGTATCTTTGTATCTTTGTATCTTTGTATCTTGTATCTCGAAATAGTGCTACCCATCTTGTATCTCGAAATAGTGCTACCCGCCTCGTTTTGCTTAGGGCCTGGTTATGATATTATAAGGAAAACGACCCGTGTACCAGATTCGTTCGTGGGAAACCAAAACCCTGCACCTCCTTGAAGATGTTGAAGGCATATTCCGTTTGGGAGTTTAGCCCGGGGTATATAGAAGATATTACATGGTCGCGAGTGTCAGCGCAGCAAACGAGTGAGATACATTTTAACACGAGAAGATCAAATGCGTATCTCCAAGCGGCCATGTAATGTTCTGTTTATGAAATAAACATCATGGAATTACCAAATCGACATTTATTTTACTCGAAAAGCTGAAAACTAAAAAGCTATGTGTGTTATCTTCACTGCGAAGATAAAAACATTATATCTAATTCTTCACAGTGAATATATCATTTTTTTCGCGCGAGAGATACCTTGGCATTTCACATGAGTGAGACGCCTATGTAATAATAAGAGTTTCGTGTTTGATATTTGCTTCATCCCCCCTCGGGGGGACTCCTATTTTTGGGCGGGGGTGCTCGTCGTACCTTTTAGGGTTTAAAATTAGGCCTCTGGTACCTTTTATGGGGTAAAATTTGAAAACGTTCACTTTTTTTCCAGATAGGTACCAGTTAGGGGTTCGTTCTAGCAAATCACGCTTGTTTGAAGTATTTTCGCTCGGAAAAAATTCAAGAGAAAATTACGAGGAAAAATACGTCTTGCTGGTACCTTTTAGGGGTCAAAATCAACTAGTAAGCGACGCCATTTAAGGTACCTTATAGGGGTAAAATCGAAAGTTCCTGACGAGCACCCCCGCCCCAAAAATAGGGGAGTCCCCCCCCCCCCGGGTTAAATCCCTCACCCGATCCGTTGGAAATGGCTCGAGTGCTTGTATGTTAGGCCTACGGCAAACGCCGTGCCAGAGTTGCGCCGTTCCAATACAAAACAATAGAAATTTCTTGATTATAACGTATAATTAAGCGGCATCCTTTGAAAAAGGAAAGGTTCGACAGAAGAAGAGCGGCTGAAGTTCGGCGTTTGCCTTACCTCGTAATGTATTCAGCCCACTCGACTTGCAACTTTATCGTTGTGTCCGGGGCTAATCAGTCTACCATCTATCCTCAGTTAAATGAGATTCATTGGAAAATGCGAACAAAAAGCGTGACCACAAGAATAACTGAAAAGACTGATATTTGTAACATGAGAGATGCCTGTCGATTCCAGTACCTAACTGAGGATAGATGGTAGACTGACATTTTTTCATGCGTATTTCGAAACAGTTGTTTTTTGTTTATTATATAATGAAGTAGAAATGTTTTCAATTCGTTAATATAAGTATCGCTTGTTTTTACTTTTAGCTCATTTGCATAACAGCCTGTTCAAGGGAGCTAATATGATGAGATCTGATTATAATATAATGTGGGTATTGAAGCCTATGAACAGTTGACGCAGATCATATGAAGTTTTTGAAATATACTTTAGGATTTTAGTAATTTTTTTATCCTTCATAGAGACCTTATTAAGGCCTTTCTGCATGGATTCTCGCATTCGATTTCTGTAAACATTCCAGACATATTTCTAGCGTGGCTGTAAAATATAAATGTGTGATTCCAGAAAAAAATCCATACCTCCCAAGAAAGCGCGCGAGAATAGTTGGGACTTCATGTTGGAAATCGTTTTGTGGGTAACCTGTGGCCAGGTGTTTATTTTGAAAAGAATTTGAAAAGCTATTTTACTGTGGCAAAATTAGGAAGATCCAGTTTTAAGAACACAGTACAAAATTTGCACAAAACCAACGCGCAAAACCATATCAGGATGAAGAAATCAGAGTAGAAATAGAAATGATTGCTGTCGATTTCGGATTTATTGAATAATATTTGTTTTACATCTGATTAATCCTTAACTACTGTATTCTACGCGCTGACCATGCCGTGCAGTGGCATAGGAACCAGAAATACAACCCTTACACACGAATCACTTTATTGACTTCGATAAAGGGGCTCTCGCACGCTTGTTGGCCACTTCTCTGACAAGAAAATAGCTCAAATCGCAATCCAATTCCATCCTCTTGTGACTGGTCAAAACAACCTAGAATGGCATTTGTCTAACGGTTGAAAGGTTTTTCTATTAATTTGGAGATTATTTGGATTACTACGGGCAAATGTACTTGTGTTTTCACGGTTACAATTTTACTTGTCCACGGTGGACGAATATTAAGCGTGCGAGAGCCCCTTTAATTATGTCGATACTTCTTAATTATGTTTAATACTTTATTTTTATCGTGTCTTTAAACCTGATGGGATGTCGCGCTTAACTTCAACAAGGAAAATCACCACACATCCTTTTGACGAGCCTGGATGCTCGGTCTTGCTTGGGATTACTGTCACGCTTTCCTTCAACATCGTTAGCCGGACGCTTCCTTTCAATGAGCCATGCTCGGGCTGGCTTGGGATTCCTGTGGCAGGGAGTGTGTGTATTATGATTGACAATGAATTCTCTGAAACTCGTCGAGAAATCTAGAAAGATCGAAGTTCAATACAGCTCGATACTTGCATAAGCTTTGACTTACTCCAATTTTGCTCCCAGAGCATCCGCTTTGTTGATCCAGTTTAGGTTACCACCCTGCAAATCCTCGCGGTGTTGTCTTATCAACTTAGGGTTGAGGTTGAGCGTTTGACTGAACACCGCTGGCATCCACAAGATATTGAGAAGGATAAAGAAAGCCAGACACCTCATGTTGACTAAAAACTTCAGTCTGTCTGAAAATAGTAAGGATTATTGTTTTCAAGGAGAAGTCATGCAGGTTTTCACGACTGTATAGTATAGTAGTAGAGGCTGAGCACATGGAGCCTATCAATGTGAAGTACCGAATAATAATAAGTGAAGCGCCGACATAAAATTTGGAAGTGAAGCATAGCATACTACTTTTTGGAACCGGATACATTGCCCGGTGTGCCCCTAATCCTTTGATCATTCTGATTTCCCGGCATTGTTTAAAGCGCTAAACATGGAGGGAACCCAAGGACGCTCCTATTCCCCTGCGCAAATGGACATTACATGGGGCAGAATGCCTATCGCTTGAGCGACATTTTACTCACCATTTTACTCACCCGGCCATACCCCAAACCTTTAAGACCATATGTGTTAAATGCCATCAATCTAGGCCATTGGACTCGTTAGTTACCAGGGTCTATGCTGCTAAAACCCAACCCGTACTGTTTTGATTTCTTTTTTCTTGATATTTTGTATCGTTTACCATGGATTTATGTAGTATTTCTGATTTATTATTGTACTTAGTATATTATTAAGGGAACCTGTTATTGGAGCACCGCTCTGCAGGCAATCCCTGCCCTTTACATTATGGGCGAATCATGTAAATCAAAATAAAACAAAAGAGAAAATGAGATGCGATGAAAAAGGTTCTCGCATGCTTGAGTGCGCCCACCGCTACATAAAAGTTAGCGCCAGGAAAGGGCTAGTGATTGGCTCTAGGCTGGCGCTCTAGGGAATCAGCTGCAGCTGTCAATCAAGAGTTCGGGAGTTCTCGCGTGAAAAGAATTTGTTTTTGTTTTCGTTTAGATGTAATAGCCTTGAAATCTGCTTTTTCAGCGAGAAATAACGGAAAAAACATGCAATGGTTTCCAGAGTTTGCAATTCTAGTTGTGTTTGGCGTTTTATGACGAAATCGACTATGTTTCATTTAACAACTCTGACTTTACGGTTGGAATTTACCCGCGCGCAATCGAAAGCATGGACAAAAGTCACTGATGAAATGAGGCAATGACCAATTTAAGACTAGTCTATGCAGAGAGGAGAAAAGCAAATCCGAAATCATGTTACTAGGCAGAATTTAACAGGTTCTATATTATTGGAAAACGCCCCGAAGCCAAATCCGCGTTGGTTCGGACGAAACGCGTCGGCAAAAAGGTAAATACAGTCTTTGCTTACTAGTCTATCTTTGAAAAAAAATTGTTACAAATTGTTTAAAATCATTGTTTAAAAAACACTGACTTCTCTAATATTTTTTGGGAAATAGTATTAATATATGAATAACATCTGATGCTTAGGTAAAAAATACTCACTTTGATCGAGAGTTCAGTGAGCTCTTTGCAGTGTTGAGTCCCTTGACGGTATGATGTATATCAAGAATCCGTTGATATATTACGATGTTTTTGACTTCACGACTGGTCTGCATTGGTCCTTAGCCCAATATTTGGATTTGTGAAAGCCCGAGTCGAGTAGTCTTATGCAAGTGGTACTCGGATTCTAAGTTTCGTGAAGTATGTTGAAGTGATGTAGAGAGCTAGCCTTGTGTCCGTGGATGTCGAAATAGTCGACCGGTTAGCGCAGAGCGCCGGGCTTATGTGGGGGAGGTTGGGAGTTCAAAAACCCGGCCGGACCAACACTCAGGGAGAAGGTGCTGACTTTGTTCTAATAATATCTGCAAATGGTTAGATATTCGTAACTTCTCGGATAGGACGTTAAACCGTAGGTCCCGTCTCTCGAATACACTACACTAACCGGGACCAGAGAAACGTTAAAGAACCACGAGGACCGTCGTCTATGTCACAGAACTCGCAATACTAACACACATTCATGTTTGTAAAACTGGTGTCTATAGGATGAGTTATCCATACATGTACAATGTAAAACGCTTAGAGCTTTGAGTATAAGCGCTATATAAGCACCTACTTTTCTGTACTTATCTTTTTCATGGGGGTGCATGGAATTCAACATAGTGATTCCGCCTTTTCTGTCACTTGAGATCGATCTAGTTAAATACAGAGAGCTAGCCAAGTATCCTAATGGATTTCGGGGTAGTCTTTTTCAGGTGAGTAATATATGGGTCTTTTCTGTTCGTTTTTTCAAGTGATAGAGAGAGCTAGCCTCGTTTCTGTCAGCTGGGCTGAATGAGTTTTGTGAAATGGTATCGATATCAGCCTCGTTTACTAAGGGTCTGGTTAGGAGAACAACTTGTCTACCAGATTTGCTCGTGGGAAACCGAAACCCTGCACCCTGAAGGCTAGATGTTGAAGGCATATTCCGTTTTGGAGTTTAGCCGGGGGTATAAAGAAGATATTACATGGCCGCGCGGAGGTACGAGTTTTATCTTCGAGTGCATCTCACGAGTGTTTGCGCAGCAAACGAGTGATATACATTTTAACACGAGAAGATCAAATGCGTATCTCCAAGCGGTCATGTAATGTTCTGTTTATCAAATAAACATAATTGAATTACCAAATCGAAATTTATTTTACTGTAAGCTGAAAACTAGAAAGCTATGTGTGTTATCTTTCACTGCGAAGATATGATACCTTTGGTATTTTACTGAGTGAGACGTTTATGTAGTAATAAGTGTTTCGTGTTTGATATTGCTTCATTCCCTACCCGATCCTTTGGGAATGGTTCGAGTGCTTGTATGTTACCTCCTAATGTCTTCCGCCCACTCGACTCGCAACTTTCTCGTTGTGTCCGGGACCAATCAGTCTACCATCTACCCTCAGGGTCTTTCATGACCGTTTTATTTGTTTCAAGTGATAGAGAGAGCAAGTCTCGTGTCTGTCAGCTGGCGGAATGAGTTTTGTGAAACGATATTGATATCAGCCTCGTTTGCTTAGGGCCTGGTTAGGAGAACAACTTGTCTACCAGATTAGCTCGTGGAAAACCGAAACCCTGCACCCCCTTGAAATGTTGAAGGCATATTCCGTTTGGGAGTTTAGCCCGGGGGTATTTAACCCTTTCAATCCAAACCGGCCGAAACCGCCCTTTGGTACACTCAGGAACTTGAAAGTGTCTATCATAAAACTCACGGCAATGACGCTTAACATCTGGTGATTTGTGTAGAAGAGTGATTTTTCTACGGACCAGAGAAGACTAGTGGATCAGAGGCTCGGATTTCTCACAGAAACAACCACTTGATTTCACAAAACAACTCGCGATTTTTGACATGCAAAAACACACGCTACAATGAGCACAAGGAGCCGTTTTTTCGCGTAAATTTCTAGACTAAATCAAACACAATCAACAAGCCACAGACTTAACTTAAAAGTACCTTTAATCCTTAGCTCTGACCTGAAGTTTCTCCTCTGCAAGTGTACATTCAAGGAAAATATGGCGCTTTGAACTTTGAAGCGACTGAACAATAAAGCAACACAAAACCCTAGCGCTCGGGATACCTGTGGTAAACCAATGAAATTTCACAGCGGTTCCCCTGTATTGACACACGGCCCCCCGACCCCCGGACAGGGCCGGGGATTAACGCGGTCAGGCCGGGGATTTAACACGTATTTAACAGCATTAATCTACGGGGGGCAGGGAATTTAACACGGACCTTTGATAGCGGGGATATTCAGCGGGAGAATAACGCGGGATTAACGGGGGATTAACGCTGAACCGAAGCTCGATCATCCTTAAAAAAAAAAACTAGTAGAAAAAAGTACCCGTGAAAAATTCACGAATTAAATTTTCCTTGAATGACGAAAATTATCGGATTGTCTGCCGTTGTGGAATGAACAGTTATACCGCTACGTTTAGAGAGATGTGCTCAAACAATTTGTAACTACGCCTGTTTACTTTAAAGTATTAAAGTATTTGTTATCAGTTTATAGATAGGTGGCATACCGGTGTGAAATATTTGCACCGTAGCATACGATATGAAAGGCGTTTTAAATTTTTGATCTTTGAAAACAAAATGTTCCTTGTGAATGGAAATGAGGCAAATGCCACAAAATAACCCCCTAAATATTTCCTAACAAGGTGTTGAGGCATTGGTTTCACTGTGGTTTTGGCGCGAAAAGATCGCGCGTTTGTCGATCGATATGGTCATATTTTCGGTCAAGAAAGAAAAAGGTTGAGCTGTACCACTCGAACTTCAACAACTATTGGTTTTAGATGTAAATAATATCAAGAGAAGTCCCTCGTCTAGTGAATAGGAAGGTTTAGGAAGCGCCAGAAAGGTAAAGTAAAACTTTTTAGATTCTTGCTGTTTTCAATGGAAGTTGCTTTGCACGTTGGACTTTCTTAAAGACTTGTACAACTCGGTCAATTCGAATTGAAGTGTGTGTGATTTAAAAACTTAGCTTAAACAATCTAAGCTTATCAGTTAAACTTGGGAAAATCGCTAGAATTAGACCTTAGCTCAAGTAAAACCTTTTCCAACAAAAACTTCGTTTTTTCGGCTCGAACATCTCCGTTTTTAGTATAGATTTCGAAGATTTCATACATTTCCTCCTTCCGGTCGGGTTTGAGAGCTTCGTTTTTTTCGGCTCGAACTTCTCTGTTTTTAGTATAGAATTCGAAATCAATAGGCTGTCAAAGGACTGTTGTTTTGTGAACTGAGTGTTTGTTTATTTATAAATGGCGCGCCGGGACTTCGTGCAACGCGCCAAAACCTTTGAATGGGATATATTGTTCACTCTAAACTTTTGGAAAAACGACTTTTGCCTGAACATTACTATGTTATTTGTGAGAGAATCGCGTAGGTTTGGACGTATTTGTTGCTTTCGGCTGCGAGAAATTGCTTATTTTTTGGTTTCTGTGGAAGACTTAAAATGGCGCCTTTGCGAACTCGATCTTCTCGCTTACGAAAACGCTTGAATTGGATCTTCCGTCCACTTTGTCCTTTTCGAATAAAATGTATCCTATAACACAGTTCCCCAAGTATGCAAGAAAATGACGTGGTTTAGAAGTTCCGTGGTGCAGCCGTTTTTCCAGGCTGCTGGCCAACAGTTTGACCTTGACCCCGCCCACATCACGTATTATATACCGTTTCCGGGATAAGTTGTCACTGGAAAAAGCAACAAAGCTTGGTGCGCTAAGGAGTATGGGTAAAGATTTATTTGAATTTCTGTTAAATATTAGAAACAAACATGCTTAGAAATATGCTGAAATATAATGATTTTACCTGTGGTTGCGAAAACTGTCTGAATTCAGATCAACCAGTAGCAGTTTAGAATCCCCCATTATCCTTTGCGCTTCAAGCTTACAGGCTTTTTGGGTGACTATGTTTCCCGGAAACGGTATATATAAGATATAGATAGCGAAAGCTTGGAATCAAGTGTACCGCCATGTTGGAAATGTCCCAGAAGGCATTGGAACATCAGTTTTACGCACGTGTTTTGTCTCAAGCAAAATGTCTCAACGAAAGGTAAGAACATCTTCCTCTATACCACTTTCTTTCCAATTTTTCGATATGTATTTAACAACGAAAGTGACGAAAGTGACCCGGGGACCGGGGACTTTATTAACAACGACAATGTCCCTGGTGACCGGGAAAATAAGAAACATTTAACACTAAGTGAATGTTAAATTCCCGGCCCTGTCCCGGGGGTCGGGGGGCCGTGATGTCAATTGACTGGTGCATTAGACGAAAGATTTATCTTTTTGTCTTTTTGCCCTGCGACAATTAAAAGCAAAAATACTCTCTGCTGCTTGCTTTTTTATGTCTTAAACACAGATTCAAACCGAACTCTGTGCTGAGGCAAACAGATTCCACTAGAGAGGAGCCAGGGTTTCTTTCACCAACATTTTTCAACAGCTCTCAGAAGAACAGTGGAAAAAGTCAATAAAACCCCTCAGCCATACTTCTTACTTGAAGCACAGCACAAATGTATTGTCCATAAGAGACTTAATGATGTCCTATGGCCTCTTCTGAGTGGAATTTTTAGTTGTGAATTTTAGTCTTGACTGTTTTATCAGAAGTCTAACCTGTGTGATAGCTTCCCGCCGTTGGAAAGCAAATTATGGGTCAGCGGCAAAGCTCTACAAAAAGCCCCAGCCCCCCTCTCAATGAAAAACAGGAAACCCAGAAACGTGGTACTGATATGCAAAAATGGGCAGGGTTGTGTCTGTTTGTCCTCGTAAAATAGGAATATTAGGGAAAATGCTATGGGACTGAAAGGTTAAAGCAATAAAAAAGCGGATTTCCGTGTTTTTTTTATGTGAGAAACGCACGAGGGGTGGCGCTGTGTTGGCTGCGGAGGACGAAGCGCGCGCTCAGATACAAGACGGATCAGAATCAGGATCAGAATCCGTCGAATCCGGATTTGGATTAAATCTCCTGAAGTCGTGTTGTGGACAGACTGAATAAAATTATCGTTCATCCTTGTCAAATAATATATATTGTCAAGGATAGAGGGTTGTCCAATACACTGACAAATTTATGCAAGGCATTGTCTAAAACAATAGAGTGCAATGGAGTGTATTATAGAACGAAATTTGTCAGAGTACTGGACTAGTATGATTCGAATGAGTCTATGCGAGCCGCTTTCCATATAAATGTTCAAGTGATCAATGTTTTACTGTAATGAATAGCGAGAAAATATCATCAACACATGACATAGATTACTTCGCCTCAACCAATTCAAAATGTCCATTAGACCGCTGAAGTAATTTGAGTTCCCTCGGGAAATCTTCTGTCCTCCCTGGGATCCTCAACTGAAATCAACTGATATTTCTCTATGAATAATTTGCTTTGTCCCAAGTAACCTGAGCTCTCCTCCCCTTTTAAAAAATGTAAACAAGACATAAAACAGACATGAAAATATAGGTTACAGTCCTATCAAACCAGGAAACTATGGCCTCAAAAAACAGATTAGATTGACTGAAGCATGATCGTTTTCCCTCGCTTTTCCTATGCAAACTCTCATGTGGACCCTGTAAGTCAATAAATAAAAAACATAGAAAATAATTCAGCGGCACCTCCCTCCGAGTCTGACACTTTTACTGCACGGGATTAAAACTAGACATGCATCTTCTCAATATGTAAATCCAGAGATCCCAAAAAGTCTCCTGCTTGATTTGTCCACCATTTTTCAATACGTTTACTGCATTTCTCCCGTTTTTTGGACATGCGCTGTTCTCGGTTGTTGCATTGCCGCTAAAATCTCCCGCTTAATTTCTATTCAATCGGGTTGGCATCTATGTCAATCAGCCACAGCTCGCTGACCGAAAGAAACATTGCCTTTTTTGTCAACTTCGAAACAAGAACAAGCCCAACCATAACACACAGCCGCTTTCAATATAAAACAGGTTTAATACTATGGCGGGAAATATCATGAGGACTTGACCTACAATCCTTCCTTGGGTGTTCCGTCGTGTAAGAACCATTCCCAGAGGACCTTTAAATTCAGCTCTCCGTTCATCATGATTCTTTCTTCTAAACAAAGGAAGCTTTTGTGACGCAACTACATGAGTTGTTTTCGGTTCGTACACGGGAGAACAACTCATTTTCGCCTTTCAAAACATTCATTAGGCCGCTAAAAGTACTTTGAGTTCCCGAGGGAAATCTTCTTTACTCCCACGTATGGGTAATTTCAATTTGCCATATCCCAAGTGACCTCAACTCTCCTCCCACATAACCTTCAAAGCAAATGAAAGTATTAACAAAGCAAACGTAATCTCCGAAGATTGCCTGTCTTGTTCCTAGGGGACCCAGAGCTCTTATATAAACAACTCCCGTCCTAGGGGTTGATTCACAGTCACAAGGCTTCCTTACACTGCTCGAGGAAGGTAAAAAATCACAAGACGAATTCTCAAACAGGTAAGACCTGCTCGGAATCAAGCTCCAAGGCTTTGTCCCAAAACGGGGAAGCATTGGGTTCAAGAGGTGCGGCCTTCAAAAGGCGAATTTTTCAGCGATGGTCCGTAGATACTCAGCAATTTTCCAATCAGTGTGATAGCGATGGCTGAGATAATTGCACTTAAGAATATTTTAAGACATATTTTCTAGAGATTCGAGCAACGAGGGACAATAAAAATCTGGTTAATCACAAAGTAAGAAACTAATGGATTTAATTAATTATTTTCAAAGTTTGGATGCAAGTAGAAACTCTTGTTAGTCCCGTACGTTATTTAAGAAATATTGATTAGAAAAATATATATATCTTACAGACATTTTAATGTTCAATATCGCTGGATATTATTTCGAGTCTGGAGTATTTTGTCGAGCCCGTCTTCGGGCGAGACAAAATAAAAGAAGTTGTTTATTATCCGACATTCTTTTGTTTTTTTGTTCATGCTCAAATTCTGTCAAGTTTTGGTCCAATTTGTAAGCAGATTTGTGATTGACCCTTTTTTTACATGTGTATTTAATATTTAAACAAGCTAAAACATAAAGCGAAAATGTCCGACGTTTCGGCGTCATCATGGCGCCATTATCAAAGGTAGTAAATTATGCGAGTGTTCAGAGTACTTAGAGTTCAGAGTCACTATATTTACATAAATCAGACAAAGACTTTGGCGCGTAGGGAATCCTTAAAAATGGCGCCATGATGACGCCGAAACGTCGGACATTTTCGCTTTATCTTTTTGCTTGTTTATGTATTTCAAAATCTCTTCTTATTAGTATTTAATATTAAAAAGAAAATCATACGACTTTGGAATTTATTTACACTCGTGGGTTTTCCGAAAAGTTCAAGAAGGTCAAATTTTGATACTTTTTGAAAACTGACCGGCACTCGTGCAAATATATTCCAATTTGAAGTCGAAGTCGTATGAATTTCCTATACAAACTATATGGAGCACGCACAGAGAAATGAAACATGCCAAACGAGATAAACAAAAAGAAAAAATAGAAGATTCAAGCGGGTTTTGAACTTTTATCAATGGCCCTTGGTGCAAATTATCAAAACCAAATTAACGTTCTTTACTTTGGATCACAGCTTTGGATCATTACATTGTCATGTTACAAAGTTGGTTGCATGTAAACTTGGACAAAATACTCTGGAGCTACGGAGCAAAATGCTGACAGAATGACCTGAAATTCGTGGCTGCAAAAATGAAATATTTGTAATTATTGTTTGGGGTCGTTAAGATATCTCTCCCAGGAGGACTGGGATTCAATTACTCTTCTAGAGTTAATCCCCAATTAGAGTGGTTTTCAGCGAACACTGTGAAACGAACAAAAAACTAGTAGTCAGTGTTGAGTGTCTACTTGTCATAATTAAAGAGAATACAATACCCCCATATTTCTGGGGCGGGGGTGCTCTTGGGGAACTTTCGATTTTTACCCCTAAAAGGTACCTAAAATGGCGTCGTGTAGTTGATTTTGACCCCTAAAAGGTACCAACAAGACGTATTTTCCATCTTAATTTTGTCTGAAATTCAGGTCACAACAAGTGTGATTTGCTTCATTTGCTAGAACGGACCTCTAACAGGTACCTGATTTTAACCCTATATACGACGAGCACCCCCGCCCACCCCCGGCAATAAACAATATGACTTTCATAGTGCATAGCAGTGCGCAGTTTGTTAGTATCTATTTCACAGCCGGAAGTGAAAACAACTCTTCTAACAGGGATTATTCTTGGTGAAGGAATGTTTTGCCTGACTGAATTAACAAATTGAATTCGAAATTGGGGCGCCACAATTTGCTAAGTGAATTTTGGAGAGAAACGGTGTTCCTGTAGGCCGCCATCTTTATTTTGGTCCCCAGTAGCCCGGAAATACCTACACAGGTAGCCCGCGTCGCGCACGGGTTGGCATTGGCAAAAGCGACACATTTATCTTGATATGGCAAACATGACAATAAACCGATACACTCTTCCCTTGATTACTCTCCAATTAAATGGACAGTTTTTCCTAACTCACAGTAACTATCTCTATATAAAGATTCCTTCGCATTCCTTTCATAGATATTCTGAGGCAACTCCTAGCATTTTCTTTTGCAATCGCATCTTTTCCATGCTTTGTCTTAAAGAGCCTCTGTCAGCCGCCATTTTGATAGCATAGCAACGTAGCAAGTCGGAGAAAGCATCAATTTCCATCGGCTGATTTAGAGAATATAGAGCAATGTTCTTGAATGACTGAATTTGGTAAATCAAATCTGAAACTTTGTTTTTAGATGTTTATTATAGCCATTCTCAGTTACAAGCGGTCGCCAGGAAAAAAGCTTGCAAGTGAAAACTCGTTTTTTGTCAAAGTTTCCATGGCAACGCACGTGCTTTCGCCGGCTTGTCGCGCTCAGACAAGACAGAAAAACGAGTTTTCGCTTGGAAGCTTTTTTTCCCTGCGACCGCGTGTAACTGAGAATGGCTGTAAGGGATTTCTACACGTAATTCGTCTTCTAATGTCAAACGAAAACAATAACAAAGGAGTGGCTGGAACAGGCACTTTAAAGACACAGTAGAACAATGAATGCCGAATCGGTGAATTGCAAACTTTATTGACAACGTCGTCAAATATAATCTGGAGGGATACTAGCACCAGGGACATCAATATCTTGATGAACAGGATGATCGTATCTTTTTGGGGTTCAAATCGCGAGATTTGGTCGCTTTTAGGGCAGATCTTGATCTGCAATAAGATTAAAGAGAATTATCTTTTAGGGCTCTAAAACAATGGCTAAACACAATGCACATTTCCAAAACCTTAGAAGAAAGAAAGAGAGTAAGAGAGAGAGAGAGAGAGAGTACTTGATGACGACAACATTGAAGGAAATATTTTAATCAAAGACAGAAATTTCTTGATGGGTATCATTTTAGGATTAAAAATTATTTGAGCCACGCCCTTTTAAGTATCTTTAACGGGTGAACTGAAAATTTCCGACGATCATCCAGGCCTCTGGGAGTCCCCCAGGGATTGGTGCTTGGGCTATGGTGTTTCGTCTTTCATTACTCCCATTGCATTTTGGGGAAGATAATTTCTTTAGCCTTGCTCTGGCTAGTTCAACCCTCCGAAATGCCTACATTTTGTAAGGTTCGATATACATATAGCCAAATGTAATATTTTTGTTTTTGTTTTATTTCTCTTGCAAAGTTCATCATAAAAATGTGGCCCGCGCTCCTGCTAGCTATACTCTCCCTGCATGAGCCCTCAGTTTATTCCGCTACTCTGAGCCCGCAGTGCCGTTACCATGGATACATCCCAGGTGGTGCAATCAAACCGGTCAGCGGTAACATCAAGGTGCACGAGCCCGCCAAATTTGAATCCACTATGCTTCAAAGCGCACTCGATTATTTTAACGTGGCCAGCGGTGTGTCCTGAGCCACGATTGGGGTCATCGACGCTGCTGGTGATCTCCTCGGCACCGCACCGCAACTAACGGCCGC
This sequence comes from Scolanthus callimorphus, assembly GCA_033964015.1. Taxonomy (NCBI): domain Eukaryota; kingdom Metazoa; phylum Cnidaria; class Anthozoa; order Actiniaria; family Edwardsiidae; genus Scolanthus; species Scolanthus callimorphus. The sequence goes on from CM066921.1 coordinate 27,809,418, forward strand.
GATAGGTGCTGTTACCGTCGGACTTGGTTTCCTGGACAAGTCTCCTTCCCCTCAGACATCCTTGACCGGGCGACCCAATCAATCGCGTTATTAACCAAAGAAGTAAACGTCATGATAGACCAGCTGGTAGACTATGTAGACGTCAAGGACTTGGAAGTCGAGAGGAACGCCATTAATAAGATCTACAAGGACTTATTCGAGTACTGGATGAACTGTGCTCGCGAGCTCACCAAAGCTAGCGTTGATAGATGCCAAAGAAACGCGGTGAGGCGAATAAGTAGCGCTCGACATTACTTTCAGACCATTCTCGCGAAGTTTGAAGAGAAAACATGGGATGGGAAACAAGTGTATAACCCCAACTTCTCGTACAGACTGTCGGCGGGCACGTGGCAATGGATGGACAAGAATTGTGGACTTCAAAAGCACGCAGGAGCCAAGTGTTTGAGCCGCCAGGACGCCAAGAGATTAGAGATCAGCATTATTCCTTTCCGTGACTATGCTTCGCTTCACTTGTTGGCCTTAAAGGCTCTAGCAGAAACCTACAGGTCAGTGAGTGTGGCTTTTTAAGTAATTTTGCAAGCTGTACTTTTCGAATCTCTCTCTGGACTTCACAATAGAGCTGCGCGCGCACAGATGATGTCACACTAATCAAAAACTCAGACAAGCAAATACACGTTTCTCCCACTTTCTCAGTTTTCTCTAAAAGAACGATACAAATGAATTGGTAAACTGGTAGTTCCACGATTATAGCACATATAGCATTAAAACATTCATGAATAATTAATAAGAACAACACAATAGAACACAATACGATTCACAGGACCGTAGCGTGTTGTAATTCTGATACAACCACTAGAGTGCCGTTGTAACTAATTTGCATAGCAACTTTCATGAAACATATGTTGAAGTTTCTCTGCCAAATTTACAAGATTTTTAAAACGCATCCGTGTTGTATCAGATCTACATCACTCACGCTACGCGCTCGTGTTGTAAATCTGATACAACACGGCTGCTCATGTTGTAAGCATTACTTCAATAGCTTGTATGTACTCCTACCCTGGTTCGTATTTCGAGCGCGATCCTTCTGAATGGGATTTGTTTGTCTGAGTCTCGTGATCTATTTTTAGAATCCAAATGTGCGCGCAAGAGAAAACGAAATCAGTTCTGGTGTTTACTTACCCGTTTCCACTTGCAATTTTTGCTACAACTTTTGTCGTGCGAGTCGCGGCGATTTTTTCGCACGTACGCGTCAACTCAAAATCACTAATGTAAACGAAGTGCAACTCGGCGCGATCTGCCGCAATTTTTGTCGCGTGATGTCGCGGAGATTTCAAACATGTCGGAAACTCTTTGCAACTTCATGCGATTTGAAGAAAATATAGCACAGAAATCGCAACAGATTTGCATCTCCTTTACACTAGAGAGCGGGAATTGCAACTTGCGCGAGAAAAATCGCTGCGTGTAAACCGACTGCGTGTACGCGACCTCAAAATTCAATGTTGCGATTTTAAGCTGTCGATCAAACCAAAACGCTGGATTCGGCCTCTTCAGTGGGTCGACATTGATTGCCAAATCAATAAAAATGGCTTTGATCCATCCTTGTCGTCCTTGCCTAGGATGTTTCACTTTTTGTTAACATTAACATTACAATTTTCTTGCATAAAATCGTCAATCGCAACAGTGCATTTTGAAGTCGCGTAGCAATGCATACGGTGGAAGACTCAGGGGCGGATGTAGGGAAGGGGTTGTGGGGTTGCAACCACCCCCCCCACCCTATGAGAGTGATAGATTAGTTATTATTTGAATTCGGTACGGATTATAACCAGTCCAACTTAGTGCTTCAACCCCCTCAAAAAATCCTGGATTCACCACTGTAGACCAGAAACATATAAGTGATATGTTTCTGTGTAGACTTAATTCATTTGTTTTCTTTTTAAATTACCAAGGACCACAGCAAAGGATGACAAGCTGTCATGTGACTACTACAAGATGTATCTGAAGGAACAAAGAGACAAGGCTGACGATTATGTGCGATACGCGCAATGGGCACACGACTGGGATTATATCAGGTGAGCAACTTGAAAATAGACGAGGCCGTGCTCAGCATGCAGAGGATTTCATATCAATAGGACATTTGCACGATGACGTGGTTGACTATAACTATCAGAAACCTTTGCGTGGCGGCTTATTGTGTAGAAAATTTAGGCTATTGTACTCTTATTCATGAGGGAATTTGTTGATCTGAATAAGCATAAAAAAAACTGAAAAGGATTCTGGTAGTTGAAGTCAAATGACGTCATCGTGCAAATGGCATTATTCCATTCAATTAATTTCAATTCAACTTAATTGCACACTCGTTATATTAATTAATTACATTGTCTTGAAGTACATACAAATAAAATTTCACACAGTTGTTTAAAAATAAAATGAACTTATTTTCAAGTTAAAGTTCAAGTTTAATATTTCGCCACATACAATTTATATAACTACAATACAAATATACACTAAATAAATATATATGGCGAGGAGAACCATAAAAAACACAAGGCTTATACGGGATGGTTCTCCTCATAATTACATACAACGAATAACGGGTTAAAGTCAGAAAGGTAGTTATGAGGTTTTTTGTTGCAGGCAATACGAAGAGAACGACTATCTTGGAATTCCAGATCGAAAACTGGGTGCCCCCGATTCAGCCTTCAGGGGCGGATTTCTTGGAACCAGGGAGTGCAGTGGAGGCGCATGCTCCATAGAATGCACACAGATGATAACAGACAATCGGTGCACCGCGACAGGGAGTGACGCCGTCGAGAAGGTCTCCCAGGTGTGCGACCATTACATACAGGATGTAAAAAAACAACTTGAGCAATTCTGGAACAAGAATGTGTTTGCGGTTTCTAAGATCTGGGAGAAATACAGAGACGACGCCGCTGATAAACTACGCAAACTGAGTTGTAAGTTTGCACTTTTGTTATCATCGCAGTCTATTGTTTTTTGTTTTCCTTCACGCTGTTGTTATGCACTTATCAGTGGAAAGCCCCGCACCCCTTTTGCAGGTTTAGTGTATTTTTAAGACAGTGAAAGAGTGTTTTCCTGAGTAGTTCTAACGAACAATGTTATTAGGAGTGCGCATAAAAGGTATTGGATAGGAGAGGGGGGTAAAAAGTATGGGAGGGGAGGGGTGGGGAGGAGTGGTAGGTAATACCCCAACTCCAAACCCCACCCCCTCTTCGGCCGCCTATGATCTCAGTTCTAATAAAGTGTCAGTGGTTGGCTGGCTTTCTGCCTGTCATTGTGAGAAACGTTTTAAAGAACTTCATTACTTCCTGAAATTCTCTCAATAAATGAAAAATTTGCAAGAAGCACTCCATGATCTTCGAGTTTGGAGCTCAAGCATTATATTTACGTTGCGGTCTTTCTGTTTTGGTCAGAAATAAGGAAACTTGCAAACAGCGGCGGCGCTGGATCCAAATGGATGCTAATCTAGGAATAGAGTACTTAAAATAAATACGAAGACAAACACCAAACATTTAATTCTATCCTTCATCAGGGCTGTGAAGATCCTGATATTGCCCTGAAGAAGAGCAGAATTAAATGTCCGAAACGTTGGCTTCAATCCTGCTTATGTTTGGTATTGGTTCATATTTTTAAAAGGTCTTCCTGTGTTACACGCCGCGAGCGCCTTGGGGAAAAAAATACACAATCAGGCAGGCATTTCCCTGTCAGACCAGTCTCGTATCTAGACGTTATTTTTTGCGTCTCTTGCGGTGATTTTCTCTGTGCAAATTGTTTTAGAGGCATAGGGACTGGGAATGAGTATCACACGGCGCGCAATGAACTGTGGGATATTCGCGAATTCCGAATTTTTCTTCGCATATCCCATAACTCTCTGCGCTCCCTGTCCCACAATCTTTGCGCACCCTAAAAAAAACTGGAAAATAGTCTGGGTACGAGACTGCTGTCAGACACAAAGCTTCTTCTTCTGTGGGGGTGGGGAGGGAGCATGCCCCTTCAAGGGCGTTCGCCTCTCATGGGTCATTGCGTTGGCTCCAACCTTTAACAATTAATGCGTTTATTTCTTGCAGGTCAAGGAATGCAGCGCAAAGCAAGAGCCCACCTGCCACGACACCAAAACCTCTTATTCCACAAAGAGTGAACATTGGGTCGATTCTAAACAAATATGGGCGCAAATAATGCGCTGGAACATGCTGTTTTCTTCTACTGTAGCGAGGTTTTGTTAATGTAATATAAATTCAACTTTCTTTTTCTTACTGAAATCAAACCGCTTACTAGTTTATTTATTCAAAATACGATCAATGCTGCTTTTCTGTGGAATTGTATAGTCAATTGTACTTCAAGTTTCACATGGGTTTAACGTTCCTGTCTAAATTTGTGCCATTATTGACGTGAATGCAGTGGCAAAGCCTGTCATAAGAATATAGGAAGCTAGGAATAATTATTTACATGCGTGAGTAGAAAGCCACTGAGATCTTAGCAGGCTCGGATCCAATAATTGGGGGTGATTAAGCTACAAAGTTTAAAGCAGACATTACCAGAAAAATGTGGTGACTTTTTATACAGGATAAAATGAGGAATGTGCTCAGAAAAGGGGGCGAAAAGCCCCCTCCCCCCCCCCCCCCCCCATTATCTGCTCCTGTTTAGTGGTGACTGATTATAAGAGTACAAGGAATCCTTGGAACATCGTGAGCAAGTGAAATATATTGAATTATTTAGTAAGTGTGTTGTGATCTCTTTGCACATTTTCGACATTTTGCCTTGATTGGATCTGGTTGGCAGATCCAATCTTGGGACCCGTTTCTCAAAACATGAGGTTACCTGAACTCATTGGGACAATTATCGGGAAACTGTTGTGTTTGAGAGCAATTTTTAGTGAAATTGTCCACAAAGATTGATTAATGCTTAACAACATGTCAAACTGAATGAAGCTTAGCTGTCAGAAGCATGGATTTGGTTGGTTTAGAAGCCAGATGGTCGCATTGTGGTGGCATCCTTTACGGAAACAACTAAGCTGAGAGAATTTTCATGAAAACAAACCATTTTTTTTTACCTTATTGTTAAAAATCCTTCCTGGTAATTTACGGTAGCTCAATACCTCCCTTGAATATTAACTGGGTGATTTAATTAACAGAACAATGGGAGTTGTATGGAGAAGTCTTACCGGTACATTAGGTTAACGGGTCCAATAAGTTACTAAAGGCGTTTTGAGAAACGGGTCCCTGTTCGCTTGGTGTCTTGGTTTCATAGTCTGCTGTGTTTGTGGCGCATTGAATTGTCAGCTATTAATACTAGTAAATACTAGTAAATGTGTTAAGCACAGTTTTCAAGCAACCCTGCTTATGTTTTGATCTATTCCTTTCTTTAATAATGAATTTTTTCCCTTCTCTAATGAAAAACAGTATCCCCTTGGCTTCAGAATATCCAAGAATTGGGATGCTTTCTGAGAATCACAATTGTTTTTCTGAAAATTGCATCATTTTCTGTGCTTCCTCTTTTGTCCCTCACCTCATAAATAACAGTGTTGAGTTAAGTTACTTCTTTAGCTTGTGCTCTGACAAAACACAGATGTAGCAATGCTTGGGAATCCAGCCTTACCATACTGTCTTTGTTTCCCTGCCTTTAAAATCTCCTGACAAAAGAGACACCTGGGAGAGCTGACCTAATAATCCAAGTTTTGGCACTAGAAAGCCAAATGCCTTTTATTAGGTATTTTTTTCAAGCAGTATTTTATCACACCCCAAAATTTGAATTTGCTTGTTGGCTCTCTAGTGCTGCATCTTTCATGGGATTTTATCTTTGGCAGGGGTAGATTTAGACCATTGCAACGCTGTAGCAAATACTACACATCAGATTTCAAGGAGTGTTTAAATTTTTGTTTTTTGTATTTATAAAATTGGCCCATGTAAAGGATCCCAGATCCCATGCTCTGGATCCCGGATCCCACACTCTTGATCCAAGATCCCAAACCTCAAATTTAGCTGGATCCTAGATCCTGTGTCTCTCGATCTATGGGTCCATGCTCTAGATCCTGGATCCCAAACACCAAATTTAGCTGGATCCCCGATCCCTTTACATGGGTCGAATAAAATGTTAGTGCACTGCAGTCATATATCTTCCTAAATCCATCTTACCTTCATCAGTTGTGAACAAAGAACTTGAGGCCCATCCAGTTAAAGTACATAAAAACCACAAAAACTGGGATTGTGATTGGAATTATAAGTCCCATGTAACATGCCGAGTACTGCTGCAGGCAAACTTCAGGAAAATCCTGGTGATAAATATTACATGTCATGAGTACACTTACTGTATGTAGTACACTTACTGCAAAACAACAGGCTCATTCAACAGCCAATACCTTTTTCTCAAGCAACAAAATTCAAGTTGATGTGGTTGAAAGTTAATGAGAGTTGCAAAAAAGGTTCAGAAAACAAAACACAAGTTAACGACTTGATTGCCTAATTAACAAGCAAAACGTCCCACCATTGAATCAGTTTTCAAACAAAGAATCCAAAAGCTACCAGTGCCAAAGGTATGTGACATACCGTAGCCCCAGGGGGGGGGGGGGGGGTACTCAGATATAAACATGAAGGGGTCTTTTTTTGGGTATGAAATTTGTAGTAAAAGTATTTTTTGGGGTTGAAAATTCTACCAGGTATTTTTTTTAAGCAATAAAAGTACTTTCCGCGTGCTCTCTGCTTTCTTACAAACACGAGGGGGATGTTGGGAGAACTGATCAAAACTTGAAAGACACGAGCCAAAGGCGAGTGTCTTTCAAGTTTTATCAGTTCGACCAACATTCCCCGAGTGTTTGTAAGAAACCAGAGAGCACACAGAAAGTATTTTTATTGCTTTTAGAAAATAACACACACACACGCGACAGCGTTGCGTGACAATCGTGTTTCTCAGGTCTCTTACAAACACGCCTTTCAACCAATCAGAATGCGCACATTCACAATACAACATAGGTGTTATTTTCTAATGGGTGTTGAAAAATCCACAGGTATTTTTGGGGGGTTGAAACTTCTGACAGGCTAGTTGAACATCAACATTCTGCCTTAAATTTCGGGATAATAGGACGGGTATCAAGTGTATGCTGAAAAGTGTGGTATGTTTTGGGGTACCAAACTTTAGGAGCAAGTATTTTTTTGAGTATCAAATTTATGGGGTCAGGTATTTTTGGGTATGTAATTTGGAGCTCCGTCGGATCCCCCCCCCCCCCCCCCCCTTTGAAATCGGTTGGAATGTTTCATACATACTACATACATAAAATTTATCTAGACACGGATTTACATCAGTCATGTAAAAACAAACTGGTTTCCATGGAAACCGTGTATAAATATATGTACAATCATCAATTGTTATAATTAATTGTTAAGCCAGACACGATTGTCTTTTTAGTTAGTTTTTAGTAATGACTTAAAAGAGGCCAGACTCTTCGCGTGGCGTAATTCTGGACTCAAACCATTCAAAGAACTGCACCACGATAGCGCAGACTTCTTTTTAGATAGTTCGTCCTTGGTGCCGGAAGCGCTAATTTGTTATTGAGTCTCTGACACATCTTTGGACAATGTCAGAGCGATGAACGAATTGCTCTTTGAGATACTCTGGCTGTAGTCCATTTAAAATCTTATACATCAAAATACACCTCGTCTCGGTCTGTCTGTACATGATTTTCTCCCATCCTAATTTACTCAAAGCCTCTTGGCTGGGGGTGTCATAGGTAGTGAAAGTAAGAGTATGTGCCACCCTGTTTTGCAACTTTTGTAATTTGTCTAATAAACTTTGGCTACAATTGTCCCACACGGAGAACAATAGTCGAAGTGAGGCTGAATAATTGAGGCATAAATTGTTTTCAGGGTTTCAAGAGGCACATAGGGTCTTATTCTCTTTATGGCACCAATGCCACGTGGGCATTGCCAGTGTGCAGGGGCGTAGCCAGGATCATGAGAAGGGGGGGCTGTACAAATGATTGTATGGATCCCCTCTCCATCTTTACACATTCTTTCTTGATGTGTTGTGTACGCTATTTTTCTTGTAAAAAGAGGGGGCACAGGCACCCCATGACCGCCTCTGGTGTGCATGAGAAGAGAAAAGAATGCAGTGAGCCCGGGGGGGGGACTCCCAATATTTTAGAGGGGGTGCTCGTCGGGAAAATTGATTTTGACCCTAAGGGATAGCAAAATGGGTGTGGCAAACAGCAAATTTACCCCTAAAAGAAAGCAAATTTGGCGTGGCAACCGCCGAATTTACCCCTAAAAGATAGCAAATTTGGCAGGTCAAAACAAATAAAAGCCAAATTTTAGGTCTTTTGGGGTTTTCAACCAAGTTTCCTTTGTAAATATCGGTTCTGGTGTCAGTACCAATATATTTCTGGCAAGGATTGGTCTGAGACTCCCCTTAGGGATAGGGCTGATTTTAAACACCCCTAAGAGATAGCACGTCTGTCAATTTATACCCTAAGGGATAGGACGAGCACCCCCGTCTGAAAATATGGGGAGTCCCCCCCCCCCCCCCCCCCCCCCCCCCCCCCCCCCCCCCCCCCCCGGGGCAGTGAGTCTTCATCTGGCATAGAGCAGATTTCGTATGACTGTGAAAAGTACCGTGATACGGCGCGGTAATGTCGCGTTGGCGGTACCGAACCTGGCCTGCTGTAGATACCGAATCAAATCGTGTAGGTCGCGGTACAACTAAGTCGCGGCACTTTTCACAGTCAGTACGAAATCTGCTCTATGTAAACAAGAGTGGCTTGTTTGCGTCATGGAAATTCTTGCAATCTATATCGAAAAGCGAAAAGTATGGGCATACACACCTCAGATGTCCAGTATGAGTAGAAGATGCCAAACAAACACAAGAATGCGAACAACGGTGTTAGAATCAGCAACAAGTATACATCAAGTTTAGAAGCTTCCTCGTCCGCCATTACACTCACACGGATAACCGCTTGACGAAAACATACGGCTCAGCATACCACAGGGAGCCCATTCGGAGCGCCACAACCATACCGGGATCCCTGTGGAAAGTTTAACCGCATGCCAGAGTCCTGTCGTCTCGCTGGCTCACTCAAAAATCCAACATGGCGGACGCGGCAGTTTACACGAAATACCGGAGTCCTTTGACAAGCAGATATGCCAGCAAAGAAATGGCTTACTGCTTCTCTGAGGACAAGAAGTTCTCAACTTGGAGGCAGTTATGGTTGTATCTGGCTAAAGCGGAAAAGGTGCGTATTAAATAATATGTCGTGTTGTTCGAGTTTGTTCACACACGTGACTAGACTCCTGTTGCAGTAATAGCACTTGCGGCATACTGCACGTAGTTTAATACTCCTGCTTACAAGTACATAACTATAAAGCACTCTGTTTTCTAGGCCTGCCAACTTTCTGAAAATCGGAGGCATGGCATTAATTTTGGACATTACAATAATGTTTCAGTCAATTCCAGCGGTGACCATCCCACCCCCGGGACACCGTGGGGCATTTGCACACCACTGCCTTCCCTGGGGTGGGGAATTTTGAAAATTTTGCAGGTCCCGGGGTCGGGAATTGTTTTTCCCCGGGGGAGGGGTGTGGGGAATTTTGGTTTTCTCATCTCAAGCGCGTCGGGTTTTGTGCTACAACACCAGTTATAATAACTATCGATTGGCAGTTACAATGTCCCAGTTACAGAAAATATCGCCACGTAAAATATAATGCAGAGCATGGCCCGTATACACGCCATTTATACGCAATTTCGTATACGCAATTTTGTCTCAGTGGAAAAACAAAAATGAAGTCAAGCAACATAACTGCGAAATAGTTGCTCTGAAATAAAGGTGAATTTCGCATTGAGAGATTCCGGGGACAATTTGCAGCCAAATGGCTACAACCGCGAATGACCTAGGAATATGTCTAACGATATTGTACTAATACCTTAGTTTCACTTCTTTATTTATATTTTGTCTCACTTTCAGTGAAATGAGAACTCGTTCAAAGACGAGAAAGCCAAAGTACATTTAAAAGCGAATTATAAATGCTCGGACAGTATAAATGGAGTTGAAGTTTTTGTTATGAAGCTTTGTCACGCAGAGTCGATGGAATCTTACCATCTTTATCTCGTCCTGGTGGTGGGGCATTTTCCGCTTTTTGTGTTCCATGCCTTGGGGTATTTTGCATTTTTGCTAGCCCGGGGGCGGGGAATTTTCAGTTTTATTTTTAGAATTAATGACCAAAATATCTCGGGGGTTGCCCGGGGGGATGGTCACCGCTGGAATTGACTGATGCATAATGCATTAGTCATCGACCCCCCCCGCCCCCCCCCCCCACCTTACATTAAGCGGTAATGTCCATTAATTTTGGACATTACAATAACATTACAATAATGCATTAGTCATTTGTTTCCCGGGGAATAGAGCATGGGGACGGCACAAAAAATGTTCTTGGGGGCGGGGGTGTTTCATAACTTTTGATATGACTGTTTGTCAAATGCCCCGCTATGCCCTAGCCGGGGTTTATATTGACTAGTGCATAATGAAGATACAAGGAATTATTGCTGACACAAATCCATTTTCAAATGAGTGTTTTTTGAACTTCCTATGATGAATTTTATTTTTTAAGGAGGCTCAAAATAGTTCTCATTGTGCGCACATGCGTGAGTTTTGTGTGCGAGTCACAAGAGAAAGCCACAACAGAAAGCCAAAGACTTGACTCGATCTGAAAAGAATAATTACTCTCAGATCTTTGTTTCGTGAAACACGGATGACACGTGAAACACGGACGACACATGAAACTTATAAAAGCTTATATTCCATTCTGAAAAAAAATTGTTGTGTTGTTGATCACAGCATGAGCGATGCGAAATATTGTTAAGGCAAAGAGAAAGCCAAAGGCCCAAAGACTTGACTCAACAAGAATAATTACTCTCAAATCTTCGCTCCGAGCACCACACACACGAAACTTATATGAAATGAATGAAACCTTATATTCCAAACATTATGTTGTTATGTGAATCAAAAAATCGCAGCGCGAGCGATGGCGAAAGTTTGTTGAGTTGCTCTTTCATTGGCTAATACCTGAGTCGAGGAGAGTACCAAAGAAAGCGAGCTCAGAATTAGAAGAAGATTTCAGACAAGCTCAGCAACAAAGATCGTTGGCATTCTTTCTGCCGGCTGCAGCAAACTCTGGTGGTTTTTCAAAGTTTTACCTGCCATCTCTTTGCCGACAGCAGAAACTCAAGCCACAAACAAAGTATACATACAAAAAGTACTGTTTATTGTCTCATCTGAAAGATGTAAGTTAATATTAGCTTTTACTGTAATATGGTGCAGCCCATGCAAATAACCTTTCAACTGCAAATGTGAAAACTGAAATTCCATGTATACCTTATATGTTCTCTTCATAATTCTCTTTATTCAGGAGCTTGGACAGGATATAAGTGATGCGCAAATAGCAGAAATGGAGGGCAATCTTGAAAATATTGACTATGAGTTAGCAGCTGCTGAAGAGAAGAAGCGAAGACATGATGTGATGGCACATGTTCATACATTTGCCGTCTGCTGTCCCAAGGCAGCACCCATAATCCACCTTGGAGCAACATCTTGCTATGTTGGTGATAATACGGTTGGTTGCTTTTTGTTAGAAAGCAGGGTCAGTTAATTGGAATTTTTTGGAGTGATGTGTGATTCTGAAAAAAAAATCCATAATCCTCAAGAGAAGGATTTTAGAGATATGACCCCCTCTCCCCTTCCACTCTGGAATTCCCTTCTAACTATATTATAGAAACTGATATTCAACCCCCATTGTTGTGGAGGTTTTTTCTGTTAAGGTGGCTCCCGAGTATTTATTGCAGAAATAGACCTCAACTTCTAGCGTATGTTTGACCCTGAAAAAAATCTTCCGATTTCCATAATTGTTCTCACAGAGCTTAAGCAACCTCTGCACTACCAAATGGTGTAGTTCATTTGATATATTAAGCTCGTCTGTTTGGGATATTTTAAATTTTCCAAAGGAGGTGTTTTTAGAATAATTGTTATAACTTGAAAATTCGACCGTGAATGATCTTATTACCAGCTAAAATCGCATCTATAGTAATAAGGGTTTACTCAGAGAAATGCCCAGGTCAGCTTTTCCCATGCGATTTAAGTTGTAAACGATGTAATAATTTTACCTCTAAAAATGTCTTATTCCGCTTCTGTTTAGTGTGCTGAGCGCGGATATCAGAAAAGTAGGGGAGCTCTTCAGGATTATATCGGCTAATGTTCACTTTTAAGTATATAAAAGAGAAAATAGAATCGAGTATCTACAGAAAGCGGTATTTAATAAACGAATGAGAGCAGCTTCTTGTCCAGAATGTGCTGTTGCTATAATATTCAATTCGAGCTCGAAATAACTTTAAATTGCTGGAATTGTTTCATAAGTTTCTTTCGTGAGAGGTAGAGTACAACTAACTGAGCAGACTTACCAAGTTTGGGCTCGTCTTTCCAATACTATGTTGAGAAACATTATCCAAAAGGAGTCAGTGTTTCGTTGCTCCAACACAAACACCAAGAAAACCCACATGTTATGAGCACAGTGTTCTCGCCTCAGTGCACTTCGCTAAATTCTTCACGTGCAACGCTTCCTAGTCCCGAAGTTAGACATGTTAATACCGGTAGCTGTTCCGCGATCCCGCGGGTTGAGAAAGCGTCGCACGTGAAGTATTTAGCACCATGTGCACTGAGACGAGAACGCTGAGTTCATAAACATATGGGTTTTCTTGGCGTTGTGTTGGAGCGAAGAAATACTGACTCCTTGTTTTCAGGGTCAAACATACGCTAGAAGTTGAGGTCTATTTCTGCAATAAATACTCGGGAGCCACCTTAACATGCATTGTAAATAATCTCTTAAGACCAGTCTATACTTTTTTACTTCAATGTTTACACCTGTTTACAATTTTTGCTGCAATTTTTGTCAGCGATTTTTTCACACATACGTGCAACAGAGTCAAAATCACTCAAATGTAAACTAGTAAGTTGCAACTTGGTGCGATCTGCAGCAATTTTTGACACAGGATGTCACAGAGATTTCAAACATGTCTTTGAAGCTCTTTGCAGCTGGATGAGATTTGAAGAAAAGAGAGCACAGAAATCGCACCACATTTGCATCTGGTTTACAGAAAGATTGCAACTTTTGCGAAAAAAATTGCAGTGACAAAAATTGCAAGTGTGGATTACATTTCTTCAATGTACAGTGTACAGTACATGCAAAGTACACTGAACATGACGATGGAAATAAAAGAAAGAAAAATTAGTTTGTAGATATGCGTGGGCATATAGTGGGCTCAAGAAACGGTCAGCAAACTGTCCAAGGTTGTGGACGGCGGCAAAACAAAGCGAGTTTCGACCCAGCGCAGAGGTCTCTTTTCCTCAACAACCTCAGCCAGGGAAATGCAGAGAAAAGAGGCCTCTGCTAGCAGGATAGCCTGCTAGCCGGCTCTCCAGCGGGTTTTTTCAGATATTTCATTTTCTGGTGCACAGGATTCCTGTGTCGCACAGGAACCCCGCGTGCCAGAAAATGAAATATCCGAAGAAACCCACTTGAGAGCCGGCTAGCAGGCGACTTTATTTCATAAGGTTTCTACTTCAAAAGATCTAAGAGCTGGGGTTTTGTACTAGTTTTGTCCCGGACAAAATGCCTCCCTGTTTTCCAGGAGTTCACCAGGAGTCCCTTAAACTATTCCAGGACTTTCAAGGACTTTCCAGGAAAACAATTAAATTCAGGATTTTCCAGGAAAACAGAACACATCCAGGAATTTCAAGGACTCTCCTCGAAAACAATCAAATCGAGGACTTTCCAGGACTTTCCAGGAAAGCAAAACAAATCCAGGACTTTCCAGGTTTTCCAAGAAATATTAAAATCCAGGGACTCAAGGACTTTCCAGGAAAGTAATAAAAACCCAGGACTTTTCAAGGTTTTCCAGGAGGCGTGCAAACCCTGTTATACAAATAATGACAAGGATATTGAGAGCAACTTGGCTGAATGCAGTTGGTCAAAATAGGGGCTAATTTGACATTTGAATGAACAAATGCGTTACTATAAATAATTTCACTATAAAAGATTGAATTGAAAATCAACCAAAATCTAGTTTGAGCTACCAGTCTAACGTTGTTGAAACTATCGAACCTCCGGAGGTTTAAGACTAAGCCAATTTCTTTTTTATCTTTATATTTAGATTTCTTGCCATCAGACTTACCTCTAGATTGTTAACTTGTATGTTCAAACGGTCACCATGCGGTCGGTTATTTGAATGTCCCAGCTACACAAACCTTCCTCCGCATGTCATTTTTCATGTGACAAAAGAGTGTTAAGCTTTTTAAGCCTTTCCCTCAGAAAAGAAAAAAATAAAAAGCAGACATTGTAATGTCCAAAATTCGGGTTAACTCCGGTGTAATAACCATTCCCAGAGGACACCTTTGTTCAGTTCTTATTTCATCATGATTCGTTCTACCAAACAAAGGAAGCTTTGTGACGCAGTTCGTGAGCAATGACAGGTTATTACACCGGAGATAAGCCCCAAATTCTTAGCAGAGCAAAACATTAATTGCGGGCTTCCTTTGTTACCACGCACGCGCCTAAATTGGCGGGAACATTCAGCCAATCAGAAACGTCCCGCACACAGACACAACGGACATGAATAGCAAAGATAATGAAAAGAGCGGATTTCAGATGACCGCCGAAAGCAAGCCGGACTTGCGTTTAGTCACTGTTTCTATTGGTCGAGAGCAACGTCTCCTCTATGTTGTATTTACTTGTTTTCTTCTTCTTCTGTATTTAACTATAAAGCCTAAACTAGTTTCTCCATAAATCTTAAATGAAAGGCTTCTCGTAAGCATATGTCAAGCCTTTATAGTTAAATACTATTTTAAAACCACAACAACTACCGTAAGCTAAATTACAGCTGTTTTGAGTATTCTGCGAACTCTTGAGGTCGATTTCCAAACGTCAAACCGCTTTCTGGCTTCCGTCAATCAAACTTTGAAACTCTTTGGAAAAGATAGAATTCAATTATTCGCCATCCTAGTGAAATGCCCAACACACAACATCTTTAATCAGCTTTTTCTAAATAAATGGCCTAGCTTACGGTCGGCTAAGTTTCAAATTAGACCCGAGAGTTTGATTGATGGAAGCCAGAACGCCATTGGAAGTCGAACGCGAGAGTTCGCAGAATAAAAACAGCTGTAAAGTAAATTGTGACACTCATGTCAGAGAGCATCGTTACCTGTAGGGAGAATTTAAAGAAACTGTTCTGGGTTTAGACGTTTTAGTCTTTGTTCTCATCCAACAATATCTACTCTACTGCCCACACTACGTGTAACAAGAATACGACCATCTGCCAGTACTGCTAGGAATACCGGGTTACGAATGCGACTAGAGTTGAAACCAATCAGACGACCATCCAGTGTGAACTTCTTCACGCGGTCACTATAATTGTCACAAACTAACAGGTTTCCATCACTATCTACTGCCAGTCCTGCGGGGTCCATCGCACCGTGAATATTGCGGCCTCCTATCACACGTCGTCTGGTAATGGACGATGAGTTACCTTGCTTCTCTAGCACATGGACTTTATTGTTATTATTGTCAGATACCAACAGCAGGTGACCATGGAAAACCGCACTACATGGTCCAAAACCCTCACCACACACTTGCTGGTCAATCTGGAATAGATACTCCCAATCACCAGTGAATACCTGGACACAATTGTTAACAATGTCAGATACCAGAATGCGTCCTCGCTCATCAACATGAACTCCAAATGGACAATTAAACTCACCAGGACCTTGGCCCAGCCTACCGAAACACTTCACTACTCTACCAGTGTCTGTGTTAAATATGACAACTCTATGATTACCAGCATCACATACAACAATGCATTCATCATTAAGGAATGCAACACCTAAAGGGTTTCTAAGGGGAGTTTTACCAAGCCCTGTGATACGAATTCTTGCTTGAAGGACACCCTCTACAGTAAATACAAAAACACAATTAGAACCTGAGTCGGTAATAGCGATCTTTGTGTTTTGCTTATTTACCGCAATACCCATTGGTTGTTTTGGCGGATCTTTCATTCCTGTCATGGTAAACTCCCCAATAACCTTCAGTTCCTGTGGTTTCACGTCCAAACCCATCGGACTGTTCGTCACGTGCTGACCCCTGAACATAACACTAACAGTGAAATCTCCTGGAACTTTTGGTGTGAACTCAATACTGCATTTCCTTCCAATGTTATCTGATACTTGTACATCTTTTAACTGATACTTGTACATATCCTCTTTGGGATTAATAGCGATATCAAAGTTCCTTTTGGAAAACCTTTTACTTATCTCTCCATATGAATCTTCCAGGAGAACAAGTGAAATTTCCCTAAGTGCTTGCAGGTCTTCGTCGTTAGATTCTAGATGAAGAGAGCATGCGGTCATGGTTGAACGTATAGATCCAACGCCAAACTCTTGTATCTTATAGAGCTCATTGTTTGGAATAAATTCTATCTGGCGGTCTAAGCAGGTCAACTCTGTCTGCATTTCCAAAAGATATGTTAACTTTTGTTTTACCAGATCATTTGACCCCATCTGGTCGCAAGAAGAAGCATATTTAGACAGATTAGTCAAGTGATCTCTACCTACAGATACTTGCTTCTGTAATTTTTCCTGTTCCTCTTGGCAACTCCGCGCAGTTTTGAGCTCTTCATCGAGTTGTCTAAGCAAGTTTCTCTTGTGTTCTTCTATGAAACTCATTAACTCATCACTGGTTTTGATCACCTCAGCTTTTATCCCCTCAACTCTTTCATTTACCTTTGATACTTTACATTTAATCATATTCATTTTCTCTTGTTCTGCTTCGGCTTTGGCAACAAGTTGCGCGAGTTTGTCTCGGACATAACTTTGTTGCTCTGCCGCTGTGGCATTTAAATCCAGCGTATCATGCTCAAGATGATCTTGCAAGCATTTTTCACAAAGACAGGCCTGACATGAGGTGCAAAAGTACTTCAAAATCTCATTTGGATGCCTTGTTTTGGTACAGAAAGACGGCCGGCGAAACATTAACGCCATGTCTTCGTGTTGGAGCTCTCTGAGGTCTACGAGTTTATGCTCTGCAAAAAATAACTGATGTGCATTGAAGCATTGCTCACAGAGATAGCGAGGGCAATCAACGCAATAGAATGTTGAAGGGCGTCGTTCTTGACAAGTAAAGCAAGGCGGCAGATCAGCATTTGCCGCAGCATCTACCTCTATAAGTCGCAAAACATTCCTCATGTTTACATGCACTTTGCTTATAGGTAAAGATGCGATATCGCCCTTCCTGGGAAGACCGCTTTTCGTCTTGCATACGGGACAATCCAACTGAGTCTCGTCTTCGTTGCGTCTAGCACTTGTTGTCAGACAGTTCTCACAAAAGACGTGAAAACACTCGAGTATCTTAAACTCATCTGGAAGCCCACTGCACAAGGAACACTTTAGGGCGCTTCTCAGATCGTCGCGAAGTCTTTCCATGGTAATACAGGGTTTATTCCAGATATCAGCCTTCCTACGCTGGAGACAGCAAATCGAATAAGCTATAGGCGAGCCTGCCTGTCATATGACTCTTTCGAGCATAGACTGCTGTGCCCAGGTAGCGTGAATCTGAATACATAATTCAGACACCGCGCTCTAGAATAAACATCAGATGATAAAACAATGCAGCAGACTCGGTTTCATTTCCATGCGATGGTATTATTTCTTGCAGTGATTCAAGGTTACTTGATAAAATACAAATAGAAAACGTCTGTCGGACTGCCAGACAAGTAGAATGTCCGCCTTTTGCAGGAAATCAAATGCCGTTCAAAAATTATGCATGCTGAAGCGTTTACAATAAGTCGACAGAGCGTAAACTCAACGCAGTGAGACAGTGAGTTCGGACAAGTAATTAGGGCTTTAACTCCGTGCAAGAACCATTCCTAGAGGACACCTTAGTTCATCAAACAAAAGGAGGTCTGTGACGCAACTTGCGAAGTATAAACAGGTTCTTGCATCGTAGTAAGGCCGTAATAGCCATGCGCACAGATGACGTGTACTTGTCTCCAATTCACAGTTTTCTTTCTAAAGAACGATACAAAATGAATTGCTAAACTGGTAGGTCCACGTATTATAGCAGATCGTGTATGTACTCCTACCCTGGCTCCTTCTGAATGGGATTTCAGAGGGATTGTTTGTCTAAGACCCTGTCAAACGAAAACGGAAGGCCCTTTTCAAACGAAAACGGATACTTTTTGCTCCGGAAACGGCTATCGTCCACACTACAACGACGAAAACGATCACCGAAAACGGCGAAAACAATACGAAAACGATAAGTGTGGACGCAAATCTTTTTGAAAACGGAGCAAAAAGTATCCGTTTTCCTTTGAAAACGGTGTAGTGTGGACGGGGTCTAAACGTCGAGCCAGCGTCGTGCTGAACCGAATCTAATTTGGCTCGGCGCTGGCGCAGTAGCGGTTCTAAACGTCGAGCCAGAGTTGAGCTGGCAGTGCGAAGTTTTGGGGATTCCTGTGGCCATGTGACAGGCCCGGATTCTTAGCAAAACACTTTTCGCGCGAATTTCGAGATAGGAGAAAGAAGACGTTCAGGGCGCGCTGCTAACTTCAAGAGGACGAGCGAGGGAAAGGAAAAATGTCTTGTAACAATCAGTATATTTTTCGCACTTAATGACTATGTGGCAATGAAAGGTAATGCGGAAAGTTTTCGAGTTAAGCCATCCCCAACACCCTAAAAAAGCAGAATTAGCGTTTTTTTTTGGAAATTACGAAAAAATTATTTTTTCTCGATAGTTTGATTTAAATTCTACTTTCGCTCGTAAAATCAGCAGCTGGTATTACATTTGTTGCATTCCATAACAAATAATTGTACATTTCGACTTTTAAAGGTATTTTAGGGGTAAAAATTTCTACTAAAGGCCCAAAATCTACATCTGACACCAGCTACTTTATGCGTTAAAAAATAGCCTCAGCATATTTTTCGCACGTTAAAAAAAAATGCAAATACGATGCGGAGGTTTTATATTTTCGATTGATGTAAAAAAATATAGGGGTAGCCACGCAATTTTCAGAAATATCATGCCCTTTTGGCAGCAGGTAGAATTGTTAAGTGACAAATCTGCGCACCCCTCCCCTGTGAGTAGAAATTGACATTCAAAATGGCGACTATTTAGCAAGAAGGGAAAAGTGGAAAAATAAAGGTAACTACGTGGTGCATTGACTAAAAATAATTTAAATATTGATTTTAGATAAAAGTGTAGTATATTTGATTCCAAAATCAATGACAAGCAGGTCGAAATTATTGAAAATAATATATACATTTAGGCACTGCCTAAAAGCGGAGCTCCCAACTATTATAATGAATAAAAGATGGTAGTAGTTAAGTAGCGCTCCGTCTTAGAACTATAGCGGAAACAATAGGGCCGCGGAAACAGCGGTCGTCTAGTGATGCTCACACTCGATTTTCTTCTTGAACAACGAAATGCTATGAAATATCCGGAAGACCTATTCGGAAAGAATTCAGCACTGCAAACGAAGTATTTCGCTACGAAATCGGTCAAAAACAAATTTCAACCAATCAGAAGGCGAGGATTTGTTGACTAAGCCAATTAGTTGTTTAAAAATTTAAAAATTTAAAATTTTACACAAAGCATAACTCAAATTCCCCATAGCCGTTCACGCTATCGTTCTTGGACGGAGCGCTACTTAATTGTAGTATCAAAAATACATTTATTATATTTAGACTAATATTATTACCTTTCTGCCTTGTACAAAACACAAAAAGCATGAGGACAACTCAACTAATAAAAATGTAGACACCCATAGGGCTTGTTCACATGAGGCGAGATATCAACCTTGTCCCCAGGGTCTTGTGGGTAATTTTCAAGATGGCGGTTGGTCGAGTAGAAAACCCTGGGGGAGGCTCAGTCACATGACCACTGTTTGAAAACATGGGAACAAGTTTGTCCTTTGTTGTGAAACGGTCATGTGACTCAGCCTCCTCCAGGGTCTTCTCCCGAGTCAACCGCCATTTTGAAAAACGATGGAGAAGACCCTGGGACAACTTTGGGGTAGGGACAAAACTGGCACCTGTTTCACATGAGAAAAAAAATGCAAGATATCTTGGTGTTGTGGCTAACACATGTGGCACGCACAATCAAGAAAGTTGGCCCAACCCCTGACCTGTCAAGGAATAGGACAGGGAAATTCTTGTTAGGGCTGTTGTTAGGACTAACAGACCTAACAGCCAAACCAGCATCGAGAAAACATTCCTTACTATCCCACCTCTTAAAAGACCTGGGGCACAAATTATGATAACACAACAACCCTAACACCACTTACAGACCTAACAGCCCTAACAGTCTTAACAGCTCTAACAGTCCTAACAGCCCTAACAGAGGGCTGTTAGGTGTTGATCATAATATGTGCCCCGCCTTTTAGGAATGCTTCCTCTCTGCTGTTTAGGACTGTTAGGTTTGTTGGCTGTTAGGGTTGTCAGGCCAGCCAGGGCTGTTAGGGCTGTAGGTGTTGATCATTATGTGCCCTGCCTTTTAGACGTGGGAGTAAGGAATGCTTCCTCCCAGCTGTTTGTCCCTAAAAGCAGCCCTATGCTGTTTGAGACTGATAGGGCTGTTAGACCTTACAGCAGTCCCTAACAAGAATTGCCCTGTCCTATTTCTTGACTCATATATGACCCCTGAGATAGACAGTTTTATGCTGTCCCTAAACAAATACCATATCTCTCAGCCCAGAGTTGTCTCGGTCACAAGTGAATTGTTTGATTTCAACACAAAAGGGATTGTCTAGAGGCAAGTCTGGGGACCAAAATATCCCCTAATCCCCATATCTTGCCTCATTTGGTACCTCAGGTGAATCCCTACAAAATATCCGAAAAATATCCCCCTAAAATATTTGTTAATCTTTTCAACCCTAAAAAGTTTGCAGTTTCAAATTTTGTAATGATTAAATTTTCAAATTTTCAAATAAATTTGATTGCTTGATTGGCTTGATTTATCTTATTGCTTGGCACATGCCCCACGGCTTACAGTCAGAATTAGCATGCTCCCTGCTCTTTTCCATACAAATACTGGGGTGGGGATCACTTTTCAATGCCCTTGTGGGCAGGGGGGACTTCACTTTTTTACTTTTTCCAATACAGCCTACCCCTCTCAATGAGGATTACTGGCTGGGGGTCAGCTGGGGGACACAATTAACCAGGGGACACAATAACTTTCATGATTTATTCAGGGCAATAGAGAGACATTTTACCCAGATTCTGGGCAATTTTGGCAAAGTGGCCAAAAATCCTGAAACACTTAGAATCACTAGCTTCCTTGATTTTGGTCTATTTTGGAAATTAAATGTATGCCATGAACAACAAAATGAAAAACGGAGAAATATAATGTCAAAGTTCTCCACCCTGGAGTACTACAATGAAACTCTATGTCGACCCAATTCTATAAAAACCCTCAGCTGTATATTGAAACAGGTTGCCATCTAGATTTCATAATGGAAATAACACAAGTTACTATACTTGCGTGCAGACCCTTCAAAAGATATTGGACCAGACACTACTCCTGGCCATACGGGTGTTAAGCAGAATGCCGCAAAGTCCAAAGTGTTCCAAATACATAACTCCATATTATGGGTGGAGCAATTTTGTAGAATGGTCTGAAATTCATGATGTTTCAGGTTTACAAGAAAAGGAAAAAAAGGTACTATTGGTTTTTTTTAAGAGGTGAAAACAATGAAACTACGGCAGAAACCAAGAGTGGATTACCAAGAGTTTCCATAATTACTATGTACGCCCGAATCACAGTCAGAAAAGTGTCTATTTTTAGAACTAGGATTCCTGGAAGAATTCGTCATCCACAGGGTTCCCACTTTCTCACCCCGAAACAGTTGTGAGATCCAGCCTAAAATTAAATAGCAGATCAATCAAAAAACTTTTAAAGTCGCGAAGATAAAGTTATAGGATATTCTCTATTTGTTGTGTATAGGTATACGAGCATTCGAACCTGAGCATTCGAATACTTTCGCTCGCGAAATTCAAATCTAAAAATAGATGCTTTTCTGACTGTGATGTGGACAAATACTGTACGAAAGATTCTAACTCTTGTTAATCCACTCTTGCAGAAACATATAACAGAGGCTCTCTTTATTCTGTTCCAACAGAAATGGGAAAACATTCTGTGCACTCTGCTGACTTTCCTTTAAGCAAGGAAAATATTATTGATGCATAACATTTAACTTATATTTGGCTGGGGACAAACCGGTTATGCACTAGTCAATTGAAACCCCCACCCCTAGGGACCCGGGGAAGGGTTGGGGATTTGATTTTTCCCCTGAACAAAAGCTGTTTAAGTCCCCACTCCATCGGGAGGAAATTCCTGTGAAATGCCCCTACCCTTGGGGCCTCCGAAATCACCCAAGCATCAAAGAAAGAACACACCTTTCTATGATTGTCAAAGGGGAGTGGGCCTCAACTAATGTGGTGGCCTATATGAAAAAGGGGATGCAAGTACAGAAAAATGCATTAAAATCGAATAATTCCAATGAATTGCATCGTAGCTAACATGTAGATTTGCATGGCCAAAATCAAAGTGAAAGAATTGACCGAAATAATTTATTTGAAAGCAAATAAACATTCCCCGGGGGGTGGGAACAGGTTCCAGAATCAAAACCAGTCAAATCCACCACCCACTCTGAACAGACTCTTGTTTTAAAATGCTTTAAACCCCACGAATAACGCCACCCTTCCCTAGGGGTGGGGGTTTCAATTGACTAGTGCATAATACTCACGAAGAATCCAAAACAAATTGAAACACAGGTCGAAAGTTTTCAAGAAATAACTTAATAATAGATAGCTATCAATAGATAGAATATTTAAAGTAATCAATTCTATATTTCAATGGCCAAAACACAGTTGAAAGTCTTGATCATCTTTTCTAAATCGTACGGCCGAGGAATCAAATTCCCTGAAGAGATCGTCTAGTCAGAGAAAATATTTCTCATAACACAAAAAAAAAATCTTACCAAAGAGCTTGCAGTTTAATCCACTTCATACTGAATGTTTGTCCAACTCCAGCGAACAGTGAGTTTCCAGTCAACACCGCACCCATTATATCCGTGACTTTCAAAGCTATTCCATGTCTTTAGGGAGTTGAAGAACCCACAAAACACGGCAAAACACGAGAACTCCCGCGCTCGATTTTGGGCGCCATTGTTGTTGTACTGTAACTCGTGACAAACGTTTTCAGTTCCTGTGAATTCAGCTATAAGTCCTCACACTTTCGCATTCAGTGGAGAAGTAGAACATATGTCTAATTAAATAGAATTGCAGCCTGTAATTTTTCCTCGTGAAAACGACTCCTCACGAAAACAAACAGAGCAGGCTATCGTGTGTAGGTACACAACTCACAAATCTTGCCGCTTCGGGTCACGTGGCGGTCATGAACAAAGACGTTTGTCAATAGAAACTTTGAAACCTTGTTTCCAGTTTATTTCCGCTTCCTGTAAAGTGAAGTGATGCGCTCGTCGGGCGTTGTGTCGTTCAAGGACTTCAAGGTACCGAAAGTTTCTGTTTCAAAAAAATAGTGTTAGTCCATAGGGGAACAAACGAAACCGTTTCCATGTTAATCCTCGACTATCGAGTAGTCGAGGATAGAAAAGAACAGGATGCCTCTCTTTGGTGGTTTACTTTCTGCTCTGATCTCATGCTTTGCCCGGCTTCTTCCCCCTTCTTCCCGGGCGCAATTTCCGCCTGTCTCTCTGAGAGTCTCTGGTGCTTCCATTTCTTTCTGCTTTCTACTCTTCTACTAGAGATAATTTTAACCAAATTTATCATTCCTCGATCCCTTTCTCATCCCTCGACCAAATGTTTGTATTCTGTGGCTTCCTCTTCGCGTATCTTTATCCTTTGAGGCGTAAGTGCGTGATAGCACGGTTCTGCAGTTAGCTGTCATTTCTCGGCCTTGAAACTCCGACTGCGGAAGAATTTCAGGAGCAAGCCGAAAATACTCCAACTTGATCCCCATTCTACCAAATCTTTGGATTCCATGGCTTCTTTTCGGGCATTTTCTCCTTTGAGTAATTATTGTAGGTCGTTTTTTCAGCCGCTAGCAGCCCTGTAGTCTTTTTTGGATGTTGCCAAAACATGCTGGTATTTGTGCCTGCGATTTTACCTTTCACGTGAGCATCAGCATCTCCCCCCCCCCCCCCTGACAACGCGCCCCTCCCCCGTTAGTTGAGCACTCCCTCCTCCCTCCTGACAACGCGCCCCTTCCCCAGTGAGTTGAGCATGCTTGACGTCACAATAGGGCTATTATGACGTCAGGCTTCAGGAACACGTACAACATCCGGGCTTGCTGAGACGTCCAAAAATCGGATCGACCCCTAGCAATTTCCACAGGTTACTCAATAAATTCACACAGGGTACCCAATACTATATTTGCAGTTTTTGACGCTGTTTTCTTAGGTATGGTGCTCCGCTTTGCGGCGGCCTTCGGCCGCCGCAAGGAGCTCCGCTAACAAGGCGAACTTTAAACGAAGTCAGGTTCTCTTTCAAACGATAACAACGACTTTTTTGTCATTTTCAAAGCGACTCTTGTACAAACATTATTGAAATGAAACTGCATGTACGCCAGATAACTTAAAGAGTAAATATACATTAAGTTTTCTGATTCATTTGTGGTATTTTTTGCGTAAAGATATCAAAACTTGTAGTATCAAACCTACGGCTACTTTTACTCAGACTGAAAAATCCCGATATTTTTACTAAATGTAAACTTTTGTGGGCTTTTTCCCCAAGAAAGCTCCAACTGAAGGTAATTTACAGAGAAAAACAAAGAAAAAAAGAAGAAAAAGGAGAAAAACGAAAAAAATTTCCACGGCCTCGAGTAGGTTCTGAACCCGGGGTACTTGCAGTCCGTCTAGCGCCTTAGTCAACTGCGCCATCGAGTCTCATCTGAAAACTTGAAAGATTAAAATGCTACATATACAGAAATCCGTATAGAATGCGCGAGCAGGATGCGCAGTAACATTAGTAGGCACCGTCCTTAAGAAGGGTATTTTTAAAAAGCCTACAGACTGGAAACATTAGTTGCCATTTCGCCTCGGTTGAAATTCTTGTTCGCCACAGTTCCAAAGCCCCCTAGTCGCAATTGGCGACTATATGGTTGCAAGGTCAGACCCTACTTTGATGTTATTAACTACTAGTTATTAAAATCAGTCTTTGTTGTTGATTTCAGGATCTGATAGTTCTGAGAGATGCCTTTAATATTATTATACCCAAGGTATGTGTACAATGTGTACAGTACAAAGCTGTAATGTGCCTGTTTGTCTGGGCTGGTAACAGTCTCATAGGACAGAGTGGAAGTGACCAAAAATGAAATGTCTAACTTCGCCATATTTTAATATCATAAGCTCATGATTCCGTATACAAAGAGTTTCTATGACCAAAAGCTTAATTCCAAATTTTTAAGAAATTTGAAGAATATGAATTTTAGATATGACTGAACAAAGTTTGCATAATTCCTGATCAAAGTACTAATTCTCCCATAAAATGGCACAGAAAAAAAAGTTTAAGGCCTAATATCTCAAAGACGGATCCATTAGAAAAAGTCATTTTTGATATTTTGTTTTTAATCAGGCAAGGAGTCTGTATGCAAAAAATCAAGCTTATCTGAGTTAATAACCTGACCTTATTATTTGAAATTTAGTGATCTAAGCAAGTCATTTCCGCTCTGTTGTCTCATAGTGTCTGTGTGGGTTTGCTTTAGTTTGACCCATATTACTGTGATTTTCATAATACTGAGAACACACACCTTATACCAACAAACCACGATTTGGCTTCCAACATCAATCAAATGAGTAAACGACTCTGGGTGATTTTACGGAGACAGATGATACTATCATGTGAACTGATAAGGTCTAGCTAAGTGTCAAACACCATTTTTTACTATACAATACAAACCAAACTCAGAACACATGTGTGAACTTGACTCAAAGGTTTGATTGACGGAAGCCAAAACGCAGTTCCGCATTCGGAAATGTGAAGTGGGAGTTCGCAGAACTATGAAAATCGCTGGGTAAATGCACTGTATACAGTCCCCCACAGCCCCTCCCCCCAGACGGGCCTGCGAGGGGGGGGGGGGGGGGGAAGTTGCCCCATTTTTCCTAATAATTATCACTATTTTAGTTTATTTCTCTTCCCTAGTGCCCCCCAGATTGTTTCAACCGGCTAGCCCCCCCCCCTCCCCCCAGAATTTTTTTGTGGAGCATACTGTGTTGCAATGAAACTCACCTCAGCTTCCTTGAACCTTCTTTTCCAAAAGAGTTCTGAACTGTCGCTATACGTGCAGGGCTTGCAATAATGTTCATGACTAATCTGTGTTGTGATTGAGACAATGGTACCTCAGGTATGGAGGTGGCCCATTTTCTAATGTGTGTTCTTATTATACAGTAGTTCAGTTTCGAATTCTCTACTCTACCGCTGAATATGCATCAATGGCGCATAAATACAGTGGGAACCTCAATTTGAAAAAAGTTGTGAATACCAGCGAGTATTAAAGTTTGTCTATTGTGGGACTCAGTTAAAGCTTCATCAGTTTTTTGTCACTATTCACAACTTTTGTGATCGACTTCAAGTTCCTGCTGTATTTATGTGCTGTCGATTCAGTGGCAGACTAGGGATCTCAAAGCTCGTTATTCACTGACAGCTGTTGGGGGAGTGAAATTAACTTTTTTTTTGTGATATTTGGATCCAAATCATTTTGCACAACTTGAGCACATATTAACATAGAAATATGCCTCCAAAAAATAATTATTTAGGTAACCAATGACTCTAAAGTAGAAATTAGCACTTCCATGCCAACTGTTGCCATGACAACTATAGCAATCCTGGGATCCACAATTTGTCAATATGACAATTTTCAATCCTTTATTGTGGTTGGGGTGCAGTAAAGCCCTTTTTGAGATCTCCGCTTGACTATCTGTAAGGGGAGCGGTAAAAATAATGGAACTAGAGGGGGTAGAGGGGGGGGGGGGGGGGTATGACCTGAAACCATCAACCTATTTATTAAGGAAATTCCGATTTTTGACTGCAAATATGTTGCAAAATAAAAAAAGGTAGGCACACCATCGTACTTTACAACATGAGGCAAGAACATTTTTATGCAATAAAAGCTGGTAGCCCTACATGGGGAGGGGTGGGGAGGGGCACTTCATTCTGCCACTCTCCACCTCCCCTGACAAAATCAGCACCTAAAAAGTACCATTGGTTTGACCTCTTCCCTAACTTCTTGAACATAATGACTTTTGAATACAGAAAATGTCTCTTTCATCTTTAATTTGAAAAAGAAGAAGAAAGAAATGAATGAAGAAAGATGTTGTCTTTTTTTAATATGTACTGTACAATTATCCATTTCCAGCTTGCCAGGTGCAGTCAAAGACTTGCCAATTTTGCTGAAGCAAACAAGTCTTTGCCAACTCTGGGCTTCACACATTATCAGTAAGTGCTGCTTTCAGGTGCTTCTTGTACGTATTAATTCTACTAAACGGATCTCACCAAACTGTGGCGTTGTGTTTCAATATCATGCTGCTACCACGCCCAGAAACACCTACAAGTCCGCCGATTTCGCCGATCCTGCACCACTGCGTTAGGAGTCTTGGGAGACCCAGCGCCTTAGGTCGAGATCACGGCGAAAAGGCTTAGGGACCGCTCATTTTTATCAGGGAGGGGGGCTGGTGGAAATGAGGGGGGGGGGGGGGCACCCAAAAAAATACAGCCTCAAAGGGGGGGCCACCCAAAAAATACGCCCCTAAAGGGGGGGTCACCAAAAAAAATACAAGCACATAACAGGGAGGGAACGAAAAGTTTGTATTTTTTATAGCATGCTGTAGGCAAGAAAATACTCACAGTACAACTACAACTCAGTGTCTATTCAAGGCTTGGTATAAGGAACGTGTGAGGGCTCCATTTTTGTGGGGAGGGTCCTAATTTTTTTCGCGTGCCTATAGGGATGGTATAAATTTTTCTTGTTCTGGAGAGGGTCGTAATTTTTTCAACAAGATTTGGACAATGAAGAGAGTGAAACAGCTACAGATAGTAGTTATTCCAGCAACTTCTCTATCATATGCATTTTTCTACTTAACTTCACCAGAAACATATAGCTTAGTTGAAACATGTAACGGCGAACCATGCTGTGGATTATTCGTGGCAAGTTTATGACCATATTCATTAATGAACTTTCGCCTGCTTACCCAATCAGGTTTTCTTTTCATAATATTTCATTTTTTGCTCAAATATAGTAGTGCAACAGTGGTAAGTGATAAGTTAGAGTTAATTACCGAGATTCGAGGCAATAACCCCAATACATCCCAAGGGCCGTAGGCCCGAGGGATGTATTGGGGTTATTGCCGAGAATCGAGGTAATTAACGGACTTAGTTTACAGTTGACAAGGTTTTCAGAAAACAGGGACAAATGAAATGCATTCTTCTCATTGAATTTAACAGTTTTGAAAAGGAGTACAGTTTACAATTGAAAAAGATAGCGGATTCCAATAAGAACTATTGTTAGTTATTTAGCTGCTTTCATAGAAGTGGGTTCCCCAGAGAAACTTATTGCAATTAATTTTTACCATGCACAATAAAGTTGTGATGCTGAAGAAAATGAATGACAACTTTTATTCAACTATGATTGACAAAGGTTTCCAAACACGAATTACGTCTTTTGTTTTCGTACAACAGCCAGTCCAATCAATCAAGCGGCCTTTTGTAAAAGCGCGACTCATTAAAGCGCTGTTATTTTGGTCGGTACGTAGCTGCTTAAAGCTCCTCTCTGGTTGGATAATACAACAATACCCTATACCTCAACACAAAGAACGAGGATAATAGACTAGAGACAAAAGAACTCCTTTGTAGAACGAAAATAATAGAGACAAAAGCAACTACGTCCTTATTGGTTATTTTCATTTGTACCACGCCCTGACAGCTAACAGCTACTACAGATCAATGTGCATAACGTTGTGTCTAGCAAAATGGATGGAACTGATTCAAGATGGAGAAACTGAAGGCAAGTTTCAGGTATTTTGCGCTCGTTGGTTGCTCTCTACGATTAGATATGCAATTAACCTGGTCATGATTTTATCTGTATTTTCAGGTTTACGTCTTAAACACACTCTATGGGCAATGAGACCAAGCGAGTAGACTGGACAAACGCTTCTCAAGTGAAGGCGTTCTCGGAAATCGTGTTTTGTGGCGTTCAACGGGATTCGCATAAAGGATATTTAGGAGCAAATATTGGTTATAGACAGACAGTCAGCATAGATGCATAAACTGAGATTATTGGATGTTTTTTTCTCGGGGTAAGTGTATGGATTTGAATTCACTAGTTAAATGTTTGGGTTGATAATTGAATTAGTCATTGTGAAAGGGGCACTGTCATGGTCTATCATGAATTTGGTCTAACTTGGGGTCATTTTAAGTAGCTTAAATGCAGTCAAACTCCCTACAAATCAACAAAATAATGGTCTACGTTTTTTAACTAACCTTTCAGCTGCTAGATCAATACAAATTTGGAGTATTTTCGTGTATAATCGAGGGGATGGAATTGGATTGCTAATTGGCATTTTTGATTTTCGAACAGGCTGTGAACAAGTTTCTTTTTCTTTATAAGACTAATTTGAAACAGAATATAGGTTCGGAGTTGTTTCTGTAGAACACTTGTCTTATTTTAAAACATTTTGATGAAACAAACGTGACAGTGCCCCTTGAAGTCTTGGTAAAAATGGCTTATTGTGTGGTTCCAGAAATTATCCATAGGAAGGATAATAGGAAAGGATATATTTTCCATACAAATACTGTATTTTTCTTCGGGAATTCCAGAGAGGTGGGGGGGTCACTTTTCAACACTCTTCAGGGGGGGGGGATATTTTCTGGAACCACACATTATTGATTTACAGGTAAGTAAATGGCTTATTATGGATTAATAGGTAAATAACTAGATATTTACCTATGAATCCATAATAAGCCATTTATTTACCTATTAATCCATAATGAGCAATATATTTACCTAGAAATTCAATTCAATTCTATTGATCAACCCCAACCTTTCCCTGGAGAATTCAAATCCCTCCCCGACTTTTAGTTTGTTGAGCGCCATTATCCGAGTTAATTCCCTACGAATAACAATGGAAACCGCGTCAACTGTAAACTAATAAGTGATAACGTCCTGCAACAACATTTTTTTCAAAATCTGTTCAATTTCGCAGCTTGGTACTAAAGCTGACTTCACTCAATACTTAATAAAAATTTTGGCGCGCTTCGCGCGCATGAAGAATAACATTTTTTTGACGAGAAAAATAAGCCCTCCCTACAATGATAGTCCTGCCAGGCAATTTCTGTTTTCGAAAGAAGACCCCTTAGGTAAGCGTGAGTTCAACGTTTGCTTACAAGCATAGAAATTCGTCATTTGGGCCGCGCTTCACGCACATAATAATAAGTTCGTCATTTGCGGCGCATAGTTGCGCGCATGAAAAATATGAACTAAAGGCTCAGGAGCCCTTCACTAGGAGCTTTCATCATAGTTAGCGTATTTAATTCCTGGGCTCCTGACAGGCTTTGTTTACTATACACAAAAAACGGAATGTTCATCTACCCTTTTTCTGAGGCTTGATGAAATGCGCTTATCAAAAGTTGGGCGCGCTTCGCGCGCAACGAAAGAAATATGTCCACCCACTCTTTCTGTAAAATGTCTTCTTCTAGGTCAAAAAGGGGACTGGAGGGGGTTTCACGAAAACGTTTAATAGTTCTGAGGGGGGATCGGTTCCTTAGCTTTGACAGAAGAAAAAAGTTTTATTTGCTATTAAGAAGAATGAGACTGCATCACTCGGACAAGAGTCTATCTGGCAGGGCAAGCATTTATAAGATGGGGGGGGGCATCAGAAAAAATACATTGGATTTGGGGGGGCCACCTAAAAAAATACGGACATGAAAGGGGGGGCCACCCAAAAAAATACAGGGTCCCCCCTCATTTCCACCAGCCCCCCCTCCCTGATAAAAAATGAACGGTCCCTTAGAGCAAAGAAAACCCAAAAAAATTAAGAGGGCCCGATTCAGAGAAAGTTTTTTGGTGAAGCACAGTCTACTGTATGCCTTTAAAGGGGCACTGTCACGGTTGTTTCAACAAAATATTATAAAATAATTAAGACCAGTGATCTACATAAACAACTCAGAATCCTATGTATACTGTTATTATGTCCTAGAAAGAGAAAGGAACTGAAATTTGAACTATATAGGCATTCTTACGTAAGATTTAACAGCTTTTGCTATCAAATTTCTAAGTTTGAAAACTGTTCAGCCAGATACGAAATTAAAAATGTCATTTCACAATCCAATTCCATCCGCTCGATAGCACACGAAAGTACTCCAAATTGTTACTCATCTTGTTGCTGAAAGGTTATTTAACAAACCTAGACGATTATTTTGTTCAGTTCTTGTGAATCTGACTGCATTTAAAATGATGACAGTGCCCCTATTCTGCATTGTGTCTCCACAGGCCAGCTCAGCTAACAACAGTTGGTAAAAGAGCTTGTCTCTGGTTGTCGGACTTGCTGATGGACCTGCGTAACATTACCCGGGCTTGTGACGACCTCAGGTTCAGGGGGGTGAAGGGCACCACAGGTACTCAAGCAAGCTTCTTGAGTTTGTTTGATGGAGATCATGACAAGGTAGGAAAAGGAAATACCAGCTGGGCCATGCCACATAAAATTGACAGACCAAAATTGTAATGTTTAAAATTTTCTAGTTTGAAAAGTTCAATTTTTTTCTGCCTTTCAACTGATGTATTTAATTTGTGAGCAGTAGTTTCCTTATCTACAAGGCCAAGAAATGGGAAAACACTTTGAGAAGCCTGTCAATATTCATCAGAAATCGCTGTGCCCATGTAAACTTGAATAGAAGATGGTTTTACGTTTTTTTTTAGGGGGGGGGGGGGGGGGCAATTCGACGACGTGATTGACAGGACGGAACTATGAATTGCATGACGATCGCAAAGAAATGAAACTTCAATAACGTGCCATATTAGAAGTTAATTGAGCAATTTCTTTATGAGCATGTAAACAAATTACAGATCAGATACGTTTCAATTTGTTTTGCTCTCCAGTACAAGCACGTGATAGACAAACTGCAAAAGGCGTATTTTAATATAAGACTGTCAGTTATGGCTTCATTGTCAACTGTATTCAATTTGTTTTCGCCACAGGTAGAGAAACTTGACGAGCTAGTGACAAAGATGGCGGGTTTTCAGTCAGCATATATCGTCACGGGGCAAACGTACAGCCGTAAAGTGGACTTGGACTGTCTTGCGGCACTTAGTAGTCT
Source organism: Scolanthus callimorphus (assembly GCA_033964015.1). Taxonomy (NCBI): domain Eukaryota; kingdom Metazoa; phylum Cnidaria; class Anthozoa; order Actiniaria; family Edwardsiidae; genus Scolanthus; species Scolanthus callimorphus. The sequence goes on from CM066921.1 coordinate 27,841,834, forward strand.
GGGTGCATCAGTACACAAGGTATAGTACTGAACAGCCGTAAAGTGGACTTGGACTGTCTTGCGGCACTTAGTAGTCTGGGCGCATCAGTACACAAGGTATAGTACTGAACAGCCGTAAAGTGGACTTGGACTGTCTTGCCGCACTTAGTAGTCTGGGTGCATCAGTACACAAGGTATAGTACTGAACAGCCGTAAAGTGGACTTGGACTGTCTTGCAGCACTTAGTAGTCTGGGCGCATCAGTACACAAGGTATAGTACTGAACAGCCGTAAAGTGGACTTGGACTGTCTTGCCGCACTTAGTAGTCTGGGCGCATCAGTACACAAGGTATAGTACTGAACAGCCGAAAAGTGGACTTGGACTGTCTTGCGGCACTTAGTAGTCTGGGTGCATCAGTACAAAAGGTATAGTACTGAACAGCCGTAAAGTGGACTTGGACTGTCTTGCGGCACTTAGTAGTCTGGGCGCATCAGTACACAAGGTATAGTACTGAACAGCCGAAAGTGGACTTGGACTGTCTTGCAGCACTTAGTAGTCTGGGCGCATCAGTGCACAAGGTATAGTACTGAACAGCCGTAAAGTGGACTTGGACTGTCTTGCGGCACTTAGTAGTCTGGGCGCATCAGTACACAAGGTATAGTACTGAACAGCCGTAAAGTGGACTTGGACTGTCTTGCGGCACTTAGTAGTCTGGGCGCATCAGTACACAAGGTATAGTACTGAACAGCTGAAAGTGGACTTGGACTGTCTTGCAGCACTTAGTAGTCTGGGTGCATCAGTGCACAAGGTACAGTACTGAACAGCCGTAAAGTGGACTTGGACTGTCTTGCGGCACTTAGTAGTCTGGGCGCATCAGTACACAAGGTATAGTACTGAACAGCTGAAAGTGGACTTGGACTGTCTTGCAGCACTTAGTAGTCTGGGTGCATCAGTGCACAAGGTACAGTACTGAACAGCCGTAAAGTGGACTTGGACTGTCTTGCGGCACTTAGTAGCCTGGGCGCATCAGTACACAAGGTATAGTACTGAACAGCTGAAAGTGGACTTGGACTGTCTTGCAGCACTTAGTAGTCTGGGCGCATCAGTACACAAGGTATAGTACTGAACAGCCGTAAAGTGGACTTGGACTGTCTTGCAGCTCTTAGTAGTCTGGGCGCATCAGTGCACAAGGTATAGTACTGAACAGCCGTAAAGTGGACTTGGACTGTCTTGCAGCTCTTAGTAGTCTGGGCGCATCAGTGCACAAGGTATAGTTATCAATTGAATAGACAGGCCAACAGAAGGACAGGAAGAAGTAGCATTAGACAGAAAGATGGAAAGCCAGAAACAAACTAGGGCCGGACATGAACTCATTCAAGGCGCCACTCAATTCAATTCACTTTTTATTGCACACTCGTTACAGTAATTGCATTGTTTTGAAGTACAAATAAGTTTTAAAAAAGAAGAAGAAAGCAGATTAGGAAGTAGAAAGAAAAAAATCGTTATTGAAGTATGCGTGGTAGCCAAATAAGGGGAGAGAGGTCTTCATGCCGGCCATTGCCCTATGGAGTGCCCCAGGGTTCTGTCTTAGGCCCGATATTGTATCTGTTATACACCTCGCCACTTGGGGATATCGTGAGAAAGTATAACATGGGTTTTCATTTTTATGCTGACGATACCCAGTTGTACTTGTCTTTCGATTCCCGAAGTGGCGAGGGGCGGGTATTAGCAGTGGCCCAAATTGAGGCCTGTGCTGGTGAGATAGATGGTTGGATGAAGGCAAACAAGCTTAAGTTAAACAGTGACAAGTCCGAGTTATTAGTTATTAGCTCTAAGTATCGTCCTCGCCCTACTTTAGATTCTGTTAGTATTAGGGATTACTCTGTTCAGCCATCAATTTCAGCAAGAAATTTAGGTGTAATCATGGACAATAGCTTATCTATGGAACAACATGTTAGCTCTATATGTAAGTCTGCCTTCTTTCACATAAGAAGAATTGCAAAAATAAGAGATTATTTATCGGAAGATTCAACGGCAGCGCTGATACATGCATTTGTTACATGTAAGTTAGATAATGGGAATGCACTTTTATATGGCCTCCCTAAGTATCTTATTCAGAGGTTGCAGTCAGTACAGAATTGTGCTGCCCGGCTTGTTACACGTGACTCTAAATTTGCACATGTTACGCCAGTACTGAGGGAGCTCCACTGGTTACCAGTGGAGCATCGAATTATTTTTAAAATATGATTATTAGTTTTTAAATCTCTTAATAATTTAGCACATTTATATATTAGCAATTTATTACATCACTATAGTCCAGGTCGTAGTCTTCGCTCAGCAAATCAATGTCTCCTTGTCGTCCCTGGGTCTAATCAAAAGACTTATGGTGACAGGGCATTCTCAGTGATAGCCCCTAAGCTATGGAATGCCCTGCCCATTGACATAAGGAGAAGCAGTTCTCTTTTAATTTTTAAAACGCGCCTAAAAACTCATCTTTTTAAACAAGCATTTTTATAGATTATTATTATTATAGATTTTTATTTTTTAATTGTAGCATTGTAAAGCGCCATAGAGCAGTTAATGTATATGGCGCTATATAAATCTATTATTATTATTATTATTAAGTACGAGCTTTCGAGTTGGCCGCCACTGGCGCCTAAATAAATCTACAGCAGTTAAATGTTTGGTCGCCATAAAAGAAATCTATTCCCCATTTTTTATTGCGAATTTTATGCTGTATTTTCCGAGGCCTGCGGGGGCGAGGAAAAATGCGAGCAACGAGTAAAATGTCGGCCAGTATTACATGAACAAATCTAATGAGTTGTTTGGTATACGACAACCAAAAATATTTTCTTTCTTTTCAAGATTCACTAGAAAACGTACGTGATAGCACACGCTCGGGAAGACATTCAACTGCGCGCGCAAAACCAGTTCGTAGCCGGTTTGCTAGGATGTAATACGGCTTTCAGACCGTGTAATACGGCTTTTGTCGTGTACTACGGCTACATACTGCACTGAAGTTTGACCTTTTTCTTACAATAAGATTATTCTATGTATTGCATTCTAGATCTGTACTGATATCCGGTTGCTGGCAAACAGGAAGGAGGTTGAGGAACCGTTTGAAAAAGACCAAATAGGTAAGACGTGTCTTTTTTCCAGATAATAAGATAATTTCCAGTATTGCTTTATTCCCTATTCCCGAGCATCCGTCTCGACTCCCCGGTCCGAATTCAAGAATAAAACAGTTACGTCATTTTATGCCTACAATAGCAGATGCCTTTTATCGTTTTACTTAATTCAGGGTACAGTTAAATTACTGAAAAGTGAAGGAATTTATAATTCCAAAACTCCAAAATCTAGGCGCACCGATTGAGAGACGACGTCAAGCTTAGATAACTGCTTTGACGTTTTCACCGCAGCTCGAGAGATGTTTGAGGAATACTCAAAGTCTGATTTCACAAAATTATGAGAACCGCAATAAAATAGCTAATTATAGTTAATTATCACGTCGGTTTACTAAACTTATTGTTCCATTTTGTGACAGGCTCCAGTGCTATGCCTTACAAGCGTAACCCAATGAGATGTGAGCGATGTTGTAGCCTCGCCCGCCATCTCATGACTCTGGTCAGCGGTGCTCAACAGACAGCAGCGGTTCAGTGGTTGGAGAGGACGCTTGATGACAGTGCAAACAGGTACATGACACAGGGTTCCCAATTAAGAAACAGTGCAAACAGGTACATGACACAGGGTTCCCAATTAAGAAATAATCACAGGGCCCGAAGTAAAGTGCCACTAAGGGCAGAAGTCAACTACATTTCATCAAAAAGATCCATTATCCAAGGGAACAGTAGCGAAACAAAAATGTGCTTTACGCGCGCCATTAATATTTTATTGATTTTTGAATATTTCCGATTGGCGATTTTTTTTCGTTCAACTATGCGTTTCTGCATCCTGTGGGGTGAACAATGGTTCCTGTGACGCATGAAGAAGACAGAAAGTAGAACAAAGACCACGAAGAACACAGTGAAAGAAGAACAAATACCTTCTTTGTTGTATTTTCTATGTCTTCTTCATGCGTCATAGGAATCATTGTTCTGAAGAACTTCTCCCCCAAGATGCATCGCGCATAGTTGAACGAAAAAAAAACGCCAATCGAAAGTATTCAAAAATCAATAAAATATTAACGGCGCGCGTAAAGCACATTTTTGTTTCGCTACTGTTCCCTTGGATAATGGATCTTTTGATGAAATGTAGTTGACTTCTGCCTTTAGTGGCACTTTAACATTTTTCGCCAATTTGCCTTTGTCACGCACCGCCATTTTGTTTCCAGAATGACCCGGCAAAGCAGAAAAAAGCAATGAGCCAATCAACTTTTTGGTTCTTAAACAAATAAGGGTACTTTTTGGTAGCTTGATCAACTTTTGTACCATAAATCCCAGCATCAGGCTTCGCTTTTCAACATGAGCAAAACCCGCACGCTTGGCCTCGTTTCCATGCTGAATAAATCGGCTGAAAATTCAAGATGCCGCAAAGGCGAATGTAACGGTGCTATTGGCGAACAATTGAAAAATATTAGCCAATCAAAAAGCAATATTTAGTCGCCACTTTTGCGATCTCAGAGAAAGCTGGGGTGCCATTTGGGGACTAGCTCTGCTCTGATTACCCATGAATCATGATGCACTAGAGGGCGCAAACCGCATGGGCTGCCTGTGGTATTTTTGAAATCTCGATCCAGGCCCTTTGGTCTAAAAAACAAAATGGCAACCAAGAGAATGATGTTTCTGGAACATCTGCAAGTTTTGGGGAATTTTCCTGCTCAGTAGAAATAAAAAAGATTTTTCTTCGAAATGCCTTGAACCTTTAAGAAATAAGGTATTTACATTCCCTAAGATATGAGGAGTGTTAGAGAAGAAAAAACCAAAAAAGAAACGCAAAATGTACCAACGTTTCGGTATGAGGAGAAATACTTACAGACCTTCCAATGTAAGTGGGATTTCCTAATAAGGAAGTTTTGCAACGTCGGCAAAACGACAGTTTTTTGGCGATGTTTTCTTGATTATGTCGTCTTCTTAAGAGGAGGTCAAAATAGATGCAGGGACGTCAACCCTTTCGCTTAAAAAACCTTGAAATACCGAAATATTGGGCTTTTGAAACAGGAAAATACCTAATTATGTCTAAAATGTTGATGTATTTAGCGATTTCTGACATTTTACTTAAATCCGGGAGACCGGAGATCAGGTAAAAACCCGGGAGACTCCCGGCAAATCCGGGAGAGTTGTCGTCCCTGTAGATGGGAGTGAAATGAAGACTGTTTTGGAGCTCTGGGGATGAAAAGTCAAATTGGTATCAATGAAGTAATAATAAATACTAGCTGATGCCGGGAAAAATTCACGGAGTGCAAGGGGGAAATTTATCTTACATATGACAATTTTTTGAAACAATTGGAAAAAAGAAAAAAGAAATCACAACGGACATATATTTGCTTCTGGTGTCAAGCAAGACAGTGGTGTACGTTTCTTCAAACTTGAATGAAAATTATTCTCAGGTCAAAGCTTTCACATTAGAATTATCCATGCAAATAACTGTAACCAATCTGTAACAGAACCATTTGGGTCTGGATGTCTATGGTGCTTTCGGCTGTACGAACTGAGTTATTTTTTAGTTTCTGTGGGAGCTCCAACAGGCAATATGGCGGCTTTGTACCTCGCTTAAGAAATCGCTTGCCTAATGCTGAACATGATCTTTGCTAAACATGATGATTCCATCATTCCACAGGCGTATCATTCTTGCGGAAGCTTTTCTTACGGCGGATATCGTACTCAGTACCCTACAGAACGTGTTCGAGGGATTGGTGGTCTACCCGAAGGTCAGTCAGGTTGTGGGAACGCGTCCAATTCAGTAAGAATAACACGAGGAAAGGCTGATACTACGCAAAAAAATCTTAACAGGACAGTGGTATAATAACTGAAAGTCAATAGTCACGCGCTTTGCATGTGAACATATGTGGGATTGGTAGCAGTGTACCTTGTTAACATGCGTTGTTGATGTTATTGTTGTTGTTGTTGTTTACAGGTAATAGCCCGTCACATCATGCAGGAATTGCCGTTCATGGCGTCTGAGAATGTAATCATGGCCATGGTAAAGGCTGGCGGGAACAGACAGGTAAATATATTGTACACACGTGGCCGAGTTTGGCTATCATTCCTTGACCCTAGGTTGAGCGCTGACCCGGGATAAATATAGTCCAGTCCCTGAACTCTCCTTCGCGGCTCCGTGGTTGCCTGTGGTCGCCGAAGGAGAGTCCAGAAACCTTTGAATGCGCATGCGCTAAACCTAACCAAGAACATTTTTTTTTGTTAATGCGCATGGCAAAAATACCGCTGTTGAACATCATAAATTTTGTTCATCAAGATAGGACGCCATTTTGGCCGTTTCCGCGAAAATTCAAGAAACAATCTCCGACAGCGATATTTGGATCATGCGCACTAACAAAAAACGTTCTTGGTCAGATCTAGCGCATGCGCATTCAAAGGTTTCTGGACTACTTCCCGAGTGCACAGGCAAAAACGGAGCCGCAAAGGAGAGTTCAGGGACTGACTAGTATAAGAAGGATTGGCAGTTTTAACCTACTAAGCAGCAGCAGTACTTTAAAGTGCTAGTATGACCAACATTTGACTTCTTTTTTACCATTTTTTTCCGGCCTAGTACTTTAATTTTCCACAGTACATTCTTGCTGAGTGGATTTTAGCGAAAAACTCCGCCCGGAATACAACGAAAAACGTCTGCGAAAAGTACGATTTTTTCGTCCGCCATTAAAATTTTATGTTCCAAAACACGAGCCTGTAATTAAAATGACAGCGGTTATAGCAGCCTCGTTTTGAATCGTGACGCACTTTTATCCCCCCTGAGCATCCAGGCCTCTTATTCGTTATTGATACGGCTCATTTTGGAGCACACTGAACAATATGAGTGAAGTTTCAAGAAATGAGGTTGTTCTCGATCTTTTTGCATGTTTTTGAGGAGAATGGGCGACCTTGTTTTTATAATTTTGTTGCTGACTTTTTCACATCTGTTAATTGTTTATTTGCGTAAATCAGACAGCTCCGTTGAAAATCAAAGCGAAGGGCAACACATTTTATTCAGTTTTCAGCAACATTGTTTTTGCAAAACAGAGCTGAGCGCGCGCTCTGTTGAAAGTGGCGTGATCTTCGTCAGCAGCGCGCGCGTGAACAATTTTTGTCAACAGCTGAAAATTGACATCAAAATCCAGACTTTGTTGCCTGATTTCTTCATGTTTTAATGTTTGTTTTACGAAATTCATCTTACGGAATGGTAACAAAAGTTCATAACAATAGATCTGCAGGTGAAATGACTGAGCTTTGCTACAGGAAAAAAAAAAGATGCGACGGTCACGTTCGTGTGTAATATATTTACCGTTAGATTTTTGTTGTCCCGGCAATGGATGGGGGATAAAAATACGTCACAAAATGTAGCCTGGCCTCTGACTTGGTAACCAGGTAGTAGGAACAGCCGATTTTAATGGCGACTCCAAGATGGCGGCCGTGTGGCCGTATTTTGGTGTTTTTGGCGGCAGAAAAAGGACTAAAAAGTTAATGTTATCAACCAAAATCTGGGGAAGATGTTTTCAATGTCTTATAGTACAACATAGTAGATTTATAGGAAGGATGCAATTTTGGTCATACTCGCACTTTAAGACCATGATCCGCATTGTGTAGTGTATTAATGTAATATTTCCGTTTGAGCCAGTAAGTGTTTGTGTCTTTAGGAATGCCATGAGCGTATCCGAGTTCTATCACACGAGGCTGGAGCCGTCGTCAAAGAGCAAGGCCGCGATAATGACCTTGTGGAGCGAATACGGGCGTGTCAGTACTTCGCGCCCATTCATGAAAAACTGGACCAGTTACTGGACGCTAGCACTTTCACTGGTCGTGCACCAGAACAGGTAGATAGCCCGGGAGGGGTACTCCAATATGATGGGGGGAGGGTGAGGGAGGGCTCGAATACACTGGAACAGCTACTGGACGCTAGCACTTTCACTGGACGTGATAGCCCGGGAGGGGTACTCCAATATGATGGGGGAGAGTGAGGGAGTGGTCGAATACACTGGAACAGCTACTGGACGCTAGCACTTTCACTGGACGTGCACCAGAACAGGTAGATAGCCCGGGAGGGGTACTCCAATATGATGGGGGAGGGTGAGGGAGGGCTCGAATACACTGGACCAGTTACTGGACGCTAGCACTTTCACTGGACGTGCACCAGAACCTAGCAACAGAACAGGTAGATAGCCCGGGAGGGGTACTCCAATATGATGGGGGGAGAGTGAGGGAGGGGTCGAATACACTGGAACAGCTACTGGACGCTAGCACTTTCACTGGTCGTGCACCAGAACAGGTAGATAGCCCGGGAGGGGTACTCCAATATGATGGGGGAGAGTGAGGGAGGGGTCGAATACACTGGAACAGCTACTGGACGCTAGCACTTTCATTGGTAGGCTGGATAGCCCGGGAGGGGTACTACCATATGTTGGGGGAGGAGGAGGGTGTTGTTGAATATACTGGACCAGCTACTCGTCACCCGGGAAGGGCACTCGCATATGTTGGGTGAGGGGAAGGGAGGGAGAGGTACACGCACATGTCGGAGGAGGGTAGAGGGAGGGGGGTGAAGCCCAGCAGGGGAACTCGCATTATGTATTTTAGCCGGCATTGCTTTTAACCAGAAACATATAAGTGAGTTGAAACGTGTAACAAACATACATTACTTTAGTGTCAAGCTGCGGAATATTCGCAGAATAATCAGTTGAACAGATTTTGAAAATAATGTTGTTGGAAGACTTCAAGATGTTAAATGTTAGTATATTATCACTTACCACTGTTGCCCTACTTTATATGAGCGAAACATGAAATATTATGAAGAGAAAACCTACTTGGGTTAGCAGTCGAGAGTTCATTGTTGACCAAATATGGTCATAAATCCATCTCGAATAATCCACAGCTTGGATCGCCGTTACATGTTTCAACTGAGTTATATGTTTCTGTTTTAACTGATTTGAAAATTATTCAGCGTTTGTGCGTCAGTGGACATTTCGCGCCGAGAAGACAAAAAGAAATGTTAAAATGGACAGGCTGGTTTCTCCCAACCTAGCCCATAATGCATCGCTTTGTTTTGTTCACATGATTCATTACATCAGAAACTCTGACTTAATGCAAAGGAATTCTACTATTACGAGTTCTCTTGTGCTTGTACAGTAACATGCTCTATCCTGAACACTTTTTGTCGAGTCTCTGATATTAAAAATGGCGGAGAAGCAGTGTATTAGGCGCAGGTCGAGACGGATCCTTTAAATATTTCGAATCCCACACTAGGCTTTTTTTTTCAATTCTTAGGTTACCAAGTTTTAGAAGTGGAAGTTCGTCCGCACTGCGGTCTTATGCCGACCATCTCGAGGGGAAGTCGGAGATCGACATTTAACGCCGCAACTAGAAGGATTGTGAGTCATAAGCTAGTGTATCAGTTCTATACAGCTATTAGAAAAAGAAACGTGTCGGAATTCGTACGCGCCCAGACCGCGAAGCTGTCTGGATAGATCTAGTCGTCAATTAGCGACTAGATTTGGACCCCGTCCACACTACACCGTTTTCAAACGAAAACGGATAGTTTTTGCTCCGTTTTCAAAAAGATTTGCGTCCTCATTTATCGTTTTCGTATTGTTTCTAGTGTTTTGTGAGAGTTGTATTTTTAGTGTCTCAACCAGCTGTGTGAATTATGCAAGAAAGACCAAAATATGTCCCTGCTTTAGATGTGTCAAGTGTATTTTTCTTGGAGAAAGAGAATATCGATTTTTGGAAAAAAAGTTAGGATGACAGGATCGAGTAAAAGGGACATCCTAGACCCCGTCCACACTACACCGTTTTCAAATGAAAACGGATACTTTTTGCTCCGTTTTCAAAAAGATTTGCGTCCACATTTATCGTTTACGTATTGTTTTCGCCGTTTTCGGTGATCGTTTTAGGCGTTGTAGTGTGGACGATAGCCGTATCCGGAGCAAAAAGTATCCGTTTGAAAACGGTGTATTGTGGACGGGGTCTTAGGGTTTGGCGACCAAAAATGTTTACTTAGCTAGTCGCCAAATGGCGACAAAGCTTTCCAGTCTGAAGATTTTTTTTTAATGCCCTTCTCAAAATGAGCTGTCAGCAGCAATAATATACCTTTTCCGCCTGAGTGGGGGTCCTGTGGGAAACAAAGCACAGGACCCCCGATCAAACGGAAAAGGTATATTCGGGAAAAAAGATGAGGACCAGATTATTGCGAACCACCTTCACTATTTGGCGACTAATATTTCCTATTTAGGCGCCAATAGAAAAATATTAATGTCGGCCTTGTAATAGGTTCACTATTTGAGAAACTGCACCAATGATACTCCTTTTCCTTTTCTAGTTCAACTTATTGAATTTTTTTTTACTCTGCATTTTTCTGGCCGATAAAACGGCAACTGACCGAGGATCTTCAAATTATTTTATTCACTAAAGAAGTAAATGTCGGTTCCTTGGTAGTTTGGCTTGTTTGATAAAATCGCCCGCTAACGGTGTTCGCATCTTGTTGCAAACCAATTCACCGATCCCGCATTCATTGTTCTACCTCCCTAGTTACTGTTGCTACGTCGGACAAGCCAAAATGTTTCTTTGGAATAGAGCACGGAAAATACACCGATTACTAGCCTGCTTGCAGGCGGTACTAATATAAGTGTTTTTATCGCGGAAAACCCGGTCCGTTCGAAAAACACTCAGTACCGCCTGCAAGCAGGCTAACCGATTAAGCCTGGTGCACACTTGCGACATAACGACATAAGAAAAATATCACGCGAAAACATTTAGTGGTTTCCAAACGTTCAAGTCGACAAAAAATAACATAAGATTGCTTTGGTGAAGTAATCTAATGATGATCCATGGAAAATACTGATTATTTCAATTATTTTCCGATGCTTTTTTCGTTGCAACATAACGTCCTTATGTCGTTATGTCGCTAGTGTGCACCGGGCTTTACAGGAAGGTGTTAGGGGCTGCCTTATAATATATGGGTTTTATATTTTCGTCAGCAAACGATGACGAACTCATTAAAAATCTTCGAATTTCTAGTTTTTTGCTCGGAAATTTTGAATTCCATATCTATGGCCCATTGTTTGGTGATTAACCTGACGAAGACGAGATCGGTCTATTCAGATCATTATACGATGTAAAATATAAACACTGCACTGTTACTCGCCGATTTTGTCAATGAAAGGACCACCACAAGTATAGACAGAGAAAAATGCTTTATTGTCGACATGTACAATATTTATAATAGGTAAATATATTATTTTCTTCATTGCGGTGAAAACGTCAATTCTCTGGTGTTGGGTAATGTTCGTATACATCTAAGTAAGTGTATGCCTAATATCTAGCAACTAACTACCAATGAGTAAGACCCTGTTCACACGAGACCGGTACAAAACCGGTCCGGTACAATTCTGGTACGGTACCGTCGCGCGTTCACACTGGACTGTTGTTGGCACGGCTAAGCGTGCTTCTTTGGGACCAGCAAAATCCAGGTCCAACTTATGACAGGTACGGTTCCAGGCTCGTACTGGACCCGTGTGAACACTGGTGGTACCGTGCTGATTATGACACACTTCCACGGTAAAGGCTTGGGTCTAGGTGCTTACCATAACAAAGCGCGGGTTCTAAGCTAAAGCTTGAAACATTTTTGTTGCCTGCACGGTCCCGTGTGAACACAGGCCGTACCGTACCTGAATTGTACCGGTCCGGTTTTGTGCCGGTGTTGTGTAAACGGGGTCTAATTGTATGAAATAGCTCAATGTCCATCAGATATATTGCAATTGTATGTCTAATATCTAGCAATTAATGTAATAAATATCTCTTTTTTCTTTCCTGAACTTCTTTAACCTGAGTGATTCTACTCAATAGTTGTGGCAGTGCGCAGATCCGAAAGCGGCTCAACTAATACTAGAGGCGGGTTTTGACGGGTCATGATACAGCTCTCGTAAGCCTCTGAGCCTATTGGATTGATACCCTCAGTGCAAAACAATAGAGGGTCATACAATACAACGAGGAAACAATGGGATGCTTTGTTCTGCCTATCCAATCACACAAGATCTTACGAGTAGCTTTATCATTCCTGGTTTTGACGAGGAACAAGCATGTTAACCCGCGAAACAGCGGTTAAATCCGGGGGGATTACCTCACCTGATAAAAACCTCACAATTTACTTGAGAACTCATGTCATTGGGGATCCCCAATCACACCTAATGACTTATTTGCCATATAAAGTCCCCCTTTCCCTTACCCCCACCACACACACTGCAAAATAATCCTCCGCTTCCGAGTGGCGGATAGACTCTGAATGCAACACAATAGGGCGGCACTAGACATTCCAAAGGTCCGTTGTTCTGCTTTCTTTTTAATTGGCTTTTCTGGGACGACTCTCGCCCACGCGCCTTTTGTGCTCGCTTCGCGCACCGAGGAAAAATACGGGATCGTGTGCGTTTTTTTCTTCACTTTGCTCTAAGGAAAAAGGCCGGACGACTTCGGGCAAGTCTAGGGCGGGATGTGTTGATAAAGATCAATGAAGTTTTCAAGTGTGTCAGTCGGTCCACCCCTTCCCCCTCTCGCCTACCCCTTATTGTTTTGCTTTTTATAAGACAATATGCATAGCGTCTTTTTCGATTATAGTTATGATAGTAGTTTTAAATATGTATTTAAGTCGTATCGCAATTCAGCAGCAAGGTTTTAAGTAATGTTTACAGAATACCAATATCGATATTAGTATTCTATAAATATTTACAGAATACTAATAAATCAAGTAACTATTGTTATTATTCATCAACCCCACCCTTTCCCTGCTGAATATTCAAGGCCTCCCCGCTCTTTTAGGCCCTGTCCACACTAACGCGTTTTCAAAAGTATTCGTTTTCAAACTGATACGGATTCGCAGCGTGTTAGTGTTGACAGGAGATTTAGCTCCAAACAAGCGATCAATTTTTATTTGATGTCGTGTGCAAGGACAGTCTCAAATTAATGGTACAGTTGACGTTATCGTTTTCATTTTTATCTGGATTCGACCGTCCACACTAAAACGATATGTATACGGATTCGTTTTGATACACTTGCGAGAGCGTTTCCAAAGTTATACGGATTCGATGAAAACGATCAGCGTGTTAGTTTGGACGGAAGGCCTAACCGTATCAAAAAGTATACGGATTCAAACGAAACCGCGTTAGTGTGGACGGGGTCTTAGTTTGATGGACCTTGTATCCAGTTTACAAGGGTAGTCATGTGACCTAAATTGTGCTTTCTCATTGGATACCTGCTTCATGAATAATTGATGAATATTATAAGATCTAATAAGACATAGACATAATTTCTCCCCCTCCCCCGGCCTAAGTGCTTCTCAACCCCCCCCCCCCCCCCCCCTCCCAATCCCACCCATCTGCTGTTACTGAATGTAATGCACAAACAATTTTAACTCGACGGTTCATATATATTCAGTCTTCGCTCTCTCCTGCATCGTCCTTGTCATCCCCTCCCCTCTCCTCCTCGTCTAAAAGGCTTGCCTCCCCCTGCTCGTCAGACCCCCCTGGCATCATGCTAGTTTTAATGAACTCAACAAACTCTTCCCAGCTCAGTTGCCCATCCTTGTTGGTATCAAACATCTCAATCAATTCCTCCGCCTCGCCTTGTGACAGCTTCTCTCCTGTGTGACACACGACGTACCTCAGTTCTTCCGGTGAGATGTATCCACTTCCGTCACGGTCGAATTTCCTGTGGAGGATATTTTTGTCACGTCACGGGAGTAGATTATTTATTGCCAACGAGCAGCCGAGCCAAGAGGCGAGGCTGCGAGGCGGCAGCATTATAGAGCCGTGCGAGGAGAAAAATTCTCGAGTTCAGAGTGGTGTAACCACTAGCCAATCAAAGTGCCACGATTTTCAAGTGGTAACCAAATACATGAGCACTATCAGTGTCAGAAGAGAAATCTACTATTTGACCCCTGGTCCACTTCTGAAGTACGCCCGTGTAGCCAACGCCGCGCGATCGGATGCTGTGTTTGTATATATTTCTCGCGCTGTTAATATTATTACACAGTCATTGCTATCACAGTGATTTAGCTTGTCATATGCTCATGGAAATGCAACCTTTACATGTATGAAATTTAGAGGAAGATATTTGTCCCTAAAGTGACCCTATAGTCACTTTATAGTCCGCGTGAAGCTAACGCTTTGCGGATCAATGAATAATAGTCGGCCAAATGAAATTAGCAGTGAGTATTATTATTAAAGGGCAAACATGATTCACTAATAAATTGCTCGTTGGCACTTTTAGCGAGAGCTACAACTAGTTTAATAATTAAATAGATATCGTTTTGCGTGCGTTTGTACTGTAATAGATACACAGATGACGTCACAGAATGCCATGAACAAAAGAGTACGCAACGAGACGCAGTCGAGTTGCGTGACTGTTGTTCATGACACTCTGTGACGTCTTCTGTGTATCTATTACAGTACATACACACAAAAAAAGAACTATTTGTTCTGTACAACAACAACAACAACAATTAGGGATTCTTTATCAGCCGATGGAAATGGATGTCTTTTTTTTTTACAAAATAGCAGCTGGCTGAAGCATATCAAGAAAATTTCGCCAAAAGCTGTCGTTTTGCCGACGTTGCAAAACTTCCTTATTAGGAAATCCCCCTTACCTTATTTGGAAGGTCTGTAAGTACTTTTCCTCATATATCTTAGCGAAAAAAGCAGGAAAATCGACCAAAACTTGCAGATACTCGAGAAACATCCTTCTCTTGGTCGCCATTTTGTTTTTACCCCCCGCCGAGGGGCCTGAGTCACGTTTTGAACACCACAGGCAACCCGCGCGGATTTGCCATAAAAACGACAGCACTTTCTTGATATGCTCTCGAAGGACGCGTCGTGTCCCGCAACCCACTGCGATTTATTTCAAGTTTCTCAGCAAGACGCGTGTTTATTTATTGGAAGTCTCGGTGTTAACACTTATTGAAAAAGCGCACCTCTCCTAGAACATCTGTTGCCCCTGCCGATGAAATTATTCTTTCTCCCCAAGACTCTAGTCTTCCAGGCAACTTTATTTATAGTAGTATAGAGTCCTAAAGTGTGACGTCACAAATTTGAAAAATTTCGATTTTCAGACTTTAGTTCACGGATAATGAAAGACCAACTTCGAAGAACGTTGCATGCAAAAAATGAGGTGAATCGGTTGAAACGCGACCGAGCTATGGCCCAATGAATACATACATTTTCTTTAACAAATCACTGTATTATGTATTCAGCGGGCCATAGCTCGGTCGCGTTTCAACCGAGTCACCTCATTTTTGGTGTGTAGCTTTCACTCGATATGCCCTTTCGAAATCAAGGGACAAATATTGCTAAATCGAAAATGTTGTTTTTGTGACGTCATCACTTTAGGACTCTATTGTTCGGAAATGATCTGGGATTCCTGTGTCAGAATAATTTTTGGGGCCGATCGATTGTTGAATGTAATAAATGAGTCTTTCTTTCTAAATTCCTGTTCCATTTTTTAGACCTATTTCCATTTCTCCTTTTTTTTTCGTCCAGAACCTCCTTAATTGTTTCTATTCCCTGCTAGCAGAAGGACTTCGCTGAGCCAGCGAAATACAGAGAAGAGGCCTCTGCTAGCAGGGAATGTTTTCTATCTAATAGCTAATATATAGATTTAGGCAATGCCTAAAAGCGGAACTCCAATCATACACACCCCACGTCTTACTCACAGGGAGCTCACCTTTACAGTTTAAATCAAGAAAATTCATGTTACCATCATATGGCAATGATAGTATTAGCGCGTTCTGATATGCTAACAAGTCGCAGTTCACGACCGGCAAAAGATAATCTCCTTGAAATAAAAATGAAAAATAAGATTTTCAGCGAAATCCACAACAAAGAATACTTGACATAGTATTTGTCTCATTGTACTAACTAAATCTAACATGTGACAAAGGAAAATCATAGCTAGAATATCAGTAAAGATTACTCAAAACTATAATTCGAGTTTAGCCGGAGAAAAAGAAACCTAGAGGGAGCCAACTAAAGCAGCAAAACGTAAAAGCTACATGTAAAGTCAGAATTTTCTCATCAGGAATGCAATAACTTGGAAGCTAAAAATAGAAATAGCATAAGAAGCAATTTCAAGTTTTGTGCTTACCGATAACTGATAGTGAAGTCGTTTCTTTCCTCCGAAAGTCTCCGTCGCGTGAGTTGAATTCATTCTTACTTGGCAAGCCAATTTTCCTAAATATATTATTCGGCTAAAACCATTGCAATTTTCTGTTATTGTCAATCCAGTTCTGGCTCCCTGTTCGTAGATCTCATATGAGTATTCGAAGAACACGTCGTTTGCAGCTGTTACGAAAGAAACTGTTGTTTTTCTTTAGAAGAACGCCGAAGTCTTGCTTCGACGTGGGCCGGGTATTCTGCAATCTAGCCTTTGAATCTTTTGCAACTCCCTCATAGTTTCTCCAAAATGACTAAACAACATTATGAAATTTCGGCGAAGGAATCGAATCCGAAGTATTTTGACAATCATTAGAGAATTCTTTTGAGCAAATTTGGCGTGGTTCGCACCCACGAGTTTGTCTCAGTTTGACTCAACAAAAATTATGAACTCGAGTGAGCCGACGCGGGCGCGTGTTTTGTGAGTTTTTTCGGCGGGAAAATGAAGGAGCGACTTCCGGTCCGTGTCCTCTGCATACACCCGGCGCTGTGCTGGAGGACAAAATGACGCGCGCGCTCAGTGATCCAAGACGGACAGTGATTGGCTGTGTACACGGGTCGCCAAAAACGCAAGTGCGCATGCGTAAATAAGAGCCCGCGATGTTTTCGTAAGCCGCTGAACGTATCGTTTTGGCTTGGATGGGTTGCTTTCTCATGTGACGTTGAATGATACGTATGGGGCTCCACTCCGTGCCTTCGGCACGGGGAGTTCCGCTATAAGCGCAAAACAAGCAGATGAAAATGCAGCCCGTTGTCTAGCTTCGGTGTCAATCGCACTAACCCTTCTAGGCATTATAATCCCTTTGAGTTCGTCAGCCAATCAGGAGCGATACTTACTGTCCTCATATTTCTACGGTATCGGCGTATGCAACTAAATATCGGGAACAGTTAATCTAAAACTCTTGTAAAATACTTGAAAAAAGTGTAGTTAAAACATCACTTTACTTCCGTAAAATATAATTAAAATAAATATAGCATGGAGTTCGCTACGAAAAAAAAACACGAAATGGATTTCCGTCGCGACGGCAAAATGTGTTTACAAAAAC
This sequence comes from Scolanthus callimorphus, assembly GCA_033964015.1. NCBI lineage: Eukaryota > Metazoa > Cnidaria > Anthozoa > Actiniaria > Edwardsiidae > Scolanthus > Scolanthus callimorphus. The sequence goes on from CM066921.1 coordinate 27,859,195, forward strand.
GCAATCGTTTTTAGCTGAGGACACATAGTTTTCTTAATTTGAATGCTTAGGTGGGATGGCAAATAAATAATCGAGCAAATTGGATTGATTATGTGCAAACTATCAGGCGAGGTCATTTTCTTTGGTAATCCCCTCGGAAATTCTTGCTCTACCCCCTCGGAAATACCTACGGAAGAGCCTTTTCTCGATTGCAACTCTCGCAAAAACTCACGGAAGAAGCTTTGTTTTATTGCGCCCCCTTGGAAAAACCTACAGAAGAGCCTTTTTTCGGTTTGACCCCCTCGGAAAAGGCCATTTTTTCTATACCCCCTTGAAAAAACTCTTGTGTAGGGGGCTTCAGATAAAAAATGGAATGGCCCTTCGTCGAGCCGTGGTTCGTATTTTGGCGAGGCCGAATCAAACCAAATAAGCCCGATTATATATTCAATTAATGAATTCCGCTGAGTATGATCGAGGGGGTGTTATCATACACCCCGGAGATCTTAATAAGTATATCCATATCATACGAAGCTGAATGCATTAATTGTTTTATTATTCATTCAAACTTTTATTGTTTTCTTATTCATTCAAAACTAATTTCCCCGCTTTTTGAGAGAGCAGGCAATTTTTCAGCCTACCTACGAGCGCGTGACGTCACGCGTGCAATGATTTTCAACTTATCCAATCTTTGACGTCATCGATGGGATGGATAAGTCCCTCGCCTTTTAAAACCTCAGGAATTCGCCGGTGGCACCCAACCAATTAGAAGCGGGAAAATATGTTGAATGAATAATAATGACAATAATTTCATATTTTATCCAACTGATTTGGTGAATACTAAACAACTATTTCCCTCAGGGTCGATGAATAGTGGCAGAATGTACACCGAATTAAAAAAGGTTGTTTTTAGCTTTGGTCGTTGAGGCGCGGAAAACAATGCAATTCTTTGCTTGTGACGATTGACACCAAACAATGGGTTTAATAATAATAATAATAATAATAAGTCTCGGTGCTCTTACATGGGCTATATAAAAATAAAAATGGTGTTATAACAATCGAGTTAATAAGAATTAAAATGAAATACTATAATATATATATATATATAACTTATACAATAGGTTAAAATCTGTAACAAAAAATGTTCTACAGTGTAAGAAAAAGTATGTTTTAAGATAGCGTTTAAAAGAAGAAAAAGACGTAATAGATCGAAGCTGTAAAGGCAAAGAATTCCATCATTTGGGAGCGCAAAGACCAATCCCCAAAGCAACATTAGGCGTATAACCTCGTCGGTATATATCAACCACTATTCACCTCCCGGCCTTCGAGGAATAGTTGTACAATATTTCCTATTTATATATTTTCCTCTTATTTGTTTGTCCCAAATCCTGCTATTTTTGGGGCGCTTTATTTCATAATTATCTTTAACCGCCAATGCTGATGCCCGGATGATATGATAAAGGCTTAAGGTGGCTCCCGAGTATTTATTTCAGAAATAGACCTCAACTTCTAGCGTATGTTTGACCCTGAAAAAATCTTCCGATTTCCATCATTGTTCTCAAAGAGCTTAAGCAACCTCTGCACTACCAAATGGTGTAGGTCATTTGATATATTAAGCTCGTCTGTTTGGGGTATTTTAAATTTTCCAAAGGAGGCGTTTTTAGAATAATTGTTATAACTTGAAAATTCGACCGTGAATGATCTTATTACCAGCTAAAATCGCATCCATAGTAATAAGGGTTTACTCAGACAAATGCCCAAGTCAGCTTTACCATGCGATTTAAGTTGTAAACGATGTAATAATTTTGCCTCTAAAAATGTCTTATTCCGATTCTGTTTAATGTGCCGAGCGCGGATATCAGAAAAGTAGGGGAGCTCTTCAGGATTATATCGGCTAATGTTCACTCTTACTTATATGAAAGAGAAAATAGAATCGAGTATCTACTGAAAGCGATATTTAATAAACAAATGAGAGCAGCTTCTTGTCCAGAATGTGCTGTTGCTATAATATTCAATTCGAGCTCGAAATAACTAAATTGCTGGAATTGTTTCGTAAGTTTCTTTCGTGAGAGGTAGAGTACAACTAACTGAGAAGACTTACCAAGTTTGGGCTCGTCTTTCCAATACTATGTTGAGAAACATTATCCAAAAGGAGTCAGTGTTTCGTTGCTCCAACACAAACGCCAAGAAAACCCATATATTATGAACGCAGTGTTCTCGCCTCAGTGCACTTCGCTAAATTCTTCACGTGCGACGCTTCCTAGTCCCGAATTAAGACAAGTTAAAACCCGGTAGCTTTTCCGATCCCGCGGGTCGAGAAAGCGTCGCACGTGAAGTATTTAGCACCATGTGCACTGAGACGAGAACGCTGAGTTCATAAACATATGGGTTTTCTTGGCGTTGTATTGGAGCGACGAAATACTGAATCCTTTTGGATAATGTTTCTCAACATAGTATTGGAAAGACGAGCCCAAACTTGGTAAGTCTTCTCAGTTGGTTGTATTCTACCTCTCACGAAAGAAACTTGCGAAACAATTCCAGCAATTTAGTTATTTCAAGCTCGAATTGAATGTTATAGCAACAGCACATATGGACAAGACGTTGCTCTCATTCGTTTATTACATATCGCTTTCTGTAGATACTCGATTCTATTTTCTCTTTTATATAAGTAAGAGTGAACATTAGCCGATATAATCCTGAAGAGCTTCCCTACTTTTCTGATATCATATCAAATGAACTACACCATTTGGTAGTGCAGAGGTTGCTTAAGCTCTGTGAGAACAATTATGGAAATCAGAAGATTTTTTCAGGGTCAAACATACGCTAGAAGTTGAGGTCTATTTCTGCAATAAATACTCGGGAGCCACCTTAAGAGGAAATACTTGGCGTAAAGAAATCTTATCATTGTACATGTTTTCGTCTGGGAGAGCCAGTATTTTGACAATTAATGGTCTATCATATTTTTAAACACCCTGTTTTCGATTTTACCTTAATGTTTGCCCTTAATGTTTGCCGTTTGGAACTGCCTTTCTTTGTTTGCTACTGGTCATTCTTCCTGTTCTAAACGATCTAAGAACTCTTTCAGAAATTAAACTCAATCCTTAATGAAATAGTTAAAAATACGTTGCATCTGCTTGCAACGGAAACTATATTGAGCAAAATAACTATATTTCTCACAACCAAAACCTTAACGCTTACAAGAAATGAATACTAACTTCATTCGAAAATCGCTATATTTTTAAAATAAGTTCTGAATATTTTTTTCCTGCTTTTCCGATAGCTTCTTCATCTTCATTTTGAGCAATTAAGCTCCTTACAAGATAAAAAGAATGAATACTAACTTCATTCGAAAATCGCTATATCTTTAAAATAAATTCTGATTATATTTTTTTCTGCTTTTCCGATAGGTTCTTCATCTTCATTTGAGCAATTAAGCTCAAGGCTCTCCTAGCCTTTCCTGTCTTCAAAAGAGCATTCAGCGCCCTCGAGTTGAGTGGGAATAAACAAAGGGAACAGCGAGAACCCCAAAACACATGATTAAAACATGCTATTGTATTGGCCGTTTTCACACTAGAGAATCGTCTGGACGGACAAATCGTCTGTAGACGAACAAATCGTCTGATGTGAAAACGGGACGAACAAATTTTCAGACGAACAAATCGTCTGAATTTGTTCGTCTGTTTGGCCGTCTAGGAAGACGATTTTTCATAGACAACTTGTTCGTATAGACGAACAAATCGACTAAAGTCACACTAGACGTAGAAAGACGAACAAATCGTCAGACGATTTGTCCGTCTTGTTCGTCTTCTAGTGTGAAAACGGCCATTCTGATTATTTCGGAAGAATAATAATTAACAAGCAAAACGAACAACGTGGAATTTTTGCATTGTGAATATTTGAAGACGGTGGTGTCTTTTAATTCGGTTGTGTTTTCCTTTCATTTAAATTCATTCATTTAAAACGCCGACGCTCGAAATTCTGAATATAATATAGTTATCACTCTTTCTCGAGTTCGCGCAGTTTAAAAAAGCATATTCGGAAACGTTTTATAGAGGACATTAAAGAGAAATCATAAACACGAAAACATGTAAGCGTTATATGAAGGAACTGCTGTAGAACAGATGGCTGCTCCAGGAAAATAAGGAGCGAAATCATTTGAATATTGTAATAAAAACAACCAGAGATATCAACCAGAAGCCTCGGGTATTTGGTTTGCAATAGTCATTAAGACACAAACAAGAAGAAAAAATATATTATCCTTTGCAGAGTTTAAGAATTTGGGGTTTAGAGTTTAAGAATTACGGGTTTCTTTTCGAATGCAGGAATTGTGCTCGTGTTCTTGTAAACTGAGGCCAAATTAGATGTTATACAAGCTTAGCTACACCAATTACTCTGCGAATAATGCGATTCCATGGTGTTTTTATCTAATAATGACCCATGTTTGGTTGGAAACGAAAGACAAGAATAGCTCCACAGAATAAATAAAAAAGAATAATAAAAGAATAAACTTAAAGCAAAAATATAAAAATAAATATTGCCTACTTGAAAGCCTCGCGGAGGTTTGCTTCAAAATCCTGGCCGTTGCAGTCTTCGATGTATTTCATCATATCCACGAACTCATCAAAGTTGATCTCGCTGTCTGGTGTCTTGTCGAATTTGCTGAAGATCTTTTCGATATTCTCCGTGGACGCATCGTATCCGGCTTCTTTTACGGCAGTCGAGAACTGCTCACAGGGGATCTTACCGCTCGACTCGCTGTCGGCGCGCTTGAAAGCTCTTCGCATAGTCTCGGCAGAGCTTTCGCCTTGCTCGCGTATGCTTGGGAACTTCTCTGACGTAGCCATGAAGTGGACTTGTTCAAAAGTCTGCAAATGTGTGTCGGCCGTACGACCTAGTGAACTGACCGGCTCCTTGGTCTATAATAGTTATATAGCTAACAGCTAGGCGCGTATAATAACAATAGATGAGATAACTTGGGGGAGCAGTGTTAGCGATGTGCGATTGGAGGAAACGAGAATAACAGAGCCTTGGTTCCGCTGTATTTTGCTACCCTCCTCTCGCAGCTCATTGCTTCAGGTGCGAGGTTAATCTTATAAAAGCTTCCTGTTCGCGACGAGAAAACTCTGCAAGCTGTTCTACCTACTGAATAATTCTCCACTATGCTATTAATAGGATTTTCGTAATTCTGCGAACTCAACTTTTAATTCAATTGGCGAACGCGTTCTGGCGTCCGTCGATCAAATATTTTTTTTAAGTCTAGTCAAATTTGAAATATTCAATTATATTTAAAAACATTAAACTAGCACTTAGCAACCAAAAACATCTTGCAGAGTTAGTGGCACGAACGTCAGCCGACCTCGCTTCCAATTGACAGCTACTCGCAGAGAGGGTTGGTAAATTATCGGGGCTGTAATTATGCATTTGACACCGGAGTGCAACTTCAGTTAGTGGCGTTTAGTGAGAGTGGTTCGTACAATCATGAAAACAGCAGTAAAACAAACATTGCAAACTTTGAAAGCAATTCATAGCTGGTTTGTTTGTGGGACATAACAACAGTAACTATGGCTTTGAATGACAGGTCGGAACTATGAATAACACAGACTGACTGACTCTTTAACAAGGGAACTATAAATAGCCATTTTCATAGTTCTCACTCTATTAATATTGAAATATTAAAGTTCTAGTCTGAATTGAGTCTGCCGTTTGACTAATTTATTCTTCCCTTTCTGCGGTTATGATGCCGTTTTGAACAGGTGACATTTTTGAAGGACAATATAGCTCTAACAAGTGTCCGCTTGAATTCCGAACGGTTCTTTTTACATTTAAAGTGGAGTTCGTCGAGGGTGGTAGACTTGATTCAATTTGAATTACAAAAGAGCGAAAAAAGTATCTGATAGACTCTTTTTTAAGATCTATACCGACCTAGATTCTGTAGAAAAATCTAAGAGAAATCTAGGTTTTCAAAAGAAATAGCAATGAAAACACTGGTAAACAGCAACACAACGCAACAACAAACACGCCAACACAAACTGCTTAGTACCGCTTGGATAAAAAATAATTTGGACGTGAGCGTTTTCAAGCAGCTGATAAGCGCCAACTGTTTTACTCATACACAGGGGAGCTCGTTACCTAGGACCATCCATCTCCCATGTTTTCACAGTGGAACATCGTATTGGAAAATGGATCCTGTATGAAGTTACTTTTAGTTTCAAATTTTCACGCAAAGCCTATATCACACATTTGCTCAGCCAATTAGAATGCAGGTAGCGTATGCTTTGTTTAGAGAAGTTTTTTCAAGCGACAAATCTATTGTTCTAAAAATAACTTCAGAGCTGCTTCATTTTCCAATTCGCTGTTACACCTTCCTACCCCTTGATGGATACTCCTAGGTAATGGGCTACTGTAGCAGATTAGTGTTGCTCTCCGCTCACTACGAGCAATAACTTCAGACCTGCTTCATTTTCCAATTCGCTGTTACACATCCATAGCTGCCTTATCAGATGGATTGCAGCGTTTTTGATGGAAGAACCCAGCGGGTGAGGATCTCGTCTAATGCCTCGCAGTTTATGCCACTCAACGGAGGAATCCCTCAGGAACACGCCTAGGCCCCTTGTTGTTCGCCGTAATGGTGAACGACCTCGTCAAGGACTGGGGTCCAAGAGCCAAGTACGTGGACGATCTTACAGTACTTGAGGTCATCCCTAGGAACTCGCCGTCATACCTTAGTAACATCGTTGATGATATCCACTTTTTTGCTCAATAAAATAATATGCGCTTGAATCCCCAAAAATGTAAATGTATGAAAATTGATTTCCTGCATTACAACTCCTATAGTTGCCCTGCCTTGTTTCTTGATGGCACAATTGTTGAGCGTGTAACCTCATTCAAATTTCTCGGTATAAACGTGTCTGAAGATCTGTCCTGGGTTACTCATGTTGATACCATATCATAAAGAAAGCAAACCGTCGGCTCTATGCCATCAGAATCCTAAAACGGTGTAAAGCGTCTGCGCATAAGGGTTTATTGCTCGCTTCTCCGTCCACTCTTGGAGTACGCGTCGGTGGTTTTTGCAAACTTGCCACAATACCTATCTCTCGTTATAGAGAAGGTCCAAAAACGCGCTCTCGCAATCGTGTTCCCTGGTACTTCATACGCAGACGCGCTGTTGTTGCGCACCTTGATCCACTTAGTGACAAACGCAAGGCGGCATGCGAGAAATTTATTAGTACAATCTCTAATGAGAACCCACTTTATAATATCGTTAAGGGTAGGCTTGCCTATTCCGGTTGTCAATACAACTTGAGAAACACTGTTAACCCTATCCAGACTGGGCTTTTTTTGACCATCTGTGACTGGGGGGGGGGGGGGGGGGGGGGGGGGGGGGGGTAATTCGGCCCCCTCTATATCTCTGGAACCACTGGGGCTATGATCATCAAACTTTCACACAATGACCATGAGCCTTAGACAAATCACCACACCTATTTTTGTCACGTGGGAGCAAAATGTGACGTCACAATGACGTCATTCTCAATGTTTTATCAATTTTTAAGTAATTTTAATTAACTTCCAAAAACTTAGTAGATAATACTCTAAAAGCCAATAATTAACATCAAGATAATGTAAATGTAATAATTTGTGACATTAACACATAATTTTATTAAACTTGTGTCATAATGACGACTTTTGAAAATATTGTCCGCCATCTTGGATCCGCCATCTTGGATCCGCCATCTTGGATTTCATTTAATTTCCATTTGACTCTTCAGATAAATACTCAATGAGAAAAAAATGGTCAAAATGTACAAAATACTCATCAAAGAAGTGTTTGACATTCAAAAGTTGAATTAAAAGGAAACTTGTGAATCCCAGAGCTAGTTAGACCATATGTTAAAATGAACAAAATCCCCCTACCCCTCCCCCCCAAAGATTTTGTGTCAAAAATTAATTAGCCTGTACATAAATTACTAAGGAGTACAAGCTCCGATAGTCATAAATTGGGCAATCTGTCCAACATTAAGCTTGAAATATGAAAAATTCACGTTTTTTCGAGTTTTGCAAAACATGCATGTCAAAAAGTGGTTGCCATGGAAACTGGGTCGTTGACACTGACATGTCATTGACACCAAAATGTCCCCAGATAAATTTTAGGAAAAGTCACGAAGTTTCACCATCATAGCTGAAGTGGTTTTAGAGTAATCAGGATTTTACTGGAGGGGGGGCTCGAAAAGCCCCCCCCCCCCCTAGTCTGGATAGGGTTAAGCACCTAAAGATATGTAATACAAACCGCTTAAGGGACTTTGTCACGCACAAATATGCTAGGGTCATGGACATTTAGTGTGAACTTTATTATTTCGTATTTATTCGTGCTTTATTATCAATGTATACTATTGTTTTTGCAGACCACCGCCTGCAATTCACTGCTTGCATTGCAAGAGGCGTAAATAAACTTAATCTAATCTTCCTTCCCCTAGATGGACGCTCCTAGGTACAGTGCTCCTGTGTCAATGTGCCGATATATGACCGAGGTTTTCCTCTACTACGTTTTTAGTACCGTAGTGGCCATGGTGGCATATCTTACATACATATAATATATACTATGGTATCCTCCAGACTTACCATATTTTTTGGGGGGAGGGTCATTTCTACCCAATAAAAACTCTCGAAAAAAAAACTGTAACTGCAACTTAAAGACAAAATCCATCTTGTATGTTTGTTCTTGTTAAGATGGCTTGCTGTAATTATTCGAGAATATCATTCATTTTTGATATCCGCGCTGTCATGCTTGTCTTGTCAAAAACAAAAATATCTAACCTAATAAACCTTTCGAATCTATCATCACTTCTTTTATAGCTCTATTCAGACTAGAGACGGAAAACTCGTATGAGACGGGTTTCTCCTCAGAAAAAGTTCCTGCTTTACGTCAATTCTGCTCAGAAACACTTGCATGTTATCTGTGTAAACTTTCTCCTTGAAAAAATTTGTTTTCACTTTCGCTTGTAATTGAGAAGCAACTTTAAGGATTAAAACAGTGTGTTACTTGGGAATCAAGATCCAGCAGTTCGACAGCGTTAGCTCGTGAAAATGGCACAAACAAAATATTTAATCAGTCCTTAAAAATATATATTTAAGCAATAGAGAACTTTTTCCGTGTCTACATACTCTGATGCAAACACGAGGGAGGTTGGGAGAATTCGAGACAGTTATGCAGCCACGAGACCGAAGGTCGAGTGGCTGCATAACTAGTCGAGAATTCTCCCAACCTACCCGAGTGTTTGCATCAAGAGTATGTAGATACTGGGAAAAAGTTCCCAGAAGTCAAAGAAATCGTTTCATAAAGGGAGGGAAGAGGATGTCGGAGGACAAAAATATCATGTATAAATATAATCGTACGAAAATGTTGACAATCCTGAAAATTTACACGCGTTTGACTAAAAAAGTCGAAGACAAGCCAATTCTTTGAACTTGTGGTTTAAGGATGGGACGACAAATGATAGCAATTTCATTGCTTCAAGTGTTTGGATACATTTTTGCCAAAATGTATAAAGAATGAAAAAAGAAGACTAAAATATGAAAATCCGCGAACGAGGTATTTTGCCAAGCTGGATCCTGATAAACGGACCTGTCAACCAGTTGAACTGAGAAAAATATATATAATGAAAGGTCGACGAACAGCTTAAACGATGATTATTTAATACAAAAAAGAAGACAGCGCAAACATCGTCCCGGGCGTGACGTCACAACCGTGTTTATATACTCTCATATAAACACACCTGTCGACCAATAAGAGCGCGCGTACTATCTTATTATTTTATAAATTGATATTTAAACTAATCAGTTACTTCTTTTTTGCCATAACCTACTAGTCCATTTAGGCTTTCCAACGATATACAGTTTGACATGTTTTGGTTAAACAAAGAACATGTATGGCCATTTTTCCGAGGACGTGCCGCCAAGGTTCTCAGTAACTTAAGCCTTATCTTGCTGCCTCGGAAAATCTCGCTACCATATTTTTTTGGGGGAGGGGTCATTTCTACCCAATAAAAACTCTCGAAAAAAACTAAAGACTTCCTGAAAAATCCTGGATTTTTGTCAATCAGAAAGCACCCGAACCCCCTGATTGACTGAAGGAAGAGTTTCACGGAGCAATATTTTCTGCAACTTAACTCGCAATCCATTGCGAGACAAGTTGCAAGAGCCATTGCAGCTGATATTAGCTCGCAATGATCACTCGCTACGTGTCGAACTTTTTACTATTGTCCGCCATTTTGATTCAGGACTCACATGCGCAAAAAAGCCCGAGAGGGCTTCTGGGAACAAAATTGCGAGACAAGTTGCAAGATTCGCTGTTACACTCTGCAATGCGAGACAAATTACTGCAATCCGTTGCGAGAAGTAGAATCGTATCCTACTTGCTGCAAACAGTTGCAGCAGCCTATCTCGCAGCGTTGCAGAGGGTGTTACACGCTGCAATGGCTCGTGCAACTTGTCTCGCAATTGCGATGCGAGAAAAACTGCAGAAACATTGCACCGTGTAACGGCGGCTTTAGCTCGGCAGACGTCGAACTTCAGCCGCTCTTCTTCTGTCGAACCTTTCCTTTTTCAAAGGATGCTGCTTCATTAGACTTATAATCAGAACTTTCTATTGCTTTGGATTGGAGCGGCGCGACTCTGGCACGACGTTTGTCGTCTGCCCGGCATGTGGCAGGCATATAGCCCCTCGCGCTTGAGGGACATATTTATAGGGGAAAGAGACGAACACACTCACTCCATCACAGCAAAAGGTAAGACTCTGTAAAGTTTGAAATGCGAGGGTATTTGCAATTAGGCCTGTTGTTGAACCAAATGTTGCATATTCTCTCGCATAGGAAATACAAGAAAGGGCAAGACTAGAATACAATGGAAAATCGTGATAAACTGGATGGGAAGAGGTGGGAGAGACGGGGAAAGAGGACGCAATTAGACATAAACGTTGTGTTCGAGGTAAGCGGGATGAGGCGATGACGGGAAAGAATAGGCGAGTTTTGGTCCATTAACAAATTACAATTTAAATTATAGCGGAACTCCCCGTGCCGAACGCACGGAGTGGAGCCCCATACGTATCATTCAACGTCACATGAGAAAGCAACCCATCCAAGCCAAAACGATACGTTCAGCGGCTTACGAAAACATCGCGGGCTCTTATTTACGCATGCGCACTTGCGTTAGTGGCGACCCGTGTACACTGCCAATCACAAGAGGAGGTCTGTCAGTCTTCCCATAATGCATCGCTTTTGAGCCATATTATAAATGGCCGGATGACGCGCGCGCGATTCGGCAGTTGAACAAGGAGGATTTTGTGAAGCTCACAAATTTAAGCGCTCCGGCCTTTCTCACACAAAAAAACGATTGCACCTCTGCTCCGATGAGGCAAACGGAAGTATAAACTTCAGGTTGACAAGTTTCACGTGTCTGCATGTTAGCACCGTCTTGGGACATTTTGTTTTCCCGTCGTCGCTTGAAGAAATCAGATTTTGTTCGTTTACAAGCAGTGCAAAAAAAAAATAGCTTGCAGGATTATCTTCGCCAGCAATTCTGAAATATTTTCTTCCAACGTCGTCAATATTTTGTGGAATTGTCGTATCAAAATCGTAACAACTCGTTTGTATTGCGATTCTTGATGACTTTCTGGAGGAATCGCAAGAAATAAAGCTTATTTTCGTCGATGAAATCTCAATTCTCCTTAGATTAGCGCGCGCTCTCGCGCAATCACAACGGCTTTTTCGCACGAGCTCTAGCACTTTTCTGTTCACATTTTCCCATATTTTTCGGCGAATAAATATCTTTCTGACATTAGATATTGCTTAAAATATAGCTAGGAAACCATTCCGGACTTTGTATTGCAGAAATGTATCGCGTTTGAATCAATTTTTAGATATTAAGTTCAGGATCGACCCCGTTCGCGAGTGGTGACGGCGAGCGAGACTTTTTCAACGTGTTTTGCAGTGCTCACGAAGGCCGACCGTTGTTTCGGTTGTCTACTTTCCAGTCCCAAATTCAACAAGAAATCGAGAGGGCAATTCTGATAATGAAATAGATTTAAAATCAAAGAGATTTGCTTAAGTATAATACTCAATAAAATCAGAGGGCAATTGGTTAGAAATAGTAGATTTTTGGTTAATGAAAAATGTAAACAAAGCCATCGCCTGGACAAAATGTCCGTGCAGAGATTTGACGGCAAAGTCGCGCCCTTGTTATTTTCCGCCTGCTTGACATTATGAAGTGAGAATTTAGCTAAACCACGAGTTCATTTCATAAACGTTTATGTCTATTTATCAGGTTGCATATAATGGTGCTCTTAAGAGATTTTTATTGAGGGATTTCACATCTGTTTTCTCGCTTTTTTTCCCGGGAACATTGTCCGTTTTGGCGGGTAGTTTCAAAATCTCGCGCAGGTGCTCATGGGAAGACTGACAGACCTCCTCTTGCCAATCACAGTCCGTCTTGGAACACTGAGCACGCGCGTCATGTTGTCCTCCAGCACAGCGCCCCGGTGCTTTGACGCGGTGCTTGGCAGAGGACACGGACCGGAAGTCGCTCCTCATTTTCCCGCCGAAAAAACTCACAAAACACGCGCCCGCGTCGGCTCACTCGAGTTCATTCAGACGAAATTTTTGTTGATGAGTCAAACTGAGACAAACTCGTGGGTGCGAACCACGCAAATTTGCTCAAAGGAATTCTCGAATACTTCGGATTCGATTCCTTCGCCGATATTTCATAATGTTGTTTAGTCATTTTGGAGAAACTATGAGGAAGTTGCAAAACATTCAAAGGCTAGATTGCAGAATACCCGGCCCACGGCGAAGCAAGACTTCGGCGTTCTTCTAAAGAAAAACAACAGTTTCTTTCGTAAAAGCTGCAAACGACGTGTTTTTCGAATACTCATATGAGATCTACGAACAGGGAGCCAGAACTGGATTGAACAGGATTGACAATAACAGAAAATTGCAATGGTTTTTTAGCCGAATAATATATTTAGAGCTTGCCAAGTAAGAATGAATTCAACTCAACACGACGGAGACTTTCGGAGGAAAGAAACGACTTCACTTCAGTTATCGGTAAGCACAAAGCTTGAAATTGCTTCTTTTGCTATTTATATTTTTAGCTTCCAAGTTTATTGCATTCCTGATGAGAAAACTCTGACTTTACATGTAACTTTTACGTTTTGCTGCTTTAGTTGGCTCCTCGAGGTTTCTTTTTCTCCGGCTAAACTCGAATTATAGTTTTGAGTAAGCTTGACTTTTTGGCCCTGCTTTGCCTTATGTAAAACAGGTCATTTCTGATATTCTAGCCTTGATTTTCCTTTGTCACATGTTAGATTTAGTTAGTACAATGAGACAAATACTATGTCAAGTATTCTTTGTTGTGGATTTCGCTGAAAATCTTATTTTTCATTTTTATTTCACGAGATTATCGTTTGTCGGTCGTGAACTGCGACTTGTTAGCATATCAGAACGCGCTAATACTATCATTGCCATATGGTAACATGAATTTTCTTGATTTAAACTGTGTGTACTACCTGCGGGTCGTCCGTTTATTTATTTTAGACTTAAAAATATCTCAATAAAAATGAAATGAAATGAAATGAAATGTAAAGGTGAGCTCCCTGTGAGTAAGACGTGGGGTATGTATGATTGGAGTTCCGCTTTTAGGCATTGCCTAAATCTATATATTATAATAACCAATATAGCAAAACGGGAGGGAACGGGAGCCGTTTTGAATCGCACATTTATACACTTTCGGGGAGAGGAATTAGGGAGGAGATTTAGATTCAAATCCATTTCCAGAGTCCTCCCGCCACCCAGCGAAGTAGACATGTCTGTCTGCCAGCTATCAACGTGAGGCGAAAAAACCTGTTACCCCCCCCCCCCCCCCCCCCCCCCCCACCCCCCCCCCCCCCCCCCCCCCTTCCCTCCGGCCAAAACATAGGATGACCAAGGCCTGAGTTTTTTATGTAGATATTTTTACAAATTTATTGAAACCACATTTTAGCCTCTTTAACGAGGCGGGATGGTTCGAGCTTCAAATTTGTTGCTCGGACATTTTGAATTCCATAGCAAAAAGACTGCCCATAAATCATGTGAAAACGATCTATCTATTGATGGGTGGGTGCCTATAACCAATATGCATGTGCTTTAAAGACTGCAGTATTGGCTGCTTCAAAGTGTGAACAATAATTAAATCCATCGAAGCGTTTTTAAGGTGTTTTTCTAGCCATTTATTGACCGCTTACGGCTCTCAGTGAGACGGCACAATGAAGATTCTGGTAGCTATTATTGTCGGCTCTCTGCTCGTTTGTGGCTTGGAAGCAAAACCCAAAAGATTTCCACCAAGACAAAGTAAGACATTTTTGCCTCTAGCTTGTAATAGTGAAACACAGGGGACCCAACGAGAAGTTACTGAATGGAGTGCATCGCATCTGTTGAGCTCAAGAACTTTTATAATTTAAATATCTTTCTTACACCAATTTTCATAATTCTGCGAACTCTACGCCGTATAACAAACCGCGGTTTGGCTTCCTTTAATCAAACGAGTGAACAGCTCTGGGTGTTTCACACAGGCTTTGAGAGGTTTTTTGAACTTAAATGACTAGTTAGGCTTCGAAATCCAATTTTCCACCATAAAATGCAAACGAAACTTAGAACAAGATACATGCGCCTGTCTTAAAATGTTGATGGACGACCCGGCCAAAACGCAGTTTGGCGTTCGGATTAATTGTAAGGTGCATTGGTTCGCAGTAGGTGAGGTATAAATTATTTTACCCTATATTTCTACCTGCTTGGATATGTGCTCAAAGTGGTATACAGTGAAAACCCACATAAGAACCTGGATTTTAAGAATCTGTTAGGCTAGTGAATTATCCACGTGAACCCATGTTTCCTTGTATTTTCAAATCGAACAAGAACCAGTTTTACACTTAAATTCTAGGTTCTTATACGCGGGATTTTACTGTATAAAACGAGAACTAGGCCTCGGACTAGGCCTCCTTAATTGTGAGTGAAAACATATTTTGCCTATGGTTCTAGGCGACCTTTTTGGCAGCGAAAAAATAGCCACAAATTTAAGCTCATGTAATTCAAGCCTCTATATGCAAGAGCACCCAAGTAGAAAAATAGCTTTAAAACGAAAATGTATTTTTTTATCCGAACACTGAATATTTTGTCGAAACTGACTGCACAGCGGCACATTCTACATTTTGAAACAAAGAAATGAATTGAATGTTTTAGATAGTTACATGCAGCATTCCTTCGTGATTTGTTGTCATTTGCACTACTTTTTTGTAAATATGTGAGCTTTCAGTGTCGAACTTTCTTGCGTTTTGCTATTGGTCCATCATTCGGGCAACACCGACTTAGAGTTGCATTAACTACAAAATTGAAAGGTGAGCGGTTTATTGTTAGTTTTATTGATGCTGTTTAAATTGTTTAGTTAATATTTTGTAACACCGACAAGAAACCAATATCGAAAAAACCAGACACCCGAGAAAAAAGTAATATTCTTCATCTTAAACTGCAGTTTTCCTTTTCTGCTCTATTACAGAAGCATTTTTAAATCATTTTAACAGAGGCTAACTTTCGTAGAAACTATGACAGGATTTGGGGTATGTGATCCTGCCAAAAAAATATATTGGAATAAACCAAGAAAAGCCAAAAGTAGAGAAACATTGCGACATTGACCGTACCCCGGCCAATATTCTGGACAATGGACAGCACGAATGCTAACAGCATTCGTGCTGTTTCTTGGGAGTCAAGATCCAGCAGTTCGACAGCGTTAGCTCGTTAATTAAAATGGCACACCAACTAGTATTTAATCAATCCTTAAACATATGTGTATTGATATTTAAACTAATCGACAGTTATTTCTTTTTAGTTATAGCCTATTTAGTCCATTTTTAGGGTTTCCAACGATATACAGGTTGACATGTTTTGGTTAAACTAAGGACGTGTTATATGGCCATTTTTCCGAAGACGTGCCGCCAAGGTTCTTAGTAACCTTAAGCCTTATCTTGCTGCTGCCTCGGAAAATCTCGCTACCATTCGCCACCCGTGGAGTGACTAGTATCCACAAGTTGACCTTAATCTCCTTTTATTAGATTGCGGGAAGCGTTTTCTGGGGGATCACCGCTCGGCTCGTTCCTCCAGCTTTGATGATTTCACCAAACGGATCGTCGGTGGCCAGGAATCGAAACAGGGCGCATGGCCATGGCAGGCTGCTCTGTTTTTTAAGGGAGTGCAATACTGTGCAGCAATCGTCCTGGACGAAAGATGGGTTATCTCATCGCGACACTGCTTCTACGGTAATCTCCTTAGATCTCAGACAAATCCCAGCCATTCTCGTACCCAGAGCTCCCCGGCTCGTCTCCACAGAGGGGAGGCTCTTGGGACCTTTGACCTTTGCTGATTGGCTGGTTTTGAACATTGGCGCATGCGCAGAACGATCTTTCTCTCAGCGGCTCTGTATCAAATCTCGCGCATGCGTCAGTGGCTGTCACCAGAGCCTCCCCGCGAGAAGACGAGCCGGGGATCTCTGGGTAAGAGAATGGATCCCAGCAACGTTGGTAGCCTGCCCGCAGGCTCTCTTTGTTTTCGTTTTTTAAATACTTCCTTTAATAAGGCGCGCGAGGGCGGACAAGCGTCCTCTACACACGCGGCGGGCTTCCTGTGGCAAGAGCGCGCACGTTGTTTTGACAGGGACGGCGGAGGTTGGGGGAGGGGGGGGGGGGGAGGGGGGGGGGTTAGCAAGTTTTCGCAAAGTTTTCATGCATTCTCACTAAACTCAGCTCCCCCACGTTGCCATACAGTCTTACTAATGAACCCCCCACTTTCAAAACTGTTCCCGCCGTCCCTGTTTGAGGCTACCAAAGGTAGGACGTTTCTCGAGTTATCTGCAAGTTTTGGTGATTTTGTTCTGCAGTAAACTATAAAACAAATGATAAGAATAGCGCCCAACGTTCCGGTGCATCAAGCACCATTGTCAAGGGAAATGACAGTGAAAGATGCAGACCGATAGCATTCGTGCCAAGGTCTTTGTTTAATCTTTCTCTATTGTTTTTTCTGCGTTAGTATAAAATTATATTGACCTTTCTCTGTCATTTCCCTTGACAATGGTGCTTGATGCACCGGAGACGTTGTGCGCTATTTTTTATTATTTGCAGTATTAAAAAAATCATTACTTATCAAAACTATAAAACAAATGTAAACGCCAGTACTAATAATTTCCGGCGCTCATCTGAATTTAAAATGCGTCAATATGTCATTCATCATGTTGGAATACTGACTGTTTAGTCGCGTCCGTAGTCATGACGTTAGGACGGAATATAAGATGAGTGTTGAAAACTAAACGCAAATACAAAATCACTAGCCAATCAGGGGTGGAAGCCATTCAACAACAAACCAATCAGAAGGTGAAGTAAGTCAGACTTGCGTCATGACGTGAGTAATGGTGTGTTTTGTTTTAGTTCGCAATTTGATTGGCGGAAAGACAAAATACTTTGCTCTCGACCAATAAAATGCCGACGGTCATCTGAAATCAGTTCTTATGAAATTTGTTTGTTATCTGATCATTATGGCCTTAAAAGGAGTAATTTTAATATATGAAGTATTGAGATCTTTTCTACAGATCTTTGGACATCAGAAAACCCGGCGGACTGGATAGTGAGCCTTGGGGAACACCACTTGAAAGACAAAGAGGGATTTGAACAGTTTATTGGCGTCAAGAGGATAATACTTCACCCTAAGAATAACCTTGAATACCTGATAACATCGCAGAAGGATTTGCCTCCAGATTATGATTTAGGTTAGTACTAGTCACACTCATTCAATAAGAGATTTATGTTCAGCCAAGCAACATACACTAGAACCCCGATTTTACGATATGCTGCGGGGCCGCAAACATATTGTAACGAACTTGTTCTTGGTGTACAGTCTTTATTATAGGTCTTTAAGCTTTCCGGCGGAGCTACTGACGAACAAGGAGATGGTGTCCTTTTCATAAGGCTCAGCTCAGGGTGGTTCTCAAGATGGCCTAAGGCTTTAATACGTTCCATTGCTGATCGCATTATTTTTCCAAACCCGGGGGTCGGGTTCGGGGTCCAGAGGTCTTCGACACCCCCTTCCCCTGGAATTTCCAAGGGGCCTGAACACCCCCTCCCTGGAATTTGAACACCACCTCCCTTGGAATTTCTAGGTTGCCTAAACACGCCCTTTTCCACAGCTTAAAAAGTCCCCTCCCCCCGGAATTTCCAGATTTCCAGGGGTCCTTGACCCTCCCCCTAGGAATTTCCAGGGTCTTGATAGGCCCCCTCCCCTTGGAATTTCCAGGGCTAAGATAGACCCCCCTCCCCCCCTGGTCCCATATCAAGATAGCAGTGTCGCCTTTCTAGAGATTTACCGGGCTTCCTGTGGTATCTTGTCTACCTTGTTGCCAGGCTCTGACCGTGAACAATACAGTGGAAAATACACATAGCATCTTTCCTCGAGTACATTTGGGTTTGGTTGAGTTTTAAGCTTTCTAAGCCAATAGAAATAGTGAAAAACTTACTGGGATTCCAAATATGGTATGCAGATATTTCCTTATAAGGAAGTTGGAGAATGTCGACACTTTTTCAAGGGAACTATCTTGATATGTCGACCCCGTCGGTGCGGAAAGAAAATGCAATCAGCCATTGTTGGAGAGGTCTGCGCGTCAATATGGCCTTCAAAGGCATATTCCCCGGGGGGACTCCCATATTTTTTGGTCGGGGATATCGTCGTATCTTTTAGGGGTTAAAATCACGGTGGTTGGTCTCTTTTAGGGGTGATCTTGATCTTCAATAAATTTTAGTGAGATTGGTATCATTAAGGGCCGAAACTGTGTCCAAATTGTTTTTTCTCATGATGGTGCTTCTAAAAACCGTGTAAGAATGAGAGATTATTCGATGAGAAGACGATAAATTAGAAACAAACACGGAAATTTCTTGATGGGTATCTTTCGCCTGTTACCTGTGTCCTTCGCGCCTACTTGGCACATAAGGCCTCATGGCCCGCCATGTTTGGTATCTTTTAGGGGTGAAACTGAAAATTTCCGACGATCATCCCCGAACAAAAAATATGGGAGTCCCCCCCCCCCCCCCCGGGGGGGGCATATTCAACAATTTTCAACTATTCTATCTGATCTGCGCATGTGTAGATGTCATGGGAAAACTATTGTTTACAACTCTAGATCTAAGGGAAAGATCCTATCAAAAGCAATCACTTTGAGCGACGTGAGAACTCCCTCTTAGCTGAGTCTTTTACAAACATTATAGTCTACAAAACTATGATAAGAAATGCTTATCATTTCTAAGAATAAGAATCATCGGGTGACTTGAAGGGGAATTCCCATAAATGCTTTCTGAGGAGACTTCAATATTAAAGAGCCTCTTGTCAGCCTCCATTTTGTCGGCCTAGCAACATACCGAGACAGAGAGGCATCCATTTCCATCGGCTGATTTAGGAAATGTAGTGCAATTGCGTTTGAATTCGATAAATGAATAATAAAACGTTGTTTTTAGAAGACTATTTCATGATTTCTATACGTAATTCGTTGTCTCATATCGACTGAAAATAATAACAAAGGAGTGGCTGACACAGGCTCTTTAATTTCTTAAAACTACATAGCTTCGTAAACACCATATCGTAAGATCGGGTTATCGTTGTAAACGTACTGACTCCCGATTTAACGACATCACCTTATCGCTACAACAGCCAGTTGTGACGGTGCAACCTTTTCTCGGAATAATCCTCGACAATTAGCCCGGTGCAAAACAATACTTCTCATACAACAGTCCGGTTCATTACCAGTTTTGGTAATATGTTGTAAACAAACCGCTCGGCCAATCAGATCACAGAACTCTCCCCCTCCCCCCACTGTAGTTCCATGTACTTTCAAAACAAAACTGGCAGCGCTTAATTAAACGACGGCTATAAAATCGAACAGGACTCACGGAAAATCATCCTCGTTACCCGGCCTTAGTATTTTGACAGAGAAGTAATGTATTTTAGTTTGTAAGGCAAGAACAGACCCTTGAAACCAATTAAACGGTCTCGGCTGTTATCATTCGAGCGGGTTTTTGGCATCGCCCCGGGGTTGCTTTCACTTCGCCCTTCACGGCTTTATGTGTCGTCCTATCGAGGAAGTTAGCCTCATCTGCAATGGAAAACAGAAGACTAGGTGAACAGAAAACTCCTGGCTATTCAGTATCCGTTGTTTCAAGGCTTGGCCGTTGGTCACTGCATGGCGCAGTCGAATATCCCTGCCAAACTGGAGTGCCCGGACGGTTATATGGCTTTAGGCTTTGTTTGTGTACCAGTTGATTTTGTTTAACGATGCTGAAACCGCGGACTTTCGCTTCGAGTTTAGTTGGTCAGTGCCTTATAACTTTAAAAGGGTAGCCATATTTGTATGGGGTTTGTATTTACCCTGTTATAATTTGGGTCATTTGTCGGCTGGTGATAATTAAGCTTATACACGCTAATGCGAGCTCTCGGGTCCATATCAAAACCAAAGACGATGGAACTGAACGCAGAAACTCGTTTCCTTGCTGATCTTTGATGAGCTCTTCCCCTTGCCTTTTTCCTCTGGTAGTTATTATCGACTTCACGAGACCAGCACATATAAACGGCTCGACTTCTGACGTGGCGTTGCTACTCGCTTCGAGTACATCTACCGATGGCGAAGAGATTTTGACTTCACATCGCGAGTACCCCACGAAATCGCCGGGTACCCAAGTAATTCTTGTATATATAGGAAGCAAAACTACTATATTTTCACGCCTATGGGTGCATTTTTTGTAAATATGGGTGGAACCTACTTCAATTCGGCCTTTTCCCTATACGATCAGGCAAAAATTAGTGTAAAAACTTGATAGAGGCAGCAGTAAATCTTCAAATATTTTCGTACTTCGCTCCGATTTCGTTAGTTTCGCAAGCAATATGGAGTTCCTGTTGCCCTTGTCATGTCTTTCAGGCAAAGGTTCATGGGTAGGGACGTTCTAGAGGAAGAAAAGGTACATTTTATGAAGGGTACGCTAATATCAGCTACAGCCGCCATTTTGTCCTATTATGCATGCGTAATGAGCAAAATTGATATTACCAAAACTGGTAATGAACCGGACTGTACAACTGGTCTCTAGGTCTGTTCTACTGGATCCGAATTTATCAATTACTTGTAAGCGGTTATGGTGGGATATTGCATCAGAGTGCATTGGCTCATTGGCTGCGCTAGCTGCAAGGCTCCTAAAGCCTTGTAGTCCGTCCGTCATTCAAATTCACCCCTGGCAGGGCGCCAAGGGTCATCTCACGTGGATCATATGACAGGGTACTCCCTAGATTAAATTAATTCCATTCGTCTCGCTCGTCCTGTATTCGTCGTACACTGATTGGCAAGAAAAGCTCGCCATTAAAATCTTCTCATCATGGAAACACTACGCGAAAGTCTACATAATGCTCTTAAATGTTCAATCTGCACCGAAATTCCACACGGCTTGAAAATGCTAAAGTGTTTTCACGTCTTCTGTGAGAATTGTTTGACAAGAGGCGGAAAACTCGATCGTGGTGGAGCTCAACTGTCTTGTCCGGTTTGTAATACGTATACCCATCTTCCTAGAAGGGGTGATTTTTCGTCCATCCCCACGAGCGAAGTTCATGAGAATATGAGGCAAGTTTTACGTCTTATAGAAGTGAATACTGCGACAGATTCTGAGCTATCGACGTGTTCTCTTTGTCAGAAAGGAAACCCATCAACTTCGTATTGTTGCGATTGTCCTCGCTATTTCTGCGGCGAATGTTTCAATACACACAAGGTATTATTGCAAGGGCACAAGGTGTTGAATCTAAGAGAGATACAACATCGAGACATGGCCCTGTTATTTCGCCGGCCAAAGTTTTGTAGCAATCAGAAGCACATGAATGAAATCCTAAAGTACTTTTGCAACAGTTGCAAGTCTTGTTTATGTGAAAAATGCCTACAAGAACACGAAGCAGGACATGCTATATCTGACCTGGATTTAACAGCTACAAGACAACAAACTGCTTTACGAGAAATTCTCTCAGAATTGAACGCCAAAGCTGCCGCAGAGCGAGAGAAATTAATCCTTATCAAGACTAAAACAGCCGAGTTCAGAAGGAAGTCAGAAGAAATAAAATCAGAAGTGCGTAAGGCCACCGAAGAGATAATTAACTTTGTTGAAGAGAATGAGAGAAACTTGATCGTTCAGATTGATGAAGAGGTTAGAAATGTGATGGGTGTAGAAGGGGAACAAGAGAGATTGACGAAGAAGATACACGCAGCTACTGATCACGTGACTCACATGTCTGAATACTCAACAGCTTGTCACGTGACTACATCAAAAGATCTGCTGGATGAACTTCTTCGCGACCTTGTAGGAATACAAATAGAACTCAAGGAATTTGATTGGCACATCGATTTTATACCGAACGCCGAGCTGTTCAAGATACAAGAGCTTGGGCTCGGATCGGTGCGAAGAATAACGGGAGCAGAAGCGGCAAAATGTTCTGTTCACTTAGAATCGGACGTCAACAAATGGCAAGCTCTGAATAAAGTTTCCCTTCATGTGCTGCTCCGAGATTCCTTTGGAGAACTTAGTGGAAAATTCCCGAAAAACAACTGGATATCACTATTGATCCCAAAGAGGATATCAAAGATCTACAAGTATCAGAGAACATCGGAGGGAAATGCCACGTTGTGTTCACACCCAAAGTTCCTGGACATTTCACTGTCAGTGTGATGGAGCATGATCAGCAGGTGCCGAACAGTCCGATGGATTTAGACGTGAAACCACAGGAACTGAAGGTCATCGGGGAGTTTGTCATGACAGGAATGACTAAACCGCTAAAGGAGCCACGTGGTATTGCAGTACTAGATAAACCAAACTCAAAGATCGCTATTGTAGATAGGGGGTCTAATTGTGTCTTTCTGTTTACCGTGAATGGTGCACTACTCAAAAAAATTTGTTTCTCAGGTCAACATCAAGCACGACTGAAGAAACCTAATGCTGTAGCTTTTTTAAATGATGAGCTTATTGTTGTGTCTGGTTTTGGTAACAATAGAATAGTAATATTCAACACAAGCACGGGAGAAGTTCTTAAGTGTTTTGGTAGTCATGGTAACGGTCCTGGTGAGTTTGACGGGCCACGTGTTAATGTTGATAAGGAAGGACGCATCGTAGTGTGTGACGTGTATAACAATCGTGCCCAGGTATTCACAGGATATGGAGAGTATCTGTTCCAGGTAAATCAAGTGCGCGAGGGTTTCCTTCATGGAATGTAACATCACATGGTGACCTGTTAATCGTGTCTGACTATACAACAATGTTGTGGATGTGATAGAAAGGCAACACAGCTCATCATCAATGACCAGGCGCCGTGTGGTAGGCAGGCCAGGTAGTGCTGATGGTGAGCTGAATAATCCCTGTGGTCTAGCAGTAGACGATGATGGTAATCTGTTAGTGTGTGACCACGGTAATAACCGCATACAAAGGTTCACACTCACGCTTGGAAATTAAGGTCGCGATTTGGGCAAACGTTTCAACCCGTTGCGTTACCGAGACAATGCGCAAGACAAACAAAATTAAGAATCATTTCATGGTTCTTCTATTACTTTTCGGCATTAAAACATATCTAAATAAAAATACCTTGCATTTTGTGAAACCTAACTACAGTAAACCTTATAATTTTTACGGATGTAAATTATAATTACCAACACGCATTAAGTTGACCTCTGCGTATTAAAATGTCACGTAAGCGTTAACATAGCATAGCAATCACGTATAACTAGACACAGGAATTCTTTCAAAATACAAGCTGCTGCTCTTACTTGGTGATAAATTCTTGCCGCAGATATGTTTTCCTTCTCTAAGACTCGATATTCTTCGCTTTGATTCTTGAATCCAGTGAATATTTGTACAATATGCATGCAGGATGTACAGAGCTTCGATCGAGACATCGCTAGCGGCTCGAAACACTAATCAAAAATGTCAAATTTTTGTTACAAAAGTTCACTGACTAAATCGCTTCCAATAGGAACCTATTCTTGTGCGATAGAAAGATGAACTATTCTAGTGTGGTTCTATAGTTTCACTTTTTCAGAATCGAACTAAATTAGGCCATAAATTTATATTTCTAATGCTCAGAAATAAGTTCACAATCGCTCTGAAAGTTAGAAAAATTACTGTTCTTTCAGTGGTGTCCGCACTTATACATGAAAAGCTAATGTAGACATATTACATACCAAAAGAAAGCCTAATATCTGTAGAGTCGGAATCCATTGCTATTTTCTCAATTCTAGACACCAGTTTTCTTTTAGCCACCCTAAAACAAAGCCTACCCACGACAGCGAAACCCCCTTTGCCCGCGACCGCGCAAGAAGTTGAGCCAGAGGACTGGCACTAGTGTGACATCTGACTTCGCCCAAATCGCAAAGATAATTTCCAAGCGTGACTGGATGGTAAGTTCGTCAGTAAAACGTCTGATGACATTGATGGGCCCATATACATAGCACTACTGCCAGATGGTCGTATTCTGGTGTCATGTCTCCATAGCAAAAAAGTGCTCATTGTTGGATGAGAACTACAACTCAAGTGTATAAACCCTACAGTATCGTGTGATACTTCATTCTTCAGCTAGCAATATTTTAGTTACCATGGCAACAGGAACAATGATTAGGTAAGACTGATTGACAGTTTATGTTTATTTCTCTGATATAGATCAGGGTCCGGTTGCTCGAAAGTGGTTTAGCACTAATCCAGGATTAATTACCATGGTGACTCGATGGTTTGTTCAGAACTAAACCCGGTTTTTAAAAATGTAATCCACCTTTGAACAACCTGTGTCAGGTCATTACTATATAATCGCTTGTCATTTATACTATAGATGTGATTTCATGTGACGTCATGCAATTTCTAACTTTGAAACTATGACCACTGCCCCTTATGCTAGTCCGAAGGTGACAAAAAAACAAGTTAACTTTTTTATATCTAGTATCGTTTCCATGACAACAAGTCACTCGCATTTTTACACATGACTTCAAGAAGGAACATACTTTTTTATAACTACTTATTAAAGTGCTACATGTTTTGTCACCTTTGGACTATCATATTCCTTCTTGATTTGTAAAAATGCGAATCACTTGTCATAGAAGCGATACTTGATGTGAAAGACTCCAAACTAGTTATTAAAAAGTATCTTAGTTTGTAAAAATGTGAGTGACTGTTGTCATGGAAACAATACTTGATGTGAAAGACTCCAAAGTAGTTATAAAAAAAGTAACCTTTTTTTTGTCACCTTCGGACTAGCATACCTCTTTCCTATACATTCAATGACATTGTTTTAATCTAGCGATCAAATATCTAATTTAACGCTGAAAACGATCTATAGGTTTTTTCAGAATTAGTGTGCGAACACTGTTAGCTCTAACATAATAAAGATTACTAAAGAACTTTAAAGGTATATATTTTGTAGTAGTTCGTTTTTTTTACAACCCCTCAGCAGCAGGAAAAGTATAGATGAAAGGGGAAAGTATAGAATCTGGATCATGAAGTAGCTGAAATTGTTATTTGAGTTCTTCGCCCCACAAAGGAGCTGAAATTTGCCAAGATTGTGTCCGCTTCGAACATGATAGCTTCAAGTGATCCACGCGCGTTAGGATAAAAATTCAGGCGTTAGCAGAAATTCGGCCCATGTAAAGGGATCCACAGAAAATTTAGATCAAGGATCCCGACCCGTGGATCCCGGATCCTGACCCATGGATCCCTGATCCCATGCTCTGGATCCCGGATCCCTCATTCTGGATCTCGGATCCCACACCTCTGGATCCCAGATCCCAAACCTCAAATTTACCTGGATCCCAGATCCCACACTCTGGATCCCGGATCCCATACTCTGGATCCCGGATCCGAAACCTCAAATTTAACGGGATTCCGGATCCATGGGTCGAAGAAATCTGTCTTTAGTAATTTCTCAAGTATTGACGGTCTCTGAGTGCATTTGCTTTGCATTTACACACGACTGTTAGATTGTAGATAACCCCAAAACGTATTCACGCCTGAGCATAAAGCCATATTGGCTCTTGTTTGAATTGTAAAACAGGCTTGCAACATGGTATATGGGCCCAGGGATCATCAAAGCTCAAAACATGGCCGGGATCAGGTCCCGAGGAGCGTCTGATCAAAAGAGCTTAGGAGTGGGGGTCACTAGTTGTTTCAGGTCCAGATCAGGGATCGAAATTTGTATTAAGAAAAGGGATAAAAAATAAAGGTAACAGATTGAACCCAGGCATCAGAATTGCTGCTGCCAAAAATAAGGGATCAGTGTGATCAGTGTGATTTAGCATGATAGGGGCCTAATAAAAGATCGCTAATGCGAAATAGAATTTAACAAACTTTTTCTGTGGAAACGTTATCATAATATGCGAAATCAAAATTCAAATAAAAACCAGAAAAATGACCTGTTGTCTAGTGACGAAACTGATTCAAATTATTTTCTTCCTGAAATTTCCTCACAGTTCAAGTTTGGAACTGAGCCAAATATTTACGTTACGGGCTTCCTGTGTTACACACACCGTGGCACGCGCGCCAAAAGTGGCGGGAAAAACTCAGCCAATCAAAAACGTTGCTCTGACGGACGCTAAGGATTTAAATACGCAAAATAGGGGGTAACGGTACTCAATTAAGAGCTGCGAGGGCTCAAACGCACCCTATATGACAAAATATATGTCGAATTATATATGAACATAGGAAAAGGAAACATTGATATAAGATCAAGCATAGTATTGACTGAGCATGCGCAGAACGGCCTGTGCAATATAATCAGATGAATGACCTTATAGCGCTATTCAAGGTTTATCAACATTGCCATTCTAATGCTAATGTGCCAACCGTAGATTGAATAGCGCCCTTTGTTCTGTGAGCCAATCGATCTCTGGTTGGCACATTAATAACAATAGATGACGTCAACGTGAACAGCGCTATATATTATTTTTCTATATATCTCAAGCCCTTCTTGAACTCGCCACCCCTGCGAAAATGGACAAGAATGTGTTCCCATCTGCTTGCTTCCCCCCGGCATGACCTTCTCCCCGGGAACGGAATGCTACGTCACTGGCTGGGGCGTGACAGAGTTTGGAGGTAGCCAACCCGACATCCTTAGGGAAGCAAAAGTTCGTCTCGTTTCCTCTGAGATTTGCAATCAGGTAAAATGACGAACGCGTTTTTCTTATCGTGTATTTAAAATATAGCTACGATATAACGCGCGCTCTGATTAATGGTCCAAATCTATGCTCTATTTCACCGATAAAGTAATGGTTCTTCCCCGCTATATTACTCGCCTGCGGCTCGTGATTTTACAATGTTCTCGATCGTGTCTCTCCCAACATCACGCGTGCTCTGTTGCGCCGATAAAGTCACAGAAAGTTGTGCTCTAATGCTTAAATATAGACGCAGATACCAAGGGATATTATAATATTATTTAAGCATTAGAGCACAACTTTATATCATTTTATCGGCGGAATAGAGCACGCGTGATGTTGGGAGACACGAGAACGTTGTAAAATAACGAGCCGCGGGCGAGTGATTTTAAAACGTCTCGAGTCTGTCTCTCCCAACATCACATAATCACAAGTGCTCTATTCGCCGATAAAGTCATAGAAAGTTGTGCTCTAATGCTTTTATGATATAGCGGGGGAGAACCATTAATTTATCGGTAAAATAGAGTATAGATTTGGACCAATGAGAGCGCGCGTTATATCGTAGCTATATTATGAAATATCATAAAATTTATGACTTACTTTATATTAACAGAAAATGCGCTTGGACTTTTCGTGGATTCACCTTTACCGTGTGACGCGGCTGTGTATGTGCTGCACTCAGTTTTCAACATATATGGTGAAATAACGTCTCAGCCGCGTATAAATACATACGTATAATTGATCAATGCTGATTGGCTAAAAGCGAGGGCATTTTTTCTTAATTGAGGGCAAGATTACTTGGCTGCGATTGGACGCTGGTACGTTTCTCTTTTCTTTTCCAATTCTGGAAGTTCATGTATAAGGCAGTTTGCGTTTGTTCAAAGCTGTCAACAATGGTCAAATTCTGATGAATGAACGAATAATAATGCATGTAGATTGGTTCAATTTGATTGACAGTGTTTTTTCGATCTTTTGGCTTTTGCAGTCAACACGCGCTGCATTTTGTCCTTTTATACATCATAAACATGTGATCGCATGGGATCCTCGTAAAATAAGGGATTAATTTCAATTGTATATTTTCAATTTTTCCAAATTGCCCTCGCCGTGCAAGACGCCTCGGACAATTTTGGAAAACAATTGAAAACACTCGTGAAATTAATCCCTAATTGTACGCGGCCCCATGTGATTACCTATACTTATCGTGTAATACGGCTTTTGCCGTGTAATACGGCTCCATATCTGCACTCAATTTTGACCTTATATGGTAAAATGACGTCACAGTCGTATAATAATTATAACTTATACCACCGTATTCATCCCAGGAGAAATCGTACGACGTGTAATACGGCTCAATATCTGCACTCTCAATTTTGACCTTATATGGTAAAATGACATCACAGTCGTAGTATAATTATAACTTATACCACCGTATTCATCCCCAGGAGAAATCGTACGACGTGTAATACGGCTCAATATCTGCACTCTCAATTGTGACCTTATGTGGTAAAATGACGTCACAGTCGTATAAAAATTATAAATTATACCATCGTATTCATCCCCAGGAGAAATCGTACGACGTGTAATACGGCTCAATATCTGCACTCTCAATTTTGACCTTATATGGTAAAATGACGTCACAGTCGTAGTATAATTATAACTTATACCACCGTATTCATCCCCAGGAGAAATCGTACGACGTGTAATACGGCTCAATATCTGCACTCTCAATTGTGACCTTATGTGGTAAAATGACGTCACAGTCGTATAAAAATTATAAATTATACCATCGTATTCATCCCCAGAAAAAATCGTACGACGGTGTCATACACGACCGTGTACTGTGTGCTGGATTTGAGGAAGGCGGCGTGGACGCTTGTAATTTTGATAGCGGTGGACCCCTTGCTTGCAAAAGGGGAAGCAATTACTATCTAGTGGCGATAGTGGCGTGGGGATATGAATGCGCGAGACCTCATAAGTATGGAGTGTATGCGAACATGATGACGCTGACCCCTGGGTAAGGAAGACGATTGCTATGGCTGAGAAGGGGCGGAAAGGTGGCAAGAAGGGGGGACGGTTAGGCAAGAGGGGCGAGTAGGAAGCCTTTGGCTTCTTAGGGATCACGGGTGGGCGACAGGACGGAAATGACAAGACGGAAATCACAACATTTCAATAGTAAGGTAACTAAGATGAGCTTGAATGTTTGCATAAATGACTTTTTCTCATGGAAAATATCTCGCTCAGATATCAGGCTTACTTTGGTTTCTCGACCATTTTATGGGAGATTAAATCACAAACCCTAAAACAAAAACTGGATTTTCAGAACATCTAGATCGCGTATATGGGCCCTAAAAGCCTTTAATGCGCCTCCAATACAAGCAAATGAAGATATTTCTTTAAAAGGAAAATAAGAGACATTTTGTAATTTCTATATAAATTTGAAACCTCTTTTTTTCTTTTTCGATTACATTTCTTTGTCAAAATTGTTAATTGTAAATTAATCGTTTTGGATAATTCTAATTACCCACACTGATAACATATAACTTAGTCTGAAGGGGCATATCCTGTGAAAATATTCGTAAAATAAATAAATACAAGGGTTTTAAGTAGCGCTCCATCTAGGAACGATAGCGTGAACGGCTATCGGGAATTTGAGTTATGCTTTGTGTAAATTTTTAAATTGTTAATTTTCTAAAAAACTAATTGGCTTGGTCAACAAATCCTGGCCTTCTGATTGGTTGAAATTTGTTTTTCACCGCTTTTGTAGGGAAATGCTTCGTTTGCAGTGCTGAATTCTTTCCGAATAGGTCTTCCAGATATGTCCGAGCATTTCGTTGGTTCAATAAGAAAATCGAGTGTGAGCATCACTAGACGACCACTGTTTCCGCGGCCCTATTGTTTTCGCTATAGTTTCTTAGACGGAGCGCTACTTAAATTGATGTACTGTTTGGTTGTCTATTTGTACACTAGCTCTGGCTTCAAATATTTAAGGGGAGAGGTCAAAACAATGAACTCTAGGGGGTCCTGATTTAGGGACCTCCCCTGACAAAATCGGGGGGAGGTCCAATTTTAGTACCATTGTTTTGAGCTCTTCCCTAACAGACATGGAATTTTAAAGAAGCACGGGTGGTACAAAGCTTACAGATGCTTATCTCTCGCAGCTCCCCCAGCTTGCGTCAGTTACCATGGTTGCATGCTTGTTCTCGATAATAGAGTGAATAGAGTTTTCACATGATTGTCGTGAGTAATTACAAATTCGTCGGTAATTGCGATTGCGTCGGGTTGTGATGATCGAGGATATGATCTTTTGTCCTTTAGCCAATCAGATCGCGTAGAGAAAACAATTACGTGTGATTACCTCGCTCGCGAAGAGAGATCGTGGATCACCTCGATTGGTTTGTTGTTGAATTATTATCACATTTGATTGGATAGTGAATTACACGTGAATTGTCTGCGCAGTAGTCATGTGTAAACTGCTCTATTCAGGGTTAAAGCAATCCATACAGCGGAACCGGGAATTATATTGAATGTAATAAAATAACACCAGAAAATAACCCGAAGCCTTGTAACGAAAACGTTAAATTATTTGCACTTATTTTTTACTTTTAAAGGGGCTCTCGCACGCTTGCTGGCCACCTCTCTGACAAGAAAATAGTTCAAATCGCAATCCAATTCCATCCACTCGATAGCAGGTCAAAACAACCTAGAATTGCATTTGCGTAACACTTGAAAGGTTTTTCTATTAATGTGAAGGATTATTTTGATTACTTCGGGCAATTGTACATATGTTTTTATGGCTACAAGTTTGCTTATTTTATGTCCACGGTGGACCAATATTAAGCATGCGAGTGCCCCTTTAAATAATTTTCTCACTGAAAACAAATGGCCGACAGAAGAGTCCGTAATCTTCAAATTCGCCTTACTTAGCAAAATATTACCTAGCGGGCTTCCTGTGTTGCATGCACACGCGCCAAAAAGTGGCAGGAAAATATCAGCAAATTCTCTGACAGAATTTTAACATGTAAGATCAACTCCCTCATATGTTTCTGGTAAGATACAATAACACTTTAAATAAACATATATGATGACGTTGGTCTGTTGTCTTTCGGTTATTATTTTCAGCCCCTGTTAGTCGACATAGATTCTGGTGTTCCCGTCTTTCTTCCGTATGACCACTTTAGATCCATTTTTTTAAATACACTTTTTTAAACTCTTCATGATCATTATCCATTCTGTTGTCATTTTCAGTTATTTCAGTTTCTACAAGTTATCACAGATTCTATTGTGCCCCTTTTGTCAAGCCTTTTGATTTTGCTACATATTTCATAATCCGTTCTGATATCATTTTCGGCTGTCATTTCACGTTCTGTATCTTCTGTAAGTTATCGTAGATTCTATGTTGCCCCTCTCTTTTCCGTACGACCATTTTAGGTAAACGAATATTTGTTTGCAATCAAGCCTATTTTGTTTATTTAATTATCCATTCTGTTGACATTTTCGGTTGTTATGATTTAAGTTTTTTTTAAGTTTCTGTAAGTCGACGCAGATTCTGTTGTGCCCCTCTGTTTTTACGTACGATCACTTTAGGTTAACTTATGTGTCTCGATAAGGAAGTCTACATTGTCATATTTCTTGTAGATGAGGGTCACAGTATCAAACAACCAGTTACGTCATCAAAAAATGTATCGCTACTGTTTTAAAACCCTACCTTCCCCGTAAGTAAACACTTCTGCCCGACGTGCTATCGCCGCGCTACTGCCTCGCCAAATGACAATTTTGAATCTCTTTCATTGAAAATTTGGTACAACTTATGACAATGTCACTCGCATCGAAATTATTTGTATTTATCATTCCACTTGAGTTCATCTGCCAATCAGGAACGAGATCTACGGTATCGGGTCACTGACCTGATATGCGAACAATTAATCTAAAACTCTTATAAAAGACTTCAAAAATAGTTAAAACATCCATTTTCTTTAGACTTAGTAAATAATTAGAATAAATATAGTATGGAGTTCGCGACGGCAAAAACCACAAAATGGTTTACTGTCGAGACGGCAAAATTAAGTTTGTCTTTACAAAAACGCAATCGTTTTTAGCTGAGGACACATAAGTTTTCCTTATTTGTGGGATGATAAATACATAATCGGGCAAATTTGGTTTGATTCTGCAAAATACGAACCACGGCTCAACCAAACTCGCCTGATATTACTACCGCATGAGATTAAGAGCAGTACGTCCGTCCCTGAATTAAAACGCCGGCTGAAGACCCACCTTTTTAAATCAGTTTATTTTCATTCATAGTTAGCTTTATAATATAAATATTTCAATATTAAGATTTTTAACAAATTTCATCATATCTAATAGCTTATTTTTGAATGAATGTAAAGCGCATTTGGACATTAGGAAAATGCGCTATATAAATACTTTAGTGCGAAGATTCACCTTGATCTTTGAATGGATTTCTGATATGTTATGTTATATATATTTTTTAAGATTATTTATTTGCTCATTTGAAAAAGGTTCTTTATTTTCAAATATTTAACCTGTCAGTGAAATATTTATTATGTGTAACGCTGAGTAATTTTAGTAGCGCCGATTGTTTTAGTAGCTCAGCGTCAGGACGATAGCCATGGAAACAATGCAAACAGTGAACAAAAAATCCGGATATCGTTTTTCATCTATTTCATTGTTTTCTATATTGTTCGTACACAGTTAGAGGAGCATATCAGAGGAGCATATCAGCAAAGTCTGATTTTAAATTTTCTTACTTTAATATACACATCAATACGCTTTTCTTTTTATAAAATACAATATGCTATTATTTCGACTTTTCCATTCTTCTGCGACCTCCCACAGTACAAATTGCGTTTTGGTTTTTGTTCACCAATCCTTTTATAAGGTAGGCGCGGACGTTTTCGTGGATTCGCTTATATTATATTTCTTTAAACCCCAAAGCCTGTGTAAAATCACCCAGAGTTGTTCGCTCGTTTGATTGACGGAAGCCAGATGATTTCTGAGTTGGCAAAAGTGAACTGGAGACTTTCCCAGGTGTGTATTATGAATTCACTATATCTCTCCAAGTGCGATTTCTAATTAAACAACTGACCAAATTTGGAATATACGTACGACATCCGCTCTCTGTATTAAAACAATCAATAAACAGTCTTATCAGTTTGAATGTACTTTACAAGCTTCGTCTGATATGTTTACTAATTTAATATTGCAAGGCTCAAGGAGTTCGAGATGCACGGCTATGAAAATTGGCCAATGTTTGTTACGGCGAAACTGGAATAATTTCTAATTGTTGCAACTTGTTTTGAATAAACTCGGAGCAGGTGCAAGCTTTTCTTGAGCCATATTTATTGCTTTCC
The DNA here is from genome assembly GCA_033964015.1 of Scolanthus callimorphus. NCBI lineage: Eukaryota > Metazoa > Cnidaria > Anthozoa > Actiniaria > Edwardsiidae > Scolanthus > Scolanthus callimorphus. The sequence goes on from CM066921.1 coordinate 27,892,797, forward strand.
ACCCTCGATCAATACCTCGGCAGAAACAGACATTTGTATTGCCCAATACAGGTTCCCATACGTCTAGGCTCTCATAAACGAAGTCACAATAACAAGTAATAGAATTAAATTGCCGATGGGAAGTACTGGCAATTTGGAACGATCCGTATTTTACAATAAAATCGCCAATAGGAAAGCCGTCTGTTTCTGTATTTTTCGTCAGTTGCTATGGGAACTCATTTATGACCTATTATTTGGTCCGAATATTACATGTTAGCCGCAGGTATTAGAGTTTATTGCAAGTCATTAAGTGCGGCCCTTTTTTGGTTATTTAACTCTTTAAAGGGGCTGTTTGACTCATAGTTGAGTTGATCTAACTTGGTCCTCGATACATCAACTCCCAATACATCCTTCTAAAAGTTACACCATCAAAACAAGACGGAGAAACACCTTAAGTGAGGTCCACTCGAACGTTTAGCCCATTTACCTCACCAAGGGGATTACTAATCCTTGTTGTGATTCTTCAAATTCAAAACTTGCCTTGTTAAAGTTCGAGCCAAAGCTATCCGTGTTACTCGACTCCAACATGAGCACCGCCGCTGAAGTTATAGATGACACATTCTCCGCCACTGAAAGACAGATAATGAGAACGGCTTTTAAAATATTTGATAAAAATAAGGACGGCACTATTGACCCGTGTGAATTTGGAACCCTTCTTCAAGCTATTGGTTGTAATCCTACCAAGAACCAAATATGGGATACGCTACGCCAGTTCGACAAAAACGGAGATGGGGTTATTGATTTTGAAGAGTTCGTCATAATGTCGCGCTGTTTTCGCGAATGCCGTAAGGAAAACCTGGAAGATGACTTGCGGCAAGCTTTCAGGTAGGAAATGTTTTCTTATCAGCATATCTTTGACTATTCACTTGTATATTATATTTTCTGGTTGAAATGTCCAAGGCGTTTTTTTTCCCTATTCTGCTTTCTGTTGAACCAGCAATTCAATAACATTTGTATTACGGTCAAGATGAATTATTTTCAGAAGTATTATAGTGCACATTTAGTCGATGGATTTTCTGTCAAAACAAAACAAGAGCGTTTTGAACGACTGTGGGCAAAATAAACGAAATAATTGATTCATTGATGAAAAATAACTGATGAAATAGGGATGGTCTTAATCTCATAGTGGGACGGAAAATGAATTAGTTACGAAACCATAGATTAAATTCTATATAACACTGAATATGAAGTTCAAATATCGAGTCTTCAAATATGCCTTTGTGCTTCTATAGTTTACCGAGGTCTTTATTGAAAATATGAGCTACCATATTGAACATGCTTCGTTTCCTTGCACGAAGCCTTCTAAAATGATGATGATTTGTTGAAATAGGGACCAGACATGAATAACTTAATCCAGATGGCTTTCCGTTTTAAGTAGTTTAGTCTATTGATATAGTACAAATATGCCTGTGCTACTACTAGAATGTTAAAACAAAAATGCATTGAAAATAAATCGTGCTAAAAAAAACCTCCATTTCCTCAGACAAGCCCAAGAAGACTGACAATTGTTTGGTCCAAGAAAGGCGGAGTTGCTAAGTGATTGAAGGCGATTTTAGATATTTTACTTTAATCCCTGCTGTTTTGGAAGCCCTATAACAATTTTCGAGTTCTCTGAAACTCGATACACGATTTAAATTATGAAACTCCAACTAAAGTAGAAGCGTTTTTTTTAGACTTTTTTTATTCGCTCGCGTCTCGTCAAAAGGGGTCGAATATTTTTCACCTCTCGATGTGATTATCTTCCCCTTTTTGGGCATATAATCTAGTTATTCGAAAGTATTTATAAGAGCTACGTTTGCTTACACAACTCTATATTCTAACAGTGGTATTTCTTTTAAACGATTCTCATGTTCGCGAAATCGTCGCGCGCAATTTTTCTGAAAATTCTAATTTAAGCAATTTAGATCATACTTCATTTGTTGTTCGAAGACAATTCTAGGAGCGAACGTTGCAGAACAAGATAGAGCCCAAAAAATTATCATTACAGCTGTTTCAGGTAACACGCGACTTCGCTGTAATTACCGCCAGAGTTTGGCAGTTGGGTTTTCTGTGCTGTCCATCAATGCAATCCGTGTCCGTGTGAGCCAATCATATCCTTACTCAGTGCATTCGATTGGCTTCCCTTGCGCAACATGTCGCGACAGAAGCCAATTCACTGCACTAGGCGAAACTAGGCAAGGATCTGATTGGCTCACAATGGTTTGATTGACTACACAGGAAACCCAACTGCCAAAAGCTCTCTCGATGTTTTGAACGCGCTGGGTCGCGTGTTACCTGAAGCAGCTGTAAAATAACTACTGATAACCATTTGGCAAAGAAAGCAACACGACCCCGTTTGACAGCACTTGTCAAATTGTTCAAAGGCGAAGGCAAACGCAATTAGAAAAGACAAAGTTCTATCGTTTTCAAAATCGCAGTTCTTGATGAATGAAGTTTGAAGAGCCTGTGTCAGCCGCCATTTTGACAGCATAGCAACATATCAAGTCGTAGAAAGCATCCATTTTCATCGGCTGATTTAGAGAATATGGAGCAATTTTCTCGATTGAATTTGGCAAACCAAATATGAAACTTTGTTTTTAGATGTTTATTTTGAGATTTCTATGCGTAATTCGTCTTCTAATATCGAACGAAAAACAATAACAAAGGAGTGGCTGACACGGGCTCTTATTTCGAAATATCAGACAAAGTGTTGCCTTGATGACAGTTACACTGGTCTGACTATCTTTTACTCATCAAATTTGCAAATTTCTCTCGAAGCCAATCTAGCGACGGCCACCAAGTTATTTTTAAGAGTGAAGAATGTTTGGATACACGATCTCAATTGTACCTTAAAATTTTCGATAGACTCGGTAAATATTGTAAAATCTCGGAATCTCGGCGTTTTTTTTTTTTCGCACGTCTCGGAGTCTCGTCTTTCTCGCAATTTTGGCCGTCTCGGACTCTCGGATTGTTTCTAACGCGGTCTCGGAGTCTCGAATTTCTATTTTATCATTCTGACTTGTAAGCAAAGTATGATACCGTCAGATGCAGGGACGTCAACCCCAGGACTCAAAAACATACCAAGTCGGAGAAAACATTCAATTGAAGGCAAAATGTTGCGCGACAAGTTGTGTGATTGACGAAAACGAGCAACAAAGCCAGAATGTGTGGCTCAAAGTAGACCCGCGCTCAACTTCGCGCAATAAGTTTCTACAACTTGAAACAAACGTTTTTGTTGCATGGCAAGTTCCAAAAAGTGCAACGCAACACTAATGAGGTATTTTATGGCTCGTATTACCCCGGCTTAATTCCACTCTGTTAACCATGATTTAATGTCGTCGAAATTAAGATCAACCCGAAGCAATCGAAGGGGATTTCATAGTCCCTTCACTATTTCTGCTTCTCTAGCAATATGTGGATTCTCGACTAAAAATATTGTGGAACTATGCAAATCTCAATGAACATGGCTTTTTTTATCGGATTGAGCTCTAATATGGAATAAGTATTCCTCTTGAACATTATGTTTCAATCTAAAATTGATTTCTTGTCAAATGCTCTTTAACATTGCCTGTTCATTGACAGAGTGTTTGACCGTAACGGAGATGGATACATCTCGGCAGAAGAGCTACGTTGTGTAGTCACGAGAACAGGAGACACATTGAGCCAAGAAGAAGCCGAGGAGCTCATTCGGATGATAGACAAGGATGGGGATGGTAAGCTGGTGTACGAGGAGTTCGTCGTTATCGCCAAGAAATCCGTCAAGGAGTGCATCCAGGCTTTGGAACAGCGGAAAGAAGAAACCAGTGGCCACTCTCATCACCAACAACAGCATCATCACCATCAACAGCAACAGCAACAACAGCCACAAATAACTTTGACCAATGAAAGTGATTGCGTAGGACAAATAAATGGGTCATCGGATTGGGATCGAAGCCCCCAGAAGACATTGAATCTTGATGATGTTGATGAGGCGCGCACTAATTAGATTGATGGGGCTTCCATCTGAGATACATTGTTTGGGCAGCATTCTGACTGATCAAGCTATTTTTAAAGCAGTTTTCTCTGTTTTCTATTGTTCAACGTAGATCAGCTTGTTGATAGCAAGAAGTCTGCTTGAAATAACTCACTCTTAACATTAAAAAAGCAACAGTGTTGCAATTAAAAGGAATAAAAAATATCCGACCATAATGAATATTTTTGTGCCCTTCAACTGGTAATCAGACTTTTGGAAAACAATAGAAAACTGCTTCTAAAAATAGGTCAGTCAAAATGCTGTTTCATTAGCCTAGTAAGAGAGATGTAAGCCCTGGCTTAACTAGGACGCATAAAGCACTTAACATTGTAGCTGGACGCATGTTTCTTCAAGTAAGCCACGCGAGAAACATTTGCCGTGCGACAATTTTTTTGTAGCCAGGGAAACTGTTTTGCCAATCAAGAAACATTTTGTGTTTCCAGAGTTTTTTAAAGAAATAGAGTGTAATGTATTATAGACACCCATAAGGTGTGGATTTTAACTTACACCAAATCTTAAAGTGTATGTCCCAATTTTCAACTTTCTACTAAAACCAAGACTCTTATCTCGACCCTGCCGTTGTCCGGAGAGTTTTTTTTTCTCCAAGACACCCGCACTATGGCGATGTTTCCTAGTTTAGCCGTAGCTCTACATTCACAACACTGTCTGAAAACGTATGGAATGCCTAAAGTAAACACCATATAATCTTGAGTCTTTTCCAAAAAGGCAAATAGTTCGTTTTTTTGTTGTTTTTGTTTTCTAGTAATGCACGAGAAAATTCATTAATATTGATGTGAAAGAACATTCTACGCTTGAGTCCCAGTTGGGTCAACAAACCACAGGGCCCCCACTCAAGCGGAAACGATCTATTAGTCTGCTTTCCAAAAATAAGGTTGTCGCAAGTTTGTAGATTTGTAGGGATTTCCCCGAGCCAATTCCCAGGTACTATCATTATTCCAATAACAGTGTTTGTGAAGTGCACGGCTTAGAAGTTTCTCACGGTGATAAGAGTTATCGAAGAGAAGAATTTATAGCAACCTAAACTAGACCTTGGAAAGGGACAAACTAAGCTGTTCCCACGGCAAGGGCTCACGGTAAACCAGATAGACTAGTTCTGTGATAACGAAATATTTCCAAATAAGGACGAAACAAGCGAAATAACGTTTTCCCCCTTTACTGAGCATTCAACCCACCGTGAGAAACACCCCGAGCTGTGCCCTATAAAAGTAAGCATGCAGCAGGAGTTCAGCCTGCTGAATAAAGATCCTATACGATTGTTTACCACTCAACGAGGAAAGGAGCCCATAACCTATAGGAGCGTCCCATTCGAAAGTGCATCATGTAACAGCAATTTGGAAAATGAAGTAAATAGATGTACCAGAATGCAAGTAGAGTTGGAAGGAGAAACACAAACGCACGAATGACACAGCAAGCAATACTTCAGGATGTATATACCCATTTCAAAACGGGTTGCTTTGGTCGTCGGGCGCCATGCATTGTTTCGTGGTCTAGAATCGCATGTATTGCGCGCTCGACCAAAATACCAAAGCCACGTTGATGGAATGGTCAAGGCTAAAAGAGATGACTCAGATGGACCTGAAAAATAATTCATAGGATAAACAAAACGAAGCTTCATGGCATAACAATGTTGCTTCGTTCTACCGTAACGTCTATGGATTATTAATAAGGTCATTCTGTGTCATCCCTTTTAGCCATGACCTTGGGTGGAATTGGGTGTAGATCTATTCGACTCGTACCGAGCTCCCCCGCTCACCATCTCGCGAGGGAGGTTCTACTGCAGCCATTGACGCATGTGCGTGATATTATTATATACTGAGCCGTTGTGGGAAACAACTTTCTGCGCATGCCCCAACGTTCAAAATCAGCCAATCAGAGAAGGCCCTAGAACTACTGTCACCAGTGCCTCACTCGCGATGTGACGGTTCGGGGAGCTGTGGATACGAGAATTGTCTGTCTAGACCCGTGAGGCGGATTTCTAGCCTGCTTGCAGGCGGTACTGGGTATTTCTATCGCGGAAAACCCGGTCTGTTCGCTCTTAACCCTCCCCCCTCCCCATCGCCCGATTTGTGTGCTCGCCCCCGGGACCACGCGTTTCAAAATTCCAAGATGGCGCCCGATGAGCGGACAGACGCCTGCAAGCAGGCTAGCGGATTACGAGCACCATCGAACACGCATTGAATATTGTGAATTCTCAATGCTCTTTTCAGTGTAGAAAAACTAAAAACCAATTCTCAAATACAAAAAAAGTTGAAAGCTATGGCTACAAAAAAAACACTTGTGTAGTTTTGAATCATTAGTTTTACACTAAGGAAAACTTTATTTTTACGAATCACGAATGTTGAACGGTTCGACATCTTATGGTTATTACTCAACTTTGTGAACATATTTCCATCATTCGACATTCCATGATGGTTAACGTTATCATTCATTTGGACAAGTTTGAGCAAAGAAAGTCATAAGCGTGAAGATAGTTCGGATATGCGGTCTTAATTGGCTGCATATATGTTTTTATTTTTATTCCTTTTTCTCTGCATAAAGTATTTAGAAATCATGATGAAACACGCTGTCACGTATTTGCATGTCAAGAAAATTTTGCCAAAAGCTGTCGTTTTGCCGACGTTGCAAAACTTCCTTATTAGGAAATCCCCCTTACCTTATTTGGAAGGTTTGTAAGTACTTTTCCTCATATCTTAGCGAACAAAGCAGGAAAATTGACCAAAACTTGCAGATACTCGAGAAACATCCTTCTCTTGGTCGCCATTTTGTTTTTACCTCCCGCCGAGGGGCCTGAGTCACGTTTTGAACACCACAGGTAACCGCGCGGATTTGGCATAAAAACGACAGCTCTTTCTTGATATGATATTTACTTCATCGTGGGTTGATACCCAGCCTGGAATTCAGTGAATTTTGAAATGATGATCCTGAAATTCCATGGTTACCCAACCTGGAATTACGCTTGTAAATGACCGATTGATTGAATTTTACAAAGCTGTTTGAATAGTACACGTAAATTATGCTGTAGCTTGCTGTGGACTGTCGAATTATTTAGGTTTTCTATGCTGTTTCGCACCTTGTGTTCATCGTGGGTTGAAGTGATTCGTCATTACTCCTGAGTGTTTCACGTTTTTCAGATGACACAATAAAACGAGGTCCCGTTTCTCAGCCCACTACATTTTAACAGGACGCGCGGGGCGTTAGACACTACAGACTGTTGAGGTAATACGCGACCCCGCCGTTTGGAAATGAACCGTTCGAGCCAATAGATGGTGGTCCCTAAATGAGAAGCCAATTCACTGCACTAGGTAAAACAAGACACGTATCTGATTGGCTAAACCAGCTAGAGATTGACTTCACAGAAAACTGAAAACAACTGCGAAAAATCCACTTTGTGAACACAGTCGTCGGTGAAGCCTCGGACCATAGATATTTCCGGTGGAGGTGTGCATGTTTTAGTTGTGCAGGATAGTTTTTTCCTAGCTCAGAGGAATGCCGGAAGCTGTTATTGTCTTCAAACCGGCTTAAAGCACGAATTAATTTTTTTTAGCTCAGAAACGTTCGCGTTATTTTCTGGGGGATTTCTGCAACCGTCCACGGAGGTATCTTAATATTAAGTGGTCTGTTCATAAAGAATCAGCTCTCATAGTTTAAACTTCGAGGCTGGTAACGGAGTGGAAGGTCGTCTTGTCATTTTAGAGGTCAGGTGTCCGTGATCCTCTGTTATAGTCGGCAAAGAAGACATAAATAGAGAGCTTGACTTCCAACCAGAATAGCGCCTTCTTTTTCTCATTCTATCTTCTTTGCTTTCTTTCACGAGTTCTTTAGACTTCGATAATTTTGCTCTATAATGAATTTTAGGGAGAGCAATCTCTCGCTGCACCATGTGGAAGCTGTTAAAAACATCCTTTTCTTCGCAAACAGTAGGCTTTCTGGACTTTTTGAATGCCACGCTCCCTCGCTGTTTTCGTCTATCTTGATATGCTTACATAGTAAAATGTCAGCGCGGGAATCTTCCTCTAGGTTGCTTTTACTCTTTGTCATTGAAGACTTTCTAAAACCTCTATCCTTTCCGCCATTTGATTTCGTATGAACAATATGAACGACGCTTGAAGTTCCATTCACACAAAGACCTTCACCGCACGAATCCGAAAACACCTTACAATCGCTACTTCTTTTCTTTCTCTCAAAGAAACAAGAGTTTCGGTTAAAGCGTTGAACCTTTTCTTCCAAATGGGCTGCAAGTCTTTTTTCTGCTTCCTCGAATCCGAGCAGAATCCTTTGTAAATCGGTCTCTTTCTTGTTCTGTAGACAAATTGATTTAAGTTTTTTACGAGATACTTTTGCCATCAGAGTAGATATTTGATCTCTTCGATCAATCACATTCCCGGTTGTAAATGGAACAAAGTTCCATTAAAATAACAACACTTCAAACAGGTGCATAGACGTTCGGCTCTATTTTCAGGCTTGTTAGCTCCCATGTTTATCGGATATTAAATCTCCCACATTTTTAAACAAACATTTCTCGTTCAGCATGCGTCGAATGCTAACAGTTGTGAATTAATTCACTAGACATAAAACCAAACAAAGGACCTAATGTAATATATCTTAGCAACCAAATGTCACTACTTTCTTCTACCTTATAATAAAGTGAAAGCCTAAAGAAAACAAGAACAAAAGGATTTCAATAAAGTGAAATCGTATAGCTAAAATCCTTTTATGGAAATTAAAAATGGGAAAACTTTATTGTTTCGTTAACGAAGCCAAAACTTATAGAACTAATCAAGATAAAAATATTTTAAGTTGTTCCGTAAAGAAAACATAATATTAAAGTCAAGGTCGATGACAATGTAGGAAAAAATTGATTAAATTGGTCTTAACATAATCTATTTGTCGAGCAGTTTAAGGGATTTGTGATAGACCAAGAGAGGATTTGGGATTAGCAAAAACAAACATGGGACTTTAATAATGCAAGAAATTTTATTAGGCAAGGTCGTTCAGAATTTTTCATAAAATCGAATCAAATGTCCCTTGTTTACTTTACAGAGCTACGACTGGATCAAAGGCAACACTATAACTGTATCTGACTATCAAGAAAAGATCAAAAAAGGATTTTTGAAAATGGTAAAACATCCAAAGACCATCGTTGCTGAAATTTCTCATTTCTAAATCTCATTTCTAAGGCATTTCTAATTATGCTATTGTACAGAAACTTTTTTCCGCGTTATTCGAGGAGAGAGAGAAAAGAAAGCATGCTCTTAAAACTTTTTGTTAGCTTTGGAATCCGGAATCCCTAGAATGGAATCCGGAATCCATGTCCAGAATCCAAACTCCTTGAGAATCCGGAATCCAATAATTTATTCAATAAAGAATCCGGATTCTTTGAGAGTTATGGAATCCGGAATCCACTTGTATGGAATCCGGAATCCAGTAGGTTGGAATCCGGAATACAAGTGCTGGAATCCGGAATACAAGATCTGCTTGGATTACCTTACATGGGGCGATCATAGCATTCGTACTTTCAGCGCCCTTGCAGCGCCCAAAACAACACACCCGAAATATTGGTATCCACCCTTATAATAATAATAATGACTAGCTAATGCCCGTGAAAAATTCACGGAGTGTAAGGGGGAAATTTATTTTAGTGTTCTCTGTTTAAAAAAAAAATCGGGAAAAAAAATCACAATGGCCATATGGATGTGGGGAGGGGTTCATGATTTCCCCCTTCCATAAACTGCTGGATTTACATTACTAATAACCTCCCATCAGCATGAGTACCCCGTCCCACCATGCCGAACTAAATGAAGTGAGCCCAAAAGGATTTTTTTGCACTCGTCTCCCTGATTGGTGCGACAAAATCATGCGTGTCCGTCTCTCAAATCGGTCAAAGAACCCGTGAAAATCGAAAGCGCAATTTGACTTCGGAATTGTTTGTATGTTTATCATATCTCAGTGAGGGTACAGTGAGGGGAGAGAAGAAACAGGTCAAGTAAAAATGGTCTGAGACTAAGGACTAATAAGTTTTTTTAGTTTATATTATTTATATTTTTTCGGCTTTATCCCTCGCTTAAAAATAGATTGAATTAGAACTTAGCCCAAAGTGAATCTTTTCCATCAAAAACATGCCCACTGGAGGGATTTCCTCCTTCTCTTCGGGATTGTGTCCTTCGTTTTGATATAGAGCCGTCAGGATTTATACTTAGAGAGAATATTATTCATGACTTTCGGCGGACTGTTTTGTAAATGTGTCATTTCGACTTAGCATGACTTTAGGCAGGACCAAAATTTATTACCATTTTTGCGGGCAAATTCTGACTGGTGGCAATTCAAAGAGTTTATCGAGTTGTTTAAAAAAAGTTATGATAGCAATTTCAAATTCACGGCTTAAAGGTAGATTTTTAAGGTTTAAAAAAATCAAAATGGCGTCTTTGCACGAAAACGAGGCTAACTTTAAAAACATCACCAAAAAAGATCGTTGGAGGCGGCAGTTCACAAAATAGCATAAACAAAGATAAATCAAGCATAGGACAAGTATATTTTATGATTTCAAAGGGTGAAAGTGCACTGGATTATTTTTTTCTATCAAGTTTTATTTTTCATCATTCGCAATGCATTGTGGGACATCCAATATGGCGGCCAGTTTGACAGGTAAGTTGTTGATCGTCTTCTCTCCCTTATTTTGATTCTTCATCGGGGTTTCCGGGCGAAATGTTGGACATTTTGAACGGAGAAAGTATTGTTGATTAGTATATTCTTGAAAAATATTTAGTAAAAGATGATGAAACTATGCTTTTTCTCTTAAAAACATGTTCGAAGACTTACAGTCCTTCGAAATGACCATTCGATTTTCGAATGCTATTGGCATCTCTTCATCGATATCTCGATCTGGCGGTTCATATGAAGCTTCATTTGAACTTTTTTAAGACCAAAGTTTATTTCCAAACATCTGTTACCAACTGTATAAATTGATTTTGGGTATTTAGCAGCTCGAAATACATTGCTGTTTTCGTTGTTTAATGATGATTGCTGAATCGCCAAGTCGTAAACAGGCTCGAGATTTTGGAACAGGCTCGAGGTTTTGGAATTCGGAGATAAATTTTGTAGAGATAAATGAACTTGAGTTGTGTGTCTCCTTGCTAGCTCGTGCCTCTGTTTCTTTCTTGTGTAATAAAAAAGAGAAATTCCCATTTATAAATACAAAGATGATTACAACTGAAATGTACAAACTGAGATCACAAACTGTGTGAACTTTAAAAAAAAAAGAGTAGGAATAATTATATATGCCCGCGTACAATCTATTTGATTTGATAAAGAAAAATATGTGATATATTTTACTTCCTGTAATGCGCATGTGAGCCTCTACAAGCCTGAAAGTATAAATAATAGAATTATTATCAAAATAATAACCATATTTTTAGCAACTATCGGTTTCAATAAATTCCATATCCATTGTTCTAGGGAAGTCACTGAGCTGAGGTGTAAACAGACAACTGCAATGAGTGAGCCCCCACGGTAGCGTCTTTGTGTCAACAAAAGAAAACAAAATTGCATAATACACTGCACAGATGCATTTGACGAATTCGTCTCGATAAAAGACGCTCGGTCACGTGGCAAACTCCCGGGGTGCTCGTCGTATATTTTGGGGTTTAAAATCAGGCCTCTGGTACCTTTTAGGGGGTAAAATTCGAAAGCGTGTAATTTTTTCCAGACAGGTACCTCTTAGAGGTCCGTTCTAGTAAATCAAGCAAATTACACTTGTTGGTAGCCTGTATTTTCCCTCGTAAAAAATACGAGAGAAAATTATGAGGGAAAATACGTCTTGTTGGTACTTTTTAGGGTTCAAAATCAACTAAGCGACGCCATGTTTAGTACCTTTTAGCGGTAAAATCGAAAGTTCACGACGAGCACCCCCGCCCCAAAAATATGGGGGGGGGGGGGGGGGCAAACCCTCCTGAGAGCAGCATCAATTCGCGATTACGTGCCGCTAACAGAGCATGCCAATGATCTCACGGAAAATGAATTCCCGGATTGGATTAGATATCACCGGCAATGCAGGAGCATTTTATTATGAAGAGGGACCTAGACAAGATTATGGAAGAAAAGAGTATTCGAGGACCTCCATCTATGCGTGCAACGTGCGATCGTGTTTGTATACTTTGTGACTTTTCCTAGTCACTTTGTTTACCGGAAACACAAATTACAAGCCGGGGGATTCGTGCCAAGAAAAAGTTCAGTGGCTTGTAAACTCGTTTGGACAGTACTTCATTTTTGCTGTTTCTAATGGAAGACAAAAAAAACCCTAAGCACATACTGCTTCCTTGTGCCGTTAAGACGCTAACCAACAACGTAGATATAATACGTTTTCTAAACCTTTGCGGGCATTGAATTGCCTATTCTCAGATAGATAGATACTAGATAGATAGACCGACTGGAGGAGACTTTCTCGGGTGGAGGCACATCTCACAGAGTTAACGGTATCGCCGTGCAGTCGTTTTCAAGCTTTCCATAAATTTTACGCACGCTGCTTCCCTTCTGGTTTCAAGTCTAACGAGGCCAGTTTGCTCCAATGCCTCCTGATAATGGACACAGGTAGCATGATGGTCAGTGCGCGCTTTTGAACGCATTCCATCAAGGCATTACTCTGAGACACCGACAGGCTTGCCTCCAGAGCTCTCCTGCAATGCGTCACCAATTGGCAACGGATGGTGCATGGAGGAATAAGGTCTTGCTCTTGACTGGATGAGTGGCGAACCGGCACCCAAGGCTGTCCTTGAGCTCCTGTCCTGTCAATGCAACAGAATGTGCCAAATGCCGAACTGCACCGGCCTCGCCAATGGATTGAAGTGCACCGCACTGTGCAAGTTGCCAAACTGCACAAACCAGCACAAGCCAGCGAGAAGAAGCCAGAGATTAAGAGGATGTGTCTCCTGACGACTCAGATAGTGAAACCGAGTGACCGAGACAAACCCTGCTGTTTTCATCAACTCGACATATTTCGCGGTGTCAATTTCTCCATCGAGTCAAAATAGGAGTTTCAGCAGATTTTTTCACGACATTCATTGAGAAAAGCCTTAATACTGGCATCAAGGGCAAGGCTCTCGTGGAAATGGGGATTGTAATACTAAAAGAACTAGAATTCATGTTTGTGCATCTGTAACGTTTTGCAGCTACAAAGCAACTACGTAATACATGAAGGCGATTTTGTAATGCCCTGCCTTAATTTTGCGGCATTTTTACATTAAGATTACGGACTACTTTCGTGGTAATTTTCGTTAAAATGCAATGATTTCGCGAAAAAAAAGTCGTATCTTGACAAGTGATACCTCATTTTAAATTTTTATGAATAGTTAATTTCTTCAATTTGGTAAAAGATTGTTTTAGGGAGTTTCAATTCCGACGCATCGGGTCAAGTTTCGAGAGCTCCACGCACTCAGATACAGATTCACGACGCTTTTTTCTTTAACAATGACATACCTGGGTTTAGTTTTGTTCTAAAAAACCGTGTCGGGATTTTTTTAAAAGGAGCCAATTTTGTGTGTCCGCTACGTTTTTTTATAAAAAGTGTAAAAAAAAAAACATTAAAAAGGAAGATCGAATTTTAAAAATCCCCGACACGTTTTTTTTTTAGAACACATCTTAGTCAATGATAATATTGAGTCAATGAACGAAAATAGCAAATCTTCACGAGGTTGGAACTCTGAAAAAGTTGAACTGATGCACCGGAAAGGGAACTTCATCAAAAAATTGTGTTTTGTAAAATTAAATTATATACCATAGTTTAGCCCAGGATATAAGCTTTAAAATGAGGTATCACTTGTAAAGATACGGCCATTTTTCGTGAAATTATGCCATTTTAACCAAAAAGTACCCCGAAGGCAGACCGTAACCTTAAAGGACATCGCCATCGAAAATACAGTGCCTCCTAGACTGTAACAATTGTTAAGGTTTCTCAGCAGAAAGAAACATGGAACCGCTTGTGTAGAACTAAATGCCAAAGAGAGAAAAAAAAACATGAAGAGGTCATTGATCTGCCCGGCTAGTTGTTTCAACAAAAAGAGCGTACTAAATCAAGTACTGTGTGAACAACATATTTTGGTTGCCATGGAAACCCAGAATTACGTTATTTTCTAGTGCAAAATGTATCTTCAGAATCTTTCATAGATTGGCAGCTTGTTAGAAGCGGGAATAGGCTATAGTATACAAAAGACGCATTAAAGTAGTAACATTGTCAAACATTCCTTGTATTTATTGAATTTATTAAGTGACAGGAGTGACGTCACTTAATCACGTGATTTTGCCATGACCGCCGTGAAATTGGCACTGCTATCATACCAAAAATTAAAGTAGAGGGAATAAGCTTTCAGAAAATGTATGGTAGCATTTGCCCGCTCAAGTGGTAATAAATTCGAAAATTTAGGGTTGGCCCATGGACTATAAATATTTATACAGTTGTGCCTTCCGTCCACACTACGCCGGCTAAATTTCCACCGAAACCGGATCTTTTTGAAAACGCTGCCGAAAGTGGATAAATTTGAAAACGCCGGCTACGTGTTTTAGTGTAGACGGCGAAAACGGAGCTTTTCGAAAACGATGACGTCATGTCACACGGCTGCGAGGAATTTATGACCGCGGGCTCTCGTTTTTCTCTTGGCGCATGCGCTAAGCTGACGTTTTTGTGCGTTTTCACATTTAGCCGGCGTAGTGTGGACGGAAAACTTTTGTTCCGTTTTCGAGGCAAATTAGCCGTTTTCAAATTTAGCCGGCGTACGTAGTGTGGACGGTGCCTTAGCGCGTGCTCCGAGGGAAGAAAGGTAGTGTGTACGTTTGTTGAAACTTGAATGAAAATTTTTCTCAGCTCAAATCTTTCAAGTTAGAATTATCCCTGCATATTCCTGTATGTAATCTGTAAGAGAACCATTTAGGTTTCAATGTCAATGGTGCTTTCGGCTGCGCGAACCGAGTTCTTTAATTCAACATGGCGGCGATGGCGGCTTTGTCCCTCGCTTAAGAAATCGCTTGAATTAGAACTTAGCCCGAGGTGAATCTTTTCCAACAAAAACACGCCCATGGTCCAGATTTCCGCCTTCCTTCGGGTTTGCGAACTTCTTTTGGCGGCACAGCTTCAGGGCTTAGCGGAGCGAGTGTCGACACGATTTTCCTTACGGTATTAATATATAGATACTACATACAAATATTTATACACCATAATTAGCTTTATTTATCCACGGTAGTAATTTCAACAAAGTTGGTTTCCAAGCCATTAAATATATCTATACATTTACGTTTAATTAATACAATTTATAAAACAAAAAAAATAATAATAGTAATACATGTGTAAAGTACAAATGCGAAAAAGTGTTATTTAATTTCTCAGACACATTTTAAAATATATGAGTGAGCTATCTCTATAATACGCTCAAACGGATACATACTAGCAGTTGGTTGCAATGCCGTAACAATGCAACCCCTAGACAGCCTAATCTGAATTTCTGACAACTAAAAAGGGGAGCACAAAATTCACCAACAGCAAATTTGGCACATGTTATCTTGGGCGACAGTTAAGGGTGTACTAGAAAGGCAATTCACACATACCATTCAAGGCTTCCCTTTCCTTGATTCTGCGAGCCCAACAGGTGCTCGGATACGGACTATTTGCACCTGTTTACAGAAACAGGTCAAATTTTGGTATGTTTTTAAACTACTATTATTTTCATTTTTACTTCAAAAATACTCTCGTATCATTGCGAAATTCCACGCGAAAACAGGCCCGTAGCCAGGGGGGTTCCGGGGGTGCGCAAGCACCCCCCCCCCCCTCCCCCACGCGACAAAAAGGTCCACATTGAATCACATTTAAGGGTTTTGTAAACACTGTTTTAGTAACTAAATGGGCCAAACAGAAGACTGCAGTCACTTTGGCTTACAGCCAGTTTCGTATATTTGCTTTTTCTAGTGAATTTTGACTAGCGGTTAATAAATTCATACCACGTTAGTCTGCTTTTTCCAGATTAGCACCCCCTACAAAAATCCCTGGCTACGGGCTTAGAAAAAGCCGACCTTAAATAGGTCAGATTTGTTATCTTGTACCGCGCCTGCTCAAGACTTAATTGCGGTGTTTTCAGCATAATTCTTGACGAATTCTAACATTTTCTCTCTGGGTGGGGCCGTAGCGGCAACACTTGGGTGATCAACTATGGCCTCCGCCCACTTATGATACCTGTAGAATCTCTCTTCATGTGGGATCTGAAAACCTCTCTGCATCTCCAATACGAACATGCGGTTCACCCACGGAGCCAACATTATATCAACATATCCAAGCTCCTTTCCTTGGAAAAATGGCCCCTCTGGATCCATGGCATTGGCAAATTCAGACAACTTCTCCAGCAATTCTCGTCTTAATGCCTCATTTTGGGAACAATCCACTCCTAATAAGAGTTTATAAAACAATGGAAACATCTTCTTCTCGATGAAATCCCCCCATATCCTTGCATGGGCCCTTTTGTAAGGGTCTTTTCCGAGTAGTGACACACCACTGTCCCAACATTCATCGATGTATTCAACACAAATTGTGCTCTCGTAGATAACATTCCCGTTATGAACAATACTTGGTACTTGCCCTCGAGGCTAATTGCAAGCCATTCGGCGGATTTATTGTACGGGTTTTGCTCTTTGTACTCGAATTCGACTTTCTTGGCCAACATGGCGATCCAGGCTCGATTAGCGAATGGACAGAACCACCAACAGTAAAACTTTGGCTTGCTCGAATCATTCGACATCTTGAACAACAAAATACAGAATCGTGATTCACAGGGAACCTCTTATGGCTTGTAATACAGAAGAGTGAGCTCAGGAATGCAATGTGCTGAATGTGTTTTTTGCCTCAATGCACTGGAGTTATGTCACGAGTCAACTTCGAGCCACAAGCCAACCTCGAATCACCGCAAAAGTTGTAATTTCCTGTAAAAAGCAGCGATCAAATTTACGCAACTAATATAACTTTTTATTATATAGACACGAGTGTTTTACTGGGAAATACGCCACTCGTAGATCTCATACGAAGTTACATCCGGGTCCTCAGTGACATATTTTCCATAACCTCACTAGTGAGGATATCGGTCAAAACAAAAGTGCTTGGCAATCAATTTGGAATATTTTTTTTTTCTGGTTTGTCTATATAATAAAAATAAAATTACACGGTGGCTTGAAGATATGAGTTTTATTTTCTCGTGTCAAAAACAATATTTTACTCATTCGCTGCGCTCATTCGTAACATATTGTTGTTGCCACTCGAAAATAAAACTCATATCTTCGCCCCACCGTGTAATATCCTCTATATACATTAGCTCGGTTTTCCGTATTTATCTTGTAAAATTTAAGCCATTGAAGCGAAAAACCCGGCGAGAGCAGTTTAAGGGATTTGTGATAGACCAAGAGAGGATTTTGGATTAGCAAAAACAAACATGGGACTTTAACCCTATTCAGACTGGGGGGGGGGGGGGGGGGGGGGGGGGGGGTTTTTCGAGCCCCCCCTCCAGTAAAATCCTGATTACTCTAAAATCACTGCAGCTATGATGGTGAAACTTCGTGACTTTTCCTAAAATTTATCTGGGGACATTTGGTGTCAATGACATGTCAGTGTCAACGACCCAGTTTCCATGGCAACCACTTTTTCACATGCCTGTTTTGCAAAACTCGAAAAAACGTGAATTTTTCATATTTCAAGCTTAATGTTGGACACATTGCCCAATTTATGACTATCGGAGCTTGTACTCCTTAGTAATTTATGTACAGGCTAATTAATTTTTGACACAAAATCTTTGGGGGGGGGGAGGGGTAGGGGATTTTGTTCATTTTAACATATGGTCTAAAACTAGCTCTGGGATTCACAAATTTCCTTTTAATTCAACTTTTACAACGTCAAACACTTCTTTGATGAGTATTTTGTACATTTTGACCATTTTTTTCTCATTGAGTATTTATCTGAAGAGTCAAACGAAATTAAATGAAATCCAAGATGGCGGATCCAAGATGGCGGATCCAAGATGGCGGACAATATTTTCAAAAGTCGTCATTATGACGCAAGTTAATAAAAATTTATGTGGTAATGTCACAATTATTACATTTACATTATCTTGATGTTAATTAGTTGGCTTTTAGAGTATTATCTACCAAGTTTTTGGAAGTTAATTAAAATTACTTAAAAATTGATAAAACGTTGAGAATGACGTCATTGTGACGTCACATTTTGCTCCCACGTGACAAAAATAGGTGTGGTGATTTGTCTAAGGCTCATGGTCATTGTGTGAAAGTTTGATGATCATAGCCCCAGTGGTTCCAGAGATATAGAGGGGGGGCCGAATTAGCCCCCCCCCCCCCCCCCCCCCCCCAGTCACAGATGGTCAAAAAAAGCCCAGTCTGGATAGGGTTAATAATGCAAGAAATTTTATTAGGCAAGGTCGTTCAGAATTTTTCATCAAATCGAATCAAATGTCCCTCGTTTACTTTACAGAGCTACGACTGGATCAATAGCGACACTACTATAACTGCATCTGACTATCAAGAAAAGATCAAAAAAGGATTTTTGAAAATGGTAAAACATCCAAAGTTATTCGAGGAGAGACAGAAAAGAAATAAAATGCTGTCAATTGCTTGGCGCTTATTCAAAACGTCCCAGGAATGGCTTGTTTGCCTCATAGAAACGTAGCTTTCGAACTTTCAGCGCCCTGGGTTGTAGCCCAAAACAATACCCGAAATATTGGTATCCACCCTTATAATAATATAATAATAATGATACTACATACAAATATTTATACACCATATTAGCTTTATTTATCCACTGTAGTAATTTCAACAAAGTTGGTTTCCAAGCTTTAATATATCTATACATTTACGTTTAATTAATATAATCTATAAAAAAAAGATAGTAATATATGTGTAAAGTACAAATGCGAAAAAGTATTATTTAATTTCTCTGACACATTTTAAAATGTATGAATGAGCTTTCTCTATAATACGCTCAAACGGATACATACTAGCAGTTGGTTGCAATGCCGTAACAATGCAACCCCTATAGACAGCCTTATCTGAATTTCTGACAACTAAAAAGGGGAGCACAAAATTCACCAACAGCAAATTTGGCACATGTTATCTTGGGCGACAGTTAAGGGTGTACTAGAATTTTTTGCAGGCAATTCACACATACCATTCAAGGCTTCCCTTCCTTGATTCTGTGAGCTCAACAGGAGCACGGATACGGACTATTTGCACCTGTTTACAGAAACAGGTCAAATTTTTGGTATGTTTTTAAACTACTATTATTTTAATTTTTACTTAAAAAATACTCTCGTATATTGCAAAATTCCACGCGAAAACAGGCCCGTAGCCAGGGGGGCTCCGGGGGTGCGCAAGCCCCCCCCCCCCCCCCCCGCGACAAAAAGGTCCACATTGAATCACATTTAAGGGTTTGTAAACACTGTTTTAGTAACTAAATGGGCCAAACAGAAGACTGCAGTCACTTTGGCTTACAGCCAGTTTCGTATATTTGCTTTTTCTAGTGAATTTTGACTAGCGGTTAATAAATTCATACCACGTTAGTCTGCTTTTTCCAGATTAGCACCCCCCACAAAAATCCCTGGCTACGGGCCTAGAAAAAGCCGACCTTAAATAGGTCAGATTTGTTATCTTGAACCGCGCCTGCTCAAGACTTAATTGCGGTGTTTTCAGCATAATTCTTGACGAATTCTAACATTTTCTCTCTGAGTGGGGCCGTAGCGGCAACACTTGGGTGATCAACTATGGCCTCCGCCCACTTATATACCTGTAGAATCTCTCTTCATGTGGATCTGAAAACCTCTCTGCTTCTCCAATACGAACATGCGGTTCACCCACGGAGCCACATTATATCAACATATCCAAGCTCCTTTCCTTGGAAAAATGGCCCCTCTGGATCCATGGCATTGGCAAATTCAGACAACTTCTCCAGCAATTCTCGTCTTAATGCCTCATTTTGGGAACAATCCACTCCTAATAAGAGTTTATAAAAAGTTGGAAAAATCTTCTTCTCGATGAAATCCCCCCATATCCTTGCATGGGCCCTTTGTAAGGATCTTTTCCGAGTATTGACACATCATTGTCCCAACATTCATCGATGTATTCAACACAAACTGTGCTCTCGTAGATAGCCTTTCCATTATGAACTATAGTTGGTACTTGCCCTCGAGGGTTAATTGCAAGCCATTCGGCGGATTTGTTGTAAGGGTTTTGCTCTTTGTACTCGAATTCCACTTTCTTGGCCAACATGGCGATCCAGGCTCGATTAGCGAATGGACAGAACCACGCACAGTAAAGCTTGGCTTGCTCGAATCACTCGACATCTTGAACAACAAAACACAGAATCGTGACTCACAGGTCCTCTTATGGCTTGTTACACACAAGAGTGAGCTCAGGTATACAATGTGCTGAATGTGTTTTTTTGCCTCAATGCACTGGAGTTATGTCACGAGTCAACTTCGAGCCACAAGCCAACCTCGAGTCACCGCAAAGTTGTAATTTCCTGTAAAAGCAGCGATCAAATTTACGCAACTAATATAACTTTTTATTATATAGACACGAGTGTTTTACTGGGAATACGCCACTCGTAGATCTCATACGAAGTTACATCCGGTCCTCAGTGACATATTTTCCATATCCTCACTAGTGAGGATATCGGTCGAAACAAAAGTGCTTGAAATCAATTTGGAATATTTTTTTTTCTGGTTTGTCTATATAATAAAAATAAAATTACACGGTGGCTTGAAGATATGAGTTTTATTTTCTCGTGTCAAAAACAATATTTTACTCATTCGCTGCGCTCATTCGTAGCATTGTTGTTGCCACTCGAAAATAAAACTCATATCTTCGCGCCACCGTGTAATATCCTCTATTTATATTAGCTCGGTTTCCGTATTTATCTTGTAAAATGTAAGCCATTGAAGCGAAAAACCCGGCGAGAGCAGTTTAAGGGATTTGTGATAGACCAAGAGAGGATTTGGATTAGCAAAAACAAACATGGGACTTTAATAATGCAAGAAATTTTTATTAGGCAAGGTCGTTCAGAATTTTTCATAAAATCGAATCAAATGTCCCTTGTTTACTTTACAGAGCTACGACTGGATCAATAGCGACACTACTATAAGGGACCGGTCATAAATTAGAGGGGGGGGGGAGGGCTGGTGCATTTTTATTTTGGTGCACATGTTTTTGGGAAACCCTCCCTGACAAGATGCACGAAAAATGTTGGCCCTCCCAAATGCGGGAGGCTTGAGTAAATTTGAGTAAATTAGGATGGGAGAAAATCATGTACAGACAGACCGAGACGAGGTGTATTTTCATGTATAAGATTTTAAATGGACTACAGCCAGAGTATCTCAAAGAGCAATTCGTTCATCGCTCTGACATTGTCCAAAGATGTGTCAGAGATTCGAATAACAAATTAGCGCTTCCGGCACCAAGGACGAACTTTCTAAAAAGAAGTCTGCGCTATCGTGGTGCAGTTCTTTGGAATGGTTTGAGTCCAGAATTACGCCACGCGAAGAGTCTGGCCTCTTTTAAGTCATTACTAAAAACTAACTAAAAAGACAATCGTGTCTGGCTTAACAATTAATTATAACAATTGATGATTGTACATATATTTATACACGGTTTCCATGGAAACCAGTTGTTTTTACATGACTGATGTAAATTCCGTGTCTAAATAAATTTTTATGTATGTATGTATGTATGTGACATATTTAATGATGACCCCCCCCCCCCCCCCCCATTATTCACTAGATATAGATTTGGAAAAATATAGACATTTTATTAGCTGTTTAAATCTTCTTAGTGCCAGATTTGATGTCTTTCCTACCCGAAAGTTACTATTACATATAGACATGTACATTATTTTGCTTAAATCCCAGATAATAATTATCTTGCCAGGTTGAGTATTACTTACATTGTCATTGGTAAATCTAGAGATCCTAGGGTCGTAGCAAGCCTGCAAAAACTCTAAAACTGGGAGGGAGGCACAACACATCAGCAACTGAAGGCAGCATTTTAATAAGGGAAAGTTAATATATAGATTTAGCCACTGGCTAAAAGCGGAGCTCCTGGTTATAAAATTTTCTATGTGAATGAAAGGGATTCCCATGTGTACATGGTTTATATGGTTGCTTTAGAGTCTTCACGAGATATTAATTTTTCAAGCATAGATGACGTCATCGATGACGTCATATCACGTGACCACTTCATTTCGTTCATATGGTGGCCTAGACTACACTACCCAAGTTTGGTTCTTTTAGAGTTTTCCCTTCACGAGATATTATTTTTCAAGCATAGATGACGTCATCGATGACGTCACATCACGTGACCACTTCATTTTGCTTATCTGGTGACCTAGACCACACTACCCAAGTTTGGTTGTTCTAAAGTCTTCTCTTGACGAGATATTCATTTTTTAAGCATAGATGACGTCATCGGTGACGTCACATCACGTGACCACTTCATTTCGCTCATCTGGTGACCAAGACCACACTGCCCAAGTTTGGTTGTTTTAGAGTCTTCTCTTCACGAGATATTCATTTTTCAAGCATAGATGACGTCATCGATGACGTCATATCACGTGACCACTTCATTTCGATCATATGGTGGCCTAGACCACACTACCCAAGTTTGGTTCTTTTAGTTTTCCCTTCACGAGATATTATTTTTTCAAGCATAGATGACGTCATCGATGACGTCACATCACGTGACCACTTCATTTTGCTCATCTGGTGACCTAGACCACACTACCCAAGTTTGGTTGTTCTAGAGTCTTCTCTTGACGAGATATTCATTTTTAAAGCATAGATGACGTCATCGATGACGTCACATCACGTGACCACCTCATTTCGCTCATCTGGTGACCTAGACCACACTACCCAAGTTTGGTTGTTTTAGAGTCATCTCTTCACGAGATATTCATTTTTCAAGCATAGATGACGTCATCGATGACGTCACATCACGTGACCACTTCATTTCGCTCATCTGGTGACCAAGACCACACTACCCAAGTTTGGTTGTTTTAGAGTCTTCTCTTCACGAGATATTCATTTTTCAAGCATAGATGACGTCATCGATGACGTCACATCACGTGACCGTGCTACAGCACCCCCCTTGTGGCATAGACAAATATCCCAAGTATGGCTGTCTTAGCATGTTCCCTTGAGGAGATATAATTTTTTCTTTGCATACCACAGGGTTCCCATGTGTACACGGACGACGGACGGCGGACGGACGGCGGACACTATAGGTTTAATACCAGAAAAATAAAGAAAAAATCATATCTCCCGAAGGGAAGCTTCTCTAGAAGCCAAACTTGGACAAACTTTCAAAGACCATCAGAGGAACTCTACACCAAAGTCACGTTCCCTCACGCCATCAATGACGTCATCAAATGATCCAAAATGCCCGTGACGTCAAAAATCAACTCGATGGTATGCGTTTTTCCCTTAGGTATGGTGCTCCGCTTGCGCGGGCCTTCGGCCCGCGCTGGAGCTCCGCTAAAATTCTCTTGCGCGCGGAGCGCGCCGAAATTTAGAGACCAGCATGTGAAATTTCCGCATGTTTGGGGGAACTTTGATAGCAGGGTGCAAAATCGGGAGTTTTAAGGATTGATTGGGGGAAAAACTGGCCCTATAAGCACTACGGCCATGTATTACCAAACAACGTTTGCGTAAAAAATAATGACCCTCCCTTTATCATTTGCACCAAATTTGTTGACCCTCCCTTTTTCACCTGCATGAAAATTAGAGGCCCTCCCCATATTGCACCAGCCCTCCCCCCCCCCCCCTCTAATTTATGACCGGTCCCTAACTGCATCTGACTATCAAGAAAAGATCGCAAAAAAGGATTTTTGAAAACGGTAAAACATCCAAAGTTATTCGAGGAGAGACAGAAAAGAAATAAAATGCTGTCAATTGCTTGGCGCTCATTCAAAAGTCCCAGGAATGGCTTGTTTGCCTCATAGAAACGTAGCTTTCGAACTTTCAGCGCCCTGGGGTTGTAGCGCCCAAAACAACACCCGAAATATTGGTATCCACCCTTATAATAATAATAATAATAATAATGATACTACATACAAATATTTATACACCATATTAGCTTTATTTATCCACATTTCAACAAAGTTGGTTTCCAAGCTTTAATATATCTATACATTAAAGTTTAATTAATATAATTTATAAAAAAAAAATAGTAATACATGTGTAAAGTACAAATGCGAAAAAGTATTATTTAATTTCTCAGACACATTTTAAAATGTATGAGTGAGCAATCTCTATAATACGCTCCAACGGATACATACTAGCAGTTGGTTGCAATGCCGTAACAATGCAACCCCTAGACTCCCTCATCTGAATTTCTGACAACTTAAAAGGGGAGCAAAAAATTCACAGCAAATTTGGCACATGTTATCTTGGCGACAGTTAGGGTACTATAAATTTTTTGCAGGCAATTCACACATACCATTCAAGGCTTCCCTTTCCTTGATTCTGCGAGCTCAACAGGAGCACGGATACGGACTATTTGCACCTGATTACAGAAACAGGTCAAATTTTTGGTATGTTTTAAACTACTGTTATTTTCATTTTTACTTAAAAAATACTCTCGTATCATGCGAAATGGGGGGGGGGTCAGGGGGACAAAAACGCGACAAAAGGTCAAAAAGGTCACGACAAAAGGTCGCGACAAAAAGGTCCACATTTAAGGGTTTGGAAACACTGTTTTAGTAACTAAATGGGCCAAACAGAAGACTGCAGTCACTTTGGCCTACAGCCAGTTCCGTATATTTGCTTTTTCTAGTGAATTTTGACTAGCGGTTAATAAATTCATACCACGTTAGTCCGCTTTTTCCAGATTAGCACCCCCCCCCCCCCCCCCCCTCCCCCTTGTACCGCGCCTGCTCAAGAAGACTTAATTGCGGTGTTTGAGCATAATTCTTGACAAATTCTAACATTTTCTCTCTGGGTGGGGCCGTAGCTTCAACACATGGGTGACCCAATGTAGCCTCCGCCCACTTATGATACTGTGGAATCTTTCATCATGTGGAATCTGAAAACCTCTCTCCAGCTCCAATACGAACATACGGTTGACCCACGGAGCCAACATTATATCAACATATCCAAGCTCCTTTCCTTGGAAAAATGGCCCCTCTGGATCCATGGCATTGGCTAATACAGACAAATGATCCAGTAATTCCCGTCTTAGTGTCTCATCTTGGGAACACTCCACTCGTATTAAGAGTTTATAAAAAGATGGAAAAATCTTCTTCTCAATGAAATCCCCCCATATCCTTGCCTGGGCTCTTTTGTAAGGGTCTTTTCCGAGCAGTGACACACCATTGTCCCAACATTCATCGATGTATTCAATACAAATTGTGCTCTCGTAGATGGACTTTCCATTATGAACTATAGTTGGTACTTGCCCTCGAGGGTTAATAGCAAGCCATTCGGCGGATTTTTTGTATGGGTTTTGCTCGATGTACTCGAATTCGACTTCCTTGGCCAACATGGCGATCCAGGCTCGATTAGCGAATGGACAGAACCATCCACAGTATAGCTTTGGCTTGCTCGAATAACTCGACATCTTGACAACACAACACAGAATCGTTACTCACAGGTAACCTCTTATGGCTTGTAATACAGAAGAGTGAGCTCAGGAATGCAATGTGCTGAATGTGGTTTTTGCCTCAATGCACTGGAGTTATGTCATGAGTCAACTTCGAGCAACAAGCCAATCTCGAGTCACCGCAAAAGTTGTAATTTCCTGTAAAAAGCAGCGATCAAATTTACACACTAATAAAACTTTATACATTTTAGCTCGGTTTCCGTATTTATCTTGTGAAATTTAAGTCATTGAAGCGAAAAACCCGGCGGGACCGAACTTCGAAATGGTAGAATATCGGCACATTTTTGAAAATCGTAATTGTAAGTAAAAAAGAACAGTTAAAGCTAAAAAATATTACAATTAAATAAAGAAATGCCAAGCGATTATGGCAACAGGAAAAGTTTCGTATTTATCTGGCGAGTTTTGCATACTAACGTAAGCGAACTCAAGTTGGCACTTGAAATATGGTATCTACTTCATCGCTGAATGCCATATAGTCGTCTTCTAATAGAACGATGCATAATCAAACAAAAGGACCATTCATATTCAAATAAGGCGGCTATTGTGACATTCAGCGATGAAGCATATACCTGAAATATTTTCGTCCAAACTCACGAGGACTGGAGGGTGACGCTTTGAACAATAACAACCACTTTGAACATTTGTAAGTACTTTAGACCGTACTCGGCTTGTGCTATGTTTTCCCATTTCAGATCACGTTACGTTATTCCCTTGAGTATCTTTCTTTCTTTTTCTGCTACGCACCAAAGGATATATAAATATGGAAGCATTCCAAACAAAATAGAATACTCAAATGAAGCCACGTGATCTGAAATGGGCACAGCATTGCCAAGATATCCACTTAACCTCACTTATGGATAATCCATAAGTATTGATAGCACCTCCATATATGAATAATCCAGAACTCAAGAGCATGGTTATTTGACATGCGCAATGTCCCACATGGTTGTAGGTTGCCGTATACACTTGTATCGAGCGCTCTGGAAAGGGTGCAGTGGGCGGGGGTTCTGGGGCTGTTTTTTTTTTTTTTTTGGTTCGGACAATTTTAGAGTGTTCATACATACACATTGCTTCGTTCTATTAGAGTCATTTATACACATTGCTTCGTTCTATTCATAGTCTTTTATAGAACGAAGATAATTGATATTATACAGCTACCCTGCCCTTGAGTTCTGGATTATTCATATATGGAGGTGCTATCAATACTTATGGATTATCCATAAGTGAGGTTAAGTGGATATGTTGGCATTGCGCCCAAGCCATTCTCGAACCCAGAGCTCCCCGGCTAGTCACCTCGCAGGGGGGGCTCTGGTGACAGCCACTAACGCATGCGCGAGATGTAATACAGAGCCGTTCATTCTCGAACCCAGAGCTCTCCTGCTCGTAAACCTCGCGGGCTCTGGTGACAGCCACTGACGCATGCGCGAGATTAAATACAGAGCTGCTGAGAGAAAGACCTTTCAGCGCATGCTCCAACGTTCAAATGAGCCACAATCTCGTACCCAGAGCCCGTCATCTTATGGCCAGCGGCAAGATTCAGGGCTCTGGGGGAATCGATTTTTTTAAAAACCCAGATTCTGGGTTTCCGGTTTGAACGTTGTATGAAAGTTCGTTACGTTTTTGACCTACCACGCATGCTCACAAATCGGATTCCCCAGGGCCCTGAATCTTGCCGCTGGCCAAAAGATGACGGGCTCTGGGTACGAGATTGAATGAGCCAACCAGCGTTCTCGAACCCAGAGCTCCCCTCCTCGGCTCGAGCCGGGGAGCTCTGGGTACGAGAATGCGCCCAAGCCGAGGAGGTCTATTGAGCCGTGGACGAACACCCAGTGGACATTCTGGAATGGGTTAGACTCATTTTGACACATCAATTATATTTCATAGGTTTCTATTTAGAAATAGACCAATTTCGACATATTAAAATTCTTACTTGAGTCCGAGGCTCATGGGAATAACACAAAAGAATCGCATCGTCATCGAAAAATGAATATTTATTTCTTTTGTTATTCCCATGAGCCTCGTATCCAAGTTGGTCTTCCTGTGGTGTATCGCTAGTGGATCGTCAGCTGGTGTAGCGCGCGAAAACAAATGCATTTACCACGCTTATAATAGTCAATGATAATAGAAATAATCAATGATAACAGAATATTTACAGACCATAATGTACTTTACTTATCCACGGTAGTTATTTCAACTTCCAAGCCGTGCTATCTATAAATTAACATTTAATATATATCTTCTCGGATAAGGACGTTAAACCGTAGGTCCCGTCTCTCACATACACTACACTAACCGAAACCAGAGGGACGTTAAAGAACCACTAGGACCGTCGGAAGTTGCCCAACCTCAGTGTCACAGAACTCACAATACTAACACACACTCATGTTTATAAAGCTGGTTCTTATAGGATGAGTTATCCGTTAATGTAAAGCGCTTTGAGCGATGATAAAAGCGCTATATAAGCAATCTATTATTATTATTATTATCTAAAATATAATAATATAGTGATACATGCGTAAAATACTAATATGCTAATATTAAATGGATACCAGTAGTTGGTTGCGATGGTAACACTGCAACCTCTAGACAGCCTCGTCCAAACAACTGAGATGGCACACACCAGACACCTATTATCTTGGGCGATAGTTTTGGAGAAAAAAGTTTTGAAGAATGTGATTCACGTTGTTGGGTAAGCCACCACAGATAGACCCTCCCTTAACGGGGCTCTCGCACGCTTGCCCAGGCCACTTCTCTGCAAGATAATAGCTCAAATAGCAATCCAATCGACGATTACAGCTATAAGTGCGCACTCTCTTTCTTTATCCAGAAATGCCCAAGACGTGTCCCACAACTACCAGAATTCAGCGCGCCCTTTTTATTAGTCTGTTTGACATATGTCCCACATCTACCGACATGCAGCACGGGCGTGCGTTATAGCTGGAATCGTCCATCCCTTGGTAACAGATCAATACAACCTAGAATTGCATCTGCCATAACAATTGAAAGGATTTTAGATTAATCTGGAGATTATCTTAGAGGAAACTTTAGAGGTAAAGTTATTGAATTCCAAAGGTGGCTTAGATAATTTTAAGCAGGAATGGCAGCATGACAATGAAGGGAGCAAATAAGACTGTTTAGGTTACAAAATAGGATTTTGACGGTGAGGGAGTCCAATGGAATTCAATGTTTTGCACCTCTACCAATACCAAGTTTCAAATTCACCCCCTCCCCCTCCCCCCAAAAATAATCAAAGATACAATATTTTTTATATAAATCTAGCATTTGTTCATTCTCCCTCCTTCCCCACAAAAAAGAATGGAAAAAAAGAAAAAAGAAAACGAATCCTCAGGTTGACTACCGTATTGCTAAACTAGAGTTTTACCAGTTCCTCATTGGTATTTGAAACTTTTTGGATATAAAATTCAGGCTCACACTATCACTTTAATTTATGCTCTATTGATAACATTTGTATGCTGTAGACTAAAGTTACCTACTTGACTCTTCCTCTGCAGGGATACTACTTCATAAAAAGTCATTGCCACCAGGACAGCTACCAAGCCTGTTGAAGGTGAACAGCAAAATCGTTTTATTCAGGGTGCTTGATTTATATTTTATGAACTAGATACATATACCCATACATGGGAAACCTGCATTTCCAGTGGCACAAGAATGGAAAGCATATGGATTTTTTTTTTTTGGGGGGGGGGGGGGGGGGGACTCCCCATAAAAATAGATGAGGGTGCTCTCGGGAAAAAACATTTTAACCCTAAGAGATACGAAAGTGGATTGTGGAAAATCCTAATGTTATTGCAGTCATTCAGGAATTATAATCAAGTTGAAAATTTGTTCTGTTTTGCTGAAATTCTACGTCATCTTTGGTGTGAGAACCCTAAGGGATAGCAAAAACTTGGACGCCCAAAGTTGGGTGAATTTTATACCCTAAGGGATAGGACAAGCACCCCCGTCTATTTTTATGGGAAGTCCCCCCCCCCCCCCCCCAAGTGCAGCTTTTCCCATGGATGGGTTTCTGTAGAAGTTCCCTGTGATACAAGAAAGAAAGCAGGATTTACACACTTTTTCAACAATAAAAAACAGGACTCATTGGTAACTTGATGCTGGATTGGAAGTAATAGAATGTAATAGTCCAGTTTCGAATTCTCTACCCTACCGCCGATAGGCATTGACGGCGCATAATTACAGTGGGAGCCCAACTTGAAGTCGAAAAAGTTGTGAATAGGGACGAGAAACTGATGAAACTTGAGACATGGAGTTCATGCTTGAGACAATAAACAAACTGGAGGAAAATTTTCGGAATCGTTGGTATTCACACCTTTTCGGCTTCAAATTGAGGCTCCCACTGTATTTATGCGCCGTTGATGCCTATTTAGTGGTAGAGTAAAGAATTCCACACTGGACTAATTAGAGTATTAAAATACTCTAACTGGAAATACTTTCATGACCTGGGGCTGTGTGATTCCAAAATATCCCATGCCCCTTTGGAATTTCCTGAGAAAAAAAACAGTGGTTGTACATGGGAGATAAAAAATGACACAAAATTGTGCCCACCCCACCCCATCCCCTCCCCCTTCTCTCCCCAGGAATGCTCCGCAGCAGAAAGAGACTCTGCAAAGATCCATCTGCTTGCTCAGCCAAACATTTCATACTGATTGATGTATTTGACACAAATGTAGTATCTGAAAGAATTTGTTTGGTGAGATGTGCAGGGGCGTAGGGGTTCCAGGGGTTCCGAACCCCCCCTCTCCCACAGCGAACCCCTCCTCGCCTCTGTTCTGGACCGACTTACTACTAAAATTGTAATATTTAATAGACAACAAATAAAAGCTCCAATAAAATGTAGCAAATTTCTTCAAACATTAGTTTTTCCCCGAGATCGATGTGGAGTTTTTTTATTTTTTGAATTTTGGAACCCCCCCTCTCATAAGTGCTGGCTACGCCCCTGATGTGCTAGACTGACAGATAATTTATTTTTTCTGTGGAGTATGAATTTTCATGGCATCAAAAAATGGTGATGAAACAGTGAATTATGGGTTCAGCTTCTTAAGTGCTTTGTGAGCTATAAAAATTACTTATGGTCTAGTTCTGGATGTTCTTTTGACAAAATTCTGGTCAAAATATGTCATCAGTTAGTAATGTTTCTTTGCAATTTGTAGGCAATACCATAAATGTACATGTAAATGGGAATGCTGAATAGAGAATTGTGTAGTTTGACATGGTTTATGGTTTATTGTAGTTCCAGAAATATCCCCCACAGGAAGTGACCCCCTACGTCTCTGGGATTTCCACAGGCAACCCAAACTAATAATGCTTTATACCTAATTATATATAGGCTTTGTAGCATAACATGATATCTTAACGAATTTATACTATGATATTGCCAGGCTTTGTGTAGCATAGTGCGAGATCTTAGCAAATTTATAACATGAGATTACAATGTATACTGCAGAAAATATGATTTACATGAAGAAGTGTGTTATCATGTTTCTTGTTAACTTTTTGTAGCCAGTGAGAGTCGATAAAGAGAGTCACATTGCCACAAAGTGGCCCAGTGAGCAACTTAGAATCCTAGCTGTTTAGCCTTTTCAAGCTCAGAGGAAACTTAAACATCGAAAAAAGTTTATATAATGTAACTGAAAAGAAAAACCAATATAGGCCGTTGTGACTCATTTTGCTTCAACGAGATTCTAATTTGAATTTCGTGGGCACCACCATCTTGGTAATGTGACATCACTCTTGTGCTATAAATTATGCATTTCCATGAATGTCTCGAATGAAGCTTTGCTCACTACACTTATAACCAGAATAAGAGCACCAAAAAGAAAACAATTTCTATGTCGAGAGGGTAAGAGAAGAGAATCGATTTAGGATAAGCTGTATATGTGGTCCTTACTAACAAGATATCAGGTTATGCTACAAAGCCTATAGTATTAGTATTTAAGGCATTAGTAGTTTATAAGGGGGGGGTTGATATTATCTGGAACCACACATTTGTTATTGTATATTATTATTCAGCCATGCCACTATCTCGATTCTGATTGGCTAAGAGTACACAGCGAAAGCATGCTGGCCGCGCCAGTTTGTGATGTCAAACTGAAGAGAAAATACTAATGGACGTAAGCTGAAGTTGAAAAACCGTTTCGCCTTGCAATGCCTCATCGTCGACTTCGTTTAGCTAGGTAAGAATTCCTTGTTGCTCAATAACAAAACATTATTGAATTCGGTTTTCGCATGATAGTGAGATTTGTCAACACCTCAAGTTAGTGTTATCCGCCTCAACTTCGCTTTGGCAGATAACACAAACCTCTGCGTTGACAAATCTCACTATCATGCTCAACCTCATCCAATAAGTGTTAAATATTGCCTGGAGTGCACTGCATATTTGATTGCAAACACTAAGCGGTGTTGGCTTTTTGAGTAACTTAACCCAGGGTGGTACTTTGACATAAAAATGATGCAGGGGCGTAGGCAGGGGGGGTCCAGGGTCCTCCCCCCCTTCTCAGAAATTTTCCCATACATTTACTGTATTTGCTGGAGAAAATTTGAGCATTTTCGTCCATGTTTTCACTATCCGCCCTGCCTCCCCCCCCCCCCCCCCCTTCAGAAATTCTGCTACGCCGCTGTGATGGGGGGGGGGGGGGGGGGGGGTATTCTTTGGGTATGAAATTTGTAGTGAAAGTATTTTTTTGGGTTGAATGCTACCAGGGTTTTTTTTAGGGTTGAAAAATGTGTGGGTATTTTTTTGGTTTGAAACTTGTGACAGGCTCAAGATACTGCTAAGCTGAAGCTATTTCTGGGAAACATATCACATGGGCTTCATGTGTATGCTAGGCTATGGACGTCAGGTATTTTTTTGGGAATCAAATTTTAGGAGCAGGTATTTTTTTTGGAGTATCAAATTTATGGGGGGTATGAAATTTGGAGCTCCATCTATGCTCCATTATATGCTAAATCTATGCTATGCTATGCTATGCTATCTGACCCAACCCCCCCCCCCCTGTTATTTTATATCCAACTTCCCCCATGGGAATTTACTCCGAGATTTAAAAACTGGAGAGTGCAAATCAAGACAAAGTTGGGAAGTTAAGGGGGGAATTCACACATACATACCACTCGAGGCAATTAGAATGGCTTCCCGGTCCTATCGAGGTGGCAAGCTCTGACTGTGCAGTGTTGTCAGCATACTTCTTGGCAAATTCTAACATTTTATCCCTGGGTGGGGCCACAGCAGCAACACATGGGTGACCCAGTATGGCCTCCGCCCACTTGTGATACCTGTTGAATCTTTCTTCATGTGGGACACAGAATTCTCTGTACATCTCATTATGTACATGCGGTTGATCCACGGCGCCAACACTATATCAACATATCCAAGCTCCTTTCCTTGGAAAAATGGCCCCTCCGGATCCATGGCATTGGCAAATTCAGACAACTTCTCCAGCAATTCACTCTTAATGCCCCATCTTGAGATGGATCCACTCGCATTAAGAGCTTATAATAAACTGGAAGATCTTCTTGATGATGAAATCTCCCATATCCTTGCATGGGCTCTTTTGTAAGGATCTTTGCCGAGTATTGACACACCATTGTCCCACATTCATCGATGTATTCAATAAAAATTGTGCTCTCGTAGATAGCATTCCCGTATGGACTATAGTTGGTATTAGTCCCGAGGGTTGACAGCAAGCCATTCGGGGGATTTGTTGTAAGGGTCTTGCTCTTTGTACTCGAAATCGACTTTCTTGGCCAACATGGAGATCCAGGCTCGATGAGCGAATGGACAGAACCACGCGGCGTAGAGCTTTGGCTTGCTCGAATCACTCTGACTCGACATCGTGAACAGCAAAATACAGAATCAAGACTCACCGGCAAGCTCTTTCGAGTGAGGTATATAACCTACTCCAGCAGTCCTACAGTGTACAACGTCTCAATAGAATAGTCAAAAGGCAACCCTGCTTTTATAGAAGGAGGCCGCAACGTGGTTCACTGGTATGGCTGCCTGATCTCGTGATCCCTCAGGTGATAGTGCCCCTAAAAGCTGAGTCATGTCGAGTCATACTGCCACCTGTTTCATCATGTAGTAACGAACTGTCAAGGTGTGTACATAAGGTGCATCCGCCTTGTCCCAGGTGAAATATTGGACATTCGAGCCGCGCTTGCCCAGCGGACATCGGCATGATAAGGACAAAGGAAATCGCGGTTTACCTCTAGTGTGCATTACTCGGGCTTCTTCTTGTCGAACCCCGCGAGGTCTATATCTATCTACATTACTTACCATTCCGGTATCACATCAGTATAAATAAAAAATATACAAATCTATCTATCTAGACATTCATAATACATGGAATAAATCTATAAATAATTTAATTCAAAATACGACATTCTCTAAAACCAGTGGCCATTGTCAATTAAAGTTTTCGGAACTCCCCTTTAACTGGCCCTTATCCTCTATATCAGTAATCGAGCCTGGCAGTTTTGTTCCCCCCCCCCCCCCCCCCCCCCCCCCCCCCCCCCCCCCCCCCCCCCCCCCCCCCCCCACCCCCCCCCCCCCCCCCCCCCCCCCCCCCCCCCCCCCCCCCCCCCGCTTTCGGACGCACGGAGCAGGTTCAGTAGGGTTAAGTATCGCAACACAATCACGTCGGCATTTGATTGTTGCGTCATATAATAGATTTTCAAGGGGCTTTTTATGGCCAATGAAAGCGCTCTGCAACTTGAAAGTGAGACTTTATCGTAATTACCACGGTATATTGCATCACCTCTTGTCGCAACTTCAACGAACATTCTACAAGCTTCTATAAATTGAAATTGTAAGCTTCTGTTGCCGGGAACCTCTTTTGTTTTCAGTCCATCGATCCTAGATTTTGATGCTCAAATCCGCATCTTGCTTGATTGGGCGTGTCGTTTATAAAGAAGGGAAAAAAGAGGAAATACTACTCATTTCTGAACTTGTTGAATATATTTTTTTTCTGCTTTCGGTCAGCAGACGCGGGTTTAAGTAGGGTCAAGTATCATCTGCTGGCGAGCCAATGAAAGCGGTACAACGTGAAAGTGAACCGCTCTCGTAATATTCACTTGAAATTACATCTTCATGCTCTCCCAACCCCAACGAACATTCCATAAAAAGCCCCTTGAAAATCTATTATATGACGCAAACAATCAAATGCTTATTCGAGCGTTAAGAAATCTGTAGCTACTGGTGTTTTTCTATTCCACAGATACACAAGTACAAACTAGTATACAAACTAGCTAGGAAACTATAGCTATAGGTTTATCCTTTTTTCACAGATACACAATTACAAACTAGTAATCCTTGGTTTGACTAGTTTTACGGGAAAACTAGGTGGTCTGCGTCGGCGGAGACGTTTAGCCGGAATGAAAATATTAACAATAAAGGGAGCAAATTACAAAGAGGAGTCCAAAGGAGTTTCATTTTTTACACTTCCACTGATACCAAAGTTTCTTCATGCCCCTTTTTTCAAACGCCTAAAAATCCAGTCCCATAAGAAACAAATTTTAACAAATCTACATTGGTTCATTGCCTTCCTGATGTTCACCCCTCCCCCAGCGGAACTCAATGTTGTTTAACCAAACACACTTTGTGGTAGGGCTTCAATGTATGTTGAATAGGGGGGATGAGGGGGAATGATGGCCAAGAAGACATTGTTACGCAGTTGAAAGTGAGCAAAGCATTTTCGAAGGGAGATTTTTAACCATACTTTTGTAACTGATTATAGAATTCACACCTTACTATTCAAGGCAATGGCTTCCCGGTCCTTATTGATTCTGCAACCTCTGACTGTGCAGTGTTGTCAGCATACTTCTTGGACATTTCTAACATTTTTTCTCTGGGTGGGGCAGCAACAACAACACTTGGGTGACCCACTATGGCCTTCGCCCACTTGTGATACCTGCCAAATCTTTCTTCTTGTGGAACACGAAATCCTCTGTACACCTCCATTACATACCCGCGTTCGATCCACGGAGCCAACATTATATCAACATATCCAAGCTCTTTTCCTTGGAAAAATGGCCCCTCTGGATCCATGGCATTGGTAAATACAGAGAAAATATCCAGTAATTCACGTCTTAATGCCTCATCTTGAGATGGATCTACTCGCATTAAGAGTTTAAAATACATTGGAATAATCTTCTTCTCGATGAAATCTCCCCATATCCTTGCATGGGCCCTTTTGTAAGGGTCTTTTCGAGTAGTGACACATCATTGTCCCAACATTCATCGATATATTCAACACAAATTGTGCTATCATAGATAACATTCCCGTTATGAACAATAGTTGGTACTAGTCCTCGTGGGTTAATTGCAAGCCATTCGGCGGATTTATTGTAAGGATCTTGCTCTTTGTACTCGAATTCGACATTCTTTACCAACATGGCGATCCAGGCTCAAATAGCGAATGGACAGTACCACCCACAGTAGAGCTTTGGCTTGCTCGAATCACACGACATCTTGAACAACAAAATCAACAGAATCGTAAATCGTGACTCACAGGCAAACTCTTTTGACTTGTAATACAAAAGAGTGAGCTTAGATATGCCCCCCTCCGCGCGATGTTGAATGTTTTTCCGCCTCAATGCGCTGTGATTTGATTACAGGTCGCTAAAGCTCTGTGTTAGTGTTTCATATTAATAACTTTGAATGATTTTAGTGACACATCATTGTCCCAACTGTTGATGGCCGTATCTCGTGCTGTTAGCACTCCCTGAATGATATCTCTCAAAAAAGTGGCCTTAGACTTGATCACAAAGGGCCAACGAAGACCGGAAAAACGAAAGTGGCATATGGTACCACCTGAGGTTGAAAGTGTACCAGTTAACCGGCTACAGGGCTCTAAGGCCCCAGGCAATAATAATAAAAAAAACGTTTAACGTTTTTCTGCTTCTGAATAAATAGCAATCGCGAATCTATCTGTAGATATACGGCCATGGAATTTTGAGCCTTACCCCTGGAAGAATGGCAAATTGCAATTGCTGAGTTCTTAAATCGTACATGCAAACTGGATTAATTTTTGAAATCCTATAAAGCGCTTTGATATCGCTCTCCAATCCATCCCACTATAGAATAATGGCTCACATTAAAGCAAATGCGGCTCTTAAAAATAATTTTGAATGCATTTAAAAAAGCGCCAATGGGAGAAGTTAATAGTACCCAGGGGCCGGTTCCTAGAAGGTCAGTTAAGAGTTATCTATAGATAAGCATAACTATACTATGGCGCTGAACAAATCCTATATATGATATACAACACATAACTTTTATCCATGGATAACTTTATCCAACCTTTTAGGAACCGGCCCCAGAGCCCCAAAATGGCTGACCATTTTTGACGACGCGAGCGAGTGACCACTGTATGCATTGCTACGCGACCTCAAAATTCACTTTTGCTATTGGCGATTCTCAGCAAAGGAATTGCAATGTCAATTTTTTTGCGCCAGAAAGCTAATAATTCTAGGGCAGAACGTCCCGCGATAGCTTACAATAATTTTAGTTGATTTTGCAATCAATGTCGACCCACTGATGTAGCCGAATCCATTAGTTTTGATTGACGGCTAAAAATCGCCAATCGCAACATCAGTGAATTTTCAGGTCGCGTAGCAATGCATACCAGTGGTAAAAGCTCGTATGGTAGTGTGGCGATTGTGGCGTCGGACGTACCTTCGGCGATCAGAGACAACGAGCCATGTGCCACCTTCGTCCCCCCCCCCCCCCGGGGACTCCCATATTGCCCCCCCCCCCCCCCCCCCCCCCCCCCCCCCCCCCCCCCCCCGGGGACTCCCATATTGTTTGGTCGGGATGATCGTCGTGTCTTTTAGGGGTTAAAATCACGATGGTTTGGTCTCTTTTAGGGGTGATCGTCATCTTCAATAAATTTAGGGAGATTGGTATTTTTTAGGGCCGAAACTGTGTCCAAATTGTTTTTTCTTATGATGGTGCTTCTAAAAACCGTATAAGAAAGAGAGATTATTCGATTCGAGAAGACGATAAATTAGAAACAAACACGGAAATTTCTGATGGGTATCTTTCACCTTTTACCTGTGTCCTTCGCGCCTACTTGGTACATAAGACCTCATATTTTAGGGAAATAATTTTTTGAGCCACGCCATGGCCCGCCATGTTTGGTATTTTTTAGGGGTGAAACTGAAAATTTCCGACGATCATCCCCGAAAAAAAAAATTCATCTTCTCCTTCCGGCCTTCTTTTCCATCTTCGTTTTCCGGTCTTCGTTTTCCGGACACCCTAAGTACAACATGATTAAATAATTATTTTATTTATAAATATCGACTGCAACAAGCTAATATGCAAGCTATGCAGAGTGCTAAAACAGCCTAAATTCATTCAAATTTGTTTAATATGAAACACTAACAAAGAGCTTGGGCGACCTGTGGTTGGATCGCTGCGGAAAGTCTGAGTGGGTGTATCCCAAGGGGGTCGTAAATAAAACCTATGTCCGTCGTTTCCGTCCGTGTACACATGGGAACCCTGTGGTATACAAAGAAAAAAAAATCTCCTCAAGGAACATGCTGTCAAGTATGGCTTGATGTGACGTCTCTATGACGCCATGGTCCTGCACTGTATGGTCCTACCTCTGTACAAAAGTTCTCCCAGAAAATTGCAGGCCCTTGGCTTCCTGGAATGAAGACTGCTTTCGCCACTGGTTGGGCTGCATTTTCATTTAAGATTTAATTCATTTAAATAGTCCATGCCCATAAACTGAAGCATATTTCAATTCAACACTTATGGATTTATTATGGATTTATCCATAAATGACTCAAAGGCAACTTTTAACTTGTTACTACAGAAGAATTGGCTCTAAGGCACTGTTTGCCTACAGATCTAAGGGGGTTTTATCCCAGGATTCGTTGTGTCAGTCAGGCAGACAGACAGACAGCAGCTGATGAAATAAATCACACTAGATGTTTAGGCATCTTGTGGACAAACCAAGCCGCCAGGCGAAGGAGTGGCGCATCACTCAAATGCAAGTGCAAATGCAGCTCAACTTCAATTAACATCAAATAGCTAATCCCACATGGAAATCTTGAAATTGGATTAATGAATTTCATCTAAACTTTGTATACGTATAGACAATGACCTCAGGATTATAAGCATGGGTACTTGATTTATTTCAAATTTCATGTGGAACTTTTGTTGATTAAAAAGTAAAAACAGTGACCCCAATGCTTTGTTGCTATGGAAACTGTGATTACAATAAAATGTAAATCACTTTCTTCAACTTTGATCTTTCTACAGAAAATGGTCAAATTTCAAACCCACAGGTAAGTATATTTTAGAATTGTGGTTGTTCAAAGTTAAGAGGTCAAGGGCAAGATAAACTGTAGGCAGCCTCCTTAACTCCAGTTCTGCCACAGTGCTGATGGAAAGGAGGACATTATCAAAGTTATATGGTCATTTTTATGGATAAGTTAGTACCAGTATCTCAAATTACACTGATGACAAGTCCTGCCCTAGAAAGGGTACCATAGTGTTGCTAGGTAACCTTGATGTCAGCTCCCTCACCCCTAATAACATAATTTTGGTTTTGTCAAAATTTATCTGCGTGCAATTTGCACTATAGTGCACCACCCAGACACGTTGTAAGTCTTTAGTCTTGAGCCACTTGGCTGAGGAATTTAAAAGTTGGTATCCTTAGCTGCAAAAGACAGGTATATATTTGCATCATTATCATTCCTATCATTAACAACGGCCTACTGGGAAGAGGTATCCCAGATGCAGAAAGGCAAAGAAGGGAAAACCAGAAACAGCTTGCAGAGCTAGAATCCATGTGTACCATTCAAGGCAATGGTGTCCCTTTCCTTATTGAGTCAGCAACCCCGGTCTTAGCAGTGTTGTCAGCATAGCGCTTGCCATCTTCCAGGAGC
Source organism: Scolanthus callimorphus (assembly GCA_033964015.1). Taxonomy (NCBI): domain Eukaryota; kingdom Metazoa; phylum Cnidaria; class Anthozoa; order Actiniaria; family Edwardsiidae; genus Scolanthus; species Scolanthus callimorphus. The sequence goes on from CM066921.1 coordinate 27,932,428, forward strand.
TTATCCCTGGGTGGGGCCACAGCAGCTACACAAGGATGTACCACTACGGCCTCCGCCCACTTATGATACCTGTTGAATCTTTCCTCATGTGGGACCTGAAATCCTCTGTACATCCCTAAGATGTATTTTATTTGATTGATCCACGGCGCCAACACTATATCAACATATCCAAGTTCCTTTCCTTGGAAAAATGGCCCCTCTGGGTCCATGGCACTGGCAAATACTGATAAATTCTCCAGCAATTCCTGTCTTAATGCCTCATCTTGAGATGGATCTACTCGCATTAGGAGTTTAAAATAAACCGGAACAACCTTCTTGCCAATGAAATCTCCCCATATCCTTGCATGAGCCCTTGTGTAAGGGTCTTTGCCGAGAAGTGACACATGATCATTCTCCCAACATTCATCGATGTATTCAACACAAACGGTGCTCTCGTAGATAACATTTCCGTTATGAACTATAGTTGGTATCAGTCCTCGAGGGTTAATAGCAAGCCATTCGGCGGATTTATTGTAAGGGTCATGCTCGATGTACTCGAATTCGACTTTCTTGGCCAACATGGCGATCCAGGCTCGATGAGCGAATCCACAAAACCACGCACAGTAGAGCTTTGGCTTGCTCGAATCATTTGCCCGATTTAGGTCCATTTGCTTCTTTTTACTCGTGCAAATAGTAGAGGTGGCTGCGATGCGCTGTTTATCAACTAAAAAATCATACTAAAGCAGGTTTCACTGCATCACTAGTAGTATTAAGTGCATCCGATGTCACCCGATTAATGTCATAGCTGTTCGGGCTTCCTGTGGTCTAAAAAGCGGAAGGCCGTGGGGGGCCCGGCTTCACTTTCTTTGTTGCTTCAGTACTTGTTTTCAATTGGCTAATAACTTTTTTCCCTTAGCATTATTAGTATCATCATTTATTAGTATCATCTAGAATTTCTGCTAAAAAGAAACATTTGAATCATTTGCTTATCCTAGCGCCGGTGGTCGAGTTTACCACAGAATGCCCGCCGACTGCCGAGATCGTATGTTATTCACGAGAAAGGCTCGTAAATGAACAAATCTTTAGCTGAAGCCCTTGCTGAAGCCAGAGTTTCTGGGCACGGAATCATGCCAAGCAAAATCCCTAACGTAATGCATCTAGTTTTCGCGCGCTCCGACCCCTTGCGATACACCACAGGAAGCCCAAACACACCCCACTTTCCGCCCCTTGAGATCGGAGATGGCACGACTTGATCGAACCGTAGCCCCGAGGCGGAAAAAACGTTCAACATCGCATATAACAATACCTGAGCTCACTCTTGTGTGTAACAGGCCATAAGAGTACCTGTGAGTCACGATTCTGTATTTTGTTGTTCAAGATGTCGTGTGATTCGAGCAAGCCAAAGCTCTACTGTGCGTGGTTCTGTCCATTCGCTAATCGAGCCTGGATCGCCATGTTGGCCAAGAAAGTGGAATTCGAGTATATCGAGCATGACCCTTACAACAAATCCGCCGAATGGCTTGCAATTAACCCTCGAGGACTAATACCAACTATAGTTCATAATGGAAAGGCTATCTACGAGAGCACAGTTTGTGTTGAATACATCGATGAATGTTGGGACAATGATGTGTCACTTCTCGGCAAAGACCCTTACAAAAGAGCCCATGCAAGGATATGGGGTGATTTTATTGTCAAGAAGATTGCTCCAGTTTATTTTAAACTCTTAATGCGAGTGGATGGATCTCAAGATGAGGCATTAAGACGGGAATTACTGGATAATTTCTCTGTATTTACCAATGCCATGGATCCAGAGGGGCCATTTTTCCAAGGAAAGGAGCTTGGATATGTTGATATAGTGTTGGCGCCGTGGATCAATCAAATATGTGTCTTAGAGACGTACAGAGGATTTCGGGTCCCACATGAAGAAAGATTCAACAGATATCATAAGTGGGCGGAGGCTGTAGTGGGTCATCCTTGTGTTGCCGCCACAGCTGCACCCAGAGATAAGATCCTAGAGGATGCCAAGGAGTATGCCGACAACACTGCACAGTCAGAGCTTGCCGACTCAATAAGGAAAGGGACACCATTGCCTTGAATGGTATGTGTGGTATACAGCTCTTAGCAGTGCAGAGGTTTTTGGCTCTTCCTATCTGTATCAACTCACCAATGGATTGTTGGTGTGTCCAGGGTGTGGTTAGTTTACAAGGTTGGCCATGGAAGTCACTAACAAGATGTGGTACTCCAAATCAAGCCATCGTAGTCTGTGGCAATCTATGCTAGTCAATTGGACAGTAGGTCAAGAGACATGCTAGTCAGTCCTCCTCAATTGCAAGCCATGGTAGTCAATGGCACAACATGGTAGTCAATGACACGACATGGTAGGCAATGGCAAGTCATGGTAGTCAATGGCAAGCCATGATAGGAGGACTGACTACCATGTCTTTTGACCTACTGTCCAATTGACTACCATAAGCTTTCCACAGACTACCATAGGCAGATTTTGGGGCTCAGGGTAGATTTCCGATAGATTTTTTCGATAGATTTCCGCAAGCCATGGTAGGAGGATTGACTACCATGTCTTTTGACCTACTGTCCAATTGACTACCATAGCTTGCCACAGACTGCCATGGCTTGCCACAGACTACCATAGGCGGATTGTGGGGCACAGGGTAGATTTGCAATAGATTTTTTTCGATAGATTTCCCCATACATTTACTATATTTGCAAGAGCAAGGTTTCAACTTTAGCCTCCATTATTTTTACTTTAGCGCCCCCTTCTTGGAGATCCTGGACCCACCCCTGACTACCATGTCTAGTATTGAATTCCATGGCCACCCTTGTGTATAACCGCACCATAGACACATCCACATTAGCGAATTGATACACATAGGAAGAGCCAGTTTTTCTTTTAATGCTGACTGCGACAGGGATGTGCAGTTTGGGTGAAAATAATTCATACAGGACACAAAACTATAGGTACCCCATTAGCAAGTGGTTTCTTCCTCTCTTAGGCTGACTTGCTTGCAATCGGCCTAAGAGAGGAGAAAATGACTGCTTGCAGGGTAAAGTATAGTTGAACTGCTGGTAATAATATAACTTACAAACTTTAATCAAAGAGAACTCCTTTTCAGCTCAAATGTACTCGGTTATTAGTTTTCAGTGCGTCTGTGTGAGAAATGTTTACACAATGCAATGGGATAACATTTTAATGTATGCAATGGGGGGTATCGGGGGTATGTTGTTGTAGACATTGCCATAAGGAGTCTGCAACCCTGGAGGGTGGGGGGGGGGGGACTTGCTCCTGTATTGGTTGGGGATGATCGTTGTACCTTTTAGGGGTTACAATTGCAAGATTTGGTCTTTTGATCCAAATGGCTGATTGCATTGTTAAACTGCGCTGGGGGGTTGAGGACCTACAGAAAATTTTCCAGGGGGGTTGTACTGGATTTGGAAATTCCATGGGAGGAGGTGTGTCTGGAGACTTGAAATTCCAGGGGGAGGGGTAGAAAAGGTGACTTTCCAGGGACATAGAGATGATAGATTTTCCAAGGGGAAATTTTGCCAGAAATAATGGGAATTCCTGGGTAGGGGTTCCTTTATTGAGTTGGAAATTCCAGGGGAGGGGGTCTATTTCACGAGTGGAAATTCCAGCCGAGGGGGTCTTTTAAGGGAGGTCCTCAACCCCCCTCCCTCGGTGGCCCTCCCTGGTGCACTTTAAAAAAGCAATCAGGCAATAAGATCTGAGGGAGATTGGTATATTTTAGGGCTATATATGTGTCCAAATTGTTTTGTCTCATGATGGTGCTTCTAAAAACTGTAAGAGAGAGATTCTCAATGAGAAAACGATCAATTAGACAAATTGAAAGGCAGCGTTTTAGTCAAACACAGAAATTTCTTTATGGGTATCTTTGAGAGCTGCTCCCTTTTTGGTATCTTTTAGGGGTGAAACTGAAAACTCCTGAAGATCATCCCCCACCAAAAATATTTGCCCCTCCCCCCTTCCCCTGGGGTCTGCAACAAAACTAATTTACAGGTATTGCATGAAATTAAAAGTTAGAAAAAATATATGGTAAAGATATAATTTTACATGCCCCACCCTGGGATGTTTTTGATTAGGTGAATTGTTCTGGCAGGAAGACTTACTAAGGTAAGCTTACAATTTCAATTTAGCCAGTTGGTACGTCTACACTGGTATTCAAATGAATGTAAGGTTGATCATAAAACTGGAAGGCAGATGGCAGGCTACATTGTAATATGATCACCGATGCTGGCACGTCATGTGGCATTCCCCTGATTAGAACTGGAAAGCAGATGACAGGCTTGAAACAGGCTCTTTTTTGGTGTAATGTTTTCCATGTCAGATCATGTGGCATTCCCCTGATTATTCTTTCTTTCTCTTTCTGCTATGCATGGAAGGGTATATGAATATGGAAGCATTCGACCCAGTGGCGGATCCAGGATTTTAAGAGAGGAGGGGGGGGGGGGGGGGGGGTACGCTGGGTACCAGAGTCTCCAAGCTTCACTCGTTTACAAAACGCATACGATTATCATCATAGGGTAAATATATTACAGTGTTGTTGTATAAAAATGAACATATTCACGTGGACGAACATCATCATATTGTTATTACAACGAGTGCCATGGGCTCTCCTTTCAGGCTGTAGGCTTAGTCTCGTTGTGTTTATTACGTACAGTGGGGAGCCACCACAGGAGCGAACAATATAGCTGTGCAATTGAGATAGCACTATTACACTCCTAGCTATTTTCAGATAAGATTTCTATTGTTCTTACGCCGTCGTGACCATGACAACGGGAATGGCAAACAGAAAACAAGAGATTAACCAGGAAAGGCAGAAAAAGTTTGGAGTATCACAGATACCAGCACAGGAGGAAGAAGACGACAAATGTAGTCAGTTCACAAACAGCAATTCTTTAGTGTTTTGGTAGGCCGATCTCTGTTCTAGAAATAGAACGGTCTGTAGTACAGGGTTCTCTCCAAGTCAGAGGAGTTCTTCACTCCTAGTGATGCACTTCTGGTACATTGAAAATAAGTAAATAAAGGGCTCTAGGGAAAAAAAAACAGATATGCCTTCCTCCCTTGCCTCGTCGATGCCTATGCCTAGTCAGAGCATCCTACTTAACATGAACTAAACCGTTTACAACATCACCTTCCGCTTCGCGCTCAATATGTTTGCATACATAGGGCCTTTAGCACGTTAATATTTATTGATAATATCTAATAATTATCAGGAAATGAAACCCGCTATTCAGTTCTACACATCCGTATTAGTAAAACTACAAAGTGATGAAATGTATGGGCAAATACGTCAGGTCGAGGCTGGGAGGCCGTGCATTGCAAAGTTTCAGAATAACTACTTGAGATACGAATTCCCGGGGGGGGGACTCCCCATATTTTCAGACGGGGGTGCTCGTCCTATCCCTTAGGGTATAAAATTGACAGACGTGCTATCTCTTAGGGGTGTTTAAAATCAGCCCTATCCCTTAGGGGAGTCTCAGACCAATCCTTGCCCAGAAATATATTGGTACTGACACCAGAACCGATATCTACAAAGGAAAGAGTTACGGCACGCAGACTCCCTAAATGCATTTAAAGCGGGCTGCAGGGACTTCCTATGATTTCTCAAAATCGTAATATCGTTTTATTATTATTTCTTCCAACACGGCTCTCATGGAAAACAGGTTAAGGTAGTTTTAGGTAGTTTTAGGGATAGTATATATATATATAATTATAATAATATTTTTCTTACATATATTTTTATAAAATACGTACTTGATAGGGATAACCGTGTATAAATAAAGTATATTCATTCATTCATTCAAACTTGGTTGAAAACCCTTAAATTTGCTGTCTTTTAGGGGTAAATTCGGCGGTCGCCACGCCAAATTTGCTCTCTTTTAGGGGTAAATTTTCTGTTTGCCACACCCATTTTGCTATCCCTTAGGGTCAAAATCAATTTTCCCGACGAGCACCCCCGTCTAAAATATTGGGAGTCCCCCCCCCGGGACGAATTCCCAAAATGTTAATGCCCTCTCAGGCTCGAGTCTTGACGTACTTTCCCATTACATTTCTTTGTACAAAGTAAGCCAGATTATAAAGTTTTGAAAGTTCATATCTCAGCCGGTATTTAAGTAATCTTCACCACACTTTGCAATTTTATTAATATGGATGTGTAGAATGGAATACCGAGTTCCATTTGCTGATAACTATTAGATACGATCATTCAACATTAACGTGATCAAGGCATATTGCTTTAGTTGAGCAACTCTGCAGTAATTTATTCGTGTTCATGCATAGCTCCGCGCCAATTAATGCACTGTGATTAACAGCAGCTCATCAAAGCGGAAACTACTCAGATAGAGTACTCCTATTCTAGTTTATGGAAGCCTAGGGTTCCTTAAATTCTAATTGCAGTTTGCAGGAAGAAAGTAGGAGTAGGTAGGGTTAAACATGGGATTGAGGTTGCTGGTAGGTATAGGTAGTCTGGCGTCTCGTACGGCCGGAAGATGGGGTAACTATGGGCGGAATACTCACCGGCGCATATCTGAGCTCACTCTTCTGCATATCACAAGTCAGAAGAGGTTGCCTTTGAGATCCTTTAGTCACAGTTCTGTATTGTTGACCAAGATGGCAAAGATGTCGAGTGATTCGCGCAAGCCAAAGCTCTACTGTGCGTGGTACTGTCCATTCGCTCATCGAGCTTGGATCTCCATGTTGGCCAAGAAAGTCGAATTCGAGTACATCGAGCATGACCCTTACAATAAATCCGCCGAATGGCTTGCTATTAACCCTCGAGGACTAATACCTGTTATAGTTCATAACGGGAATGTCATCTACGAGAGCCAAGTTTGTATTGAATACATCGATGAATGTTGGGACAATGATGTGTCACTACTCGGAAAAGACCCTTACAAAAGGGCCCATGCAAGGATATGGGGGGATTTCATTGGAAAGAAAATTTTTCCAGCTTATTATAAACTCTTATTACGAGTGGATCCATCTCAAGATGAGGCATTAAAACGAGAATTGCTGGATCATTTCTCTGTATTTGCCAATGCCATGGATCCAGAGGGGCCCTTTTTCCAAGGAAAGGAGCTTGGATATGTTGATATATTGCTGGCTCCGTGGATCAACAAACTTCATGTAATTGAGTTCTACAGAGGATTCCGTGTCCCTTACGAAGAAAGATTCAACAGATATCATAAGTGGGCGGAGGCCCTAGTAAGTCATCCTTGTGTTGCCGCCACAGCTCCACCCAGGGATAAGATCCTAGAAGATGGCAAGTCGTACGCTGATAACACTGCACAGACAGAGCTTGCCGACGCAATAAGGAAAGGGAAACCATTGCCTTGAATGGTACGTGTGGAATTCAGCAGCCCAAGGTTGCCATTATATGCTGCGACGGGGATATGCGGTTTGGGTGAAAAGGGACACCAACGGACACTAAGAAATAGTCCTGTAGAATGATATACAGTTATGAACTAGTCTATATGTTGGTAATAATACTACAAATTTTAAATCTGTGAGAATTCCTTTTCAGTTGACAAATGTGTTTTATTAATTTCGGTGCATTTTCATAACGCAGAAAAGACTGCAGTAAAACAAGCTTAAATCTACAGGTCTGTGAAATTTAAAGAAATAAAAATAAAATGGTAATGATTCATTATTTTACATGCGCCACCCAGGGACGTCTTTCATTAGCTGAATGTTCAGGCAGACTTATTATTCCTTACAAGATACCAAGACTGCGTATGTTATATATCGTTTGGATATTAGTTATATCCTCATGGCTTCTCTCTCTCGCCGGTGAACGTGAAGGTCTATAGGTAGCTCCGCGCTATTAATTAATGCACTGACTAGCAGCAGCGCATCAAAGCGGATAAATAACTACTTAACAGGAAAACGGCTTACAACACCGCCTCCCGCTTTTTTCGCGCTCTGCAGTAATTTATTAATGTTCATACATGTTATAGCTCCGCGCTATTAATTAATGCACTGACTAGCAGCAGCGCATCAAAGCGGATAAATAACTACTTAAGGCACTCAGTACTTCTATTCTAGTTACTGGAAGCGGTTCCTGAAATTCTTAATACACAAAGAAAGGAGGAGTAACTACAGGCTGCACGAGCTTAAACATGAGATTGGGGTTGCTGGTAGGTATAGGTAGTCTGGCGTCTCGTACGGCCGGAAGATGGGGTACCTATGGGTGGAATGCTCACCGGCGCATATCTGAGCTCGCTCTTCTGCATATTACAAGTGGTTACCTTTGAGACCCTTGAGTCCTGACCAGTTCTGTATTGTTGACCAAGATGGCAAAGATGGCGCCAAGTGATTCGAGCAAGCCAAAGCTATACTGTGCGTGGAACTGTCCATTCGCTCATCGAGCCTGGATCTCCATGTTGGCCAAGAAAGTGGAATTCGAGTACAAAAAGCAAGACCCGCACAACAAATCCGCCGAATGGCTTGCAATTAACCCTCGAGGACTAGTACCACTAACTATTGTTCATAACGGAAAAGCTATCTATGAGAGTACAATTTGTGTTGAATATATCGATGAATTTGGGACAATGATGTGTCACTGCTCGGAAAAGACCCTTTCAAAAGGGCCCATGCAAGGATATGGGGGGATTTCATTGAGAAGATTGTTCCAGTTTTATGAACTCTTGATGCGAGTGGATCCATCTCAAGATGAGGCATTAAGACAGGAATTGCTGGAGAAGTTGTCTGTATCTGCTAATGCCATGGATCCAGAGGGGCCCTTTTTCCAAGGAAAGGAACTTGGATATGTTGATATATTACTGGCTCCGTGGATCAACAAATTTCATATAATTGAGGTTTACAGAGGATTCCGTGCCCCTCATGAAGAAAGCTTCAACAGGTATCATAGGTGGGCCGATGCCATAGTAAGTCATCAAAGTGTCGCCGCCACAGCTCCACCCAGGGATAAGAGCCTAGCAGATGCCAACAAGAAGTTTAACACCGACAACACTGCACAGACAGCGCTTGCCGACTCATAAAAGGAAAGGGAAACCAATTGCCTTGAATGGTACGTGTGGAGTTCAGCTCTTTCAGCAGCCCAGAGGTTTCCATTATACTCATTATATCAGCTGTTCGCGACAAACTTTACATTGATTCATTTGTGTCGTCCAAAAATTTGATGCGAAAAAAACTACGATTTTTTAAATCAGACCAAATTTGTCTTAAAGTAGGCCCAAATTTCGCGGCGACCTGATGCGTGGGGCAATTATGTTGATAATTACATTTGCATCCTTTTCGAAATCGCAAATAAATATGTAATTCTTATAAAAAGCATGACCTTCCTTAAACATATTCAAATATAATGAGCTATAAAAACCTTCAATATATAACCAAGAAGTACCAAACTCTGCCATGTTAATTCACTACACTGAATTTTACATAAATTATAGCCCTGATTTAGAAATCCTAAAATATCTTCAAATCGGGCTTGTAGAATTTAGTCAAACTTCGGTTACACGTAGGCAATCAGTAAATCTCGAGGTACCATAGAGCACTTATTGAAAAAATATCGTTACAGCCTGAAACTGGGATGAGAGTAAAATTAGGCGTGGCCTGATTGTCACGTGATACTAACTCCGATCTCCCCAAATTTTGTACTTACATGTATTTCAGTCTATGTGTAGTAGGTATGTTATATTGGCTGCGCGATAGAAATCAACCTGTTTTTATATGAGAGGTTCAAATATTGGTTGGCATGGGTGCAAAATTACTGGGTCGATCCACCTAACGTATTTTCCCATACATTTCTTTGTAAAAAGTAAGCCAGATTATAAAGTTTTGAAAGTTCATATCTCAGCCGCTTTTAAGTAATCTTCACCACGCTTTGCAATTTTACTAATATGGATGTGTAGAATGTAATACCGGGTTCCATTTGCTGACAACTATTAGACATCATCAATCAAAATTAACGTGATAAGGGTATATTGCTTTAGTTGAGCAACTGCAGTAATTTATTCGTTTTCATGCATAAGCTCCGCGCCAATTAATGCACTGTGATTAACAACAGCGCATCAAAGCGGAAAACTACTTAGATAGGATAGAGTACTCCTATTCTAGCTTATTGAAGCTTAGGGTTCCTTAAATTCTAATTAATTGCAGGAAGAAAGTAGGAGAAGCTGTAGGGTTAAACATGGGATTGAGGTTGCTGGTAGGTATAGGTAGTCTGGCGTCTCGTACGGCCGGAAGATGGGGTAACTATGGGCGGAATACTCACCGGCGCATATCTGAGCTCACCTTTCTGCATATTACAAGTCAGAAGAGGTTGCCTTTGAGATCCTTGAGTCACAGTTCTGTATTGTTGACCAAGATGTCGAGTGATTCGAGCAAGCCAAAGCTCTACTGTGCGTGGTACTGTCCATTCGCTCATAGAGCCTGGATCGCCATGTTGGCCAAGAAAGTCGATTTCGAGTACATCGAGCATGACCCTTACAACAAATCCGCCGAATGGCTTGCTATTAACCCCGAGGACTAATACCAGTTATAGTTCATAACGGGAATGTTATCTACGAGAGCCAAGTTTGTATTGAATACATCGATGAATGTTGGGACAATGATGTGTCACTGCTCGGCAAAGACCCTTACAAAAGAGCCCATGCAAGGATTTGGGGGGATTTCATTATCAAAAAGATTGTTCCAGTTTATTATAAACTCTTAATGCGAGTGGATCCATCTCAAGATGAGGCATTAAGACGTGAATTACTGGATAATTTCTCTGTATTCACCAATGCCATGGATCCAGAGGGGCCATTTTTCCAAGGAAAGGAGCTTGGATATGTTGATATAATGTTGGCTCCGTGGATCAATCAAGTGTGTATCTTAGAGACGTACAGAGGATTTCAGATCCCCCAGGAAGAAAGATTCAACAGGTATCATAAGTGGGCGGAGGCAGTAGTGGGTCATCCTAGTGTTGCTGCCGCGGCACCACCCAGAGATAAGATCCTAGAGGATGCGAAGCCGTACGCGGACAACACTGCACAGTCAGAGCTTGCCGACTCAATAAGGGAAGGGACGCCATTGCCTTGAATGGTACGTGCGGAAGTCATTTCTTTTAGCAGCCCAGAGGTTTCCTTTATATGCTGCTCTGCTACAGGGATGCACAGTTTAGATGAAAATAATTGATAAGGGACACAAACTGACGTAGCAAATAGCATAGTCTTGTATAGAATGGCACTTTTGTAAACAAGGTATTTATAAACGCTACAATCTAAGAACATTTCTTTGTGTACAACACACATGTATACTTATTATGTTTCGCATAACATTCTGTGTGAGTAATGCCTGGTGCACCCTTGCGACAAAATGGCACAACAGCGGCGTAGCCAGGAATTTCTGAAGAAAGGGGGGGGGGGGCGGATAGTGAAAACATGGGACGAAAATAATCAAATTTCCTCCAGCAAATACAGTAAATGTATGGAAAACTAAGCTTCAAAGCTAAAAAATGTTACGATAACAGGTCAAGACTTTCTTAATATAACATGCACTTATCTTGAGCCGCTTCATTGCATTTTTCAAAGCATTTTTCCAATGCAGCTTTTAAAAATTTCGTGAAATCATTGGGGCAAAACGCTTATTAGCTCACGTTTTCTCTTGAGCCTTGCGCTACGCTGTTTCGTACCCAGACGCTTTACGGTTTTTAGGGCGCGCAAAGATTTGTGGGATATCTTTAGCAGGGCGCGCAGAGTTATGGGATACTTTTAACACGGCGCGCAGAGGTCGGGATATGCGCAGTTCATTGCGCGCCGTATAATACTCATCCCCAGTGTCTGCGTCTCCAAAACAATTTTCATAGAGAAATCGATCGATTAGAGAAATAACCGCAAGAGACGCAAAAAATAACGTCTGGATACGAGACTGTGCGTTACGCACTAGGAATTTCACTTTCTTAAGATAAGTGAGTGGAACAATCAGAATTGAAAGAGTGTTCTCTCGAATTCGCTTATAATTTTTCTCGATTTAATTGAAATAATGTCCTTCGAAAATGCGAGGGAAAATCAAATCATGTAACGTGGCCATACCACTATCATCGAGGACATTCAGTTCTTTCTCATTTTCGCCACAGCGATATATTTCTCGTAAACATCTGTTCTGCTTTTTCGTCGTTTTTTTATCGAAAAAATAAATTCAGTCCCGAAAATTCTCTAGTGACGTTCGTTCTCGGTAAAATATCTGTTCGAATGGCGCTGCGAGACCTGAACGTTTCGCCTCAGAATTTCAAGCTTTAATTTTCGTATTTACATTAAATGCTTAAGAATTCTAGGTGACCTTTCTAAAATAAATAAATAAACGGCAAAAAAAATTACCACCAAAACTAAAGAAGTCACTTTTTTGTGCAATTCCAAACATTAGATGATATATTTCAGATGATAGACTATCGTGAGTAATTCGCAATTACTTTGTAATTACTCCTATAGTTTTTCAGAATTGGTGTAATTACTTTGCGATTGGTTTCACTACAGTCATATGAAAACCGCTCTAGTTTTGGCTTTTCTTTTTGGTTTTGTCTAGGGGGAGGGGGGAGCCTTGGTCATCCCTTTTATTTTGCTAGGGGGCAAACAGGTTTTTTCCTTATATGTTGATATGAAAAATTTTTACTTCGCTGGGGTTAACTGCCCCCTCTGACTCCGCCAGCTACGGCCATGATAAACCAAATTGCAAATTTCAGTAGCCACGTGCATGCTTTGCGTACCTATTTTTATAATACTGGCGCTTTGTTACCGATACATAAAGTGGACAGCATTTCATGTAGATGTCGCTTTATTGCAGGATATCAAAGTCTGTTTTCGTATGATCACATGATCAGTCGGGGTTCAATCATGGTTGCCCAGAGTACGGAGACCTGAAGGAGATAAAGTATGCGAGTAGTATTACCACTTGTGGACTTGAACTTATAGCGCGAATGTTTTCGACGTGATCTTGTGATTTGTGGTAAGGTTACGCATAAACAAACAAACAATATTACGCACAAACAAGCAAGCAGACAAGCAAGCAAACAAGCAAGCAAACAAGCAAGCAAACAAGCAAGCAAACAAGCAAACAAGCAAGCAAACAAACAAGAAAGAAAGAAAACAAGCACGCAAGCAAGCAAACAAACAACAAACACAAACACGCAAGCAAGCAAGCAAACAAGCAAGCAAGCAAACAAACAAACAAACAAGCAAAGCAAATAAGCAAGCAAACAAACAAACAAGAAAGCAAGCAAACAAACAAACAAGCAAAGCAAATAAGCATGCAAACAAACAAACAAGCAAAGCAAATCAGCAAGCAAACAAACAAAGCAAGCAAGCAAACAAGCCAGCAAACAAACAAAGAAGCAAGCAAATAAGGAAGCAAACAAGCAAGCAAACAAAGAAGCATGCAAACAAGCAAGCAAACAAGCAAACAAACAAGCAGGCAAACAAGCAAGCAATAAACTCAGATTAAGACGGGGAGGGGGCAGCCGTTAGAACAGCTGTTTCGGTAGTTTGCGTGCACAAGCCCGTACTAAGTAATAATAATAATGCTTACATTTATATAGCGCTATTTCCTATAGCTCAATAGCGCTTTACAAGAAATTTACTGCGCAAGAAAAAATAAAAGCAATGATAAAAATAGTTAAAATTGAGTAAAAATGGTAAAAACGTAAAACATTTCTCAGGCACATGGTAAAACGTAAAAAAATTATCAGGAGAAACTAAGAACGTTGTTACCGGCTGCACGAAGGCTACTACTGTTTCAGGAGTCTTCATAAAAAGATGTCGAGAATGGTCGGGAATCAGGAGTCCGCCCGTGTTTTCCGGGAAAGAGCAAAGAAAAGCGGCTGAGATCACTATGTTGTGGATTTATGGTAAAAGTAGGGAAACGTTACCACTTTTATGGGTTGAGACACACCTTTTTATCAACCGTAGCAGGAGCTGTAGTTGCGTCTTCGTCCTCTTCTTCCTCGCCATCAATCAGTTCAAACTTCCTGGACACATTTCCATCACCTGGACAGAGAAATTAAAGTTACGTTCACACGATACTGGGAAATTCAGCCACTTGTGAATTGAAGGGGTCAACATGCCGTTGTCATGAATCGTCCGTTTCACGCTCCGTGATTTCAAACGATTTGGATTTGCTAGTCAAACCATATTATGCACAATTAAATGTAATTTGTAATTATTAAGGCCGGCACAGACTAGGGTACAAGTCCCAGGGACTTGTCCCACGAACCTGCTTCGGGGACAAGTCCCCTAGTGTCCCTTGTCGGGGACAAGTCCCTAGTGTCCCTCCTGTTTTTGAGTTGAAATTTCAGTCGCGGGGACAAGTCCCAGAAATCAAACTGGTTTGATTCGTGGGACTTGTCCCTGGGACAAATTGTGCATTTTTTCTAGTGTGTATTGGTGGTTTTCACGTGACGTCATCAAAATGCTAACTTCTAAGGTAAAACCTCTACGGAGATGTACTTTCAATGTTGATTATAACTGTGCTGAAGGAGTCATCACACCAAATCTCGGCACCTTCTGTCACGTAGTTCCGGAGATATCGCTGAAGCTATTTATGTCACGCAACACAAGTCAAGTATATTGAGCGTGTCGTATTTACTCAATTTGCTTAATTGTTACAATCTAGAACAAATTAGAATGTTATTAATGTTCATATCCTACCATTCCGACAAGATTCTTGTTGATATGATGCATTAAATAGCCGTTTTGGAGAACTGGTAATTTGGCCGCCATGTTGGTGCTCATCTGCTTGGGCACCAATATGGCGGCTCCATACATTTATTGTACAAAATGGCAGGGATTCATTTCCATATATTTCGCTCGGAAAACACTCAATAAGCCTCAAATTTACCAAGAAAACATAATGTTGTGTTCTCTTTACAGTTCTGTTGAGTATACAGAATTTCAAAGTATATTTGGGGAGATAAATTTAGTGACGTGACAACTGAAAACCAAGAATAGGCCGGCACAGACTAGGGGACAAGTCCCACTACTCCCTGGGACTTGTCCCCTAGTCTGTGCCGGCCTTTAAATTTGCCAGAGGGCCGGGAAATCCTCACAGAGCGAGGCTCCAATTACGAGGTTCCCTTGTCAGTGTGATGGGTTAGTAAGTTGTAAGTCCTGCACTGAGGATGGGCAACTTCCGACGTCCCCGTGGTTCTTTAACATCCCTCTGGTTCAGGCTAGTGTAGTGTATGTGAAAGACGAGCCGGGAAGCTCTGGGGTAGGAGAATTTCTATGAACCTATTCTTGGTTTGCACTCATTCTTATGGGAATAAAATCACAAAAGCGCGGCGGCCATGTTGGTGTTCAGAACAAAAGCAACAAATGAACTTTCTTTTGTTCCTGTACACCAACATGGCTGCCAATGACGTCACGTGCAAGCCAGCACTTGCGCAGTCATAAGAAATCCGCAGAATGTACAAAATCGGGTTTACATCTTGTTGCCACTCAATTCAGATCTTGCGATGATTCCTTTGGGTGGTTACATTTGTCAAATGTTTCTCACTCGACCGAGTGCACGATATGTATGATGTGTAGAACCAACAAAAGTATCCACCAAAAGGAATCATCACATGATCGGAATTGGGTGTCAACAAGATGTAAACACCGTTAGCCGATTTGGTCTATTCCAGGGAGTGTCCCTGAACCTCATAGCTACAGGGTGGTTGCAAGCATTTGCAAACTTACCCAAAGGCTTCTCAAGGGATGCTTCTGTCAGTTCAAGGAGAACTTGATTGGACGTCGGGTCATAATCTAGGACGACTCCCTCCTGAAAACAAGGGGAAAATAGGAGTGTGTGCGACACGATGAAAATGTAGGAGGTACAGGTGGTACCGAGGAAAGTGGCCGCTTAATGGAGATAGTACAAGTCTTTCAATGTTCCACTTTAATATCTGCTGAAACTACTGCAAAGATGCTTCTCAAAGAACCACCACCGGATGTTTGAGTTGAATTAGCGGCTTGCAAGCTTGTCACAACAAAGATTAAAGAAGAATTTGCTGCTGTTTTCAATTGTCATAACATTTTCTGTCCCCAAATTGGCATTTAGAATCATTAATAGGATTTTGTGTAGATGTAATAATAACATTCGGGACCGGAAAATAGTGGCCGCGGCCGCTTAATAGAGTTGGCCGCTGAATAGAGGTATTAAATACAGTACTTGAAATGAGTGACAAATAGCTTTGGGACTTTGAAAAGTGGCCGCTTAATAGAGGGTGCCCGCTTAATAGGTGGCCGCTTAATAGAGGTACCACTGTAGTTGGAACTCGTTGCGTTTAGAAAAAAAAACATATCAACGCCGACTAAACTCATTTTTGTGTGCATACTGACTCGTACCCAGGCATAGTCCACTTGCATTGTAGGAATTGAAAAAGAATAAAGTTTGTTTTGTCTTCAAAGGTTTTCAGCAGTGATGCCGGCTGTTGTTGTTGTTGTCGCCACTGTTATGACAACTGCCCGCAACAACTAGTACCGGCACTGAAACGATGAACAGGTGAGCCATGGATCGAATTGTGCTCGTACCGGACAAGGGAACAGTGTTCTCGTACCGGACAAGGGGATATTGTAATAATGGCTTTCAGCCAAGGCGAATTTATGCTAGTTACCTTATTGGTACTTATTTTCGCGGGCACTTAATTTTGCTGAAAAAAAAGGTCGGCATATTTCGCAGGTCTTTTTTTTCGCGATTTGGGTGCAAAATTATTTTCTCAGGAAATTAATTTTCGCGAAAATGAAAAAAAAATCATTTTATTTCGAGAATTGTATTATTATTTTACACTTCTTATTTCTGAAAATCATGAACTCATAACAAAACTAAACTATAGAAACCGCATCGTGTACCATAGAGCATAGCCAAAGACATATCACCTTCTGCTAACGTATTTGCAATTGTATAATACATATTTACATTGTAGCCGTGAATTCTTCATTAAATTGAAAAACAAGAAATAAAGGAGGGTATTAAATTTCGCGTCGCGATTTCGAGAATCGCGAAATTAAAGCGACGCGAAAATTAGTACCAATAAGGTAGATCATACAATTTACCTTGTAGTTTGACATCTCTGGTGTATAAGACGCCGATAGTTCTACAACCTGGATGGGATAAAACATACTTGGTAATCTTTCAGTGTGTGAATCTGGCAAGAATGGGGTAAATGTAATACTGGAAAAAACTAGGGAAAGTACCCCGCGGTTATAACAGCAATTCGGGGTGTTCCATCAGAAACATATAACTCACTTATATGTTTCTGGTTCCATTTCATATCCGTTACCCCTATCGAGGAGCCTGGGATGAACGGAAGCGTTTTATTATCGTTTATACCGTGGTCTTTGACATAGTGAAACACCTAGGCTTCGACAAAAGACACCTTGAACTTAATACTGAAGGTAATGTTTCCTGAACCTGGACTGACACCGAGACCGCGGCTCCGTGTTTGTTTTGGTCATTCCTCTCTAGTTTGTTCCTAACGTCACAGTTTCTAACGCTTAACCCATTCCTTACAAGCAATGTCACTTAGAATTTTTAGCCGTTCTATTAATGTAGCTGACGTGGCTGTTGGTAATATTTACAACTGATTCAGCGCAATACAGCTTTACGAGCTGCAAGATCAACATTTGTTCATTCAACTAAGATTTGTCTTACCTTGTAAGCTATTCTGTCTCCGGTTCTCGGTGTACCACACAACGGTGGATACTTAGTAAAGTCTCGTGCTGGGACGACAACCTCTGGATGTGCTTCACCTCCGGTTTGAGCTTCACTCCCATTCACTTCTTGCGATTCGTTAACTAAACCGGCTACCTTTGTCTGACTGCTATGACTCTTGTTCATCAAAATCTGACTCTTGTTAGTCCATTTGTTCTTACGTCCTGACGGAGTGCCTCTATCCAGTTTAGGTACCGCACACCCTCCAGTTTGAGTTCCACTCACAAGTGCTTCCTCTGATTCGTTCCCTAAGCTGGCTTCCTTCTCAATATGATTCTTGTTATTCAAATGCTGGCTCCGGAATCTGTCTTCAACTACAGAAGGAGGGCCTCTGGCCACGTTGAGTAACGCGCACCCTCTACCACGACCAACACCTCCTGGGCCTGCCTGACGTCCCCTCTCGTCTCTGCCACGCCCCATATAGGAGCGAGAAACTATACCTGCTCCACTGACGTGTCCACTCGCTGTAACAGAAGAACTGTCACCCCTTGGACAAGGTTCCGAGACTGAAAGATCATTGCTTATTATACTTTCTAATGGTCCACCTTGACATCCAATCTTGGCATCATCTTCGTCGTCAGACTCAAATCGTATATGTGATGAGGCAGAGGAATTATGAGGGTCGACTACGCGTAATGTTTGATCATAGGTAATTGGGTGAGGTTTTGAGGTCCCTCCTTTAGTGGCATTACCACCAGCCTTGGTGGATAAATGTGTTCCTTCTGATGATGGGGATGGTCCTATAGGATTTGTTGACCTTTTCGCCTTTGGGGGATTTGTAGGTTGCTCTTCCTTCGATGATATCGATGACGAATTGGACGATGATGAAGACGACAATGATGACATCAGCTTCTCTGAAGACGTCACTCCATTATCACCTTTTGATGCAGAAAGTGCTTCTTTCTTGGCACCTTTTCTCTTTTCTTTCCATAACCCTTCGAGCCCTTCTCCAAAGCTGAAACTAAAGAGGGCAAAGCTTTACTGGCTTGAGTTCTTTCCGACGATGCAGACGGTCCTATAGGTTTGGTTGACCTTTTCGCCTCAGGGGATTTGTATGTTGTTCTTCCTTTGATGATATCGAATCCGATGATGACGAAGAAGACAAGGATGATGTCAGCTCCTCTGAAGACGTCACTGTATTATGAACTTTAGATGCAGAAAATGTTTCTTTATTGGCCCCCTTTTTCTTTTCTTTCCTATATCCCTTCTCATAACCCTTCTGAAAAGCTGAAACTAATGATGACAAAACTTTATCTACTTGTTTGTTTCCAATGTTCTTATTAGCTGATGCTGACTCACCTGTTGCAATTCTTTTTCCATTATATTTTGGTTCAATCGCATGTTTTGCTGCTGTCGCTTTATTGGGTGATTCAGATGCTGTAGAAGTGGAAGTATCAGATTCGGGAGTAGAGTCTGACTGTTCATTTGGTTTTGCTGAACTACATGTAATTCTTTTTCCCTGGCGTGTTTGCTTACTAGCTGATTTGGGCCTTTTTCTGTTACTTGAAGAATCTGTGCTCAACGAAGTTGAAGTGTCAGATTCAGGGGTGGAATCTGTTTGATTGTTTCTCTTTGTGGTTACTTTTTGTCTTCCAGAATTTGATTCATCAGATGATGAGCTGGTAGATGATGACGTCATGGTAGATGTAGATGATGATTCACCTTTATGACATCGCGCCGCATTTTTATTGCTGCTAAAAGATGAATTGGCCTTTACAATTTCCCGTTCTGATTTCTTTTTCACACCATTAACACGTTTAGATCCATTTCTTTGTTGTACAGGTATCTTTGTTTCGGTGTTTTTCACTTGCTTCTTTCCAGTTCTTATTTGTTTTGAGTTCCGCTTCGTGGCTTTATTACTTTTTCCCATCTCTCTGAAAGGAAAACAAAAATGAAATTTAGATAAGACACTTGAACGTTCAAGAAACATTGACTTTCTGTTAAACATTACAACAATAATAATAATAAGAGTGGTAGTTTTGCGAGCTGTGAAGTTGCAAGCTGCAAGTTGTGAGTTACCGATTGAGTTTTCAAAATCCGAAAAGTCACGTCCATAATTGAGCATCAAGGTTTTCTGAGTTTTGTGATTCATAAATTCAAGACTAAAATTCTGGTGTCGAATTCCCTGGGTACAAGAGTCTCTAAGCTTCACTCATCAACAATCAAAACCACTGAACCTACAGAAGGAACAGGGATTTCCAGGGAGTCCACATGTGAGCCCAGTATCACGCAAAGCTGAGGAAAACCTGAGTATCAAGCCCTCTCCTGATGTTCTCCCAAGCTCATCTGAAAACTCATCTGAAAACAAACAGGGATAAGGGGCGTAATTCTATTTTCCATCTCCTCATTTTCTTTTGGAAAAAATAACATATTATTTCGCCTGATTCAGATACAGGGTCCCAGTGAGTTAGTCCTAGCCTGTGAAACAGGCTTTTGGAAAGTGCTCTGGATAACTCCCAGAGATGTACCAGTATCTGAAGCCGTTCTAGTGCCCGGCCAAAATAGGGAGATTGGGGAAAACGTGTAGATCCTTGTTTTTCGAATATTTCGCATTTTAATCGACTAACTCGAAGTGTAAACACTGAATACTAGTCCAGTGATATTGTAGTTCCAGTTGGAACTAATTGCAATAGAATTTTTCTCAACGGCATATGAACTAGTTTAGTGAGCTAGTCAACAGAAAAAAAGTCCTCAAAAATCCCTTTAGCGGAACATGCCGAAAACGAGGAACTTAATATTTGGCCGAAAACCACAGGGTACCCGCGTCACAAAAAAGTTATATTTTTGAAATAACCGCTCAAATTCTTGGTATCTTTTGTATTTAGAGATCCATTATTATTTGCAAGCAATGTCTAATAATTCTTATCTGTTTTGATGATTAAAAAAGTTTTTTCGTTAACCGAACTCATTTTCAGAAGAGTCGCGATTGGGCCAATGTAGACCCAAAATCGAGTAATTTTGATTGAGTCCGAAAACTACTGGTGACCGAAGTCTAGAAATAAACTATTTTGTTTGTGCTCATGCGACAACTAAAAAGAAACAAACAAACAAATAGTTTTAGCTGGTGGTAGTATATGACGAAGGAAAATAAAGAACGCTAATAAAATACTGCAAGTACTCAAAAATCCCTTCTGGCCAAATGTCAAAAACACAGTGACAATGCAATATCGTTTTACTGCGTTTTGCAGGATTTGAATCGAATTGAGTGAGTGTATGAAATGTGAACTACAACAAATGGTACAGCTAGCAGATAAAACCTTGTTTATCAGAAACTAGGGTTATGTTTGCAGATAAAGATCATCATCTTGCATTTCAATGTCTAGATCAGGAAGGGGGCGAATCCCTGTTTTGCACTCAGTGCAGGCTGGGTTACAGCAGTCCGTTCTTTTTACATGTGCATCTATGGGTCCTGCAGTCACTCTTGCACTTACACCTTACCATTTCAAGCAAGGAGAGTCGTGTGCCGGGTTGTCAACTGTGGTATGACGCTGCTGCAGGAGTAGGGGGAAGAATTTCCGGCTGCACACTTATAATTTTCGTAGCTACTTTTCTGCAGAATGTAGCGCACGGAATCGCACGGATCTGCACAAAGTTTCGCCTCAATCCGAATCCGCAACGTTTGATTTATGAAAACAACTGATAATTAGACAAAGTATTTCACCAAGCAGAAGCAAGATTAAACCCAACGTTTCAGACATTTAATTCTGTCCTTCATCAGGACGGTTACAAAACCAAGTTACATGTCACGCGTATAAACTATGAGGCGCGCAAGATATGGAAGATGAACGCGCGCGTGTAATTATAATATAATTAAAGTTCTTCCGCAGGTTGAGGCCATCAGGGGCCATTGTCTTGAGCTTCTATATCAAGTAACCCTCAACTGACAACTGATCTTCCGCCTTCGAAACTTTCTTGGTGCATTTTATCACCAGATCTTCTAGGATATGTCCTGCGTTGGTGGGATTGAAATGGGCCGCCACTGCTGATGTTTCAGCATAACTTCTGTAATGGTTGATAGTGCACTTGTGGGTTCTAAATTGTTCATGTAGAGGACAGCTGGTTAGGTTGGCGTCTGAAAGCCACCATAGGGGTTCTGATATTATTTTCTTCAATCGTTCTGAGACACAAATGATGGGGAACGCTTGTTTAATGATTTTGGGTGCGTTTTGTAGCCGAGGGGATATGTAAGCACTACAACTACTCTGTTGCTCTTCGTTCCTCGTTGGCGGGTCATCAGAGTGTCTGCTCTGGATTGCAGCGCTTGTTTGTTTGTCTTGTTTGTAGCCTCTCACTGTAAGGTGGGTGGTATAAGCTCTCCTTATCACCTTCGACACGTCTTCTCGGAACTGATTCTTAGTAGACGGAGTGCTAAGGGGTAGGGGATACTCGACTTGCAGTCCGCAGGGTGACTGGAAGTCACGAGCAGATATTGTTGTGTGTCAGCGGGTTTTATACCACAACAAAAACGAAAAAATACAAACAAAAACAGCACGCGCGAGCAGCCAAAAGGTGTTTTCATTGGTTCTTTTAGCGCGCGCACTGATAATGGCGCGTTCCGTGGTATTTTAAGCATTAGAGCACAACTTTCGCGTGATGTTGGAAGAGACACGAGAGCGTGGCTCGTGATTTAGAAACTTTTCGAGTTTCTCTCCCAACATCACAAGTGCTCTATTTGCCGATAAAGTCACAGAAAGCTGTGCTCTCTAATGCTTTTATGATATAGTGGGGGAGACCCATTGCTTTATCGGTGTACGAGAACATAGATTTGGACCAATCAGAGCACGCATTAAATCGTAGCTATAATATAAACTTTTTTTATAAAATAGCTAAGATAATACGCACGCTCTGATTGGTTGCGAACTGTCCATCCTCACATTATCAACGCACAGCAGATGCAATGCTATTTTATAAAAGCAATAAAAAGCGGATTTCTGCGGTTTATAATGTGATAAACGCACTTGAGATGCTGCAAAAACACTTGAAAAGTTTGAAATTCACTTGCCTACGGCTTGTGAGTTTCAGACATTTCTCTTGTTTTTGCAGCATCCCTCGTGCGTTTAGCACATAAACCACTGAAATCCGCTCTTTATTGCTTATATGTACCATGGCTGAAAGCCAATCAGAATTCGAGAAACGCGCGCGTTGTGGTATAAAGAAAAATACAGGGATAGAAGTGTCTAATCTTGAGACTTACACTTTTCAAAGTGAAAGCCACGATGTCTAAAAAGTTGAAAATAGGCGAAAAATAAGACTATTTATCGTATTCATTTGCTTAATACGAGTGATAGACTTGACAATTTGGCTTTGTTGTGTCGCATCACAATTTCCGCGTGAATTTTGGAAAAACATTAACTGGGTACCCTGTGGTTTTAGACATGAAATAAACAATGCCGCCTCACGGTCGCACCTGCCAGTTGTTATGTAAACAAACTCATTTGAAATGTTCTCGATCTAAGCTTCAAAATGGTATATGTCTCTTAAAATCCGCAAGGGGGAGGGTTTCGGTTGCTGGCCCACACAGCACGCGGGCCGGAGTACAGTATCGATTTTTCAAATCGTTTTAAATGTCAAAACATATAGAGAACATATTAGAAATTGCCTGTAAATAATTACGGTACTTGAAATGCAAAAATATACCATTAACTGTAGCGTTCTTTTAAATAATGGAATTTATTTTGACGCGGGTACCCTGTGGTTTTCGGCCGAATTTTAATTCCTCGTTTTCGGCATGTTCCGCTAAAGGGATTTTTGAGGACTTTTTTTCTGTTAACTAGCTCACTAAACTGGTTCATATGCCGTTGAGAAAAATTCTATTGCAATTAGTTCCAACCGGACCTACAAAATCTCGTAGATTGACTGGACTATACTGGTCACACCAGGAATGTGACATGTTGCGTTCGACACACCCTGGGCACCAGAGTCTTGCTGTGCCGTAAATGAGTGAAGGCTTGGAGACTCTGGTACCCAAGGGTATTCTACAACAGAATTTCCATCTTTAAATTATCCTTGCTATCTTCCATGCTAGCAGAGGCCACTTTTCTCTGTATTTCACTGGGCGGAGAGTCATGATTCTCAGTGACTCTCACTAGCCCAACGCAGCCCAGCCCACTAGCCCTGCAGGGGGAATAGCCTATCAGAAAACCTTGTTTACTCGCTTATAGCAGACTAACTTTTCAGATTGAGACCATTCCATTCCAAACAGATCTTTGTTTAAAACTCAAACTGGTAACTTGCAGCACGCAGCTTGCACATCTTATAATTCAGGTCTCTAATAATAATCAGTATAATCAGTGTAAACATGAATGCTACGTTGTGATGCTCAGCCATCTTTTATAGGGCTCATACCTCGTGATATCATAAACTAAGAGAGCTCATGAGAGATGCATAGTGCAGCGACCTTTGCACACTTTCCACGAGTTTGCAAAGGAAGTTAAACAATGTACATACCCCATTTGATCAGAATCAATAAGCTTTCTCTTTTTTCTTGAACTATCAACTGTGCTCTCTAAAACAACAACAATCAATAAGATTTTATCATATGATGAAAGACTGGGAACATTTTTGTTGAGTCAGCATTTTTTGGCTTAAAATGAAATATCCCTGCTTTTCAGCAGGTTTGCAAAGTGTGTTCATCTGTGACCCGAACTCAAACAGCCGGCCTTCATTATTTACAAATGCCCTTTGCATTTCAAGTGAGTCACCTTAACCAGGGCTGGCAGATCCAGTAATTGAGGACAGGAGGGGCCAGATAGTGAAGATATACTAGAAACCAAAAACTGAAAGTTTAATTGTTTCATTGACTGAGCAAAATGCAGTAAATGGGAAATTTAATCTCCTAAAAAAAGAAGGGGTGAACATTTGTGTAACACATGTACAGTACCATACCTTCTGCTTGTGAGGTTAATTCATTTTCTCCTCCATGTTCTTTCACCCTATGGCACATGAAAAAAAACTATGGTATTAATAAAAGAACATTCATTTACTACTGGTTGCATCGACATGTCTACACACACAACAAAAACATGTTCTGTCCGCATGCCAAACTTGGAAGTTTTGACAGTTGAACATCAAAGTTTGCCCACCCTTGCAACTGAACTTTAACAAGGAATAAGGCCATTGCAGCAGGGTAATAATAAATAATAAATACATAAGATAGAGACCAACTCCCCAGAACTTGCAGCTTGTAAGCTGAATTACGCTGGAGTCTCAACGGCGCCACTGGCAGCCAAGTGGTCATAAGCACAGACACTGAGGGTGGTCACTGCCAGAGAGTTTATTACGTCCCCAGTGGTTCTTTAACGTCCCCCTGAAACTGGGAAGGGTAGGAAGGCAAGACGGGACCTCGGTTTATTGACTCATCCGAAAGATGTGAAACACAGTAGAGCAACGTTCAACTCACAATATGAACCAATTTCGACCGAGACCCAAACAGAAAGAAAATTTCCTCTGTCCCAGACAGGAGTTGAACCCGGACCACAGCGGTGAGAGACCCAGCGCCATAACGCTGGACCAACCGTGCTTCTGTGATACTAAGCGCAATGTGACAGAGGGCAAAGAAGCATAGGGTACAGGGTGTGATGACTATAGTACTAAGATACTATACTTTCCCTGGCCAATTGGTAGGGTAGCTAGAACCTTGTACTAAGTCGATTGTACCTTATACTTGTGGTGCCTCAATGCCCTAAGCAGGTATTGGCACACTAGAACCTTTACTACTAAGTCATCACCCTGCTGCAATGACCTGTTCCTTGCCGAAGCTCAGTTGATGGTTTAGTAATTATCTTAAGCCATAGTACTAAAAGGTGGAAGGTGCATTCCACTTTTCGGAATCACATGGTGAACATTTTCAGTGGTTGTAAAACAGAAGTACCAAAATAATTTTGGAGTTGTGAAAATAATTTCAGAAGTGGGTGGAAATTATATCAGAAATAAAAAAAATAATTTCAGAATTAAAAATAATTTCAGCATTTATGAAAATATTATAATTTCAGAATTAGGAAATACTTTGAATTCAGAGTTGCGAAAATAATTGTAGAAGTACAGAGATAAATTCAGAATAAGCAAAATAATGTCAGAGTTGGGAAAATAATTTCAGAATGGCAGAAATAATTGCTGAAGTCACAAAAGTATGTAAATTCATAGAAAACTGCCTCATACCCAGGCAAGTTCTACTGATTTTCAAGGTGCAAGTGACTAGGCTAGCTAGCGCGAAAGGCCTAAGACAGTTGAACCTTCTTGTGGTCCTTTGTGACAGCTGAGCCTTCCCATGATGCATTGTCTGCCTCGAGAATTCACCATTGGGTTTGGCTTTCCACATAATTTGCAGTGGGGGTTTTGCCCATATTTTGACACACCTGTCATGTCTGGGAATGAGGCAGCTGCAATGTTCATGTCTGATGGAGCTCAATAATGGGTTCTGCCATAAAAAAAATTGTACCCCCCAGGTTGAGGACCTACTTAATGCGATTAGCCCAAAGTATTCTTTAGTTCACATGCTCACCCTGAATAATTATTTAATATTGATGAATTCTCAGCAGTCACCCCCCCCCCCCCAATAATTTAGCAGTCACCCCCAATAATTTAGCGTTTTCAGGCCTCATGACCCCCAATAATTCTTTTGTCCTAATCGCTGCTACCCCCAAGAATTATTTCAACCTGCGAGCTCCTACCCTGAAAAATTCCTTGGTCCTCAACCGCGGGGGTACAGACAAAAAATGCGATAGCCCAATTTGCACTGTAATTAACAGAGCTTCATAATTCTACACCCAAAATTCAACCATTATGAACAAGTGTAAATCTACAATGTAGGTTCTGTCTTTCGACTCACCTGATTAAATCGCCATCTCTTAACACCACGATATTTTCCTGTGCTGGTAGAAGATATCCGTCCAGAAACAAGTTCAAATTTCGCGCTATATCGAACCTCTTTCGAATCATGTACTCCAAATCTGCGACCACATGGCAGATCGAAGAGTCCACTAAAAACCAGCATTTCCTACCCAAACTCTGCAACTTTTGCCCAAACACAAGCCGTATCCGAACTGTGCTCATCTTTATCCTTTATTCAACGGGAGAAAGCCTTTAGAAAAGCTATTTTTGTGCATTTTTTTGGCAGAGAACGAAATCTCTGGTATCTTTCTGTCAAAACTAAGATGGCGTCGAGCGAGTTCTTACAAACGTTCTGATTGGCTAAAGTCACATCTCGGCCTCGAGAGCCAATCATGTCGACTGTTATATTGCAAAGTGCCTCATACCCAGTTTCCTGCCGGTTTGGTACAAGAAAGTAAGGGAGAAATTCGAGCAAAATGCAAGCTAAAAATGCGGACGGTGTAATTTGCAGGTGTGCAGGTGTGCAGGTGTGCAGGTGCAGGTGTGCAGGTGTGCAGGTGCAGGTGTGCAGGTGCGGGTTTGCAGGTGCAGGTGTGAATGTGTCTATAAATAGTCTATAATCTATGTACAGGTTATATTGATTCCAACTAACCAATTTTCCCCAGTTCGTCGCCGAGTACAGGGCAGTCGTGAGCAGTCAGAGCGCCAAATGCTGTTTTTTCATCAAAGTCGTTTTGTTTGATCCTTCACAGGAATGGGGCTACCTTTTATCGAACGTTTCTTAGCTTAGAAAGAACAGTCAGCATCTTAACTAGCCGCCCTATTGCGAGAGAAACATTGAAACGCCGCCGAGATTCAGCCATTTTGTTAACACAGGCAACCCACCTTATCGTGTTAAGGTGGGTTGCCTGTGTAAACAAAACAAAATGGCCGTCACTCGGTGGCGTTTCGATGTTTCTGTTCTTTCTAAGCTAAGAAACGTTCGATGAAAGGTAGCCCCACTCCTATGAAGTATCAAACAAAAACGACTTTGATGAAAAAACAGCATTTGGCGCTCGGACTGCTCACGGCTCTTGACTGCCCTGTGGCCTGTACTCGGTGACGAACTGGGGAAAATTGGTTAGTTGGAATCAATATAACTGTAAGTACATAGATTATAGACTATTTATAGACACATTCACACCTGCACCTGCACACCTGCACCTGCAAACCCGCACCTGCACACCTGCACCTGCACACCTGCACCTGCACACCTGCACCTGCAAATTACACCGTCCGCTAAAAATGTCCAGCCTTTAAAACTTGTAGCTTGCCTTTTAAACGTATCTGAAGCCCGATGCAAAGGAATAGTGGAAACAATTGCTAACTCAGCTATCAAACATTCAAATAAGCTAAGTGCTTCTGGCCTAAAATGCTCATCTACAGTTCTCAACATATTTTCAGACTATGACTACAATAGGTCAGTTATAACAATAGCGGCCCCGTACAGACTATAGAGGAGAGTGTGTTTAGAGCTTGCAGGACAGCATATGAGAAAATAGATCTATCCAAACACAGCGGCGGGCACCCAAGACTCGGCTCTGTGGATTTAATTCCTATTCATCCACTAACACCATATGTTACTTTAGAGGAATGTGGGAATATAGCTTTGAATATTGCTCACAGAATAGTAGACTCAATCAAAGGAAGTTCAGTGTTTCTGTTCGGACATGCTGATTTACCAAGAAAGAGGGGGCTGGTTGCAAGGCGCAAAGCTGTGCAATGGTATAGTGGCGTTTGTGGAATGAGTTACGATGGCATCGACTGGGACCTAGGCCCCGCCCCTACATCGCGGTATGGTTGTACAGGAGTTGGTGCCATTCCATATGTTACAAATTGTAATGTTACTATAAATACTACTAATTTGGGACTAGGCCAAAATATTGCTAAGGCTATCAGAGCAAGTTCTCCAGGAGGTCTGGCAGGAGTTCAGTCCATGGCATTTAGTCACTTTGGTATGGTGGAAATAGCATGCAATGTGCAAGCACTAGAGGTAGGTATTAATTGTTAACCATAATAATAATTGTTTCATTCCATACTTTGTAGCAATGGCGAAATTATACCGGTAGTATGAGCCAGAATCAGAAACATATAAGTGAGTTGAAACGTGTAACAAGCATACATTACTTTAGTGCCAAGCTGCGGAATATTCGCAGAATAAACAATTGAACAGATTTTGAAAATAATGTTGTTTCAAGACTCAAAGATGTTAAATGTTAGTATATTATCACTTACCACTGTTGCTTTACTTTGTATGAGCGAAAAATGAAATATTATGAAGAGAAAACCTACTTGGGTTAGCAGTCGAGAGTTCATTATTGACCAAATATGGTCATAAATTCATCTTGAATAATCCGCAGCTTGGTTCGCCGTTACATGTTTCGACTAAGTTATATGTTTCTTCCAGAATACAATTGACAAAAGCATACATTACTGGAAGCGAACAGTGATAAAGTTATTCAAACATTCTGTGGCACCCTTATACTGCTCAACACCAGAGCGAATACCCAGGCAGTGATACCTCATTAACTGAAGGAACGATATACCTTAGAGGCTCTGTCAGTCTCGCCTTAGCCATGAACCTCATACACAGTTCAGCTCGACGGACCATAAGATGGTCCAGCCTTGCCTCACTGACCCAAGCTCATAGCTCAGGTGGGAGAAGAATATTATAAGTACTTTCTGCTGGACAGATTCAGTGAGGATATGCCCCTGATGGTGCAGCCTCTTCTGAATTAGGAATTGTACTGTACTTTACACCAATCAGACACAACTGCAGGGTTCCCACCAGTCCTTGAAAACCTGGAAAGTCATGGATTTTAGAAATGCCCTTTTTCAGGCCTGGAAAGTCATGGAATTTTTACAAAAACCTATCAAAGTCATTGAAATATTTTCCTGAAGTAAAAGTTTGCTATGTAGAAAAGATGTTGATATGTATTTTGTAAAATAAAAATGAAGGAATCTCAATAAAAACTACCAATGCGCTATCTTTGAAACAAAGGATACCCATAATGTGTGAAAATCTGCATTTTTCATTATGAAAGGTCATTAAATTTTTTCAAACATCCTTGAAAAAGTCCTTGAAAGTCCTGGAATTTTGAAAGCCTAAAATGTGAGAACCCTGAACCGCCCAGGCCGCACGTCCAAAAATCCAACATGGCGCTCGTTCGCACTCGCGACTACGAACTCCGGGATTTTTGCGATAAAAACAGCCTGTAAATGCCTGCTAGAAGGCTACAATGTGTAGATATTTTAGCACAAACTATTTAAATTTTGCGTGAAATTGTATGTATGTAGCACAAGATTTATCTCAAACAAACAAATAAAATGAAGAAACCGTCAGAATATTTTACTCATCTGTTCCTGGTGAGTTCACATCTTGAGATTAAATGCCTGTTGTTCATGTATTTCTTTCTGAAAGTACTCTAGCACACAATGCACAGTAAAAATCGTTAAAAACTTTTTTTTGACCTCGAGAATCCAGGTACGTCTTATATACAGGTGCATCTTATAATACCAGAAAATACGGTAATACTATTGTAACTTTTTATTGTAGGAGTTCACTGATGAAGGAAGCTTTGAGTACACAAGTGCTGAGCAAATTGAAAACAGAGTGCAGGAGATGGCAGCCAAAGAAGGGGTTCATTTACATGGTACAAAGGTAGTGGGTTTCACCCCAGAACAGGCTTATCAACTTGCTAAGAGAGCACTTCAACAGGGAAACTATGAAGCATGGAAATCTTCTACTGAGGTTAGAATGTAACAATTAATGGTACAAAGGTAGTGGGTTTCACCCCAGAACATGCTTATCAACTTGCTAAGAGAGCACTTCAACAGGGAAACTATGAAGCCTGGAAATCTTCTACTGAGGTTAGAATGTAACAATTAATGGTACAAAGGTAGTGGGTTTCACCCCAGAACATGCTTATCAACTTGCTAAGAGAGCACTTGAACAGGGAAACTATGAAGCCTGGAATCTTCTACTGAGGTTAGAATGTAACAATTAATGGTACAAAGGTAGTGGGTTTTACCCCAGAACATGCTTATCAACTTGCTAAGAGAGCACTTCAACAGGGAAACTATGAAGCATGGAAATCTTCTACTGAGGTTAGAATGTAACAATTAATGGTACAAGGTAGTGGGTTTCACCCCAGAACAGCTTATCAACTTGCTAAGAGAGCACTTCAACAGGGAAACTATGAAGCATGGAAATCTTCTACTGAGGTTAGAATGTAACAATTAATGGTACAAGGTAATGGGTTTCACCCCAGAACATGCTTATCAACTTGCTAAGAGAGCACTTGAACAGGGAAACTATGAAGCCTGGAAATCTTCTACTGAGGTTAGAATGTAACAATTAATGGTACAAGGTAGTGGGTTTCACCCCAGAACATGCTTATCAACTTGCTAAGAGAGCACTTGAACAGGGAAACTATGAAGCATGGAAATCTTCTACTGAGGTTAGAATGTAACAATTAATGGTACAAGGTAGTGGGTTTCACCCCAGAACAGCTTATCAACTTGCTAAGAGAGCACTTCAACAGGGAAACTATGAAGCGTGGAAATCTTCTACTGAGGTTAGAATGTAACAATTAATGGTACAAGGTAGTGGGTTTCACCCCAGAACAGGCTTATCAACTTGCTAAGAGCACTTCAACAGGGAAACTATGAAGGGTGGAAGTATTCTACTGAGGTTAGAATGTAACAATTAATGGTACAAGGTAATGGGTTTCACCCCAGAACAGGCTTATCAACTTGCTAAGAGAGCACGTCAACAGGGATACTATGAAGCGTGGAAGTCTTCTACTGAGGTTAGAATCTAAAAATAATATAGCCATGATTATCATTCCTTCATCCGAACCTACAATGACCTAAACATAAATTGTCAATATAACGTTACAATGGCCTACCCTGGGTTCTAAAGTTGCCTATAATTGCCCAAGTTGTCTCAATTCATGTGTGAGCGAGCTGTTATTTAGTAGCCATTATATTAAAATCAATTTATGTCCCCCTTGGTCCCAGTAAATAAGTCATCATCTGTGGTGACATTATTCTAACTTTATTGATTTTCAAACACTACTGATACAAGCATGAAGGGTGTGTCAACATGCTGACATCTTGAATTCTACAAAAATCGTGATCATTAATGGCCTTAAATAGTCCAGTCAATCTACGAGATTTTGTAGGTCCGGTTGGAACTAATTGCAATAGAATTTTTCTCAACGGCATATGAACCAGTTTAGTGAGCTAGTTAACAGAAAAAAAGTCCTCAAAAATCCCTTTAGCGGAACATGCCGAAAACGAGGAATTAAAATTCGGCCGAAAACCACAGGGTACCCGCGTCAAAATAAATCCATTATTTAAAAGAACGCTACAATTATTGGTATATTTTTGCATTTCAAGTACCGTTATTATTTACAGGCAATTTTTAATATATTCTCTATATGTTTTGACATTTAAAATGATTTGAAAAATCGATATTGTACTCCGGGCCGTGTGCCGTGTGCGGGCCAGCAACCGAAACCCTCCCCCTTGCGGATTTTAAGAGACATATACCATTTTGAAGCTTAGATCGAACCCATTCCAAATGAGGTTGTTTACATAAAAGCGGCGGGTGTGACTGTGAGGCGGCATTTTTTATTTCATGTCAAAAACCACAGGGTACCCAATTAATGTTTTTCCAAAATTCACGCGGAAATTGTGATGCGACACAACAAAAGCCAAATTGTCAAGTCTATCACTTGTATTAAGCAAATGAATATGATAAATAGTCTTCTTTTTCGCCTATTTTCAACTTTTTAGACATCGTGGCTTTCACTTTGAAAAGTGTAAGCCTCCAGATTAGACACTTCTAACGCTGTCTGTTTTTCTTTATACCACAACGCGCGCGTTTCTCGAATTCTGATTGGCTTTCAACCATGGTACATATAAGCAATAAACAGCGGATTTCAGTGGTTTTTTGTGATAAACGCACGAGGGATGCTGCAAAAACAAGAGAAGTGTCTGAAACTCACAAGCCGTAGGCGAGTGAATTTCAAATTTTTCAAGTGTTTTTCCAGCATCTCAAGTGCGTTTATGACATTATAAACCGCAGAAATCCTCTTTTTATTGCTTTTATAAAATAGCATTGCATCTGCTGTGCGTTTATAATGTGAGGATGGACAGTTCGCAACCAATCAGAGCGCGCGTACTATCTTAGCTATTTTATAAAAAAAAGTTTATAATATAGCTACGATTTAATGCGCGCTCTGATTGGTCCAAATCTATGCTCTCTTACGCCGATAAAGCAATAGGTCTCCCCAACTATATCATAAAAGCATTAGAGAGCACAGCTTTCTATGACTTTATCGGCAAATAGAGCACTTGTGATGTTGGAGAGAAACTCGAAAAGTTTCTAAATCACGAGCCACGCTCTCGTGTCTCTTCCAATATCACGCGAAAGTTGTGCTCTAATGCTTAAATATACCACAGAACGCGCCATTATCAGTGCGCGCGCTAAAAGAACCAATGAAAACACCTTTTGGCTTCTCGCGCGTGCTGTTTTGGTTGCATTTTTTCGTTTTTGTTGTGGTATAAAACCCGCTGACACACAACAATATCTGCTCGTGACTTCCAGTCACCCTGCGCACGGCAAGTCGAGTATCCCCGAGAAGACATGTCGAAGGTGATAAGGAGAGCTTATACCACCCACCTTACAGTGAGAGGCTACAAACAAGACAAACAAACAAGCGCTGCAATCCAGAGCAGACACTCTGATGACCCGCCAACGAGGAAAGAAGAGCAACAGAGTAGCTGTAGTGCTTACATATCCCCCTCGGCTACAAAACGCACCCACGTTCCCCATCATTTGTGTCTCAGAACGATTGAAGAAAATAATATCAGAACCCCTTATGGTGGCTTTCAGACGCCAACCTAAACTGAGAGATATCTTAGTAAGAGCCCGGGTTCCATCTTCTTAGACAACTGCAAGTGGTGGGATAAACTTGAATATGACTTGTGGGAACCGCAGGTGTAAGTTCGTAGACGTAAACGACACTTTCGTCAGCTCTCGTACAACAGCACGCTGGACTGTAAGAGTAGCAATGTTATCTACTTTATATCGCGTACTAAGTGTCGCATGCAGTACGTAGGCCAAATCAGCTGTCCTCTACATGAACAATTTAGAACGCACAAGTGCACTATCAACCATTACAGAAGTTATGCTGAGACATCAGCAGTGGCGGCCCATTTCAATCCCACCAAAGCAGGACATATCCTAGAAGATCTGGTGATAAAATGTACCAAGAAAGTTTCGAAGGCGGAAGATATGTTGTCAGTTGAGGGTTACTGGATATAGAAGCTCAAGACAATGGCCCCTGATGGCCTCAACCTGCGAGAAGAACTTTAATTATATTATAATTACACGCGCGCGTTCATCTTCCATACCGCGCGCGCCTCATAGTTTATACGCGTGACATGTAACTTATTTTTGTAACCGTCCTGATGAAGGACAGAATTAAATGTCTGAAACGTTGGCTTTAATCTTGCTTCTGCTTGGTGAAATACTTTGTCTAATTATCAGTTGTTTTCATAAATCAAACGTTGCGGATTCGGATTGAGGCGAAACTTTGTGCAGATCCGTGCGATTCCGTGCGCTACATTCTGCAGAAAAGTAGCTACGAAAATTATAAGCGCGCAGCCGGAAACTCTTCCCCCTACTCCTGCAGCAGCGTCATACCACAGTTGACAACCCGACACACGACTCTCCTTGCTTGAAATGGTAAGGTGTAAGTGCAAGAGTGACTGCAGTACCCATAGATGCACATGTGTAAAAAGAACGGACTGCTGTAACCCAGTCTGCACTGAGTGCAAAACAGGGATTCGTCCCCCTCCTGATCTAGACATTGAGATGCAAGATCATGATCTTTATCAGCAAATATAACTCTAGTTTCTGATAAACAAGGTGTTATCTGCTAGCTGTACCATTTGTTGTAGTTCACATTTCATACACTCACTCTAGATTCGATTCAAATCCTGCAAAACGCAGTAAAACGATATTGCATTGTCACTGTGTTTTTGACATTGGCCAGAAGGGATTTTTGAGTACTTGCGCGTATTATATTAGCGCTCTTTATTTTCCTTCGTCATATGGCCACCACCAGCTAAAACTATTTGTTTGTTTGTTTGTTTCTTTTTTAGTTGTCGCATTGCACTAGAAACAAAATATTTTATTTCTAGACTTCGGTCACCAGTAGTTTTCGGACTCAATCAAAATTTCGGGTCTACATTGGCCCAATCGATTTCGGGTCTAAATTGGCCCGATCGTCAACGAAAAAAACTTTTTTAATCATCAAAACAGATAAGAATTATTAAACATTCCTTGCAAATAATTATGGATCTCTAAATACAAAAGATACCAAGAATTTGAGCGGTTATTTCAAAAATATAACTTTTTTGTGACGCGAGTACCCTGTGGTTTTCGGCCAAATTTTAATTCCTCGTTTTCGGCATGTTCCGCTAAAGGGATTTTTGAGGACTTTTTTTCTGTTAACTAGCTCACTAAACTAGTTCATATGCCGTTGAGAAAAATTCTATTGCAATTAGTTCCAACTGGAACTACAATATCACTGGACTAAAAGAACTTCAGAGGCAACAAGCGAAATATTAAAACATCGCGAATCAACTTGCGCATGCGCGAGAATAAATATGCTCAAATGACCGTGTTGGATGAGATTATCTTACACATGTATACAATGTTGTACCCGTCACCTTGCGGAGCCAGGCTATGAATATAACAGCCACTTAAGGCCCTTCGCTGATTGGCTGAAACGGCGTACATGCGCACTTAAAACCAGCTTCATCTGAAATTGCCAGTTTCATCAAAAATTGTCGTTTTTCGACACCTCACGCTCAAAACCATATTTGAAATCATTTACCTTATAAGGAAGTGACAGAAGACGTCCCTCTTTTGATAAGAATTTCGCCGCAAATGTCGCAAGAAAAAGGCGAGATTTTGAATAAAACCTTGCAGGAATTACAGAGACTCTTGTTCTCAATCTGTCCACCATTGATTTTGGCTTGGTAACCACGCTAAAATAGCCCACAGCTACCCTGTGCGCGACTCGACCCAGTCCTCCCAACTGCACTCAGTAAAAACGACAATAATTCATTGTATGTGAACAACGTGTGGTTAAATAACACCAACATTCGTTTGCTAGTCTTCTTTCTAATCTATGCCTTTGACTTCCACCCTCTAAAATTATAATTTTGAGGTGTAATATATTATTTTCTTATACGCATGCGTCATTGACTGTTACCAGAAGTTTCCCCCACTAGCACATAGAATTTCTGCAAAAACCTATCCATGGGAGAAGCTGAATTTCCCAAGGCACATGTATGGGAAGTGTTTGGAATTCGCAAGGATAGCCATGGGAAATCCGAACACTTCCCATTCCTCTACCATGGGAAATTCAGCATTTCCCGTGGTTGGGTTTCTGCAAAATTTCCTATGTAGGTGACGAGACGGGGAACTCTGGGTACGAGAATGGCATAACATAATTCATGTACCAGCTTTGCCAATTCGAAAAACCTACATAAGCTGCTAAACCATTTTTTACATAAAACCAATGACATGTGAAAATGAGTTTCCCACATGGATTGCTTTAATCACTTTTCAGCCTATAAATATGTTCGAATCTTAGTTATACCGTTGGCTGTTTGCTGCTCATTACATGGGGCGTCTATTTAATGGTCTGGTGGCCGGGCGTTCCCTCACCTAGGCCCCTAGCGAAATCCGAGGAGATACAAAATGTTTAGGGATTAAAAATTGCCAATTTATAGTATTTCCTTTTCCCAAGACGGGAAAAGGAAATCTGAGACCTAAAATTTGGGAACACTAGCTGTAAAATTACGACTCAATTTCTGCAACACGGATTTCTCGGAGAACATTTACTAGTAAGGCTTTGAGATACCTTTGCAGGTGAAGTAGCCTGGTGGCTAGGAATGGTTGGCTCCAAAATTATGTGGCCCCTCCTCCAAATTTAACCCCCCCCCCCCCCCCCAATAATTAATGACTGCTCCCTTATTCACCGTAAAATTACATCCCCCAACCCACTACAAAATTGAAGTGGTCCACCCTCTCGCGTGTGGAAACATGCAGGACAAAAATGTTGCGTGCTATATGTGTGTTCTAATTTAGCCGAGCTTAAAAACATGAGCCATATCAATGCATTCTAACTTTATTGATCTTCAAATACTACTGATACAAGCATGAAGACTAACAACATGCTGACATCTTGGAATCTACAATATATAATCACGATCATTAATGGCCTTTTAAGAGCTCGGGATGGCTATTTATCGAGTTATGAGTTGAGTTGAGTTTTTTTATTGGCGTATTTTCCAGTTTCGGGATCACTATACACTTAATGACTGCTTCCGAGGGAAACAGCGAGTTTTGTTTCCCCGAGAATCTCGATGTTTCCCGAGACGAAGTCGAGGGTGGGTGCAGTCAGTGT
Source organism: Scolanthus callimorphus (assembly GCA_033964015.1). Classification (NCBI taxonomy): domain Eukaryota; kingdom Metazoa; phylum Cnidaria; class Anthozoa; order Actiniaria; family Edwardsiidae; genus Scolanthus; species Scolanthus callimorphus. The sequence continues at coordinate 27,969,493 of CM066921.1, forward strand.
TTTATTATATAGCAAAAAGAAAATACGGTAAACATGGGTAAAAATAGTCCGCCGAAATTTCTCGCTCTAGCCGCTAGCGATGTCGCCCGCGCGGGCAATAATTTTTTAATAGCCCGCGCGGGCTACATTGAATTTGTAGCCCGCCACGTGACCATGATAGAACCAATCAGAGCGCGCGCTTTGATCGAATAAACACAAGCTATATAATAAAGTGTTATATTTCCCTAAATGACTCTGTATTCTCGGCATGTTCCCGTGCTCAAATTTGTTGGGACTTTTAGTATGATAGAAAGAAACAAAATCTTGGAAAAAGCTTTCGTTGCAAGTTAATTAATGTTAGGGACTATTTTTCGCTAGAATTACTGGACAAAACAGAAACACTGATGAAGTGCCTATCATTCCAAACATCTCTGTGGTTTTTGCTTTCTCTATCATAAGGCATCTACAACGATATAAATGCGATGTCTCATTTTTTAAACTCAAACTTACTGAAAGTAAAGCTCAACTCATAACTCAATGATTAGTCTATCTCATAGGACTTTCGGCGTCACTATGGCTTACAGCGCCATTTTTCCTTTTATCCAATCGATGAACTTGTCGACCCTCGCATACACTCCTGGGTACCCTGGCGTAGCGCATCCGTACCCCCAGCTTGTTGCGCCATGAACGGACCTAAAAACAAAAGAGGAACCCACACACTTAGATGGCCGGTTTAAGGCTTGTTTAAGGCAATTGCAACTGTCGTGTAAAAACTTGTCCTGCATCAAAGGTTATTTTGAACAAAGTTGTTCTTCAACAGCTATCGTAAACAAAGCTGTTCTTCAAAATGTCAAATCCATTAAAGGCCCATCACCAACCGAGAGCCTTTGCGGACTCTTAGCCAATCAAGCACCCGGAAAACAATGGACCAATTTGAAAACAAAAGAAAACAGGGCGCAAAGGCTTCCGGTTGGTGATGGGCCTTTAAATAATTTATTAGAGCATTTTGGTAATGTATGCAATCAAAGGCGTGCCACAGCCGTTCTGTACGCCTAGACCAGCCAAGAAAAACACCTAGCGCCGCTCCTAATATATAAGCCGCTCCTATAATTCGATTCATACGCCGTTCTTTCCATGCGCTTTACTACTGCTAATAATAGGATCGGCTCATGATAAGAGCGGCGTATGTACTAGGCCTATTAGGGGTGTCCAAAGAGTCTGTTATCCTTCAGGAGGTCTCACGCCAAAGGTGGCCTAGAATTTCAGTGACAATAGAATAAAACATTTTAACCTGGTTATTTCTTAAAGATCATTAGAAAATAACACCTATGTTGTATTGTGAATGTGCGCATTCTGATTGGTTAAAAGGCGTGTTTGTAAGAGACCTGAGAAACACGATTGTCACGCAACGCTGTCGCGCGTGTGTATGTTATTTTCTAAAAGCAATAGAAATACTTTCTGCGTGCTCTCTGGTTTCTTACAAACACTCGGGGAATGTTGGTCGAACTGATAAAACTTGAAAGACACTCGCCTTCGGCTCGTGTCTTTCAAGTTTTGATCAGTTCTCCCAACATCCCCCTCGTGTTTGTAAGAAAGCAGAGAGCACGCGGAAAGTACTTTTATTGCTTAATAAAAAAATAGGTAAAACTGAAACGTATTTTCTTATTAACTATCTTTTGGGTTAAATTCAGGAGCACAAATATTGGCGGGATCCTGGATACAATTTGTTTTGTCCGCATCCAATTTTCTAGTTTTTAGGGGTGAAATTGCTTTCGACCACACCCAATTTGCTATTCCGTTGGGTAAAAATAAACTGCCCCTACAACTTACCATTTGTCACCATTCTTGCAAACAAGGGGCCCCCCTGAGTCTCCCTGACAAGCATCTTTACCCTCCCTTCCTGCGCAAAACATGGTATCGTCAATGTTACCAACAGCCGTGTAATTCGTTTTACACGTTGCATGGTTAACGATCGGAACTTCCACCACTTGTAGAATGTTCGGGCTTCCTCCACCATATGACAAGCTCCCCCATCCAGTAATGCTACATGTCGTACCATCAGCGGGTAAGGAACCGCTCTCCGGCAGACAAGCGGGTTGCGCATAGCTGTCATGGGAGAAAAAGCACGCATGTCAAGAACGTTGTCGGTTTTTTTTTTACGAATCCGCGCGGGCTCCCTGTGGTGACTTTTCAATATATCAGGCTCTTTGATCGAGAAATAAAAAGCAAGATTGGATACAATAGTACGATGTCTCTCGAGTATCTCAATCAAACTGTTTCTAGTTCGGGGTCTTAAAAATACAAGAAAAAATTAAACTTCACTGCACAACTTCATAAGATAGAGCAATATATTTTAGCTTTAAAACAATATAGCTGATTATCATAGCATAAATTGCGTGATTGCCTTTACAGACACCTTAAACCGGGAGCCTTTGCGCCCCGTTTTCTTTTGTTTTGAAATTGATCCATTGTTTTTCGGGTGCTCTGATTGGCTAAGAGTCCGCAAAAGCTCTCGTTTGGTGATGGGCCTCACTCGCACGCTTAATATTCGTCCACCGTGGACATAAAATAAGTGAAATTGTAAAGGTGAAAACACATGTACATTTACCCGCAGTATATCAAAATAATCCTCCAGATTAATAGAAAAACCTTTCAAGTGTTGTACAAATGCAGTCATAGGTTGTTTTGACATGTTATCAAGAGGATGGAATTGGATTGCGATTTGAACTAATTTCTTGTCAGAGAAGTGGCCGGCAAGCGTGCGAGAGCCCCTTTAACCCCTTCCTCGTCCCTTTTGCGCTCGCTCCGTTTTCCCCGCGGTGAAAAACTCGCTCGTCGAAACCACTTGTCGCTTTCTCCTCTCAGTTCTCGGGATTTCATTTTCCCTGAAAACACACGCTTGCTACGCATGTTCACTCCCTACCTGTTAAGTGTGGCATCGTGGGCGAGTTTGATCACAGCGATGTCGTGCGTCACGGTACCATGATTATAGTTCTCGTGCATAAAGAACTTTTCCACGTTAAAGTTTTGCTCGGCGTCGCTTGGATTAGTCGCATCATGTTCCCCAAGCCTTCGTGCAAAGAGAAAAAAGTAAGAAAAAATCAAACATCAAAATATCTTAGTTGATAGCCTCTCGCTTTTCTAGCCTTTGCCTGAATATAGTATATCAGGACCAGGGGCGTAGCGGGGGGTGGGGGCACAGGGGGCCGCCCCCTTTTTCGGGAAATTTCCCCATACATTTGCTGGAGGAAATTTGAAAATTTTCGTCGCATGTTTTCACTATCCCCACCCCCACACGCACACAAAACCCAAATTCCTGGCTACGCCCCTGAGGACAGATACCTATTCTAAGCCCACGGATTTAGATAATCATCACTACCTCCCACCCCCCAGCCCAACACATTGTAAGAAAGCAATGGACGATTTTATAACGCACACGCGCCCGCGCTGTATGTCGGTAGATGTGGGACATTTGTCGAAAAAACTGCTAAACAAACGTGCGCTGCATTCTGGTAGTTGTGGGACACGTCTTGGGCATTTCTGAATAAAGAAGAGAGCGCGCGCTTATAGCTGGAATCGTCCATTAAGTGTTGCGGGGCACTGAGAATAATACTACTGCATTGCAGTGGGTGAAGCGTAATTGCTCCCTGCAAGAGTTCCCAGAGAAACGCAATGGCGAGTACCAAAATCTGAATGAGTTATTTATGATTTCTTTTCTCCTCAAGATTCACTGAAACGTACATGATTTGACTATAAAGCACACGATGGGAAAGCCATTCAACTGCAAGCGCATGTCACTGGTCGCTCCATTCCATATCTCTGCACTTAGTTTTGACCGGAAAATGACATCACGGTCATATGATAAATAATTGTACCTGACGGTAATGTGGTCGCTCAGAGATGCGCCATAGAGACAATGTGAGGCAGTGAGAACGTGTCGTTTAGATATCAAAGTTCCTCCACAGAACATTCCATTACTGCCAATCAAAGCAGCTTGCCAAGGCCAGGTATGCTTGTCGGCGTTTTGACCGCCCACGATTCTGGCATTGTATTTCACTGTTCCACAATTTGCTTCATCGACTGTAAAAGTAAGTTTGAAGAATGATTAATCAATAAATTAAGTGAATCAGTTTTATAATCGGGAGCTCCGCTTTTAGCCAGTGGCTAAATCTATATATTATCTTTGCATCTTTGTATCTTCGTATCTCTTTCTTTGTATCTTTGTGTCTTCGTTCGGGGCCAGAAGCAGAATTTTGAATATTGACTTTGAAGCTAGTTTGAATATTTACAAATTTAGTTTGAATTTTGAGAATTTAGTTTGAATATGAATACTCAAAATAATGCTAGTTTGAATTTGAATAATCGAGGATTGGACAATCAATTAAATACTTTAATTTGAAGCTTCTTTGTCGACCTATCGATAACTAACTGTAACAAATACCTTTGAAATGGGGGGGGGGGGGGAAGGGGCAGAGGATTTTGACTTCCCTCTTTTTACTTTATAAAAATTTGGGCGCGCTTTGGCGCGCATAACGAATGACATCTAATATGCTCTTTGAGAACTCGCGCAACGAAGACACTACCTTCTCACCGTTTACAAGAACAAGTGTATCTTGTCGCGGAAAAAAAGCTCTCCAAAAAATTCCTTGCAGTGATAGGCCTGACAGGCAGTCACTATGTTCGAAAGAAGACCCCTTAGGTAAGCGTGAGTTCGACGTTACAAGCATATAAATTTGTCATTTTAGCCACGCTTTACGCAAATAAATCAATAACAATTTCGTCATTTGCGGCGCGCAGTTGCGCGCTTGAATAATAAAACCTACAGGCTTTGTTTTACTACTGCACAAAAATGGAATGTACATCTATACCCTTTCTCTGACGCTTGATGAAAAATGCGATTATCATCATTTGGGCGCGCTTCGCGCGAAACGGAGGAACAGTGCGATCCCCTCTACCTGTAAAATGTCTTCTACTATGTCAAATAGGGGCGGGGGATCACGAAAACGTTTAGCAGCTCTGAGTGGCGATCACAGAGGGGGGATCACTGCATTTTGACCGTGTATTTCCCCAAATCCTCTTACACTTCGAATGTTTGTATTTTCATGAAATAAACTTAAGTTAGTTACACAATGCAATGCGTAACATACAGTACTCCGTATTTTAAGAGCCGTCTAAGACTGCATAGTATAGTTGGAACGGTAAGCAGAAGTTTGAATATTAGTCGAGATGGAAGTTTGAATATTGAATTTAGATGTTTGAATATTGGAGGTTTGAATAAAGAATGTTGGTTTGAAAATATTCCGCTTCTACCCCCGAATCTTCGTATCTTTATCTTCGTATCTCCGTATCTCCGTATCTTCGTTTCTTTATTTTTGTATCTTTGTATCTTTATTTTTGAATCTCTGTATCTTCGTATCTTTAAATATGTCTCGTTACTGGTTCCGGGGATGCTCTTGGACCCCCTCTACCGACTAGAAGTGTTACTACTATCGGAAACCACTGCTCGCAGTGTACTTAAGTGTAGGAACGCATTCCTGAACCGAAAGATCGTTTACTTTCGACAATGAGTGAGAATGCTACAGATCAAAAGCTGTGCGGATGCAGACCCTTAAGAAGGGGTGTGGCTAGTACAAAGGATATACTACAGAGATCAGACCGAGGGGTGGCTAATCTTAAGGTTTTTACAAGAAATATGAGAACAAGGGGGTGGATAGCCACCGTAATCACCCCTTCTAGTTCCGCCCTTGAAAAGCTTACGATAAAACTTTTGTACCGATGAAATATATATATGTTACACTGATACTAAACCGGATGCTTTGGAGTGATATAACGTCGAATTGCAACGCCCATTCCTGCATTCTGATTTGGCTGTACTTTCAAAGCATACAGATATGTATACTAAGTTACATTTTACCTGACGCAGACCCTGGACATGCGGCAGAATTTGTAGCATAGAGCCGAGAACCAATTACAATGCAGAATTCGTGACCGTGTCCTCTAGGAAAAACAATTATATATTAAGTTACATTTTACCTGGATACGGAGTTGGAGGTGGAGGCGGAGGCGGAGACGAAGTCCCTTGGCAAGCCGCAGCATTTGCAGCACTAGCGCCCACGGCAAGTAAGAGGAGGACCTTGTACATGTTTCCACTTGAAGTTCCTGACGAACTGTGCTTGTCAAGTCCCCTAGCGCTGGTTAAGTAGCCTCACATCGGATACAAACTAAGCCTTCGCGCTTTTGACTAACTCCGCTTTTAATAAAAAAGCCAAATCTTAACAAATAGCAAGGATGGCCATGTTCATAGAAGATTTTCTTTAATTTTTTCACCTGTTAGTCTCGCGCATGCGTTGTCTTTGTCGGTCGATTAAAAGCTACCTTACCTTAAATCTCTGTCATGTTTTACTAATTTGATACTAATCTTGTGTTTTACTTTTTAGTTACAACTTTTGAAAGTTCATACTTGACTGTGTAACCAGGCGATCCATTTAAATCGGTGGCTTAATACAAGCATGACCAACGTTGATTAACTTTTTTTAACGATCAATTATTTTATTTGTCAACCAAATATCTTCCCGACTTTGTAAATTAGTCCCTCGCACAACTTTTCCAGAAGCATGACTTCAGCTGAAATATGTTATTTGATATGGGATTGCGACAACCACGTACAGCCAGGGCTTGAATCGAAATTGCGCCCGATACAGGTGTAAATACGCCTAAACATTTTCATTTTACGCCTAACTTTTTAGACTTAGGCGTAAAATAACAACTCTGACTGTCTTCAGTTTCTACAGTGTTTTCCTAGTGGATTTTCGCCTAGACGAACTGTGCTTGTCAAGTCTTCTAGCGCTTGCTAAGTAGCCTAGGTCGGATACCAACTAAGCCGTCACTCCTTTGACTAACTCCGCTTTTAATAAAAAGCCAAAACTTAACAAATATCAAGGATGGCCATGTTCATGGAAGATTTTCTTTGATTTTTCACCTATTAGTCTCGCGCATGCGTTGTCTTTGTCTGTCGATTAAACGCTACCTTTAAATCTCTGTTAAAAGCTACCTTCTTAAATCTCAGGGCTTGAATCGAAATTGCGCCCGAAACAGGCGTAAATGCGCCTAAAAATTTCATTTTACGCCTAACTTTTTAGACTGTTTTGAGTTTCTGCAGTGTTCTCCTGGATTTAAGCCTAGATTGTTGATGGATTACACCTATAATGTTGGCAAAGGCGTAAATTACGACTATGCATGATTATCTATCTATACTATTATAATCGGGTTGTCTGCGCAAACGTTTCTGATTGGCTAAATCGTCCGCACTCACTTCGCTTGGCCCTCAAGCTGTGTCGCCAAACGAAGTTCACAAACCTGAAGAGAAAGTGGATATCTCCACAGTGGGCGTGTTTTGGTTGGAAAAGATTCACCCTGGGCTAAGTTCTAATTCAAGCGATTTCTTAAGCGAGGGACAAAGCTGCCATCGCCGCCGTTTTGAAATCTCCCACAGAAACTGAAAAAGAACTCAGTTCGCACAGCCGAAATCACCATAGCCATCTAAACCTAAATGGTTCTGTCACAGATTACTTGCAGGAATGTGCAGGGATAATTATTATTCGAAAGCTTTACGCTGAGAAAAATTTTCATTCAAGTTTGAACAAATGTACACCGCCGTACAACGCCTTGCTTTCTGGAAGCACGCTAAGGCGAAATACCACAAAGCCATGAATAATATTTTCTAAGTATAAATCCTGACGCTGTATCGCAAAACGAAGGACACAAACCAGAAGAGAAGGAGGAAATCTCTCCAGTGGGCGTGTTTTTGTTGAAAAAGATTCACCTTTGGCTAAGTTCTAATTCAAGCGATTTTCATTCCCAGAAATATTGGACATTTCGAGTCCGCGCTTGCCCAGCGGAACCCCGCATGATAATGATGCAATCACACTCGTCGATTATGCGTACTACGTTCAAGCACCAATTTAATTGATTCAGTAGACAAATTAGTATTCAACTCGAGAAGGCAGACTTAAACGAAACATAGTAACACGAGTGGGAGCATTTGTTTTTCCCTTTATATTTCACTGTAAGGGAAAGAATGACGCCCTCGTAGTCAGACATTATGATCAAAGTTGACAATATCCCATGCAGTGGACGGTTTAAGGATCGAGTATTCGTAGGAATGAATAATTTTGCCTCAAAGCGTTGCTATGCAAATCGGGGTTATCTTGAAAACCTTCAACGCGCGTGCAAACTTCTCCCGCAATTTATGACTAACCGGCATTTTCCACGAAACGAAGCCTCACACAATTTGTAACAATGTTTCCTTGAGATAGTGTGCTATAACGAATTTGAATCCGGTACGGTTTTAACATATTATTCCACAAGTTTTGATACCCACTTTGTCTCAAATTTCCACATGAATAGGCATTGCCATGTTGTTGCTCCATAACATTGCATAACATGGCGTCTGTTGGCGTCGAATTTAAGCACAATTTCAAAGGATTATGGAACATATTAGCACATATTCTATTGCGTATTTTTCAGCTGATTTACAAACGTTTATATCTATTTTACTATTTCCGAGTCCCAACTTTCGTGTAGACGACCTTCCAAGGTAGTGGCGGACAAAAATTTGTAGGCGATTTCAGTGATTTCGGGCTAAATTACAGAGGACATGAAAGCCTTGGTGGAGCCAGATAGCGGGGTACGATGGAACAGGTTTCCAAAGCGTATCAATACTCAATTTATCGCTCGTAAGACTTCATATACTATGCTAGTTAATATCAGAGTCCCAACTTTTTGCTAAGTCTGTTTGCAGAGGAACTCCCATACATTCTCTTGTATTTTTCGCAGTCATTATGCAAATGAGCGGCCGCCATCTTGACCAATATTTCTGGGAATGTTTCAGCGAGGGACAAAGCCGCCATCGCGGCCATGTTGAAATCTCCCACATAAACTAAAAAACAACACAGTTCCCTTAGCCGATAGCACCATAGACGTTCAAACTTAAATGGTTCTATTACAGATTACTTACATTTGTGCGTAGGGATAATTCTAATTCGAGAAAGATTTGAGCTGAGAAAAATTTCATTCAAGTTTGAACAAACTTACACCTGGCACTGCCTACAGAGCGCGCGCTAAGTCATGAATGATATTCTCTAAATATTCCTATGATAAACTAAGAAATTTAATTTTACCTGTTTCTTCTCGTGCCTTACTGATAAGCATTATACAAACAATTCCGAAGTCAAATGTTTTTCTGTAGTAGGCTGCGTTTTCAATTTTAGCGGGTTCTTAGACAGATTTGAGACCCGGACCGACTCACCAAGACACACACACGTGCGTCATTTTCTCCACCAAAATCAGGGAGATCAGGTCATTAGTAATGTAAATCAGCAGTTTATGGGAGGGGTACTTAGGTTGGGTCTTCTAGCGTCACGAAGTGACGGGCTGTTTTCTTGTAGTCTTTAATTTCAAGCCCAGAAAGGGATTTTTGTGAACACTCATGAATTGTCTTTGTAGGATCCTTCCTATATAAGAGGAAAAAATGTTAAGACAGGTTGTTTTAGAACTTAGCAATTTTAACATGAAGCGATGAAAAATCTTGATTTAATATTCAGATACCGTGTAATGCGCTTTTGATCATTATATGTTAAAAAGCGCACTATAAATTAATAAATTATTATTATTGGTTTGTGTTAAAGGTATGAATAATTATGCTTTCCAACGTAACAACGTCGATTTGGAAAGAGTGTAACCTTTGCGGCCATTCAGCATTTAGTTTTCTGGAATTATTTTTTGTAATTCTGAAATTATTTATAGTTCTGAAATTATTTTCGTATTTCAGAGATACATTTCTGAACTTATTTGAGGAAACCTGAAATTATTTTCGTAATTCTCTTTCGCAACTCTGAAATTATTGTAATTGTCAAATTATTTTTGCAACTCTGAAAATGTTCATCATATGATTCCGAAGTGCAACGCACCTTCCACACCTTTTTCCCTTATAGTCCGGTCGATTAAGCTTTTAACGTGGAAAAAATTGCAATATGGGATTTTAATACAGCAAATCTCAGGAGCATAGGTGGAGAAATACGTGTTCAAATTTTGTGAAAATCCATTCGGGGGAAGTTGGTCAAATTTGGGGTTTTCCGTCTGCTCGAAGGAAAGACAATGAAAGCGAACAATTCGAAGGGAGGGCTATGGACTGTATAGCCGTTACTCGGTGTGATAGGGAACGCGATATCGAGCAATTTCTTTCTACTGCATAATGTGATTGCATAGATGTGAATTTTGTGTTCGTTTATAACCTGTACCCGCCGATCAATCAATAAAACATATCACTGACAAATAGACCCTGGTTTAATACTCGCTCGGTGTCACTCTCTGTTACAGGATTATGGCTGGAAAACTGTAGCGATGAATGAGCGTTGTAGTGCGGTTTAAACACGATGGGTTCTTCAGGGCTAACATTACATCCATAAATCCAAGAACTTAAATGGCAGCCAACCCCACAACACGCTGGCTGCCATGTTTCTTTCTCCACGTGTCTTTTTTTGCTGGGTTCTCTTGACCGCGCGGCCACAGGTATCCCAAAACAAACAAAACCCAAAAATAGAAGTAATTGCACTAACATCCCCACCCCTTTAAATGGACCAGGAGGGGCACATTTAAACAGTCAAACAATGTCCAATTTCTCATATCGTTAATAATGCAACATTTTGTCCATTTGGACTTAAATGTCAATAAACTCTGCGCTGAGGCATCGTTGAACTCTGCGCTGAGGCATCGTTGAACTCTGCGTTGAGGCATCGTTGAACTCTGCGTTGAGGCATCTACTCAGTGCAATCGGCTGCCTCAAGCAACACACACTTATCGATCGGTCTGTCATACTCGGACGTTTGGTTTTCACCTTGACACGTTGAACATATCCATCTGGTCCTGGCATGACCTCGACTATCCTTGCTAAGGGCCGCTTGCCACGCGGCTTACTGTCATCAACTAAGAGAACAACATCATTGACCATGAGATTCCGATGCGGTTTGAGCCACTTCTGCCTCATCTGTATCAAAGGGAGATATTCCTTGGTCCATCTCTTCCAAAACTGGTCTGCAAGGAATTGTGCTTGGCGCCACCTTCTGCGGGAAAGCACATCCTCCTTTCTGAATATGCCTGTAGGTAGATCTGGGCCACTTTTCAGGAGAAGCAAATGGTTAAAGTTAAACACAGTGGTTAAAGGCCTTCCGTTAATTACTGCTTCTACCTCACACATTGTTGATGTGGGGGAGGGGGGGAGGGGGGGAGGTGGTTAAGGGCTCTGCAAAAGGGATTTTGTGGGTGTTTAAGGGCAATATTTTATTTTAACCGTAATTTGCGTAGGGGGTCTCAACTATTTTGTCCCTGAGTGTAGCTGCAGAAATGCTTCATGAACTTGTTGTTGGTTCCACTGAGCTATACTCTCCCGAATCTCCTTCTCTCCACCAGCGATGTTCGTTCCATTATCACTTCTAAGCTCAGCTGGCTTGCCACGCCTGGCCATAAATCGCCGGAATGCATTGATAAATGCATCTGCTTCAAGTGAGTGTGTCACCTCGATGTGCACCGCTCTGATATTAAGACATGTGAAAAGGCATCCATACCTTTTAACCTCTGATCGTCGCTGTTTAACCATGAAATGTCCAAAAAGTCTACTCCCACATTCGTGAAAGGTGGCAGCCCAGCTGTAACACGATCCTTTGGCAAGTCAGCCATTCTTTGTTCTAAGACTGTGGCTTGTCTTCTTTTGCAAGCAACACATTACGACAGAATCTTTCTCGCAGTAGCATTTCCACGAATCACCCAGAATTTGCTTCTAAGCTGCGACAAGACGTATTCTCTTCCTGAGTGTCCTGAGACAATATGAAAGTGGCGCACTATCAGCTTGGTGACATGGTGATCCTTCGGTAGGATGGCTTGGTGACGTGCATCTTCTGACAAGCTGGAATGTTGCAGACGGCCACCTACCCTCAGTACCCCATCTTTCAGTTCAGGATCCAGTCGATATAGACTACTTAAGCTCTTAACACTGACAGCTTTCTTTGGTAGATTCTCATTGGCTGCAGCCTTTCCTTCCTTACCAGTCCTTCTCTGAAGAGTATGGATTTCCTCAGCAAAGGATTTCCCCTGGACATACTTCACAATGCTCAACTCTGTTTCCTTCATCTCCTCTACCGTCAATGGTTCAGGCTTTTTCTCCTTCGGGACTGTTACTTGTATCTCAGACTTGTTTCGGCAGGCTTCTCTTAAGTTTCTCCTCAGACGCAGCATCCAAGCGACAAACTTCTTTAGCCTGTACCATGACGAAAACCTCCTTTAATATCGTGTCAATCTCCAATCGATTCTCCTCAACTACTGCAGCACATGACTTCCGTGTCGTCTTCTGGACCTCTGGGTCGCCTTCAGGAATGTGAAGTTCAACATCTGAATTCGGCCACTCTGTCTCTGGTTGCGCCAGGAAAGTTGGACCAGATATCCAACGAGTGGAATGAAGGAAGTCTTGAACTCTCAGGCCCCGAGAAGCATCATCAGCTGGATTCTGTTTTTGTGTCCACATGTTTCCACTGTGAAGGAGACCCATCATGAATTAGCGCCACACGGTTTGCTACAAAGGTGTTGAACCTCCTATCTTCATTTTTCACATATTTCAGCACTGTGGTATCAGTCCAAAAATATGATGCATCAATGGGTACCTCAAGCTCTTTCCTCATCATGGAGTCCAACTTGACTGATATGGTGGCTGCTGAAAGCTCCAGACGTGGGATTGATACAGCCTTCAACGGCACAAGGCGGGACTTTGCTATCATCAACGAACAGTGAACCTGACCATCTTCATCTGTGAGCCTCAGGTAAGTAACTGCACCATAACCCACTTGGGAAGCATCACTAAAATGATGTAGTTGTCGAGACCTCACCTTTCCAAAGCCTTCAGGCTTGACACAGCGGTCCACATGGAACTTCGATAGCTCTGGGAGCTCACCAAGCCACTGCTGCCATGACTCTAAGGTATGCTCAGGTATGTCATCATCCACCCCAGTTTCATTCGGCAGAGGTCCTGCAACAGTACCTTGGCCGGAAGTAGGAAAGGGCCTGCAAACCCCAACGGGTCAAGCACTGAACTCACCAGTGACAGAATTCCACGGCGCGTAGGGGGTTTGTCCTTCAACCTAACCTTGAACCCAATGGTATCAGACTGTATGCAGCAACGGAGACCCAACGCTCGTTCGACTAATGTTCCGGAATCGACTCTGCTACTTGCCTAGAGTTGGTGAGCCACTTAGTCAATCTGAAACCCCCACGAGACAACATTTCTCGCAGTTCTTCTACTAATCCAACCGCCAAAGCCTCATCCTTCACTGACTTTAAGCAATCGTCTACGTAAAAGTTATTGTGCACAGTATTAACTGCCTCCACTGAATATAATTCTCGATTGTCCTCCGCAGTCTTGTTGAGGGCAAAGATAGAACAGCTAGGAGACGACGTGGCCCCAAATATATGTACCTTCATGCGATACTCCTCAGGACTCAACTCTATGTTCCCACCAGGCCACCACAAAAACCTCAAAGCATCACACTGTTCCGGTGTAACATGAACTTGGTTGAACATACACTCAATATCTGACATTAATGCAATGGCTTCTTGCCTAAATCTTGTAAGCACGCCAATCATACTATTGTTAAGGTCTGGACCTTGATACAGACAATCATTGAGAGATACATTGTGATACCTTGCCGCACAATCAATACAGGTCTCACCTTTCCGGGTCGTTCTTCATTTAAAACAGGTGGTGTGGTAAGTGCCAGACTACACCGTCAGACCGGTCCAACTCATCAGTGGGGACTTTCTCGGCATAACCCTTGGCCAAATAATCATCAATCTGCAACATACCTTTCCTTTAATCCAGGATCTTTGACAAATCTCTTCTTCAACTGATTCAACCTGTGTTCTGCTAATGGCTTGTTACAAGGTAGGTCAGGGGGGTACATCCTCCAAGGAAGCATAATCATCTCATAGTGCCCACCTGTCAACTTAGCAGAATGTTCCATAATGTCTAACGCCTTACGGTCTTCCTGGGACATTTGAGTCGAGATGTCAGCAGACGAGTCATTGAACTCCATGTTACAGTATTGTCTAAACTGTGTCTCTAACTCTGGACATGCGTCGATCAAATTAGCTGTAACTCTCTTGACACCCTGGGACTGTCCAAGGGGTCCATTTATAGTCCAGCCAAACAAAGTCTTAACTGCGTAAGGTCCCTCATTCTCACTATGTCTTATTTCTATGGGTTCAAGTACTTTAGCATGATCATTGCCAATCAACAGGCCTACATCAGCCTCCACTTGATGCAACTGAACATCCTCAAGGTGTGGCCACCCATCAATATCCTTCGGTCTGGGAATATCTTCACTTGAGATTGGTAACTTGGGTGTTGAAAATACAGAGGGGAGTGGTACAAATTCCTTCTCATCAAGGTCGTAAACTTCTAGATCCACCACTAGTTCCTAATTGCTGTAGTAACTGCTCTGAGCAAAAGGTGGAATTGGACCCACTGTCTAGAAAGGCAAATGTGATTACTGGGCCTGATCCATTGGCCCTGACCTTCACCACGGGAAGAGCAACTGACTCCATGCGCCCGTTGGTTTCCTTTCTCCCCACAAACCCATTGTTGACTCTACTTGTGGGGGGATCAGAGTTGTCTGTGAGCATCTTTGACAATTACTTTTCTTCCTACACTTATTTGCTCTGTGGAATGGGATCAAACAGTTATAGCATAAGGCTTTACTGCTTGCAAACTTTCTTCTATCTTCACAACTCATCCCTTTAAACTCTTCACAGTCATCCAGCTTGTGAGAACTACTTTCACACTTAAGACAGCTTCTCTTCACTGCATCATTACTAGACTGATCATTTGCCTGTCCAGATGTACCGGTACCCTTTGAATTCACATGGGGACTACTAGCTTGTGTATGTGACTCTCCAGAAACTTTACTGTTGGCACTTGTATCTGTTTTATCACTTGCCTGGTGAGTACTTGTAGCAAATGTCTGCCTAACATTCAGCTTCTGTACTTTATTCTTCACAGAGTACTGTGGTTTCTTATTTACATGCACATCTCTTTCTTTGGCTAGTTTGCCAAACATAGGGTGGAAGGCTATGCGTGCCTCCCTCTCGACAAAACTAACTATATCTTGAAACTTTATCTCCCTCATTTGTTCCTCAGAGATATTATCAGCTTTGATCCGCCATCTTTTCCTCAGGTCATATGGTAATTTGGCTACAATGGATTTCAAGCTATCAGGATTCTCTATTTTACTTAAGTGACCAATCTCATTTAGAGTGTTTCTGCAACTCACAAGTGAGACGGATAATTTCTGAAGAGCCTCACTATCATCTGCTCTTATTTGATCACCCCTTGTAATCTTATCAACAAATGCAGCAGCAATCTTATAATCCTGGCCATATTTGGACTTCAACAATCTACGAGCTTCTTTGTAGCCCTCATCAGGAATCATGTCAAGACAGCTCCTCATCAGCTCTTGGACTTCTCCAGTAGTATATTGTATCAATAATACAGTCTAGAGCTATTACTCTGAGTCTTGGCCTCTATCAAACATTCAAAGGCCCTTACAAAGTCTCTGTATTGAACAGGATCTCCTGCAAACACAGAAACTTCAGGTTCAGGGAGGGTTAAAAGCCATTGCACTTCGCTCTTGCTGTGCAGCCAATTCTTGAACACATTTCATTTGAGTTTGCTGAATATTAATCAAAGTGTCCAGGTACTGGTTATTATTGCTGGGATTGTTAGTAGGTGGAGCAGCAGGAAAATCCATTAATTTCCGGTTTGGTTTAGGAAATTCAGGGGCAAAGGGATCTAAAAGCTCTGGCTTAACAGGCTCAGCTTCGCTGCACTTTGGCTCATCGTGAATGGAATTTACTGGCTTAGATCCACTAACTAAGCTTTCAGTCTTATCATAGACTTCTTCACGGGCCAATACCTCGGCCAAATCACCTTGCAAATTAAGATATTCTTCCTCTTGCTGCAGTCGAAATTTTCTCTCTGCCTCTTCCTGTTGCAAATGAACTGTCTCTGAGCTAACTGTTGCTTCCTGCTAAGGAACTGCATTCTAGCCTGCAGACCTTTGCGCTTCGCCTCCTCTTCTTTCTGTCTAGCCTTCACTGAACTCCATGATGAACGACTAGCTCTAGAAACTCTTGATGTGCCAGCACGACTTTCACCTCCTGACCTCCAGCCAGCATTGCTTACAGAGTCCCTTGGACGTACCTCAGAGCCATCAACCCTGCTAACTATTCCAGCCATCCATCCACCCACTCGCTCTCTCTTTAACTCCATTACACAGCAACAACACCTCATTATAAAATCTGCCAAAACACCATTCTCTCTTTCATCACATAGCTACTATACAACTTATGAGTCTCAGAAAATTTCTCAAAAATGTTATTCATATCAATAATAATTGACTTCACTTGTTCAACATTCTCTTCATTGTTCATCAAATCCAAAATCTGGCCTCTATATCTCGTAAGAGTCGACTTATAACCAGCTCTCTTATTCTTAAGCTCTGTAGCTTTCGCTTGATGAACATCGATTTCATTTTCTGTAGGTCTCAGTTCGTCTTGATTCTCATCACTAATATAACTCATGATCGTGTTAAACTTAATGTACCCGCCGATCAATCAATAAAACATATCACTGACAAATAGACCCTGTTTAATACTCGCTCGGTCTCACTCTCTGTTACAGGATTATGGCTGGAAAACTGTAGCGATGAATGAGCGTTGTAGTGCGGTTTAAACACGATGGGTTCTTCAGGGCTAACATTACATCCATAAATCCAAGAACTTAAATGGCAGCCAACCCCAAAACACGCTGGCTGCCATGTTTCTTTCTCCACGTGTCTTTTTTGCTGGGTTCTCTTGACCGCGCGGCCACAGGTATCCCAAAACAAACAAAAACCAAAAAATAGAAATAATTGCACTAACATAACCAGTTTTGACGAATCCCGTATCCTTGTATTTCCCGCGTAGGTGATACAATAAAGTTCGAATATTATAAGCTAAAAGATCAGAAATAAAGTGTTCATATAGCCGTATAACTTATCGCTCAGAAATTATTTGTTTCAACCGAAAAACCTTATTAAATCTTCCCCGGTTTCATCTGTACAGTCAATAAACATTGACGAATCCTATTATATCTCTTTTTTGTGTAAATTGAGGACGAGATATCATAGGATTCAAGTCTATTCAAAGCGTTCAGTCGGTAGATTCCGCCGAAAATAGCGCTCAAAAAGGCTTAGTGGAATCTAGCCTCCTGAAGCTTTGAATAATCCTATAAATATGACGCCCGGCCACCAGAACATGTATGGACGCCCCTTGTATGAATAGTGAACAACCAACGGCATAACTACGACGCTCTCTTTCCTATCAATCCCCCTCCGCCTACCCCCCTTCCCCTCCCCCTGGACTAACCCCCCCCCCCCCCCCCCCCCCCCCCCCCTGGACTAAAAGAGAAACCAACTGCTCATAATTCCAAACATATCTGTGATGTTTGCTTTCTCTGTCACAACAAAATGTACAGCGATATAAAGACGATGTCTTTCCAATTTTACTCAAACTTCATCAAAGTCAAGCTCAACTCATAACTCGATGATTAGTCTATCTCATAGAGCATCTGGCATCACTTGGCTTATAGCGCCATTTTTCCTTTTATCCAATCGATGAAGTGCTTGACCTTGGCATACACTCCGGGGTAACCTTGCTTAGCGCATTCCTTGCCCCAGCTCGTCGCTCCGTGGACGAACCTAAGAACAAACGGACATACATTGTGAGTGTGTTTCTCCGGATTTGGGATACATTCTTTACTGACATTCAAAATGGGTTACGAATCCTGTGAGTCATTGCTCTGATTGGCTAATAGACCGCAAAGGCTCTCGGTTAATGATGGCCCTTGCTCGCCCTCTTAAAAATCTGAGATCATTTTTTTTGTGAAACCCACCTCAAAGAGAGTTCTGTGTAGGGAAAGTGTTTAGTTCGGGCGCGAGAATTCTCGGGTGTCCGTGAAAAACGGGCTCCCGGCTGGATCGGACCTGACACCTTAAGGGGTGGACTATTAGAAGTTGGGGGAGGGGTGTGACAATTAAAAGAAAAATCGGATCGAGCAAGGTCAATCCTTAAATTGTTTTGCAGAGATCCAAGCTAGTAAAAAACATGATACAAATTCCGAAAACAATATGCACAACCTGATTCCCGAAAAAAATAATCATCATACGGAAAAATACCCCCCCCCCCCTTTCCCCTAATTTGTAAAGTGTAAATGTAAATGTTTGAGACCGACTCCCCAGAATTGCAGCTCGTAAGCTGAATTGCGCTGGGTAAAAGAGATCATGGTAATTGATCGATAATCAATTACCGATAATCCTTACCATTTTCCGTCCTGTTGGCAAACAAGGGGTCCCCCTGAGTCACCCTGACACGTGTCAATACCCTCCCCTGCTGCGCAGAACATGGTTTCGTCAATTGGATTATAATTCGAGTAATTTGTCGCACACTTTGCTTGGTTAACGATCGGGACTTGCGCCACTTGCAGAATGCTTGGGGAGTATCCGTTTGACTTCAAAGTCCCCCATCCAGTAATGGTGCAAGTTGTACCATCATCAGGAAAGGGGACGTTCTTCGGAAGACAGGCAGGTCGAGCAGCACTGTCAAAACAATAAAATATATATATCAATTAAAACGTTTAACAAATGTCCTCTCTTTTTCCTTATATCAAGATAGTTCCCGTTGAAATGTGTCGTTTTCTAAAATTTCCTTATATGGAAGTTTCTGCTTACCATATTTGGAAGTCCAGAAGTTTTCCTAGCTTATTTCTTGCCCTATATATTGTCAAAAAGTTCGCCAAAACTTGAAGTTTTTTGGAGAGAATCGCTGTTCTTGTAGGCCGCCATCTTTGTTTTGGCCCCAGGAGCCCGGAAATTGAAACACAGGTAGCCCGCGTCACGCACGGGTTGGCATTGACAAATACGACACATTTATATTGATGGTATGTCCTCTTACATACCACGGACTGACGTAATAAACTGATCAAAATGTTGTGGACTCACGAGGCGCAGCCGAGAGCGTGGTCGAGAGCCAAATATTAGAAATCGAGAAACGCGCGCGTTGTGGTAATAATGTAACTGTGTTTTCTTGATATTAGCTATTTGCCATATAACTTGAAAACGACAACGATGCGTTAACTTAACCAAAGTAATAAAAAAACTGGTGTATTATGTAATACCTACTGGTGTATTATGTTAATACCTATTGTCCTACCTGTCAAGATTGGCATCCCAGGAGAGCTTGATCACAGCGATGTCGTGTGTCATGCTGCTCCCATTATAGTTTTCGTGCATAAAGATCGATTCTACGTTAATGTTTTGCTCGTACGATTCGTCTACAATGCTCTGATCATGTTCCCCAAGCCTTAGTTAAATAAGAAAAACAATTCAGGTAAACATATTTTAGTGTTATTAAAATGGTGTTATAAGCCCCTGGTTCTTCAAGTCATTTCAGGAATATAGCATCAAAGAATGGCGTTTTAGATATCATAAAGAATTTGATGACATCATTGATGACGTCATATTATCTAAACATAGTTAGTAGAGGCCGACTCTACCAAACTATGTTCGTCTGATGTACCAGTCAAGAGGCAGCCAGACATGGTAGTTGAAGGGGATTGATTCGAGGGTCATATCTTAAAAACGGTAATAAGTTAATTACCACCCTCCTTAACTAGAGTATATGCAGCCATTTTTCCGCCCAAGGAGAAATGGGGTTTAGGCGAGGTCGTGACGCCGATCATTAGCTAGGTGTTGAAGATGTCGGCGCCAAGTGGATTAAAGATGTCTGCTCCCTTGGAGCGATGACAGGGGAGTAGTGACGTGTCACGTTGCAACGAGTGTTAATGTTGTGGTTAACTCTAGACCCATTTTGAACACATCGGCACAGTCCCCTTCCCAAGGGAGAGTAGACCCTTAGAGTATACAATTCACCAAACTGATATCCCTTAGGGGTGTCCGAAGAAACTGCTTTTAGGGCGTCGCCAAAGATGACCTAGAAATTCTCGAAAATTCAGCGACAACACAGAATAAATGGTAATTTCAAGGACCGCAATAATATTAGGATTTTCCGCATCCAATTTGCTATCTCTTAGGGGTAAAATTCACTGTTCATGACCATACCCAATTTTCCATCCCTTAGGGTACGAGCACTCACTCATCATTCGTTCGTTTGCGGCTCTTCGCAACTCGTGACGAAAAATCGTCCACACTCACCAACCATGAAGTAACCTATATTTACCTGATGGTAATGTCATTCGCAGAATCGTATTCCACGCAATGAGAGGCAGTGAGAACGTGACGTTTAGATATCAAAGTTCCGCCACAGACGATAGAACCAGCACTATTTAACATAGCAGCTTGCCAAGGATAGTTGTGCTGCTTGGCGTCTTGACCACCAACGATTCTGGAACTGACCACTTGCCCACAGTCATCTGTACCTAGATTAGTTTCAAGAATATTGAAAAAAAAATACAGTCCATCTTTCCAAAACGCACTTCTTGCTGCCGATGAGTTAAAAGGTTCTTTATCAATCGGGAGTCTTTGCGCTCCGCTTCCTTTCGTTTTCTAGTTGATCAATTGTTTTTCGGCTGCTCTGATTGGCTAATAGACCGCAGGGGCTCTCGGTTGAAGATGGCCCTTTTTAAAAGGTGATTCACTTGAAATTCACAATGCGCCCAACTGCGTGGCTCGAACGCAAAGTTGCAAGGCAAACTCAGGGTCATAAGTTTTGCCCCTTTTACTCTATTTTCACAATTCTTTTTACATGCAATGTACCTTTTTTATTGATGTCTAAACAAGTAAATAAATACCGATTTTCTTAAAATTAATTAAGGAGGCACAATCTCTATTTCTTTGAGCCACTAACGTATTCCGGCGACCGGCCCTCCAAGAAAAACAAATTGCGGGTATATTGCCTCAAATTTTAGGCAATGAACGTCCCTCCAACTAGTTTCAAATCAAGCCAAGTTTCAGAAAATTCGCCGGAACAGAAACGCGGCAACGAAATCGCGCCAGTTCAACAAATGTTTTTTTGGTTGGAGATTAGTAATGTTGTTACGGCGTTTGGTTGACGTTGGTCTGGGACATATTGACCGCAGAACCTTTATTATTATATAAACACCAATGAAATACCGGGTGATCTCCCGCGCGAAAACTTGATATCTTCACACGTGAAAATAACATGATATTTTCACATGTGAAGATATCACACTTGCCTTTGCTCAATGCTCGATTTTAAGCTTAACTCAAATAAAATTTGAATTTGGTATTTCATTGATGTTTATATAATAAACAGAACATTACATGACCGCTTGGAGATACGAATTTCATCTTCTCGTGTTAAAAATTTATCTCACTCGTTCGCTGCGCTCACTCGTGAGATACATTTTCAACATTCGAAGATAAAATTCGTATCTCCGCGCGGCCATGTAATATCCTCTATTTATGTTTTGCACGATTTTCATGATTCTGCGAACTCTTCACCGACCAACAAACCGCGGTTTGGCTTCCGTCAATCAAACAGATAAAATAACCGGATTTTGCACCTATAAAGTACCTGCCTGCCTTACCTTAACTATCTTTTTTTATAACCAAATGTTAACTGCAAAGTACAAATAAAGATTGTTGTTGTTGTTGTTGTTGTTAACTATGTGTGATTTCACGGAGGTTTTGTTGGATCTTGTGAACTGATAGGGGCTAGAAGGCTAAGCTTCACAACACAATTTTTCACATGCGTGGACTTAAAAGGTTTGATTGACGGAAGCCAAAACGCAGTTTAGCGTTCGGAAATGTCAATTGGGAGTTCGCAGAGTTATGAAAATCGCAGTAAATGGAAGAGCACACCAAGTCTAAAGTATTTGATCGCATTCCTGACGCGAAAGATCGTTTGCCTCCGACAATGGACTCATTAGAGCTCCTAACCCAGACTAAAAGACAGCAAGTCGGAAAAGAAATTGTAAACTGGCCTCTGATACTTTCAAGTGACATTCATCGCCGAATATGCAACGCCATTCCTGCATTCTGATTGGCTGTATCGAGCTGTAGTTTCAGTGGCGCGGTATAAGTATAGAAAATCATACGACTTCGAGTTCAATTTGGAATTTATTTGCACGAGTGGGTTTGTTCAAAAAGTATCAAAATTGCACGAGCCGCCGGCGAGTGCAATTTGAGCTTTTTGAAAAACCCACGAGTGTAAATAAATTCCAAATTGAACGAGAAAAGTCGTATGATTTCCTTTTAATAATACACATGAAAAAATTTCTAAGGAGTCATTCACAAATCTGCTTACAAACTGAACAAGCCGCACGCATTTTTCCTTGATTGAAATCTGGACCAAAACCTGACAGAATTTGAGCATGAACAAAAACCAAAGTTTCCATAATATAGCTCTATGTTATCAAAATATTTTAGCATTTCAAAAGAAAATTTGCATTTTGTTAACCATTTTTGCACTTTGTTACCTTTTTTCGGCACTACCTAAAAACTGCACTGCTCTCAGCCAATCAGAATCCAGAGATTTTTTCATGTGTATTATTAAGAATGATATTGATGCTATAAGTTAATTACCTGTAGACCCTGGACATGTCGAAGCATCTGCAGCACTATAGCTAACACGGCAGCATATCTGATCTCAGTTTATGTTAAAATCACGTCACAGTTACCACATTTTACATTGTTCCATTTTACCTTGAGTCGGAGACACTGGACATGACGAAGCATGTTGAGCACTAGCGACCACTGCAAGTAAGAGGAGGACCTTGTACATGTTTCCACTTGAAGTTCCTGACGAATTGTGCTTGTCAACTCTCCTAACGCTGGCTAAGTAGCTTAGGTTTAATACAAACTAAGCCTTCGCGTGTTTGATAACTCCGCTTTTAATAAAAAAGCCAAACTTAACAAATATCGTAAGGATGGCCATTCATTGAATATTTTCTTTAATGTTTCACCTGTTAGTCTCGCGCATGCGTTGTCTTTTTCGGATGAGCGAACCTCTGTTATGTTTGACTAATCTTCTGCTTTTACTTTTCAGTTACAACTTTTGAAAGATCGTTAGCTGAGTGTATAACCGGGCGATCCGTTTTAATGGTTGATGAACCTTTTTAACGATTTTGTCAAATATTTGAGAACGTTAAAATATCTTACGGCCATTGTAGATTATTCCCACGGACAAATTTCTTCAGCTAGTTTATTAAATTTTGCAGAAACATTACTTCAGCTGAAATATGTTGTTTGATATGGGATTCCGACAATCAAGTAAAGCGATTTTATGAATACTCATGAATTGGCTTTGTAGTTTTTTTCTCTCGAAGTATTCCTTTCTATTAAAAGAGAAACGAGGAAAATGTTGTTTCTGCGAACGCAATAATAAATAGCATAATTAAAGTATATAATTGAATCCACTGCTACGCGCGCGGTCGCGCCAGGCTGGTTTTTCGGGCGATTTAGAATCAACTCTGAGTGGCAGCAAAGAGCCCGACGTCAGCCCGTAGGAGGGGAGGCTTGAAGGGTTCGAATGAACCCCCTGGAATGAACCCCCCTGGAGCCGTTCCGACTCGTTCTGGCAAAGAAGGCTTTTGTTATTCAAAAGAGTGATTTGTTCTTGTCCCATTTATGTTGCGTGCGTAACATCGTGAAAACTGCCAATTCATCGTGTATTACCTCTGTTTAAGGTGCTCGACTCTTCTGAGGTGGATTTACAAAAATAAATTCTGAAAATCTCAGGAATTCTGGACTACAGGCAAGTTGGGAGCGATTGTAATTTTGTTAGAACAAGTGCTCAGATAGACTGGGCTGATCCAGGATATCTACTAGTGTTTCTTGCTAGTGTGTTTTTCCGTGACTAATGTTACCGATATTGCGTTACTTGTTAGGCAAGTAAAGGTACCCAGTCGTTACTTGTCATTCTTTCTAGTGTGTTTTCTTGCGTTACTGGACTGTTACTGGCAATGCGTTACTTGACCTTGGCAGGTGCGAAAATAATTATTGTCAAGGCACAGTCCATCGCGCGACCCAGCTAATCAGTCTGACTGCATGGAATTGTACGCACCTTTTTCAGCGGAAAGTTCAACTGCCTGGTAGATCCTTCATATATGGTACAGTAGTGTCCTCCGTATAAATACCTCCCATGTCTGGACACTGTAGTGTCCATTATATGACGAATCTAAGTACTGTCTGTTGTAAGGGATTGTTGTAATTTTTTTCGCTTCCAGTTTTTGCTGCTCGAATTCTTTTCCCTAAAGTGACTGTGCTCGATATTTTTTTCCTGAAATTTCTTTTTTTGGTTCGAGGACATCACTTAAATTATTTCGCCCTCAAAACGGCAATTGATCAATTCAACAGTTCCGGTTTGAACGAGGGCTGACAACTGAGAACTTTGCTTTGAACGTTTCTCTATGCGCGCGAAGCGCACCGCGATTTTGAAAATCTACGAGGTTAATGATATTCTTATTTTTGTAATAATAATAATACTTTTGCACATATCAGTTGAAAAGCAAGTAAACCTTTACTTATCGTTTTCTGAATTTATTCTAAAAAGGATATCTAAGCGTTTATTGTTGCAGTTGGCGAGCGCGCAGCGCGAGCCGACAAAATAATCTCTATATTTACAAAGATATCAGGTTCCTTAAAAACGGGAAACAGGAGAGTTTTTTTTTCGCCACCAGCTTTGCTTGCGCATTTTTTGTAGGTCAGGGGTTTGCTCTAATTTTTGGGGGGGGAATCATCCCCCCCCCCCCATCAAGTATCAAATGGTCCATCCCTAACCCGCTGGCCGGCGGCATAGGAGCTTAAGTAACAATACTATGAAGACCGAAATTATCGTGTTAACTCAGTAAAACATTTCTAGCATCATTTGGCATCAGCAAAGTATGGCTATATGTCCTAAAAACAAGTGCCCATGACTCTGTTTTGGTATTCCTACTTGCGCCATAGCGCATCGCGGGATAAAGCAGACCGTTCTCCAACTTTTTCTAAAATAGTGTACAAGTCAAATAGGTGTATCCTTATTTTCTATCACGACAACTTGCTGGGTGAGTTAAACTCTGATGGCGATCCTACCCACTCCGGAGTCTTTACAAAAAATACAGAGCGTTTAAAGAAAGCCCTGACTAAACTAGGACACATGTAGTGTGCAACATTGATACATGTTTCCTTCATGTTTCCTTGTTTAGCCACGCTGGAATCATTGTCGCGCGCAACATATTTTGTAGCCGGGACAGACAGAAATGTTTCTTCGCAAGCCAAGCAACATTTTATGTGTCCTGGACACGCAGCGATGTTTCCTAGTTTAGCCACTCGGGAAAACATGCAGGACAAAAATGTAATGCTGCGCGCCATCCACATGTGTCCTAATTGAGCCCTACCTTTGAGCCATATTCATTGCTTTCTAACTTTATTGGTTTTTAAACACTACTGATACAAGCATGAAGGGTTATCAACATACTGGCATATTGGAATCTACAATAATCACGGTCATTAACGGCCGAAAAGAAATCGGGATTGGCTATTTATCGAGTTATGAGTTGAGTTTGAGTTGTGTTTGAATAAAGTTTTTTTTATAGGCGTATTTTCCAGTATCGGAATCCCTTTTTAAATTTCCCTCAATGACTCTGTATTTGAAAATTCAAAGTCATTTTTCGGCATGTTCCCGTTTGGAATTTTGGTATGATAGACACACTAGGAAGAAAAAGCTTTTGTTGCAATTGCTTTAATGTTAGGTTCTATTTTTCGCTAGATTTACTGGACTAAAAGAGAAACAAGTTGCTCATATTCCAAAGATGTTTGTGAATTTTTCTTTCTCTATCGTAAGAAATGTATAATGTTTATTATTTTTTTTGCAGCTTAGAGCTGAATTACAAGTATGGTCAGTAGTTAATATGCACACGTCTTTTCAAATTTAATTTAATGTCCATCTGTTTTAACTCAAACTCTTCAACTCAACTCATAACTCGATGATTAGTCTATCTCACAGAACTTGGCTTACAGCGCCATTTTCTCTTTTATCCAAGAGATGTATTTATCGACCTTGGCATACACTCCGGGGAACCCTGGGTGAGCGCATCCATAGCCCCAGCTTGTTGCACCATGCACGTACCTAAAAACAAATGTGGAACACAAAGTTACGATTGCGGGTTTGTATGTTTCAAATACGCAAAAGTAGCCTCTGCACACACATGTCATTTCTCTGTCGCGCATGTGTGAGATCAGAGGGCTCTATGAGCCAACTCATTCATGAATTTGGAATTAGTGAATGGATAATTTTTCAGATATTGAAAATACTTTGGGAGGAGACTGCCCTATCTTGGGGCGGGGTGCATGTCATACCTTTTAGGGTTAAAAATCAGGCCTCTGGTAGCTTTTAGGGATAACCCTAACTTAACCCTACCCTAAACCTGACCCTAACCTAACCCTGGATGATAGATAGTGATAGACTGGTATGGTAGGTGGTTTGTTGGGTGAATCTATATTGGTGTACTTGGACATGAATTTACATCAGGAAAATATGTCTTGTTGGTACCTTTTAGGGGTCAAAATCAACTAAGCAACACCATGTTTGGTACCTTTTAGGGGTAAAATCGAAATTTTCCAATGAGCACCCCCATCCCAAGAATAGGGGAGCCCCCACTGGGAAAATACTGGATACAGGCATGTGGTAAGTTCTCATCAATAGCCACAGGGAAGATATGGGCAATTCAAGAAAATGTCTCTGATTTTCGTTCAAATGTTGTCATATTGCCTTTGAAAGAGATCTCCAGTTGGTTTACCCCTAGCATGGAGATGACAAGCATATATACAGGCACAAAATCCAATAGTGCTGGCAGATTGATTTTTCTTGTGTCCAATTATTTTGAAATTGGATAGTTTGAGTCTATGTATGAATGCTATATTATTAATGAATAACAGGGCTCCATACTTGTTCAATGAAAAAAATGAATTCAAAATTTCTCAGGAACACCAAACTGGATCTGGCCTACTGAATTTTCACTGAATTTTTTTCTTAATAGTAAAGCATGGAGTCCAATATATAATACTCATAGTACAAGTCCTGTTATGTAAACTGTACGATTTTGTATACAGACCCTATTTTCTGATACATTTTCACAAGCCACCCCCCCCCCCCCCACACACAATGTTAAGCCGCTGGGGGGGGGGGGGAGGTGCAGCAAGCAGCAAGGGGTGGGGATTTGACATTTTTAAAATTTTTACAGAAAAAATTGCCCACCATTGGGCCAAAATACAGTGTCAAATCTTGGTCAATATTCCTACCCCGGGCTGTATGATTTCATAAAATTTGTCAGTCGTGTGACTTATGGCAATGAACCTACGAGATAGTTACCAGACTAATGACCAAAGAGCCCGACCCCCGGGAAAGTCCAAGATCAAATAACCACCTCCACTTTGTCGTCCATTTCTTTCACGAATGTCTTAACGAAAAACAGAAGATAGTTTCTCTCCACCACAGATTCACGGGAATCACCTAAATACTCCACTGTGCAAATTTGAAGCTGCCTGGGAGTGCATGAATACAGAAGAAATGCTTCCCAATATGCGAACTTTTGCAGAGCTGCTAATCGTTGAGACGTCTCTACATGACTAACTAGAAGTTTCTAATAGAAAGTGAAGTGCTCGCAGCAACAGACAATGCGCCTCCTCTGCATGGTGCTAAACAACCAATAGAAATCGCCAGAAGAGCAATATCCAAGGCAAAGGATTTCTTGCATCTTCATCTTGTTTATCACACTTGCCTGTGCTCCATGCTTGAGTTTTAGGCTTTACTAAGGGTGATACAAATCTTATTGTGTTCAAAATTTATAAATTTTAACACTCAAAGATAAAATTTGTATCTCCATATGGCCATGTAATATTGTCTGGTATGCATGCAGCTTATGAGGTGTAGACTGAATGTGAGATAAATATTCACTTGGTGTGTTATAAAACAACAGTATATTTGCCAGAAATTTAGACCATCAAAATAGGGTCGATGCAACAAAATGTAAGAATATAGAAAAAAAATATAAACAATTATTTTTAATTTCAGAAATAGCTTTTAATTAAATTTTTCATCTCTCAGATTAAAACAGATCCCTACCAGTAATATTGTTGGATTTATCCATCAGATTTTCTTGTAAATTATTCCCGAATAATGTGTGTGCAATTGTAATCAGTTTTTTGGCTGGCTATTAAAAAAATTTTCTAGTAACATCACTGGAATTTTCTTGTGCCGAGTCCACAAAAAGAAAAGAATCCTAAAGTGAGCACACAAAAATATCACTCAATCAGTCAAGTTTATTTATGATTAATACACTGTTTATAGGAAATGAATATATTAATTACATATTTTCATCTGTTTACAATTGTAATGGAAGTTAACCCAAAGCCCAATTAGCCACAAAAAGTCGTCTTCATCCTCTTGACCTTAGCTTGTTTAGGGGAAATTGCATATTGAAACAATAACATTTTTCAACTACTTGTAAACTGTGTAAGATTAATATCAGCTAAGCTAAAAAAACCTATGTATTTGGAGAATTCCCCTCTCTAG
The DNA here is from genome assembly GCA_033964015.1 of Scolanthus callimorphus. Classification (NCBI taxonomy): domain Eukaryota; kingdom Metazoa; phylum Cnidaria; class Anthozoa; order Actiniaria; family Edwardsiidae; genus Scolanthus; species Scolanthus callimorphus. The sequence goes on from CM066921.1 coordinate 27,998,143, forward strand.
GGCCAAGTAGTCCGTGGGCCAGGAATCGAAACCCTCCCCCCCTCGGGGATTTTTGCTGACATATATCATTCGAAAGCTTAGGTCAAGGGTAGTCCAAAACCGGTTGTTCGCACTTTTGAAGTGGAAGCGTTTAGGAGTTACGGTGCATTTTACATTTGAGCTTCAAAACCACAGGGTACCCGCGTCGGGGATAGCGAAAAATACAAATAAAATGCTTGTATTCCATTCAAAACTCAACATATTGTGCAGCTGGTCACGAAATAGCCTTTAAGGCATGATTACGTTGAAAACTTGTGCATAAAAGCATTCAAATAGGTGATTTGGACAACAGTGTATTCCACAGGATACGCGTCGCGCGGTTTTAACAATTCGAAATGCGAATTTTATAGCTTGAGTAACAGGCGGAAATCTATTTTTCTGTCAGAAAATGAGAGGAAAAACAACAACAAATGGTTAGCTCAATATTTTGTCGTAGAAATGTCTCCAAAGGATAACCATGTCTAGCGGAAATATGAGGAAATCCGTTGTTTTCCTAATAACTGTTTTGTGGTTGCTGTAAAGGAAAAATAGAGTTTTACATTATGCGAAAACACTACTTGTACTGTACTTGTTGTTAATATGTCTGCAAAATGTCATGAAATACTAAGCTATGGCTCATAGCCCTCACGTTCCGACTAGTGCACTTTTGGAATCGCCGTGGAAATATAGAGCTTGAAGCCATCAGCCATCCGAGGGAATTCGTAACGAAGTGCTTTTGGACTTTACGAGGCGCGAAACTACTAATTACCTATTTATATACACTTCACTCTGTATATAAGGGACCAGCAAAACATATTAATGACTCGGATGAGAACTTAACACGCTAAGCAATCCAAAAGTAAAGCACCCAGCAGCATAACCACGTTAAAATCTCCAAAAAAGTTGTATAGCACAACAGGCGCGAATTTCCCGTCAGCGACGCACGCCATAGCAAAATTTAGCGCAACTACGTTTTACTTTATGGTGCACGAGCTGCATTATTTTAGAAACAAAGACACGCAAGCAGATAGCTCATTACTTTCCTACTACAATCTATAAGTCACAATTCTAATATCAATCCCAGCAAATTGAAGAGCCTGAGGATACTCGGCAGAAAGGATTATTTTCCGTACTACGGCATAGAATTAAAACAAATGCCAAAAGCATATTACTCTGCGAGCAGTGGTTTCCTCCTTTCTTCGGCCCCGGCGGCAAGCGAAGATAGGAGGATACCACTGCTCGCAGGGTACAAAGCATAATGCCAAACTGTTGTATTTCACTATTCCGTGAACAGATGGTAATTATATTTCTTTGAAAGCTATCACCGCTACCACTTACCTCTGGGAGGACCCTGGCTAAGACACTAACGTGAAGCTATCCACGCACATAATGCTCAAATTCAAATCTAGCGATTACACGCAAGAAGACTGCAAAAAGGCGAAGCAACACCGCCTTGTCTGTCGTGGAAAGTGCGGCGATCCCAGAGCCCGAAAATGCTCTGATACATCAGTTAACAAGAACAAACATGGATGGCATAATATGCCGCAAAGCACACATATTCGTTTACTACTGATAAAACACTATTTTGTACATATCTGGGAGAGGAAACGTGTGAAAATCGTGTAGGGCCAGACACTTTTTCTGACTGTTTTCAAATTTATGAGACGTGGGTACCCTGTGCTTTTTAATGAACGAATTTCCTACTTTTAATGCTTTTATTAAGAGTTTTTCTAGCAAAATAGCGGATTTAGGCTGTTATTAGGCAAAAGGTGCGATATCGAGTGTTTTTGATGTAACACAGGGGATTTTATTTGTGTTTTTCGCTATTCTCGACGCGGGTACCCTGTGGTTTTGAAGCCCAAATGTAAAATGCGCCGTAACTCCTAAACGCTTCCACTTCGAAAGTGCGAACAACCGGTTTTGGACTACCGTCGGCCTAAGCTTTCGAATGATATATGTTAGCAAAAATCCCCGAGGGGGGGAGGGTTTCGACTCCTGGCCCACGGACTAAAGTAGCTTTAAAGAAATCCACCAAAGAATATTAGTCCCTCTGCAGTCGGCAAATTGTTCGTGAAATTGTTGTCAAAATACGCTTCAAAACATCTACAAATATGCAATCACGACTGACAAAGGCATATGACTGTTACTTACCGATAATCTCCGAATTTAAACAACAATTTCTGTAAACCGATCGACAAATCGTGAATGTTTTCCATCTTGACAAGAATGGCGTCGCTAACTCTCCGAGCAAAGGATCGGAAGTGACGTTTGCGAGATCTGCTGGCATGGTCGACTCTTATGGTCGACTATAAAATTATTTTTGTACCGGAAGTTAGCATGGCAAGGCAAGATGGCAAGCCGTGTATAGCACTTGAACGCTGATAGGCCAAAGTTAAGCCCGATCGGGCGAGGTTAGAAAGTGGATGGGTTACCACTGCGAAATCGCAACTGTTGTAAGTAGTCAAACTGGAGAGACGATAAGTGGAAAGGTTGAAAGAAAGTGGAACGATTATTGGCGATAATCGAATGGCGCTAATCGAATCGAAATTGTGCTAACGCAGAATCGTGCTAACGCAGAAGTCCCACATCATACCAATACTCCTTCATTTGCGCTGCGCGCGCATGAATGAGTAAAAATGACGTGAGCTTGGAGAAACTGGTCGATCAATAGTTTGTGCGCGAGCAAGAAAATCATCAATTTGCTCTAACTTACACAAAATCGCTTTTTGGGCCTTCAATGGCTCGTTTGGTCAATTTAAAGGCTCTTGGACGCAGCTCTGACACTCATTCTAAAGTTTGCATTTGAGAATTCGCTGGGAATCGTTTTATTTTCTGTCTAAATTGGAGCAAAATGTTGTGCGTTGGTCGTTGAACGAGAAATCCGTCGTGAAGCGTGCGCTGTTTTCGAAGCAAAAACACTGACGCCATTCTTGTAAAACCTGCCAAACCAGTCAAGTACGTCCACGATCCTGGACGAAGTTGTGACATTTGTGTGCAGAGGCCACTTCAAGAAGTGGCCTCTGCTAGCAGGGAAGCTAAGCACCGAAGGATATGTGAATATGGAAGCAACTCAAACAAAGAAAGATTATTTAAATGTGAATGCCACGTGATCTGAAATGAGGGGTCTATTGGATGAAAACTCTCGGAGATTTATTTAACTGGCGCCGATATGATCAGTCTCGCGAGAAAAAAAAATCACACGTGAAAATTACATGTTGTTTTCACATGCGGAAAATATTACATTTTTAACAATTTCTCCAGTCAGTTTGGTGTTCGGAAATGTAAAGCGAGAGTTCGAAAGAATTATGAAAATCTGCTCTGATACCTGATGAAAGTAGACGTTTAGGGTATAAAATTCACCAAGGCAAGTGCAATCTCTAAGGGATGTCCAAAGAGATTGCAAGGATGTCTAAGACAAAGGTGGACTGAATTTCAGCGATAATAGAATAAAATATGTCAACTTGACGGTAATTTCGTAAGGATCGTAATAAAATTAGGTAAAACTTAAACGTTTTTCTTACTTTTAAAATATATTTTGGGTTAAAATTTAGTTTTTCCACATCCAATTTTCTATCTCTGAGGGATAAAATTGCTTTTGAAAACTTCCAATTTGCTATTGGGTTAAAATAAACTTTCCCGACGAGCACCCCGCGTAACGCCATGACGAATAAAAAACATTGCGAGTTGCGCGCCGCGAGATGTTACACGCTCGCAATACTTTTTGCAACTTGCAATGCGCTCGCATTGGAACTTATAAATTACAGCTGCACTATGAAATCAAGCGCGAGGATTGCCTCATTCAGGGAACCATTGCGTGATTAATAATATACACGCAAAAATTTCTCGATTCTGATTGGTCGAGAGTAGTGCAATTTCAATGTAATTTCAGTGCAAAAAAAATGTAATTTCAGTTCAAATTACAAATTTCTCGCTTTCTTATTGGCTTATACAACAATGGATTTTGCGTACGAGCCAATCAAATGCGCGCTAGCTGAATCACGCCACTCGATTCTGTTGAGCCAGCCAAGATGGAGATCGATTGCATGGAGGGAGAAAAATCGGTTTCTTTTCATGAAATTCATCTTCCGAAACTTGTGGAAAGCAAAATGTGAATTCCTTATGGACTTAAGCAAGACTTGTTTTAGTTTGGGTTCTTTGTTATGGAAGGAAATGAAGGAAAATCTTCGTTGACTGTGAATCTAGCGGGAAAAATGAAGTGCACAAGTCTACACGAAAGCACTTGATACGGAAAGATTCCCGGGGTCAAATTCCTGTAAAACTTCGTTGTTTAGCTGTTACAAGAAAGTTTACACAAGAGCTAAGACTTCAGGTATGTCTTCTGTGGAAGCTATTTTTACCTGGACAATATTTTGCTTGTTTTGGTTGACCGAACACAAACAATTATTTTGGTAATATTCAAAATCAATTCAAAATCAAAACTGAAAGAAACCTACCAGTAAATTCAGGCGCTGATATGTTATTTTACCTTGGAATCGGAAATAAATTTGATGATTGACAAAACAGAATTCCACCTGTTCCTTTTAAATGAAATTGTTGTGTCAAGTTCATTTTATTTAAGCTTGTCAAGTTAGGTTTAGTAAACTTTGCTCGTTTGTCTGGCATGCGTTCGGTGCATAATGTGGCCGTTTGAAACATGTCTTTCTCTGAAAATTTTTGCAGGTATATTATTAATAAGTAATCATACGACTTTTCTCGTGCAATTTGAAATTAATTTGCACTTGTGAGTTTTTCAAAAAGCTCAAATTGCACTCGCCCTAACGGGCTCGTGCAATTTTGATACTTTTTGAAAAACTCACTCGTGCAAATTAATTTCAAATTGCACTCGAAGTCGTATGATTACCTATACAAATTGCCAATGTTACACGCAATAACTTGTCTTGCAACGTTGTGAAAAGTAGAGGTCAGTTCTACCAAGAGTGGATTAACAAGAGTTAGAATCTTTCGTACTGTATTTGTCCACATCACAGTCAGCAAAGTGTCTATTTTTAGATTTGAATTTCGCGCGCGAAAGTAGTCGAATCCTCTCTTGATTCCCCTGAATTCATCGTATACCCAACACACAAAAAAATGGAGAATATCCTACATTATCTTTGCGACTTTAAAAGTTTTTCGAATGATCTGTGATTTAATTTTAGGCTGGATCTCACAACTCTTCTCGTGGCGAGAAAGTGGGAACCCTGTGGATGACGAATTTTAGCGGGAAACCTAGTTCTGAAAATAGACACTTTTCTGACTGTGATTCGGGCGTACATGGTAAATATGGAAACTCTTGGTAATCCACTCTTGGTTCTACATAGTCTGCAACTCGCAACGTTGTGAGGTAAGTTCTACATAGTCTGCAACGCGCGACGCAACAAAATATTGCACTGCGGGGGGATGTTACCGCGCACTTTTCGCTGCAACTCACAACGCAACAAATATTGCGTGGCGAGTTGCAAGAAAAACTGTCCCGTATAACATGGCCTTTACTACTTACCATTTACCATCTTTCTGGCAAACAAGGGGGCCCCCTGAGTCTCCCTGGCACGCGTCTTTACCCTCTCCCCCTGCGCAGAACATGGTGTCGTCAATGTAATTACCAACAGTCGTGTAATTCGTACTACACGTTGCGTGGTTAACGATCGGAACTTCCGCCACTTGCAGAGTGTTTGGGCTTCCTCCGCCATATGACAAAGTCCCCCATCCAGTAATGGTGCACCTTGTACCATCAGCGGGCAAGCTGTGGGCAGAATCCGGAAGACAAGCAGGTCGCGCAAACCTGTCAAAAGGAGCAAAAGCACGCATGTCAAGAACGTTATCGTTTTTTTTTTTTTGTTTACGAGTCCGCGCGAGCGAGTCCATGGGTTTTAGCTCATCTCGTCTGAGAAAAAAAAACACACAATAAGATGCATGGGAACCAGGAGTGCGTTATTTGTCGAGTATCTGAATATGCTCCTAATACAACTATGTCAACATTTCACCTTTTTCCGCTTGCTTTTTTCGTCAGAATTTCTATCAGAAGAGGACCTTCTATCATTTCCTAAGGTAAACGAATCCAAATATGGTTTTTGATTGGGAGCTGTTGTATTAGTTAAAATTGCTGCGCGCTGATAAGTTGAGAGCCGTGTTTATAACAGAACAAAGAGGATTGCGTTACTTATCAAGAAAGTTCTGTGTATTTTTTAGGAATCCGCGCGGGTTGCCTGTGTTTTTTTAACTTTTTTGTTTTTTAACTTGCCTGTGTTGTTTTTTAACTCGAAAGCTGTGGCCAAGACAAAAAATATAAACAAGCGACCAAGAAAACGATGTTTCTCGAACTTCTGCAAGTTTTTGGGAATTTTCCTGCTAAATATGAAACAAACTTACAGAGAAACAGGAGAAAGCGGCGAGAAGTTCGACGAGCGAGTGTTTAACCCGCGCGAAAATGGGGCGAATGCAAAAAAAAGACGGGACGAGGGGAAGGCAAAGGAAAGAACCCCGTTATTCCCTTCCCGCGTCCATTTTTGCGCTAGCTCCATTTTTGCGCGTCAAAAAACTCGCTCGTCGAACCTCTTATCGCTTTCTCCGGTATATGCTTCATGCATCTGAATGCCCTATAGTCGTCTTCTTATAGAATGAGGCATAATGAAACAAAACGACTATTCATTTAAGCATTAGAGCATAATTTTCTATGATCGACTTTATCGGCGCAATAGAGCACGCGTGATGTTAGGTGAGACACGAGAACGTTATAAAACGCCTTCGAGTGTCTCTCCCAACATCACAAGTGCTCTGTTTGCCGATAAAGTCATAGAAAGTTGTGCTCTAATGCTTTTATGATCTACCGGGGAAGTACCATTACTTTACCGGTGTAACAGAGCATAGATTTGGACCAACCAGAGCGCGCGTTATATCGTAGCTATATTATAAATTCAAATAAGGCGACTATTGTGACATTCAGTAATGAATCATTGAAGCATATACCCTTTCTGCTCTCGGTTACACCCCTCTGTAACAGACCCGACGAAACCTAGATTCCCACCAGGTTTTCAGGAAAATGTCATCGGGTGAGACAAATTGTCGTCGGGTCAGCTTATTTTTTCACCGACGAAAGTTCTTCTCATCAGTGCTGTAGGAGTTTCTTGCTTTAAAATAAAGTCCTTTTAATATGAATTCAATTTATCAGCGGCTCTTTTTACGTCTTTTGTATTGATTTCTAAAGTACTTAATTTCTATACTATGAAAAGTGGCAAGCACACTCAAATTTCGCAACGGGGAAGGAAACAAACGTCCCGGTCAATCAGAAAATTCGTCGGGTCTGGGGAGGCTTAAAAATTCAAAGAGAAGTTGGGTCAACATTTCTGCCGGGTATAGGGTCGTGTCTGTTACAGAGGAGTGTTCGGTTCTCTAGGTTAATCATTTTCTCTGAAAACACACGTGAAACGCTTAATACAATGCAATTACTCCCCTACCTGTTAATTGTGGCATCTCTGTTGAGTTTGATCAGAGCGATGTCGTTCTGCACAGTGTCGTGATTATAGCTCTCGTGCACGAAGAACCTTTCCGCGTTGAAGTTTTGCTCTGCCTCGACTATTGTGATGGACGTATCATGTTCGCCAAGCCTTGATGCGAAGAGAAAAAGCGAAATAGGTATCCATCATTTCCTAGCTTTTCTAGCCTTTGCCTGAATCGTGCAATTTATTAAAAAATAATTCGATGAATAATTGATACACTGCGGACACTGTACATGTCGACTAAGATTAACTAGTTTCATTAGGGTCATGAAGACTAGTTAACCTAGTCCGAAATATAGGACTTTATACCACAACGCGCGCGTTTCTCGAGTTCTGATTGGCTCTCAGCCGTGGGTACATAAGAGGACATACCACGGAACGCGCCATCATCAGCGCGCGCGCTAAAAAGAACCAACGAAAACACCGTTTGGTTGCGCGCGCGCTGCTTTTGCCTTTTTATTTTTGCCTTTTTGTTGTGGTATAAAACAAATGTCCTCTGATTTTCCGTGGTATGTCCTCTTATATACCACGGAATGACGTAATAAAGTGGTCAAAATGTTCTGCGGACCCACTCGGCTGCGCCTCGTGAGTCCACAACATTTTGACCACTTTATTACGTCATTCCGTGGTATATAAGAGGACATACCACGGAAAATCAGAGGAAATTTGTTAAGTTTATTTCTTTAAACGAGTACATGTATGGCTTCTTTGTGACGAATTTATGACTGAAAATACTGAGAATTGATGAGAATTTATGATTGAAAATACGTTTCAAGAAGATTGGATGTTTGTGGGTTACAAATATATAGTCACGACAACTCGGTAGTTCTTGAGCCATCAGCAGGATCAAAGGAAACGAGAAAAATGTATATTGCCTCGAATGGGACATACGAAGCATGCGATACTCGTAGCTGATCGCAAAGACTTTGCGCTGGCAATTCTTCCCACTAGGATTCAGCTTTTTTGACAAGGTGACATGCAGCTGTGTAGTTTACGGTTTTCCTTGCGCACTTCTTGCAGTCCACATATTCGGACCCGCTCACTTTGAATCTCGGCTGTTTGCTGGATCCGGATTTTAAGCCATAGTAATAAATCTACTTTCACGTGTACTTTATTGAACAAACGAAAGAAACACGCGCGCTCGACATTGTTTTGGTTTGGTTATTTTCCCTGGTACTAGAGCTAGACAATAGTCGATTATTTTTTCGGACATGATTTTTACAGCCGCCTCAAAACGTGGCAGCGCGCGCCGCGAAAAGTAATTGTATCAGGCGTAACTTTATTTTTCCTCCCTCATTTTCTCTCGGAAAAATAAATTCCAGGTTATCAACCGTGTAGTATGGCTCCCTATCTGCACTCAGTTTTGACCTTATATGGTAAAATAAGTGAACGTCAAAGTGATAAGATAAATATTTGTACCTGATTTCTATTTTGTCGTTCAGAGTTAGGCCATGGAGACAATGTGAGGCGGTGAGAACGTAACGTTTAGATATCAAAGTTCCTCCACAGAACAAGATTGGTCGCCGGAAATCATATCCAAAGCAGCTTGCCAAGGCCAGGTATGCTTCTTGGCGTCTTGGCCCCCAACGATTCTGGAACTGACGGCCTTATCGATTGTTCTACAAGAATCTGCATAGAAAATGATAGAAGTCCATATGAAGATAAATTTGTCGCTTTTGTCAATGCTAACCCGTGCGTGACGCGGCATGGGGCAGAATGAGTGGACATTCCGATATGCAAATTTATGCATAAGCTAGTGAATCACTCACGTCACGGTCTGCGCGCGCGAAATTCAACCGAAATACAAAGGAAATGGCCAAAACCGGCCCTGTCTACTCACAGTAAAACTCATTCTTGAAAATATACTTCACTTACACAAAAAAGTAGCGGCGGGTTTCGATAAGTGAAACATTGCTACCTGTGTAGGTATTTCCGAGCTCCTGGGGACCAAAATAAAGATGGCGGCCTACACGAACAAAAATCTCAAAATCTGCAAGTTTTGACGAACCTTTTCACAATTTAGGGTAAGAAATAAGCTAGGAAAACTTCTGGAACTTCAAATATGGTAAGTAGAAACTTCCGTATAAGGAAGTTTAAGAAAACGACACATTTCAACGAGAACTTTCTTGATATGGCCTGTAAAGATTGGTTTGAAGAATGATTAAACAAAAAAAGTGAATCGGGCCGCATTTACTGTTGCCGATGGGTAAAAAGCTTTTCTAACAAGGGCTGTGTCATGGTGAATTAAACCGCGCGCGATTTTTCAATCAAACTAAAGACTTATTTCTGTGAGAAGAAAGTCACGTTGATTAAATGAATTCGCTCATAGAAATTCTAAAAACATAGGTCCGCTAACGCGAACGGGAAGCTATTTGCGATTGCCATGAGACATTGTACTCCCCCCTCCAACCAAAATTCCTGGTTACGCTTCTGTATACGTACTTCGGTCTACAGTCGAAGCTCTCGTAAGCGACCACCTCGGGAACGGAAAAATGCGGTCGTTAACGGAGCTGGTCGCTTACGAGAACGGCTCTCGTAAGCGACCACCAAGCGGCTTCCTACTTGAACAATAGGTATTGGTCGCTTACGAGAGCTTAGTACAATAAATCTAGAAAATATCATGTGATACTAATGCTTAAAATAGTTTGATTTAATTCCCGACTTTAAATAGCATTTCATCGGTGCAGCTTGTATCAGTTTAGATATTTATGAGGTGATGGCTAATGTTTTAAAGACAAAAAAGTACTGTGGTCGCTTACGAGAGCTTAAAAACAAATAAAAATCTCTGTTGGTGATTTGAAATTGTGGTCGCTAACGGCGCTGGTCGCATCGATAAGGCGGTCGCTTACGAGAGCTTGAAGTAACAGAGTTTATGCGACATTTCAAACGGGGTTTCGGGAAAATGGTCGTTATGGGAGCTGGTCGCTTACGAGAGCGGTCGAACAGAGAGCTTCGACTGTATTTAACAATTCAGGGGCGTAGCCAGGGGGGCCAGGGGGGGGGGGGGGGGCGCCCCCCCCCTTTCTCGGGAGATTTCCCATACATTTACTGTATTTGCTGGAGGAAATTTGAACATTTTCGTCCCATGTTTTCACTATCCGCCCCCCCCCCCCCCTCCTTCAGAAATTCCTGGCTACGCCACTGCAATTAGACCTCGAGGCCGAATGTGCTATGATGAATATAGCCTCCTCCGCAGGCATCTCCGTGTGATTTCCGTGTGCTTTGCATCGTTTTGCATCGCTTCGTTGGCGGTTTTGGCAGAGCGGAACCTGAGAACGAGTTCAAACCCTTTCACGGCCCTTTCACGATCACACCACCGGAAGTCCAACCAAGCGCGTCGAAGAAGGCTCGAAATAGGTGTTTCAAAACACAACGAGACGCCTGCGGAGGAGGCTATGATGAATAGACCATGAGGCCCACTAGGCAGAATGGTCTATTGATATCATAGCACATGAGGACGAGAGGTCTAATTGCTTTAGTATAAACCAACTAGTTGGTCGGTTTTGGTAATGAATTCGATAATATTATGTTGAAAAAATCAAGTTTTCTTGCAAAGAAAGGTGGTGGTTTTGCCAGGTACGGTCTATCACTAATAGACCATTAGTAGCTCAGCCAATCAGAATGCAGGATTTGTAATAGACCATTAGTTGGTTTATACTAATTTCCTTTATATCTCGGTCCGAGCCATCCACCCGTTGAGAAGTGGCGAATAGCTCAATCTGCAGAGGGCCGGGGAAAACAAATCAAACCGAAAACAAAAAAAACAAGTCGACCGAGGTTCGACTCCCGGTATCGGCTATTTTTTTCTTTTTCTCCCTTCAATTTTTTTTCTAGCATTATTGAATCAACATAAGAAAGTAAGCCACTTAAAACTGCAAAACAATTGCAAAAATAAATAAATAAATTTGCGATTCACAAAGACCGAATTGATCGATTGCCTTGCGAACTGTGCGAAGTCCGATCACGCCAACGAAGCCCCAAGCAAGTTTCTGAGAGGGCAGAAGTTGGGTGATTTCTATCCCACTGTTGTGTGAGTAATGTCGAATATTGTGCGAATTCTTACATTTTCAACACTTCAGTGAGCTTTAATAACTTCAAATTATTGTAAAGAAGCCGCAAAGTGAAGTTGGCTACTGCGAGAGACAGTAAGGACGGTTATCGTTGAGACTCAAAGCTTTTCTCAAAGCTCAAAGCTTTTCTCGAGTTTGGAGAATACATCGACTCATTGGCAAATCCATTAGCATCTAAACAACAATGTTGGATGAATAACAGCCTCGATTTTCGCCTTGAGGAAAGTGAAGACGAGTCTCAAAACACAGTGAACTTGCGTGACACGAAGAGCTGGGACAGCTATTACTCTAGTGCTTACGTCATCAAAGTCCCCGTGGCGCAGTTGGTTAGCGCGTGACTCGCCGAATCTCTTGAAGTTAAGGCGTTCCGGCGAGGTTAGTAGTTGGATGGGTTGCCAGTTGGCTATTAGTAATCAACCATGAGGTGGGGAGGGGTGGGGAGATATACCGAGGAGGGGAGAGTTGATGTCAAAAGTAGCCAGGGGGGGCGTATGATCAAGGGTTCAAAGGTCGTTGCCTGGACTTGAAAAGCAGTAAAATCAGTGGCAACCGCCACGCAACCGCCACTCCCCCCTGTCTGTTGCAAAGTCATAAAAGTCAACTGGAAAGGGTCCTATTCCAAACACACTGCATGCAGCACGCACATGAAACAAGCACTAATAACTAATAAGCAGGGAGGGGAGGGTTGTTAGTTATACTAACGGTGAACTTCATGGAGAACCATCTATTGAACCGGAAATGGATACATACACAGTCCGAGGGTGACGACTAAGAAGCAATTTGCATACTGCAAATAGCTTCAAAAACGCGGCGGGCCAGTACCATGTTTTTATTTTTTTTCTCCTAGAGGGCACGGTAACGACTTCTGCATTCTGACAGGGTCCAGAAGGGGTAAAATGGGAGCTGGGATTTGGCTTTATTTTAGGCTGGGAAAATGGGATTGGGGTCACTGGGACTGGGATTTGACCACTGGGAATGGGAATTAATGTCCACAGCTAAACTGGGAATGGGATTCTATATTACTTCCCTTTTCCTTGTACGATAAAACTAAAACGTCGTTTTAAAATAATCATAAAATAAGGATAAAATAAGTGTAAATTTCACATGTTTATGGAAATCATTGTGCAGAAACATTGGATAATAACAATGTCAACATAACGCACATATATTGCTGTTCTGTGAGCCTGGATCAACTGTTATGTCCAATATTCTCTAAATATCGAGTAAAATTCTGAACTGTTTGTGAGAACTCTAGAAACTTCCTGAAGCAGCTACAAAAACAGTGTTGATGTTATTGCAGCCTTCAGATACAAATCACAACACTAATCAATAACAGTTTTACAACAATCACATGACTCATTTTTATAAACTAGGAAACAAAACTCTTTCTAGAAACAGTAGCTTTTGGCTCGAGCACTTCACTATCTAAATAGATACTACTAGTTATACTTTCTTATCAAGGAATTTCTATTGTTTTGTGCTGGAACGGCGCGACTCTGGCACGGCGTTTGCCGTTAGGCCTGATAGAGACGTTTGGTTGATGTGTTGGAATGCACTTCTAAACTTAAAGATTGTTAAAATACCTCCGATAATCTAGCCTGCTAGCCGGCTCTCCAGTGGGTTTTTTCGGATATTCGATTTTTTAGGCGCGCGGGATTCCTTCTCCCTCCTCCGCGACACAGGAATCCCGACGCCACAGGAACCCCGCGCGCGCCCTAACGAATTTTTCTCTGGAAAACCCACTGGAGAGCCGGCTCGCAGGCTACCGATAATCGAGTGAGAATGATACAGAGTGATATACAGATGTTATACATGCTGGTTATAGAGGAGCTCCTGCGCAGGCCGAAGGCCCGCGCAAGCGGAGCACCATACCTAAGGAAATAACGTCTAGGCATAACGTATGGAGTTGAATTTCAAACGTCACGCTCATTTGCTCACGATATTGACGGCGCCAAGTCAAATGATAAGGGCGCTGAGGGATCGCCCCAAAGATGAATGTGTCCAAGTTTGGTTGCCACAGGTGGCTGCCTTCTTGAGATATGATTTTTTTTTTGTTTCTTCCTGAATAAAAGGTATAGTGTACGTCCGTCCTTCCGGCGTCCGTCCGCCGTACGCGGAAACTCATGGGAACCCTGTGGTATATTAAGAAACATTTATTTCCCTTCAAGGGAACATGCTAAGACAACCAAACTTGGGATATTTTCTCTGTGCTACCCGGGGGTGTTGTAACATAATCACGTGGTATGACGTCATCGATGACGTCATCCTAGGAGAAAAATAATATATCTCGGGAAGGGTTTAACCCCAGACAACGAAACTTGGGTGAATTATCAAAGTGGCAATGGGGGTGCAAGTGCTTAGTTACGTGGTATGACGGTGCAAGACTACCTATGTACATGGGCAACCTTATTGCTTCATAAACAGAAAAATATGTAACATGAAGCTCCGCTTTAGCCAGTGGCTAAATCTATATATCACCTAGACAATGCTTTTGGGTGACATAACACCTGCATTCTGATTGGCTGTATTTTCTGATATTGATACTACAGGTTAAAACTTACCTGAAGCATGTGCAGCAATAGCGCTCACGGCAAGTAAGAGGAGGACCTTGTACATGTTTCCACTTGAAGTTCCCGACGAACTGTGCTTGTCAAGTCTCCTAGCGCTGGCTAAGTAGCCTCACATCGGATACAAACTAAGCCGTCACTCTTTTGACTAACTCCGCTTTTAATAAAAAGCCAAAACTTAACAAATATCGTAAGGATGGCAATTCATGGAAGATTTTCTTTAATTTTTCACCTGTTAGTCTCGCGCATGCGTTGTCTTCGTCGGTTGAGTAAAAGATACATTGGCTTGATCTCTGTTATGTTTAGCTAATCTTTGTGTTTTTCTTTCGAGTTACAACTTTTGAAAGTTCGTTAGCTTACTTTATAACCAGGTGATCCATTTTAATGGATGGCTCAATTCAAGCGGTCGGTGTTTTGTAACCTATTCAGCGACCAATTATTTTATTTGTCAAATAGTCTAGCACGTCAATAAAATATCTTCCCACCTTTGCAGATTATTCCCTCGGACAATTTTTGAACCTAATCTGAAGGTCTGATCTTTGTTATGTTTGACTCATCTTGTGTTTTACTTTCGAGTTACAACTTTTGAAAGTTCGTCACCGGACTGTATAACCAGGCGATCCATTTTAATCGACGGCTCATTTCAAGCGGTCGCCAGTGTTTTGTAACATATTAGCGCCACCAATTATTTTATTTGTCAAATAGTTGATCAGCTCGAAATTTGTTTGGGAGTTTGGGAGTCCAAAGCGAACGCCGAGGCGCTGCGCTGGATGTGTAGGACGAAGCGCGCGCTCAGTGTTCCAAGACGGACTGTGATTGGCTGTGTACACGGGTCGACACTAAGGCAAGAGCGCATGCGTAAATAAGAGCCTGCGATGTTTTCTGAACGTTTCGTTTCGGCTTGTTCGATGGGTTGCTTTTTCATGTGACGCTGAATGATACGTATGGGGCTCCACTACGCGCCTTCGGGGAGTTTCACGCAGGGAGTTCCTCATCATGTTTTACAAAGCAATGCATGGTATTGCCTAAATTGATGTATGTAACTCCAGTTTAAGGCGCTAGCAGCCCGGACGTCAAACACTGTGCGGTTTTTTGTCAGATCAGAATAGATATTTAAGACAGATTATTTTAGATATGCTTGGCCAACATATCAAGAAAATTCCCTTAAAAATTGTCGACTTTCTTCAACTTCCTTATAAGGAAGTATCTGAATACCATATTTGGAATCCCAGTAAGTTTTTCACTGTTTTTATTGACGTAGAATACTTCAAACTCAACCAGAACTCAAATGCACTCGAGAAAATATGTTATGTGCATTTTCCGCTGTGTTTTTCACGGTCAAGAACCTGGAAACAAGGTAGACAAGACACCACAGGAAGCCCGCTCTATCTCTAGAAAGACGACAATGTTTTCTTGATATGAAATATTGTTACTAAAAAATATCAAAAAAATAAAAGTTTTTGCATTCTAGTAAAAAACAGAATAACTGAAACCTGTTAGTCTAGCGCATGCGTGTCGTCTTTGTCGAGTGAGCAAAAGAAATATTGATTTGATCCTTGTTATGTTTGACTAATCTTTTGTTTTACTCTTGAGTGACAACTTTGGAAATTTTGTTACCTGACCGTTTAACCAGGCGATCCATTTTGATCGACAGCTTAAATCAGAGGTCGGTATTTTGTAGCCTATTCAACACCGGCTTCAATGATCAATTATTTTATTTGTCTAATAGTTGAGCATGTCCAAATATCCGTCTAGACTCTGCGGATTATTCCCTCTAACAATTTTTCCTCTAGTTTATGAATTTTGTATAGCGTTACCTCAGCTGAAATATGCTATTTGGTATGGGATTACGACCTTACAGCAAAAAATATTCAATTCTAGCAAAAAAGAAAGACATGTTTTGTTTCTGAGAACTTTTTCGTTTCAATATTAAAATATTTCCATGATGTTGCGCAAAAACATATATGAGCGATAGACACCCCGATGGAAAACAGTCAGAGTTACCACTGACTGTATATGCATTGCTACGCGCTCAAAATTCAATGTTGCGATTGGTGATTGGCGCTTTTTAGCCGTCAGTCAAACCGAAACGCTGTATTCGGCGGCTTCAGTGGGCAGCAATTGATTGCAAAGTCAACCAAAATGGTTGCGTCCTTGCTGTTATATTATTATTATTATAACTTACTTTGCGTAAAACTAGTTGTTTAGGTTATAAAAGCTTTGCGCCTCGATAAAAAGGTTGATCGCCACGCAGTGACTCTGCAAGCGAGGCAGCGTCGCAAAAAGGAACTGGTCAGTTGACTGTCAGGGTCTGGATGGGGGGTCCGCATGTCGGTAGTCAGTTAAAATTTCAGTAATTTGTCGGTAGTCAGTTAAAATTTTCGGTAGTCGGTAAATTTCAGTTAAAAATAATAAAGAAGTAGTAAATTTGAAAATGAGTCTCTTGTTTTGGAGACGTTATATCTGTTATATCCTTTGTCCGTTATATCCTTTGTCTGCGCATTTGATCATATCCACATGCTAAAATGCGCATAACAAGTATTAACTATTATTATTATTATTATTATTTTTTGCCATCGAATATAAATTATTTTAGTAAAAAAATGTCCTAGCCTTTTCAGCACTCGTTTCTGCAGCTCTCACTCACACAATGATAAGCTACACGGGAGCCGTAACAATAAAACCCGGGCCTTGCAAACCTCCAAAAGCTGGCGGGCACGGTAATAAAAACACAAGAAAGCTTGGAAAGTTTAATAAACTCTTTCGCGCGCGAAGCGCGCCGAAAATTTACAGCCCAGCATGTGAAGTTACCGCATGCAGGGTGCACAATCGCATAATTTACAGCCCAGCATGTGAAGTTACCGCATGCAGGGTGCACAATCGCATAATTTACAGCCCAGCATGTGAAGTTACCGCATGCAGGGTGCACAATCGCATAATTTACAGCCCAGCATGTGAAGTTACCGCATGCAGGGTGCACAATCGCATAATTTACAGCCCAGCATGTGAAGTTACCACATGCAGGGTGCACAATCGCATAATTTACAGCCCAGCATGTGAAGTTACCACATGCAGGGTGCACAATCGCATAATTTACAGCCCAGCATGTGAAGTTACCGCATGCAGGGTGCACAATCGCATAATTTACAGCCCAGCATGTGAAGTTACCGCATGCAGGGTGCACAATCGCATAATTTACAGCCCAGCATGTGAAGTTACCGCATGCAGGGTGCACAATCGCATAATTTACAGCCCAGCATGTGAAGTTACCACATGCAGGTGCACAATCGCATAATTTACAGCCCAGCATGTGAAGTTACCGCATGCAGGGTGCACAATCGCATAATTTACAGCCCAGCATGTGAAGTTACCGCATGCAGGGTGCACAATCGCATAATTTACAGCCCAGCATGTGAAGTTACCACATGCAGGGTGCACAATCGCATAATTTACAGCCCAGCATGTGAAGTTACCGCATGCAGGGTGCACAATCGCATAATTTACAGCCCAGCATGTGAAGTTACCGCATGCAGGGTGCACAATCGCATAATTTACAGCCCAGCATGTGAAGTTACCGCATGCAGGGTGCACAATCGCATAATTTACAGCCCAGCATGTGAAGTTACCGCATGCAGGGTGCACAATCGCATAATTTACAGCCCAGCATGTGAAGTTACCGCATGCAGGGTGCACAATCGCATAATTTACAGCCCAGCATGTGAAGTTACCGCATGCAGGGTGCACAATCGCATAATTTACAGCCCAGCATGTGAAGTTACCACATGCAGGGTGCACAATCGCATAATTTACAGCCCAGCATGTGAAGTTACCGCATGCAGGGTGCACAATCGCATAATTTACAGCCCAGTATGTGAAGTTACCGCATGCAGGGTGCACAATCGCATAATTTACAGCCCAGCATGTGAAGTTACCGCATGCAGGGTGCACAATCGCATAATTTACAGCCCAGCATGTGAAGTTACCGCATGCAGGGTGCACAATCGCATAATTTACAGCCCAGCATGTGAAGTTACCGCATGCAGGGTGCACAATCGCATAATTTACAGCCCAGCATGTGAAGTTACCACATGCAGGGTGCACAATCGCATAATTTTTTCTTTTACTCTTCTGCTTTTGCATGATTTTTTTAACCGGTAGCTTGCAGGACATTTTTTTCAAAATATTTTTTTCTCAAAAGTCAAATGGTCGGCCCCTAACTTGATCAAAACTTGCATTTCGCTTGGCCACCTCAGCGCAAGTGAACAAATCTGTGCAAGTCACAACTTCATGCATCGACTTGTGTGTTTCGTTTGGCCAGGGCTTTATATAGAAGCGGTCGTGTAGTAGATTGCCCTAGTTCGCAAGAATATAAATTAGGGTTTATATATGTTGACGATAGAAATGAAGAGTTTATAATACGGGCAATCATAGATTGTCGGTAGTCAGTAAATATCTTTTTGTCGGTAGTCGGTAACTTTTCCCCCGTTTTGTCGGTAGTCGGTTATTTTTTAGGCCGTTTGTCGCTAGTCGGTTAACCCCATCCAGATTGTGGATGTATATTTGACTGGCAGGGCAAACCCGGTGGGTGTGTGTGGGGGGAGGGGGGGATCTCCAATCTTTTCGCGTGGCTGCTCGTCGGAAACTTTCGATTTTATCCCAAGTACCAAAAGTTGATTTGTTAATTTTGACACCCAAAAGGTACCAACAAGTGTGATATTGATAAAACAGATCTTGCTTATTGGTTTGCTAGAACGGACCCTAAGAGGTACCTCTCTGTAAACATTTTCCAGCTTTCCTATTTTTTACTCTAAAAGGTACTACAGGCCTGATTTTAACCCCTAAAACGTACGACGAGAGAACCTCTGCATTTTGAGGGCTCGAGATAAACAGGTGATCCATGTTAATCGACAACTTAATTCAACGATCATTATTTTATTTCTCAAGTATTTGAGGACGTCCAAGTGGGTCTTCCCGACTCTGTAGATTATTCCTGTTCCCTCCAGTTTGGAATTATGTAGAAGCATTTCAGCTGAAATATGTTATTTGATATGGGATTGCGACAATCACCTCAAGCGATTTTATGAATACTTATGAATTGGCTTTGTATGATGTTCTAGAAAAACTATTCCTTTCTAAAAAAATAAAGGAAAACGTGTTATGCTTCTGAGATTGTAATAGTTATAAAACTAAAAAAACAGAGGATATACATGGTGGCAACAACACTATTTTACGAACGAGTGCATCGAATGTGTAACATTTTAACACGAGAAAATAAAATCCTAAGGAAAGTAGAAAGCTTTTAAGGGTTAACTCGGTGTGATAGATCTTTTGTTATTTGTGATAAAATGATGGAGATAATTTTGAACTGCTTTTGTGAGCCGTGCAAGTAAACTTATAAATTATTTGCCTGTCCACCATACAAATGCAAATTAAATTCAGCATTTACTTGACTTGAGGAAAAAGAAAAAAAAGTAGGACCATACTTCCAGACAAAGAGCTGAAGCGTCGTATGGCGACCGTACGGTTCTTACGCCCACGCCAGAGATTTCGGCCCTGACAGTCGCTATCCTGGTGTTGAATTGCTCAGTAGCTAGATACCTATGGGTGAGAGAACGCCCGGCCACCAGACCATATAAGGACGCCCCTTGTACCGTTAGTGAACAATCAACTAATTATTATGCATCACCAACGTATTTATAGGCCTGAAGAGTGTGTTAGAGATCCATGTGGGAACCGTTGTTTGTTTTCTTTTTAACTAGTGGTAGTTTTCTCACGATAATGTAGAAATGTTTTTCACAGTTGGCGTTTAGCATATTTTTTTACTCATAATCAAATAGTTGCATTAAAATGACACGGGAATGAGCTTCTTTTTAAGTTGTATGTTTGCGCATGCGCACCACGTCATCTTGTCTAATTTTATCTTCCGTAAACAGACGACCATAAAGAATCCCCTGAAGGATCATCTAATAATGCTTAGAGCATTATGCCTACCGAAACTCAGTTATTTCTGGTAATTTTAAGGTTTTGTGAATGGGAAAAATGTAAAAATCCGGATATATGTCTTTTCTTTCCATAATATTCTGAATTATGTAACGCGCCTTTGATCATTTTATGTAATGGGCGCAAATAAATTATGAATTATTATTATTAAGTCCTAAAGTATATTCTTAAAACCTCAAATGACGCGTCAACTTTTTTCCTACCATTAATCCCCTGAAAGATCATCTTAGAATGCCCAGAGTATTATACCTATTGAAACTCAGTAATCTCTGGTCTCAAGGTAAAAATGTAAAAGATCAATGATCATTCTCTTACCCAGAGCTCCCCGGCTCGTCTCCTCGCGGGGGAGGCTCTGGTGACAGCAACTGACGCATGCGCGAGATTTGATACAGAGCCGCTGAGAGAAAGATCTTTCTGCGCATGCGCCAATGTTAAAAACCAGCTAATCAGCACAGGTCATCAAATGTATGTCACCAGAGCCTCCCCTGCGAGCAGACGAGCCGGGAGCTCTGGGTACGAGAATGATTCCATGATATGTCTTTCTTCCCGAAATTGTTTAATACATTCCTAAAGTATATTTCTTCCAGTATATTTCTTCTAGTATATTTTCTTCTAGTTCTATAAAGAGAAAAACTTTAGTTCAACTCAATGGCAGAGAAAGCTCCAGCAACACAAAGGGAAATTTAAAACAATACTGGGATTCAGAAATACGAGGGAGCTCTTCACAAAAAAAAGTTTCGACTACCAAGTGAGTTGTTCAGTTGATTATGTAAGGGACGTGTAATTATTTAGCGGGGGGGGGGGGGGGGGGGGCACCTATTTTTTGTGGGGAGGATCCTAATTTCTTTCGCGTGTCTAAAGGGAGGGTCCAAATTTTTCTCACTCCTCTTTGATGGAGGGTCATATTTTTTTTCAACAACATTTTGACGGTGATGCAGTTAGTAGTTACTCCAGCAACTTCACTATCATTTGCATTTTACTTAATAAAAATTTCGCGCGGACATCTAATATCTAATATACTCTTTGAGAACTCTCGCAACGAAGACAGCTCTTGCTCCTGTAGTAACGTGCCTTGAGATGCAGGATCAAGAAATACACGGACGACCAAAGTAACAACAACAAGTAAGTTTACTTCCAAGATGGAGGACTCTTTTCAACCACGTGCCCCAACATGCATTGCGGGCAACACACAGGGTTACCGTATACTACAGCTCCGTGTACAAGAACAAATGACGGGGAAAAACAAACTCTCCCAAAAATGCCCTGCAGTGGCTGACAGTCAGTATGTTCGAAAGAGGACCCCCTAGTGGGAGTGAGTTCGACGTTACAAGCATAGAAATTCGTCATTTAGCCGCGCTTCACGCACATGAATAATATAATGATTTCTTCATTTGCGGCGCGAAGTTGCGTGCATGAATAATATAAAGTTACAGGCTCAGGAGCCCATTAATAGGAGATTTCATCTAACCAGCCATATAGCCGAGGTAGCGTATTTCCTGGACTCCTGGCAGGCTTTGTTTACTATACACAAAAAACGGAATGTTCATATAACCTGTTTCTCTGGCTTGATGAAATGCATTTATCAAAATTCGGGCGCACTTCGAGCGCAACGTAAGAAAAATGCGATCCCCTCTTTCTGTAAGATGTCTTCCACACTACATTGTAGGTCAAATACGGGACGAGGGGATCACGGAAACGTTTAATAGCTCTGAAGGGGATCACGTTTAATCATTGTAGTTATAAAGGGAGGATCACTGCATTTTTTTACCGTGTATTACCCAAAATCCTCTGACGATAAATAAACCGGTTCCTTAACTTTGAAAGAGGTAAGAAAGAGACTGCTCGGACAAGAGTCTGTCTGACAGGTTTTTTAGAAAATATAAAATGGAAGGGGGAGGTCACAATTTTTTTACCGGGCTGGGGGAGGCTCACATGTTTTTTATATGTTCAAGGGGAGGGTGAGGGTAGTAACCAGGTATATGGGATCAGCGCTGTTTTGGGGCTCAGGGATCGCGATTTAGGCCGGGGTCAATGTCAATTTTCCTGGGAAAATGGGATCACTTATTTCTAATGGGATCAGGGATCAAAATTTCAAGGGAACTGGAGGTCAGGGATCAAATATTTGTACTTGGGATCAGGGATGGCTCCAAAATAATATACCTGGTTACTACCCTGGAGGGTCACATTTTTAGCGTTGCTTTAAAAAAATGGTAGCCCTCCCTCCCCTCCCCGCTAAATAATGACACGTCCCTAACTGGGTAACAAAATTATAATTCCCGAGGGCTTTGAGAGTTTTTTTTTGATATCCTACAGCAGACTGTTCAGTGAACGTCTCTGAATCTTAATATCTTTGTATAATCTTTTTATCTTTTTAATTTTATCTTATCTTTTTATCTTTTTTGGCAAAGATTTGTTAAGCAATAGAATTTGCTGTCAATTGAACCCTAGACAGAAGGAGAAATAGCAAAACGGGCGGCAAACCTATCTCGCGCTCGTCGAAAAGTTTTCGCCAAATCGTTTCGTGGAAAATTCCGTGTTAAACTTTAAAGTGCTACCCCAGTACCAGCTCCCCGCCCCGAGTCCGTCCTTCCTCGGCAAAGAGTCGGAAACAAAGACTTCTCTGGTAAAGTGACAACCGGCTGCACTAATTTCTATCTATGATATTTCCGAAAATAATTTTGTTTTAAAATGATTTTGCGTTGGCGGAATAACAATTAATATTATGTTATTGTTCTCTAAGAAGACCACTTTATAATTGTTAAATGTGCGTGTTAAAGACACGCGAAAATGACCTTATAGACATGCTATCTACACAAATATTGCACGAAGTAGGAATTCACGGGTAAATGGTATAAGATGTTACCGTCTCAAATTGAATATATTCAAGTCGAGAGGGGACTTCCGACGTTGCGCTGGAGATGTCTTTGTGGCACTTTCGAAAACAAGGTTTTCAGGATTGAAAAAAAAACCATATCAGCTTAAATGGTGACACAATGCTACGATAAATGTACCCGTTCAAATAATTCATTGAATTGTTGAGCACTTGAGCGAGGCTAAGTAAACACGGCATAACATTTCTATCTCAAGAGGAAAAACACCAGAAAGAAGAATTGAATATCCGTCTAATTCAGGAAGCGACTCATTTTGACACAAAACAAAAAAATTAAGCAGATGCGAGACGATTGGGTGAGAAGCTTGTTGAGACCTGTCAGCTCTTCTAGTTCAATATTATAGACAAACATTGGAGTTCAAAGCAATCACTATATGGGCACAAAGAAGCGACTCTTCTCAGGTTTAAACCAAAATCGTATTCATCATCGAACTTCAACGGCAAAATTGTCATCCAAGAAATAGTGGAACCAACAAATCGCACTAACCCGCGGGGGCTCGTATTTTGCAGAGCAGAAGACTAGATCAGAGAGCTGTCACGTACAGAATATTTTCAGTTGCAATCGAAGATATATTGAACTAACTGCAGACACAAAGTGAAAATGAAGGCATATGTTTCAATCCACGAGCTGGATAACTTATTTTTAGGTAAGTTCAGGCGATTAATGATTTTTTAACGATAGATTTAATTGTCGTGAACTAAAGGGAGGGTCCCCATGGATCAAAGAAGTTAATCTTAAGAGTCATTACTGCATTTATCGGCCATTATCTAAAATACTGAGATAACTTGATGAATTCATTTGCTCGTATTTCTTCTGACTGACGTTTAAGTTGTCAAAGACCTCCATACTTTTGTGTTTGCGTGTTTGCAAAGGTTGATTAATTTCAGTACTTTCTGACGGTTCGCGTAGTTCCTGTTAATTGAAGCAACAATTGTATTTTCACCACAGCTGCGAAAAAGGGCTGAAGGTTTTTTTAATGCGCACCCTTACCTAGAATGCAACATGTCATAGCGAAAACAGGTGTTATGCGCCGCGTATTTTCAAAACGTTGACTTGAGTCGTTTGCGGGAGCAGTGTTGGGCTTTTCTAACATGCCATCTAAGCCAATCATGTCCTTGCCCGCCTAGTACAGTCGCCTGGCTTTCTGTCGCGACGAAGAAGCCAGTCGACTGCACTGTGAAAACCAGGGCAGGACCTGATTGGCTGGTTTGAATGGCTGAACCCAAATTGGGCACCCACGGAAGTACGAATGTTTTGACCTCTCCCCTTAGTGCCTGGGGGATTACCGAAACAAAAAAAATACAGTCTAAACGAAAAACCCGCAAGCTCTTTGCTAGAGTCACGTACGAAACATTGTCGTTTTTCTAGTGATTATTTGGGCTTCCTGTGTATTCTCGAGTCTCTTGGTTCCAAGCCCTCGGTAGGTTTCTACTCTGTTTCCCGTTTTATTTGATATAAAAATACAGCAGCAGTTCCAGCGCCCTGGTATGTCCAATAGATGAGTACATTGTAAAAATATATCTTTTAGTTTTATTCAATAAACATTATTTGATTTTTGTAGAGGATGTAAATGGCCGCGCGGAGACAAGAATTTATATTTGGAGTTTTGAAAATTTATCTAACGAATGGGATAAATTTTTAACACGAGAAGATAAAGTTCGATCTCAAAGCGGCTATCTGATGTTTTGTTACAGCCAAAGACGCTCAAGCGTCCCCCCGTAGAGCGCAATAATGAGTTGATTCTTGGAATATTGGATTCATTAATACTTTCGGCTTGGGAAAGCGTCTTTCGATTTGAACTGGGTTTTCACTTTTTGATTGGACGATAGACAACGGAGGCGCTTCCATATATGGAAAAATCCACAGGGAGCCATTTGTTTTCGAGTTTTGTTACCAATATGGCGGGCTTGGTAGACTTTACGAGCTTCGTAAAATCTCTCCCTCGTTCATTTAGAGAAGAAGTTGTGGATCAATAGTATCAGGGATATCCAAAGAAACATAAAGTCAGGGACTTCAAAGTGTCGGAGCGTGGTGTCAGGTAAATAATCTAGCCGAAATCCGAGTTCAAATTGAAAGACGTTTTCCCAAGCCGAATGCATTATTGAATCGAATAATGGATCCAATATTCCAAGAATCAACTCATTATTGCACTCTAGAGGGGGACGCTTGAGCGTCTTTGGCTGTAATTATATAAACATCAATGAAATACCAAATTCTAATTTTATTTAAGACAGGTTATTTTACAACTTCGAGCAACGTTTGGCCAAAATAGTACTGTTAGTCAATGATTTCTATCCTAATTTGTAGATTTGTGGTCCACATTTCGAAATATCACAAAAGGCAGAGGACTGGGTTCGCCGCGCCGCCACAGAAATAAGGTTCAAACATGGAGAAATTCTATAGAATCTATATAGGTTGTGATTGACATCACCATTTTAGGTGCGAAACCACACGTCTATCTGTAAAAACAATTTTTTTTTCTCAGCTTCCTCTTGAAATTTTTTTACCGGCGCGATAATACTAAAACACTACCATGAAGATCTTTCACATGAGACTAAATTCAAAGCAACAACTTTTTTTATTTCGAGTAAGACTAAATTCAAAGCAACAACTTTTTTTATTTCGAGTAACAAGATTTTTTTGCCGCTTTCTGGCAAAATTGCTCGAAGTTCTAAAATAATCTGTCTTAAAAAAACCCCTAGAAATCGAGCATGGAGCACAGGAAAAAAGCCTTCACATGCATGATGCTTCTGATAAGTCAATCAATCAACCAATCAATCAATCAACCAATCAATCAATCAATCAATCAATCAATCAATCAATCAATCAATCAATCAATCAATCAATCAATCTTTATTGTTAATTAAAACGCACACTACTCTGCAAATAGCGGAGCTAATCAAGGCAGGCAGTGTGTGGACGCTAAATACATTACTTTTTACATTAGAATACCAAAATTACAGAATAACACAGAACACAATAACAATAAACTAATAACATATATTCTTATCAAAGGAAATAAATATGGACAAAAGCTTTTCCTTTTACTTTGTAATTTTGCTAATACTTTTCATAATGCTTTGTATGTCAGCATAACCGTCCTGTACACAAAGAGTTTCGAATAAAATCATTGTCAATTGTTTCTTAAATATATGTTTTGGTAGTTTTCTTAATTTTTCTGGAATACTATTCCAGATCCTTGGGCCCATTCTAGAAAATGAGTTTTTAAAAGGATAAGTCGAGAATGGTCAATGTAGTGTTTGTAAATAGAGTAAAGGCTACAAGAAAATTATCAATTCAAACTGCCTAATGTGTACCTAGAAAACCTAACGGTTAAATTAGGCCCTAGGCATTTCCTTACACTATAAGCTAGTCCTTTTTATTAACCTATACCTGAAAACAAAAATATATGTAGGATAAAGAAAGAAAAAAATCGACATATGAATTGTATATAAGGAAAATATACGAAATGAAATAAATGTATTGTATTGTGTTGCAAGTGTGTTATTTTCAAGTGTGAAGTTGGGAGATCACCCAGTATTTCATTGGTGTATAATTAAATAGCTATTTACATTTAGTATAAACCAACTAATGGTCTATTACAAATCCTGCATTCTGATTGGCTGAGCTACTCATGCTCTATTAGTTATAGACCGTACCTGACCGTACCACCACCTTTCTTTGCTTTTTTCAACATAACATAATGGAATTCATTGTCAAAACCGGTTTATACTAAAACAATTAGACCTCTCGTCCTCATGTGCTATGATATCAAAAGACCATTCGGCCTTCGGCCTCATGGTCTATTCATCAGAGCACATTCGGCCTCGAGGTCTAATTGTTAAACATTATTTATTAATATTATATGTTATTGTAAATTAGCATGCATTTCAGCCTTTGGGCTTCCAGATGTCGTTTTTAATAAACCTATCTTAGGGGAATGAGTGTACTTTTTTGGGTATGAATAATTTTACTTCATTCACTTTAGGTATTTTCAATAACTTGACGATTTTCGTCTTCACAGAAGTTGAACATTTCCTACACGATATTGCTGGAGCTCAACTTGGTGAAGAGAATGAAAAACGGCGGCAGCAACTTCACAGAAAAATATCGGCATCACGGAAATCATCAGCCAACCCACCAATCAGAGAGCAAGACATCCCAAATGAACCAATCACAGAGCAGCATTATGCAACTAGCGAGCCAATGACGAAGCACCATTTATTGGCCAACCCACCAATCAGAGATCAGCATGCTCCTGCTAACGAGCCAATAGTAGAGCAGTATTACGCGGCTAGCGAGCCAATGACGAAGCACCATGTATTAGCCCACCCACCAATCAGAGAGAACGTTACATCGAGGGCAAGGAAGTATGGAACATATAGCATGGGTAATGCATTGTGCCAGGGAGGAACCAATCGAATGAGGCATAGGTCTTTTTCGTTTCCACTTGTTCGCTATCACGCATCTTTGCCGAGGTTGGAAGAAAACGATGAGGCAAACGAAGATGGAGAAGAAACTTCGGTCATTATGCAAAATGGAAATGCTGCATGCGCGTTTCCGGAAAGGAGTGGATTCAAGAAGATGATGAAAAAGATTGAGTGTCTCAGAGTTGCTTACAGTGGCGCTAAACAGCCACGTACTCGATCTAACTCTATGCCTAAAGTTTCCATGACAACGAGTTTCCGGGCAGCGTGTGGCAGCCATGGCAACAGAAAACCTAATCGCGATTACATCCAGCTGCTTAATATTCATGACAAATGACATGCAATTCTAAGAGGATTTTAAGCAGGGAAGACGGAGGAGTACTAAATAATAACTGAAGCTGAACCGAAAACGTGGTTTTGTGCATCCAAAACTAAATGACTGTCGGGAATTTCGTAATGGTTATAGCAACGCATGCCATAATTGTACATCATCTTGTAGATCTAGTTGATAGCTTTCTGCTCAAGGTAGAATGGTCTTAAAAAAATCTTACTACGACAAAAACTTAAGGGGGGTTCCTGCAACTCCTCTTGTACCACGGTTGGGCGTAGCTAGCTAAGTCCGATGGATCAACTCTAATGACAGAGCTGAGAAAGTATCAACAGTTAGCTTTCGAGATCAGCGAGCGAATTAAGACCTGGATAGACAGGATAGAGGTGGTGCCTATAAGCAATTATTGGATGAGGTTGAGCATGCATCGTGAGTTAGCAAAACCGAGGCCTGTGTTATCTGCCGATCGTAAGCCGAAGGTAGCTGAGGCAGATAACACAGGCACGAAGTTTTGCTTATTCATGATGTCATGCGAAAACCAAATTCAATAATGGTCTTGTTATACATTTGAAAGAAAACAACTTGATACGATGCATTAATTCAAAATGGCTTTGTTCAAATTCAAAATACAACCACGGACGAGAAGTTTTGGGAACGACCCACTTTGAACTTGACATGCTAAATGGAATATCTGCTGAAGATATTGCATAATAGCATGTCAAGTTCACGCGACATTGAGAACTGATTGTCTGCTCTCGACCAATCAAATTTGCGACAGTGAGTCCAATGTATAACAATTAAAACCAGATACCTTTGCAGAGGGGTGTCGGAGGCGTGTCAAGCGGTACAGAAGTTGGTTTAGGACATTAAGAGAGCGCCCACAAGATAGAGGCTTCAATGGAGAGAACGATGGTGGCGGAGGGACAGTCTTAGCTTAGTACTTGGCGCTGTCAAGCAGCCAGACCAGAGAAGATCACATCGGCCGGAGGAGGGCGGGTGACTACCTAACAATTATTGGTGGGGAGCGGACTGGCCGTTTCGTTAATACGGCTTTTTATTTATAACTGTGCTAAGCGCTTTACAATAGCAAAGTCACAGAAACAAAAAATCAAAATATAATAAAACCAATAAACAAGTGCATATCACCCGGCCCTGAAAAAAGCGAAATGGGACAAACAGTCTTCATTTTCTTCGTTCCCGTTCGCGTTTTACTGTCATGTCTTTCTCGGAAAGCCAAAATAGTATTAACTCTTAATGATTCAGAGTATGATTTTATTCCTGGACCGCCGAAAATATGGCAACGACCTTGAACCAGTGTTCGAGTTTATGCTCTACCTAGACGAGTCCCTAGCAGATGGTTCCACAGAGAATATAGAAAGACACAAAAAGCTGTTGTAGAATTAAAAGCCGACTATGAGGACTTGACGGGATTTCAAAGTCCGCGCAATTAGTTCCAGTCCGAGGCGAAGCCGAGGACTGGAACTAATTGCGTGGGCTTTGAAATCCCGTCAACTCCGAATAGAAGGCTTTTGAATTACTTCAAATACTCAATAATATTCATGACCTGATTAGCCAACACAGAGGGAAAGCGATCAATGTTGAAACATCTCCATTTATTTATTTTTTAATTCCTTGGTCATTTGAAATACTCAGCTTGTGACATAATCTTCAATCACCAACCCCTCTGTACCCTACCCAAACAGGATTTATCAATATAATCATATTTTTTTACTTGAAACTTGAATTACGTGAAACTTGAATTACGTCACTAATCATGCGCACAAATGAAAAGGTCAAGATTGTTTCCACAAAGCCTGTCCCACATGAAAGTTGGCGGCGCACATGCATATAGTCTGGAACAAGATCCTTTCTATTCTATAGATTTCCGAGAGAGGAGACCTGTGTCTTCTCACGGAACGTCCTACAGTCTGCCTTTGTACTGCGAAGACTGACTAGTACAAAAAAATTCGACGGGGAGAGGACCTTGAAATTCTGAACTTGGATTACGTCACTAGTCATGCGCAGAAGTGAAAAGATTAAGAGTGTTGTCAAAAAGCCTGTCCCACATGGAGGTTGGCGGCGCACAAGCATATAGTCTCGAACCCAAATTATTTGTAATGACTTCTTCGAGACTTTTGTCTTCTCACGAGTGGTTCCTACGGTCTGCCTTTGTACGGCGCAAAGACTGACTAGTAGAAAAACGTTTCGAGGGTGAGGACCTTGAAATTATGAATATTCATAGTTCAAAGGTCCTTGGATCTAGAAAAAATTTCTACATCCAAGGACCTTTGAACAATGAATATTCATAGTTCAAAGGTCCTTGGACCTTGAAAAGTTTTCAAGTCCCACTTGCAGTATCTTCCTGGGATTTCAAGGTACTGCACGTGGTACAAAGTGAGAGCTCTGGTTGGCTGATTAGGTCATGAATAATTAATGAGTATTTGAAGTGTGTATAAGACGAGAGAACATCGACGCTACAAGAAAACGCATGCGAGCGCATGGAATTGAGGCAAAACAAATCCAACTTGATAAGTCCTGTCTACGAAGATACGAAGATTCCGGATTTCTCATATGTATTAGTGTAACCCGGGTTTCAGTCTCTATAGTTTCAAGATATAGATGCAGATGCTCATTTTAACCCTATCCAGACTGGGGGGGGCTTTTCGAGCCCGCCCCTCCAGTAAAATCCTGATTACTCTAAAACCACTGCAGCTATGATGGTGAAACTTCGTGACTTTTCCTAAAATTTATCTGGGGACATTTTGGTGTCAATGACATGTCAGTGTCAACGACCCAGTTTCCATGGCAACCACTTTTTGACATGCATGTTTTGCAAAACTCGAAAAAACGTGAATTTTTCATATTTCAAGCTTAATGTTGGACAGATTGTCCAATTTATGACTATCGGAGCTTGTACTCCTTAGTAATTTATGTACAGGCTAATTAATTTTTGACACAAAATCTTTGGGGGGGAGGGGTAGGGGGATTTTGTTCATTTTAACATATGGTCTAAAACTAGCTCTGGAATTCACAAGTTTCCTTTTAATTCAACTTTTTGAATGTCAAACACTTCTTTGATGAGTATTTTGTACATTTTGACCATTTTTTTCTCATTGAGTATTTATCTGAAGAGTCAAATGGAAATTAAATGAAATCCAAGATGGCGGATCCAAGATGGCGGATCCAAGATGGCGGACAATATTTTCAAAAGTCGTCATTATGACACAAGTTTAATAAAATTTATGTGTTAATGTCACAAATTATTACATTTACATTATCTTGATGTTAATTAGTTGGCTTTTAGAGTATTATCTACCAAGTTTTTGGAAGTTAATTAAAATTACTTAAAAATTGATAAAACATTGAGAATGACGTCATTGTGACGTCACATTTTGCTCCCACGTGACAAAAATAGGTGTGGTGATTTGTCTAAGGCTCGTGGTCATTGTGTGAAAGTTTGATGATCATAGCCCCAGTGGTTCCAGAGATATAGAGGGGGGGGCCGAATTAGCCCCCCCCAGTCACAGATGGTCAAAAAAAGCCCAGTCTGGATAGGGTTAACTGTAAAAAAAAATGTACGGTACTGATTTGTTTAATTTTGCAACTGAAGTTTGGTTTTGTAGTTTTACAGTGACCGCAAACATGTCTGTATCTTGACCTCTAGCACAAATTGATCTGATTGATGATGGTGATAGCGACGGAGAATCTCTGGTCGAAATGATTGCCCATCTGGAATCTCCATCAAAAGCAGGGTAAGTACAGTATATTTTCTAAGCTAAAATGAGCGCATTTATATTTTGAAAATATAGAGGCTGAAACCCGGGTAACACTAATACATATGAGAAATCCGATACCTTGTATCTTAGTATCTTTGTATCTGAGTATCTTTGTATCTTTGCATCTTTGCATCTTTGCATCTTCGCATCTTTGCATCTTTGCATCTTTGCATCTTTGCATCTTTGCATCTTTGCATCTTTGCATCTTTGCATCTTTGCATCTTTGCATCTTTGCATCTTTGCATCTTTGCATCTTTGCATCTTAAACATCTTTGCATCTTTGCATCTTTCTTTGCATCTTTGCATCTTTGCATCTTTGTATCTTTGTATCTTTGTATCTTTGTATCTTTGTATCTTTGTATCTTTGTATCTTTGTATCTTTGTATCTTTGTATCTTTGTATCTTTGTATCTTTGTATCTTCGTATTAGTCCAGTAAATGAATGAAAAGGTTGGACAAAAATGATAACAAAGGTTTCTCACCAGGAACATGTTTACTTTCCGTTAGTACACAAGAAAAAGTCCACCCGAATCCTCCAATGGCAACTTCCTTATTTTGAGTTTTGAAAATTCCTCATTGTAGCGCTATTGTTACCGCCATTGTTATTCATGAGTTTGCCGGCACCTGAGCCTTCCAAACCAGAAGATATTCTATAGTGTGTATATCAAAAATACTTCCATATTCTCTGCCCCAGGGGCCATGGTTTGATTCACAGACTTGATTTATAAATCGCTAGCCACGTCACAAATAAATATCTAGCTTTTTGACATTTAGTTTCGATTTTTTACGCGATTTCACGGTTTCAATATAGACTTCGTACGGGATTTGAAAATATGAGTTCCGTAAATACCAGAAAATGTCTTCTGAAGCAATTTTTATTGCCAAGGAGTTACTAAATAAAGTGAAATGATCATTCTTGGAAGTCAGAAACATTCAGAGATTAGCCGGGCCGGCGCTACACTCTATAAAATTCATCATTCTCAGAAACAGTGGAAAAATAGTTAAGTGCTGCGAACAACAAAGGTTAAAACAAGCTGCCAAAAGAACTCGGTAATTTTTACTTTTCGCATTATCTGATTTTTGCTGATTTTCTTCCTGTGATACTAGAGAGTGTCAGGAACAATATTTCATTTTGAGCTCTTTTTCGGCCTAAAATGACTGGACGATTTCATGAAAATGAGGAATTTTCAAAACTCAAAAAAGGAAGTTGCCATGGGAGGATTCGGGTGGACTTTTTTTTTGTGTACTAACGGGCCACTAGTAAACATGTTCCTGGTGAGAAATCTTTGTTATCATTTTTGTCCAACCTTTAGTAAAAATATTTTTTCATTTACTGGACATCGCAAATTTGGACTGCAGTCGCCAGATTAACAGGGGTCGGAGGATTTTGAGCATACACACAGTCAAAATGAAGTGATCTCCCCTCTAAAAGTAAAACAACGAACGTGATCTCCCAAGAGCTGTTAAACGTATTCGTAATCCTCCAATTTGAACTAGTAAAAAAAAAGACACATTCTTACTATATATCCGTTTCAAGAACAAAGTAAAGATCATTATTATTATCATGCTATTGCCTGCAGCCTCGACATATAATTGGCTCTAGCATCAGGTACTTATATTGTTGACGTGTAGCTGTTTCACTGTGATCAAGGTTTCCTTGCTGTAATCTATACCACTTACCTAATTCTGGCATCCAACATGTTCTTAAAGAAGCCTGCGCCTCTTCTTTTAGCATTATGCTTTCCTGCATGCGTTCTGATTTACTGGAAAGCCTCCCTTGACGTGGCTTCCACATTTAGAACTGCCGACAATCGAGGGACTTCCTCTTCTTGGCAAACATCATTTCTTCCTCGTAATCATATTACAGAGAGAGGACGTGAAATAAGATTTAAAAATGCAAAGGTGAGCGATACGAGCCTCATCCATCGTTATACTTTTCCTCGTCACCCCGAGATTCAAGGCAAGAACTTTTCTCTCGATGAAAAAACATTACACTTGGCAGAGAAACTTATTCTTGAGCTAGAAAATGGAAACACTGGGTCTAACATCACGACGGCTAAACTTGTTCCTGTTACGGCGATATCAAGTAATCACTTTAGGGAGTGTTTAAACCACATTGCTAAAGTATCAAAGTTTTTCCCCAACCAGACAATGCTTTTGTATGATTTGGGCCTAACGCAGCCAGAAATTCGCTACATCTTTACAAGTTTAAGGTTCGTGCAGTACAGGAAATTTAACTTTTCAAAGTACCCATCGCATGTCAAGGACCTTCACAACTACGCTTGGAAGCCGCTTGTAATTCAAGAAGTACTTGCCCAGTTTGGAGCGATAATGTGGATGGATGCATCTGTTGTGTTGCAAAAGAGTCCATTGTTGCTGATACCTCGTATGGTGGAACAAAACTCGGGATTCGCTCATTATGTCGAACCAACAGGGCACTCCATTAATGCAGCAACTCACCCTAAAATGTTTGAATATCTACCGATAAATTTGACCGCCAAAGAAAAGGAAATGGAACAAGCGACAGGTATGGTGGTTGCGAATACACCTTTTGTGAGGCTCCATATTATGCGTTGGGTTGTTATGTGTTCGCTGTGCAGAGATTGCATTGCACCTGCAGATGCCCAACTTTCCTGCCGTTTTCAATCAGACCGGTTTAAACACTATGCAAACTGTCACAGATATGACCAATCAATGTTCTCAATTTTGGTTTCAAACGCTTACAACTACAATGTTAAGAGGTATTGTTTTAACCGTCTTGGCCTGGCAAGAGTCGAGAGAACGTAACGACTTCGGCAAGTTAAATAGAAAAAAGTCAGATTAGTTTCACAACGTAACAGTTTCCCGTAGGTTAAACAGAAAATAGAAGTCCGTTTAATAGTCTGCCCGAGATCAAACGTGACAACATTTTGAACTTGTGTAATAATTGAGGGGTTTCTTACTTAGCACGTTTCTGAGGCCAATGGGCATTTAGTCTGCTGGTAATGAAGATTTCCCGCCAAACGAAGTGACCGCTCTACCAAGCATTTTGGACCCATTCACTGCTCAGACAACGCAAACGTCATTTTGATTGGATATGCGAGCAGGGAACGTTACGAATTTTGGTTAACTGTATTGGATTTTTTTTTTTGCGTTTTGAAGGCATTTGCTATAAAATAAGGGCTCATTAAGCCTTGCACTATGGAACGAAAACTCATGAAAACACTCTTAGATTATTTACAGCACTGTAAGGGGAAAAGTAATTAATTTTTAACACATTTTAATAGCAACGAGTAATGGTTTAAAATTTATAAATGGCTATTAAAAACTCATTAAAAGTTTATGAATGTTTCACATATTCATTTGGCAAAATACTTGATTTATTGGATTTTAATAGGTTTTTAACATCTAATAAAACTAATATTTTTAATGATAATTTTAATGGGCTCTGAAGGCTGGGTAACTGCCCCTTAAAACACGATTATATTATAACAGTTTTTAGTGGCTAAGCTGACCACTTATGTCATCGAGTCGTGAGTGAGTGAGAGAAGAGACCAATCAGCGCGCGCGAGTGAAGAGACCAATCAGCGCGCGTGAGAGAAGAGACCAATCAGCGCGCGTGAGAGAAGAGACCAATCAGCGCGCGTGAGAGAAGAGACCAATCAGCGCGCGCGAGTGAAGAGACCAATCAGCGCGCGTGAGAGAAGAGACCAATCAGCGCGCGTGAGAGAAGAGACCAATCAGCGCGCGTGAGAGAAGAGACCAATCAGCGCGCGCGAGTGAAGAGACCAATCAGCGCGCGCGAGTGAAGAGACCAATCAGCGCGCGTGAGAGAAGAGACCAATCAGCGCGCGTGAGAGAAGAGACCAATCAGCGCGCGTGAGAGAAGAGACCAATCAGCGCGCGCGAGTGAAGAGACCAATCAGCGCGTGCAAAATTCGTAGCCTGCTCGCGCGCTCTCTTTGTTTCAGTTGAAGTTTTCGCTTTTTATCGGGCGCACGCGTGATCGAAGATCGAAGAGAGCCTGTGGGGAGGCTACGAAATTCGAGAATTTGAAAAATCCCCCAAATTATGCTATAATGTAGTACTGGTTGACCTCTAACTACGGTGAAAGTTTTAGCCTGATCTGATAAATATGTAGCGTGAACGAGCACTCAATCGGATCACCCGGTTGACCCCTAAATCGTCGAAGCGTATCTTGCAAACATCAAACCATCAAACTTTGACAGCTGAGACAAAGAAACTTGAAACCACGCGTGACTGGAACTGAGAAAACAAGGCCGTGAGACCTTTCGTGACAATTTACATTCGCACTACCGACCCGAGCGGGACAAAAATGCTAAAATTTGCAATCACAATGACACATAAATCAATAAAACACATTTATTAAAGCTTTAGTTCACTTACAGTGTCGTAGCTCCCTTGATTTCGACGTTGGGAGAATAATACTCCAGGATAATTCTGTGGCGGCGATGAGCATTTTTGCAGCAACGGGAACAACAAACCATAAAAACGACAGCACTTTCTTGATATGATAATTAAAATTCCGCAAAATATTGTATTTTCACTCAAAATCTTTGAAATTGCACTCAGATTGCCAAGGAATGTTTATTTTTTTCTGTTTCGATCCGCTTTAGGTTGAATAGAATGCGAAGTTGGCGATTTTAATGTGATTTCAGGTGCCTTGAAATGACATGAAATTTGATCTCGAAGCGGGGGTCAACCGGGTGATCCGATCGAGTGCTCGTTCACGCTACATATTTATCAGATCAAACTAAAACTTTCACCGTAGTTAAAGGTCAACTAGTACTACGTTATAGCACTCAGCTATGTTAATGCCTGGGTCTCAGTTGCTTTCAAAATGGCGGTTCAAAAACCTTAGGGGGTGGTTTATATCGAGAACTTTTAATCTTTACCATTCATTTTTTATTTAGGATTGTTGTTCAGCGAAAGGTAAACAAATTCCGGTTTACATCCCCATGGCAACGTGGAATGTGACCTTTGAACTCTAAAGAAACGAAATTTTAAGAACTGCCTCGCGAGGAAAGGAAAGACAAAATATGTTAAGGATATTAAGACGTTATGTAATTAATGCTAGGACAAATATCACTGGTCCAACTAGATATGATGTCCATTTAATCAGGAAGTCTATTTTTGGACATTCTGAAATATGATATGCGCTAATAACTTCGCAAATGAAAACATTATGCACGATATCTAGTTGGACTGATAAACTTCAATGTATGGCCTATTACATCATTTAGTTTAATTGCAGGTTTGTTTGCATTTTCCACTCCTCGTCAAGCTTTAAAACGAAAATTTTTGAAACAGAGTTCAAAGGTCGGGCTTTTGTTTCTATGGTAACAGCAACCTATTAAATTATCAAGGACGTTGAGGTCTTTAATATTGTAAGGAAATTGGAAGGTTAAGTTGGACGTATGTTAACTAAGAACGAATCAAATGCTAAACAGGGCGTGGTTCTTTTGACCCAGGCATTTAAAAAGTGCCTGAGCACAATTTGGGGGGATTTTTCAAATTCTCGAATTTCGCGACCCGGGCGATATTTGCTGACGCCACCGCTCTTAAAATTCACTCTATATATCCGATTCAAGAACAAAGTCATTATTATTAATTGTATTGCCTCTGTTTAAGCAATAGAGAAAAAAGTTTTTCACTCGTTCGCTGCAAGTTTTGCGAAGGGGAGGCGAGAGAAAACTGCTTTCTAAGAAACGGCTTTATTAGAACGTTTTACCGTAACTGGGGTTTGCTATGCTAATGAGATTGCAAAATGCTAATGAGCTGGTTTGTCTGCTAAGCGCGCTAAAGGTCGGTAGAACGAGGAATCCACCTTAAAAGTTATTCTAAAACTCAAGGAAAAATGCGTTAGACATGTAACCCTTTGTGTGATTTTGGACTTTCTTCCCGTTTTAGCCAATTAGGCAAACATGAGCAGAGCACGCTGTAATCCACACGCTGCGAAACGTGAAAACTCAATTTGCAAAAGCTCAATTTGCTCGCTCAAATAAAAATTTGCTGTGATCAACACAAACTACTAATTGGATTCCGAAGGCGCGGGTAGTTTTGAATTTGTCGAGATTTGTTTTCAAAGGAAGTACTGAGTCGATTTTCTTGACATTTTCTTTTGGAATAAAAAAAGTTTACAAGTCAAGCTAGTTCTGCAAAGGTGATTTATTTTTAAACAATTATGAAATTCTTTATTGACAATTCGTTTAGAAGAAAACTCACTTCAGCTGTAAACACGTATAAACATTATTTTCACTGTTTCATGACCCAATGGCACTTTCTAGCGATACATTCGTAAAGTTCTCAGTTAATTAAAACTGCAATGAAAATTTTCATATCGCAAAGGTAAAGTTATTGCCGATGTGATATCGATGGCTTTTGAAATTACCTATTCCAGTTTATTACGTGTGGACAAAAAACTTTCAGTCTAACTTTAACATCAAAAAATTCGCTTAATATCAGACGTTTCCAGCGTTCTTCACTAGTTTTTCTTGTCTAGGTATCCGTCGACCTTGTCGAGAAGCTTGTCAACTTTAGCCAAAGTTTTGACTGCCGTTGCGCACATGTCTTTGTGCGCTAATTGTGCCTCGGTTGCAATGTCAATCTTTCGCTTTTTTGTTTTGTTGTCGCCATCCACACCAGCTGAATCCGATGCTGCCTCGTCGTCAGAGGAGAACACAAAGTTTCGCTGTATCTTCTCCTTGACAGCCTGCTGCCTGCGCTGAGTGGGCGTCCTTTTTTCGGCATATTTCATTGTCGTATGTAAAGGCTTCGATTCAACAGCTGGGACAGGGGTAGCGAGGGAGTCCTTGAGAATGTTTTTCATTCTTGTTGTTAGTCGCTGGCTGTCACATTCTAGATATAGCTGCACAACATGATGTGGCAGCCTTCCATCTACGACTCTCTGCCTAGCGTATTCCACAATCTTTTCCCATTCCTTATTGTTGCATTGGCTGTAGCACTTTAAGACAAATGCGCACTCAGCTTCGCCAATATCAGCACGCCTTCGCTCTTTGACTAATTAAGAAGAAAAGGAAGCGAACTAGTTAGTCAGAATTTCATACAACAAGCAAATACCAAAGCCATCCATGGCATACCAATTTGTATGTTACCTTGTATGCTTGATAATTGCCCAATCTTTTCCATCTTGAGCTAACTTGACAACGCACTCGAGATTCCTGACACGTAATATTTTATTCAATGTTCTTTTGAGGTTGTGCGCCTGAAATATATCACAGGCCGCTGTTTAATTGAGCAATATTATACCACCCTCTAGGCCGATTCTAGGTAATTTTACAAAGAACACGCGTCGAAAGATGGATATAGAAGAAATAAGACTAGTCCTCCTCCAATTGTTAGCCTTTTTGCTTCTTTTGACAGCTACTGCACCGCCTTTGCTAATAGATAACGTTCCTTTAAATCAGCGACTGTTCCCTGATTTCCGCGGTAGTGGCTTTCAAGGGAGAGATGTATTTTCTCTCACATCCCAACAGCCCTGGTTGTTTTGGCGAAACACCGGTGAAACACCAGAATCCTTCATGGAGCTCGTAACAGATCTGTCTCCTGCCCTACTCCATCTGACGAGGGACGGAAATCCACGCCAGCGGCTGCGACGTTCCCAGCTAAGCATTGTCAATCAATTGCTCTTAGTTCTTATGTGGCTGCGGCAATACCTACACGTGGAGAACTTGGCACTTTGGTTTGACATTGACGTAACAACTGTGTCACAAATTATCTACCGAGCTATACCTGAAATCTGGAGGTACTTCCATAACCAAATCCGTTGGCCAAACGTACATGAGTGGGGTAACATGATGGGTAATTGGCCCGAATTTCCATATGCCGTGGGGTCGATAGACACAACACCTCACGAGATTTATCGGCCCATAACAGAAGCCCAGCGTTTATTTTATAGCGGCCACCGCCATTACCATTGTATGAATACCCAACTGATTGTAGACAACGAAGGTCACCTCCGTTTTGTTCAGGCAGGCTTCCTGGGAAGCACCCACGATGCCACCTCGTATCGGTTGCTCACTCCAATCGGCCCTGGATTTGCACTGGACCTACCACCTGGGGCAAGGTTACTGGCGGACAGGGCGTACCCCGACGGTGCCCCGCTGATGACGGCAGTCCGTGCCCATCAGATGCATCTTCTAACCCCTCCAGAGAGAATTAGAGCGCGGCGATTCAATAGGTGCCTTGCCAGACGCCGCATCAAGGTAGAACACGTTTTCAAAGAAATGAAGACATATCGGGCTATAGGACGGATTTGGAGGCACCCAAGATGGCTGCTGCCTGTGTGTGTGGAGCTGTGCGCCTGTTTCACGACATATAGGCAATGCGAGAATGAAACCCTTGGGACAACTAGAACAGTCATGACTCGCGGGAGATGCAACCCACAGTGTTTATTTTGATCTCTGTCACTGCGTACTTATTTTACTATTAGCTAAATCATTTAGTTTTACACATACGAAAACAATAATTATATTACCGTGGCGGAACTTCAAAGCCAAAATAAGCAATAAATATACAGCGAAACTATCAACTTGAGTGCCCAGCGAATTACTTTTGTAATCAGATGATCCCCCTAAACATCATAGTCTCAAAGTGCCCCCCCCCCCCCCCCCCCCATACGTGGTATACTCCCGTTTTCGTCGTTTTGTATTGCCTTGAAAAAAGCATCAACATTTAGTAGACAAAAACTTGCGATGTTATACCCCCTCCCCACCCCCAAGACGATAAAGGTGACCGGTCTTACTTAGCAAATCAAACTTGTATCGCGCGTGTTATATTTTTCCACGGATTTTTTTACTTATATCAAAGAGATGAAGCTGCAAACAGTAAAAAATGGAAACACGGTTCAAAAGAAAATGTGCCTCTCAGATGAAGAGGTAATTACAGTCTTGGGCATGCACGCTCTAAAACAAATGCGTCGATCTTATTCCGTAAAAGCAAGAAAAACTAGTCCGACGATTTCTCCAAAAATCTTATTGTTATGATTTTCGTTTTACTAAAGCAGGACATCTAAAAAAAGACGATTATTTGCGGAAAGGATCGAAATCGACTCAGTACAAATTTGCTTCATTAAAAGAAAATTTAAAATTACACCCGCCGTTCTGGATCCTAATTAGCAGACGGAAGTTTTAAGTCACAGATTTTATTGTTGGTCAAAACAAACTTTTTCGCGTAGTTGCAGCACAGGCAATGTAACCAGAACTGATCGTGTATTTGCGGACAAAAAGAAATACACGACAAACTGGTGTGTCTATATACGAGAATTTATTTCAGCAAGAGAAAGTAATTTTCATTTGAGTCTTCGTGCTTCGCAGAGCTTGGATTTTGCCGCGTGTTCAGTTCGTGTTCGACTAAAACAGGAAGGAATTCCAAGATCACTACAAATAATTGTGAAGTTTACAAAATAGAAGTCTACAGCATTTTTCCTAGAGTTTTGGAATTAGAAAAACGTTTTCAGGTGAACTTCTTGTGCTACAGACCTCTGACGCGCTTAGCAGACAAACTAGCTCATTAGCATTTTACAATCTCATTAGCATAGCAAACCCCACTTACGGTAAAACGTTCTATTGACCTCTTCTATGGTGTTTATGGTAATTGAAGAATAAGCGAATGTCAATGAAGGGATGTACGGGTTACGAATTGCAAAGCCGAAGGAATTTTCCATGCAAGAACGGCCTTCATGTTGATTTGCCGAGTTTTGGAAAGGCGAATTCGGCATCGAAAAAGCAAAAATAGCGTGTGTCTTGTTTCGATCTTCAAATCAAGCAAAATGTTAAATACCAGACTGGAATGATACTATGGATGCTTCAATTGTTGCTGATGCCATGAACGAATGTCCATGAACTGTCACTCGATGGTATTGAATTTTTGAAGCAAGTCAAAGTTTCGTCGACAGTGCCGTCGGTGTTCGCCGATCGCCGGTAAGAATTTCATGTTTTGTTAATGCTTCAACTCTTGTTAACTTGCTAGCAAACGATTTTTTACCTACTCAGCTTGTGAAAGATCATCATTTTGAAAATTTGAATAGGAAAGTAATGAAATAAATTGTGATTTATTCAATAATTTGGTCTTCGTTGTTCTTTTTCATTTTGTCAAAATTTTTGGCTAGCCGATTCGCCGAAAGTCTCCAAGTCCAAATCCAGAAATTTAGTTGGGTCGCTTAACTTGATTTGTGTTGTTTTTCCCTCTTAGTACGAGCTGTATACTTTTAAAAAGTTCCCAGAAGTCAAAGAAATCGTTTCATAAAGGGAGGGAAGAGGATGTCGGAGGACAAAAATATCATGTATAATCGTACGAAAATGTTGACAATCCTGAAAATTTACACGCGTTTGACTAAAAAAGTCGAAGACAAGCCAATTCTTTGAACTTGTGGTTAAAGGATGGGACGACAAATGATAGCTGAAAAGAAAACAGCACTGCTTTCACAATTTCATTGCTTCAAGTGTTTGGATAAATTTTTGTCAAAATGTATAAAGAATGAAAAAGAAGACAGCGCAAACATCGTCCCGGGCGTGACGTCACAACCGTGTTTATATACTCTCATATAAACACACCTGTCGACCAATGGGAGCGCGCGTACTATCTTAGTTATTTTATAAATACATATATTGGCTCTTCCGTCCAAAATATAGGATCAGGTACTTATGTTGTTGAATTGAAGTTGTTTCATATGATCAAGGTTTCCTTGCTGCGGTCTAAACCTAATTCCATCCATGTTCTTAAAGAAGCCTGCGCCTCTTCTTTTAGCTGCATTATGCTTTGCTGTATGCGTTCTGATTTACTGGAAAGCCTCCCTTGACGTGGCTTCCACATTTAGAACTTGGCAAACAACATTTCTTCCTCGTAATCATATTACAGAGAGAGGAGGTCAAATAAGATTTAAAAATGCAAAGGTGAGCGATACGAGCCTTATCCATCGTTATACTTTTCCTCGTCACCAGGAGATTCAAGGCAAGAACTTTTCTCTCGATGAAAAAGCACTTCACTTGGCAGAGAAACTTATTCTTGAGCTAGAAAATGGAAACACTGTGTCTAACATCACAACGGCTAAACTTGTTCCTGTTACGGCGATATCAAGTAATCACTTTAGGGAGTGTTTAAACCACATTGCCAAAGTATCAAAGTTTTTCCCCACCCAGACAATGCTTTTGTATGATTTAGGCCTAACAGAGCAAGAAATTCGCTACATATTTACAAGTTTAAGATTCGTGCAGTACAGGAAGTTTAACTTTTCAAAGTACCCACCGCATGTCAAGAACCTTCACAACTACGCTTGGAAGCCCCTTATAATTCAAGAAGTACTGGCCCAGTTTGGAGCAATTAAATGTGGATGGATTCATCTGTTGTGTTGCAA
Organism: Scolanthus callimorphus; assembly: GCA_033964015.1. NCBI lineage: Eukaryota > Metazoa > Cnidaria > Anthozoa > Actiniaria > Edwardsiidae > Scolanthus > Scolanthus callimorphus. The sequence continues at coordinate 28,041,086 of CM066921.1, forward strand.
AAGAGTCCGTTGTTGCTGATACCTCGTATGGTGGAACAAAACTCTGGATTCGCACATTATGTCGAACCAACAGGGCACTCCATTAAGGCAGCAACTCATCCTAAAATGTTTGAATATCTACCGATGAAAAATTTGATCGTGAGAGAGATGGTAATGCAACAAGCTACAGGTATGGTGGTGGTGAATACACCTTTTGTGAGGCTCCATATTATGCGTTGGGTTGTGATGTGTTCGCTGTGTAGTGATTGCATTGCACCTGCACAGGCCCAACTGCACTGCCATTTTCAACCAGACCAGTTTAAACACTATGCCAACTGTCACAGATATGATCAATCAATGTTCTCAATTTTGGTTTCAAACGCTTACAACTACAATGTTAAGAGGTATCATTTTAACTCTCTTGGCCTGGCAAGAGTCGAGAGAACGTAACGACTTCGACAAGTTAAATAGAAAAAGTCAGATTAGACTCACAACGTAACAGTTTCCCGTAGGTTAAACAGAAAATAGAAGTCCGTTTAATCCCGGGGGGGGACTCCCATATCTTTGGGGCGGGGGTGCTCGTCGTACCTTTTAGGGTTTAAAATCAGGCCTGTGGTACCTTTTAGGGGGTAAACATCAAAACTTGTAATTTTTTTCCAGCTAGGTACCTGTTAGAGGTCCGTTCTGGCAAATCAAGCAAATCACATTTTTTGGTAGCCTGAATTTCAGATGTATTTTCCTTCGTTAAAAATACCAGAGAAAATTACGAGGGAAAATACATCTTGTTGGTACCTTTTAGGGGTCAAAATCAACTTAGCGACGCCATGTTTGGTACCTTTTAGGGGTAAAATCGAAAGTTCCCGATGAGCACCCCCGCCCCAAAAATATGGGAGTCCCCCCTCCGGGCGTTTAATAGTCTGGCCGAGATCAAACGTGACAACATTTTAAACTTGTATAATAATTGAGGGCTATCTTACTTACGATTTTGCACGTTTCTGAGGCCAATGGGTATTTAGTCTGCTGGTAATGAAGATTTCCCGCCAAACGAAGTTACCGCTCTACCAAGCATTTTGGACCCATTCACTGCTCAGACAATGTAAACGTCATTTTGGGGCGTCCATGAATATTTTCAGGGAACGCTGTTCTGATTGGTTGCCATATCACAATGGTGCTCAATCAGCCAGCAATGATATAGCAACTGCTGCGCACTGAACTGAATCTGATATAGAACTCCGGTGACGTCAGAGCTCTATATCAGATCCAGTTCTGTGAGCACTAGTTCTCTATCAAGTTTGGCTCACTGAGCATCAGTAATGATAGGACAATTCACAAGAACAGCATGTTTCCCCGATAATATTCATGGAGACCCCGTCTCTTACAAACGCTCTGTGGTCATGATTTCCACCTTTTCCCATTGCTGACGTTTCGAGCGCTAGCCCTTCGTCGGAGCAAACCTACGAAAAAAGAACGCATGTTAGAAATGAATACGCAATTCGATGACCATGATTTAAACATTGAACGACGAGGCAGTGCGACCGCCGACCACCCTTCTGTGAATATTTCCTGAAACGAGCCAAAATGGATATTTGACAAATATTTGGTAATACTGGAGTTGAATTCAGCGTTGAATTGGCCTCAAAACCATGCACAAATAAATGAATTTAACTCACCTGTCCAAGCGGTCAGTACGAACCGTACTGCTGAGAATGAATGGGCTAATTGCGTTATGATGCATTGCGCGCATTACAAAGCAAATTTCGTCAAAGAAATTTGAATCAAAAACAATAGGAAAGAGTGCCCCAAAAACTAATCACATAGCCCTTTCTTTACAAAAGCCAATCAGAAAGCCTAGCTTTATTATTGGTGTCGCTTTTACATGCATTTCTTTTCTATGACATTTGCAAACGGCATTTCTTTGCTTTCTTTGTAAATAAGTGACAGCTATTCCAAAGGGAATTCTTCTCTTTTTGAAAGTCATGTAATTATGAACAGAACTTTTGTCCCAACAGAAGATATGTCAATCGTTCGGAACGCCTCTCTAAATAAACCATTCTTAATGAAAAGCTCTCTTCTCAATCCTTTGTTTGCCATTTCAAAATAGCTAAACAATACAGCTTGAAGCCAGTCTATATCAGATTTCTTATATTTCGACTTCATAAAAGAAGTTCTTACAATTTGTTTCCTTTTTTTGTGAGCTAACTTGGAATTATTACTGGCAACCGTTTTAGAAGTAGTTTACAAAACTCGCTGTCGTGTTTTATCGGCGATAGAAACACTCGGCTTCGCCTCGTGTTTCTATCTGCCGATAAAACACTCCAGCTCATTTTGTAAACATTACATAAAACTAATATTTTTAATGATAATTTTAATGGGCTCTGAGGGCGGGGCAACTGCTCCTTAAAACACCATTAACTTACAACAGTTTTTAGCGGCTAAGCTAGTCAATTATGTGAGTGAGTGTCCAAAGAATCAGCCAATCAGCGAGCGTGAGTAAAGAGATCAATCAGCGCGCGTCTACTATCAATGCTGCCAAGGCCGCCATATTGGTTGTTACATTTGCAAAATTCGAAAGCTGAATTTCACTTTTTGATTGAGAATTTTTCAAACATAGATAGAATTCGGCAGTTTGAGGTAGCTGTTCCGCAGAACTGCCAGTAAACTCCTTGAAATCCAATACTGAGTATGCAAATTTATTATAACTCAACAGGAAACAGAAAACTTACAGAAAAACGCTAAATATTTCACGATATGAACAGAAACAGTCTCCACGATAAAAACTCTTCCTGATCCCAACCATGCTCTCGGGAAAGTACTGAGCCTTATAGACCGGTAAAACCGGGTTTTCTCCACAGGGAGTCCGGTCCTTCACAACATTCCCCCTCCCCGCACTGAGGGGTTCAGTGTGTTACAACAAGTTCTAAATGTTAACTAAATAAAATGCCTTAAGTACAGGTAATCTGAGTGTTCCTGATTTACTGTCCGACATCCAAAGGGACCAACTTGGTGATTGGTCACATTTTTAAATGTGACTTAAAAGTTTTGTCACCCATCTGGACCTGAGCCACTCGAGTATGTCCATCCTTTCGGGATAGGTCTTCACTATGCGAGCTAATAGCCATCGCCCTCGAGGAAGGTCTGGATCGACAGCCATCACTACATCTCCTACCTTGAGATCCTTCGTGACTTAAAAGTTTTGTCACCCATCTGGACCTGAGCCACTCGAGTATGTCCATCCTTTCGGGATAGGTCTTCACTATGCGAGCTAATAGCCATCGCCCTCGAGGAAGGTCTGGATCGACAGCCATCACTACATCTCCTACCTTGAGATCCTTCAACACCTCGTTCCATTTTGGACGTTTATTCAACATAGGGATATATTCCACCTAGACCACACTTTTCATATCAAGTCTTGCACCTTACGCCATTTCTTTCGTGGGTTGAATCTTGTAGTATCTATACACTCCGGTGCGAACTGACCTCCTATTTGACCAAACAAAAAATGGTTAGGGGTCAGTGGAACTTCATCCCTTTGATCAGATGACTCGTAGGTAAGTGGTCTAGAGTTCAGTAACCCCTCCACTCCTGTAAATGCTGTAATTAGTTCCTCGTCTGTAACATCGCTGTTCGCTATAACCGCATATATAGCATGGTTTGCAGCTTTAACCGTGATTTCATGAACACCCCCAAAATGTGGACCAGTGGGTGGATTAAAGTACCATGAAAAGTCCTTAGTGACCGCCTAAGTGACCAGCCTAAGTACTGTAACCGGCTTCAGCGGTGCTACCTTGCTCTTCGACACAGTGCCATCATCATAACTACACACAATGTATGCTACTGTCCCATATGCCTGTAAAGAAGCATCAACAAAGCAGACAACCTGTCTCTCCATAACTTTCTTCACTTCACGTAGACACCTTGGAACCTTCACAGATCCCAAACTTACCAACTGTCCTCACCACTCGACAACCCTTACAGCAACATCATCCTGTATGAGATCATCCCAATCATACCCCCTTGACCACAACTCCTGGAGTATAATCTTTGCTACTACAACAAATGGGCTTACCAACCCAAGAGGGTCAAACACAGTTGCAACTTTCTTTAGAATGTTACGCTTTGTCAACTGTAGTTCAGATGATACGGATGCTGTAGTTATGTTCAATGTATCTTCACCACTATTCCATGAAATTCCTAATGTCTTAACGACAGGATCCTGACTATCATTAATCTTCCATACATTTGCACGCTCATCCTCGGGAATGGCGCCCATGACTGTCTCAGAATTTGAAATCCACTTTCTAGCTTGCATGCCTGCCATACCCCACAGTCCCTTTAACTGGTTGTAAAGTTCGACTCCTTCCTCCTCAGTCTCAACACTGTCTATGGAATCATCCATATATGTTGACTTAAGCACTGTCTCAGCAGCCAAAGGATACTGAGCCTGATGTTGTCTAGCATTCTCCTGTGCGACAAACTGAGATTCCATTGGTGCAGAGTTTTTTCCAAATACAACCCGGCCAAATTCATATACATCAAAATCTCGAGTAGTGTCACAATCCCTCCACAAAATCCGAAAGTAGGGGCGGTCTTCTTCATCGATTTCAACTTGCAAGTACATTTCCTTAATGTCACAAGCCAAAGCCACTGGACTATGACGAAAACGTATAAGTACATCAAAAAAATCTTGTTGGAGCTTAGGCCCAGCAAAAATAGTGTCGTTCAATGAAACACCCCGACTCTTAGCCGCACAATCTACTACAATACGGACTTAACTTGTTGTTTTGTCCATCCGCACCACCGGAAAATGAGGTAGCAGCCAGCTGTTTGCTGGAGGCTGCTCCGCAGGGTCAACCTTCCTCAAATAACCTTTGTCGATGTAAGTGTTAAGAGTCTTCTGGTACTCCTCTTTTACAAATGCATCCTTTTCCAGTTTCTTTTCTGTGTTTAATAACCGGCTTGTTGCCATGGCACGGTTGCTAGGCAACTGAGGACGATCTCCCATGGAAACCCAATTTTGTATCTTCCATTGTTGTAACTAATAGACTCCTCAAGCTTCTTAACGGCTGCAGCCTCTTCCTCCGTATAAACTCTAGGAATGCCAGTACTAATTTCTTCCACCTCCCAGAATCTCCTCAGGGTGTTATCAACATTACAGCAGTGTGTCTGTTCATTACTATTGTTCTTACTAAACAAGGTACGAATAATATGAGCTCTGGCTGTAGAATGTTCTCTACCTTCCGGTGCACCATCACAGGTCCAACCAAGAGGACCCAGACGGGCAACTGGCTCTCCTGGCTTCCCTCGAATATCACTACGATAATAATGCAAATCTACATTATCCACTCCAATCAATAAATCAACCAACCCTCCGTTTGCAGGTTTTGGGAATTCACAATTTGCCAAATGTGGCCATTTGTTCTTTGCTATGCTCCAATCCTCCACCTGGTAATTTCCTGTCACTTTGCTTGGACATGTCTTGACACTTACAGACCTGCTAAACTGCCCATCAACACTTTCAATCTCGACGGTTGCTGGCATCGATAGAAATGTTTCAACCGTATCGTTTAAAACATTGACTTTGACAGTTTCATATGACTCTTGAATCCCTAATGCACCAGCAGCATCTTCATTTAGAAAAGTCTCATTTGACGCGTCGTCTAATAGTGCGTTAACCTTAATTTTGCGGCGATTAGCTTTAAGCCATACTGGGATAGTGCGCAAAGCAATTGACTCAGATGTTGGTTCTTTGCTACGTGTTGAATGAGATCTTGATGTCGATGCCCCCTCCCGTACAGAAACCTGGGGGTGATTCTCTGGTTGGGTAGCCTGTGGTAACCTCGTGAAGCAATGCATGATGGTACTTCTTACACGAATCAACATCACAAGGCTTTCACCTTGGACAGTCCTTTCCCTCATGATCACTAGCCAAATAACGGAAACATAGATGATGCTGTTTTGCCACCTTCCGTCGCTCTCCCACACTCAAACCCTTAAATCTTCAACAAGACCACACGCCATGGTTTCCTTCACAAAATACACAAGGTGGTTTGGGTTTTGAACCAAAATCCCTTGTAGGCTTGAATTCCCTTTCACCACTACCAAACATAACTCGCACCTTTCCTCTTCGAGCAGACTTCGCACTTTCATCCTTTCGGCCAGACTTTCCACCCTCATCCTTTGAATCAATGCGGCCATGCACCATCTCATCAGCCTCAACGCGAACCCTAACCTCTTCTTTCAGCCAATCACACAAATTCATCTCCGACCTCAGTTGACTATGTTCTTGCAACCACCTACTATAACGTTCCACCTGACTGTCTGACAATTTCTTTACTAAGAAACTGTGCAAAGTTCCTTCACCTAGCTCTCCGTCTCTCTTCTCAGCTTGCAATTTGACAACTGTTACCCGCACTAAGTCTGCAAACTTTTCAAATCCCGCAATGTCACTGTTGTCTAGACGTTCAACGTTCTCTAGCTGATCCATATGCCTGAATCTGTCGGCGCTGTCCCCCATACTTAGTTTTCAATATTTCTTTTGCCTCCTCGTATTCTGGCTCAGACACACCGAGTCCCCGTACAGCCTCCAGTGCTGATCCTTGCAAACTTTGTCTCAATCTTGCCATTTTTACATTTGCTGGTTCTTCCCCTTCATCCACCAGACTTATAAATAGGGCCCAATAATCTTCAAACTTAGCCTTGTCTCCTGCGAAGAATGGGACTTGAAGGAGTTTAAGGCGATGACGAGAAGCTTCGCTTAACTGCGATGAGGGTGACGACGGTATCCCTGCACTAGGGCCCTGACCCTGGACTGGCGTTTTGGGAACCTAAGCTGCCCTTCAGTAGCACTTGTACTTGCTCCTTTTTTCTTTATTGCTTCCTCTGCCTTTTCAATGGCTAACTTAATTTCCGATTCAAAGTCCTCTGTGGACGCAAATCTTTTTGAAAACGGAGCAAAAAGTATCCGTTTTCGTTTGAAAGCGGTGTAGTGTGGGGTCTCAGAGCAGCACAGGGAGCCCTTTTCCCTTATTTTTAGGTCAGCTCTCCGAATAATAAGTCGTACTATAATATGTCTTAATTCTCCTGTTCTAGTCATCGCATTTTGCACCAGTTTACCATAATTTTAATAGACTTATGCAGGTATATACAGCTAAAAAACCTATCCCATCATTTTTTCTCGATTTCTGTTGGATTGACGTTCACGACATTTGCAAAGGGCAGTCCGAATGCCTGCTTAATACAAGTGTTTTTAAGACGCCAAATGTTTTTTTCTTAAAATTTGGCGTTTGTTGTGTAATTCCTATCGAGATTCGTCATTCCAAGATGACGGAATTTTATAAGCTTTGTTTGGTTTGCCGGACGCCGCGTCCGATTTTTTCTTGTAAAATTTTGGACTTTTTAAATGGCTGTTTCTCAATCACTATATTGGCCCGATTAATATCAGATTTGGAGATTTTGTACAGCTCAGCACTATGCCCTTTCTCCTTATGTGGATCTTGTAGGAAAATCGTTATATTAACGGATTCACCCCCAGGCACTCACGGTTTGAAATCCGGCAATGCAATTAAGATAAGACACGTTATCATTTTAGTAATTCGAGCAATGCTTGGCCAAAAGTATTGCTACTATTGCCTTTTGGTGTCATGTTGAAGGTTCCCACGAAAGAAATAAGCAGTTGTAGTCCGCCAAAACATATACCCTCATGTACTGACCAGAGAAACTGAAATTCAAAGATTTCTAAAAATAGGAATATAGGATTAATGCAACATTTCTGCGAACTTTGAATTTTATTTTCTTAGGTTCCCACGATAAATGTTTACCTTTCAAAAAACACCAAAGAAAAATCAAAATATTTGCTACTTTTTAGTAACAAGATTGTTGTCGACCCGCGCTTCATGTTCAAATTGCTCAAAAAGTAATAGGCCAACCTGTCTTAAAGTAAGGGCTAATTCAAGTATCGGAACAATCTGTGCTCAAGTGTACCCTGCGAGGAACAACGGCTCGCAGGAGGGGGTGGCTACGCCCCTGCATCTAAAGCTTGCGGTCCAGATGGAGTGCCGGGCTGGCTTGTTAAGGGGGATGCTGACCTGGTGGCTGCTCCTTTATTAAGGAGACCAGGTAACCTCAGTCATGTAAGGATGCGGACATCGCCTCTTCCAAAGAAGAAACCAATCCTTGAAGCTTACAGGAATGATACAGCTACTCGTAAGATCTTGTGGTGATTGGATAGGCAGCACAAAGCATTCCCTTGTTTCCTCGTTCTGTTGTATGACCCTCTATTGTTTTGCACTAAGGTTATCAATCCAATAGGCTTCGATCTTACGAGAGCTGTATCATGACCCAAAGTTTACAACCATCTCCGCCCGATTTCTCTAAATCCTGTGTTTTCCAAGCTTAGCTAAGCTTGCTGAAGATTATTAGCATGAGCATCGCCTCAAACTTGCAGTCCTTCGAAGGGTGGACGGTAATGGTTTGGGACTGTGCCGGCTGGAATACGACATTCGCCTTTATCAGTATGTTTCATTCTTGGCTTAGCCCAACGGACGGAAATGGAGCCACCGTCAGGACCATTCTCTTCAACTTAATTTTAATTTTAATTATCGGCCTTTGATTTAATCGAACACAGCATCTTCTGTGGAAGCTGTTGACGTATGATCTGCCTAGCACCATCGTGGTCTGGATCATAGACTTCTGACGCCCCGGAGGCAGCGTGTAAACTCAGTCAGGATTGCTACGCGGAGTGGGGCGCCATTCCTTCTGGAGTGCCACAGGCACAAACATCGGTCCCTGGCTGTTCCATTAATGAGTTTAACCATCCACAGAGAATTTCTGCAGAAACCCATCCATGGGAAAAACTGAATTTCCCAAAGCACACGCATGGGAAATGTTGAGAATTGACATGGATAGCCATGGGAAATCCGAACACTTCCTATTCTTCTACATGGGAAATTCAGCTTTTCCCATGGATAAAAGTAAAGTAAAGTAACCTTATTTAACGTCGATCACTCGTAATAGCCTTCGGCTAACAAACCTGAGGTCGACGGTGCATCACTTTACCCCCCCCCCTTTCTCTTATCAGAGCTCCAGGTGAAAGGAATTCAAAGCTATAAGCAAGTTACTCGGAACAGAGTCGATACGGATGGGTTTCTGAAAAAAATCCCTGTGATCGATATGTGGAAGTACGTAGACGACACCACCGTCACCGAGACGATCCCCAAGAACCAGCCCTATAGCAATCTCCAGCTGTCTGTAGACGATCTACAATCTGACGAAGAAAATTAAGTGTCCAGTTTCATTTTCTTACAGAATTTTCCCATTGTGAATAAACGAAGTCAAATTTTCGGACGCAAAACGGGCTTAAGGATACCGTAAACCTTCGCGGGTGTCATTTTGACGAATTTTTTGTTTTTATCCCAGTCGATAAGTTAGGGAAGGAACTTCAATACTCCAAAAAAGAAAATTAAAATAACTTATATTTCACGAAGAAAAATAAGAAAATCTAGTTTTCAACTGTATTGCGTTACATGATTCAGGCGCTATAATCTTTTAATCTTGTTTACTTAGCCTTCGGGTCAGGAAATTGGCGCTTCTTGCCTGGCATGTTCTTGCCTGGCTTTCTTCGTTGAAGAGGCACTTTGCCCATTATTTATCAAAATTTGGCTGCTGGAAAAGGTCGAAGATGTTGGAGAAAGCGATTACCACAAGTACCAAAGCTCAAGCACAACATGAAATCTGAGCACGGTAATACTTTCCCGCGCACAGAGAAGACTTGTCTCCAATTGGCCAATCGTGCTCAGTGCGTTTAAGGCATGGCTCTAAACTGTTTTGCCTGAAAAAGGGGATTATTCGTCATAACTAATGTTCTATACTGTGGATCATCATTAAAATTGGTCAGTACAATAATTTCAACAAGAGCTATATTTTAATATATTTGGTTGCCATGGAAACGCTAATCACGTGACTCAGTGGCGGCCATCTTGGATTTTATACTTAGGCCTTCTGAGGACAGCCATGGAAAGGTGAAAGTGAAAGGTAATCACATATTTAGATACAGGGGAACTACCTTAAAATGAAGCTAATTGGATAAGTCGCATTACTTCAGTAAAAAAAAATATATATATAATTTTTCGTTTTGAAATATGTAATATTTTGAAAAACTGTCTTTATTAAAACATTATCCTAGATATCCAATTAGGTTTACAGAAAGATCAATGCTACAAAGATTATGCTAAAAAGAAATTTCTGATTTTTAGCTTCTTTCCATACCTTCACATGCGCCAAAAGTTAAATCCAAGATGGCGGACGGTGAGTCACGTGACATCGTAACCATGGCAACAGCAACTTTATCGTAATCAGAATTCCAAAGTAAGTTTAAGGCCCAAATTTGAAAGATTTTCGTTGAAAAGTAACGAAGTTACCAAAAAGCAGCCCTCGTGTTAGAGCCATGCCTTAAACTCACTGAGTGTCACGTTTGTTTGCTCTCCTGCTGTTAGCGCTTCAGATGTTGACACAACTTCAAATGGCTATAACTCGGTATTGATTTTGCTGCCGTTTCAATGGAAAGACCCAAAATGTTCGCCCACAAGTATTTGCACGATTGCTTTCAAATTTTGCGAGCAGCTAGTCCAAACTTTGATCTTCGAAAGTGTGTCGGCGATTTTTGATATTTTGATTTCTCGCACTTTTATTACTGTTCGAAGGCCGAAACTCGTCAAATAAATAAACCTTCAACTTTTGGAAGTTCTTATTCTGGAATGGATTAATATATTAAAAATCGCCGACACACTATAGTCATTCAATGAGTGTTGATTGATTTAATACAGAATTGAAGCCAATGCGCGCCGTATTTCTATACGAACATCGCACCTTTTTATCGTTTTCCTTTCCGCGTTAGAGCAGATTTCGAAAAAACAGAATAAAAAGTGCGTCATCATAAACTACGTTTATTAAGCTTTAAAATGATATCTAGTTTTTTGGGGTTTATTTCAATGCGCCGCGTAGAGAAAGTTTGCGCGAAGGGTACCCGCGAAGGTTTACGGTATCCTTAATTTGTACTCACAGTGCTCTCAACATTGAAAGTAGGGGGCGGCGTGGACACTTTACTATGGGATCAGATTGTAGCTAGTCAGGTATCCCTTGACAAGTTCCAGGCTTAATGAGGCTAAATGCAATTAGGAGCTTCGCTTTTCCTTTGCATGATCCACGCTTGACTTTACCCAATAGGCCTTTTGCAGTTAGATGTCACGTGACCTGGTCCCCCTTAAAATGATGTTCAGAAATGAAAGAGCATGGTGATTTAAAGAAAAAGCTTATTGTTTGCTTATTTTATTTTTGATTCCATTCTTTGAGTTTGCATAGTGTAGCTTTGCTGAAATTCGGGATTTTTACTCAAATCCTACTTACTTACTTAGGCCCTGCGCCCCCTGCGGAGCATAGGCCATCGATAAATTTCTCCATAGCATCCGATTCTGAGCTCCTTCCGAGCTCCGTTCAACTCAACCCTAATCCGGATCCTTGTAGCTCACACTCCAGATCTCTCATCCAGCATATTTCTCGAAGTCAGCTCTTTTCATCTCTGAGCTTCATTTGGGCAAAGCTGCTCATTTTAAGGGGACCAGGTCACGTGACCTCTTACTGTAAAAGAACAGAAACATATAAGTGAGTTGAAACGTGTAACAAACATACATTGCTTTAGTGCCAAGCTGCGGAATATTCGCAGAATAAACAATTGAACAGATATTTGAAAATAATGTTGTTGCAAAGCTTCAAGATGTTAAATGTTAGTATGTTATCACTTACAACTGTTGCTCTACTTAATTTGAGCAAAAAATGAAATATTATGAAGAGAAAACCTGCTTGGGTTAGCAGTCGAGAGTTCATTATTGACCAAATATGGTCATAAACTCGCCACGAATATTCCGCAGCTTGGTTTGCCGTTTCATGTTTCAGCTAAGTTATATGTTTCTGAAAAGACCTATTGCGATGAATAATAAAAAGCTAGAATGTGTTACCAAGGCTAAGATCTTATGCGTCACCTTTTCCAGTGACCTCAAATGGAATGCTCATGTGAGCGAAGCGTCAACTATGGAACTCCTCTCACATGCTTTATCTGCTGTTTCGAACCTTGTGCTTAGCGTGGGTTGAAGTGATTCGTCATTTCTCCTGTGTTTTTCCCTCACAAAAATGAAAATAACGTAAAGCTAAAAAAAGAACTAAAAAACGAAATAGATGAATATCGAAACGACATTGAAAACAATGTAAATGGAAAAACATATTGAGAAAAAGCTAATTGATGGTAAAATAAATTTTCATCCAAAAAATTTCGACTATTTTACACCTTTATTTCTAATCATATCTCCCTATCTGGCAAATAGTTTACATTGTCCATTTTATTGGCGGTACTGCTATTTAAATAGACATTAATCGGTTAACGCTCGTTACGTCTTGTTGCCACCTTATTCAGGTCACGTGGTGCCTTCATTTCATATGAAGAAAGTCCTGTTTTTTTACGAATTCCGCGGGCTGCCTGTGGTAATTTTAAAATCTCGTTCCAGGCCCTTGGGCTAGGAAAAATAAAATGGCGACCAAGAGAAGGATGTTTGTCGAACATCCTCCAGGTTTTGGTGATTTTTTTTTCTTCTACATCCCCTAAGACATGGGGGAAATACTTACAGACCTTCAAAGGTAAGGGGCCATTTCCCAATAAGGAATTTTGCAACGTTGGCAATTCGACAGCTTTTCGCGAAATTTTCTTGATATGTATCATTTGGGTGGTTCCATTGCACCAATTAAATCATTTTCAGGGACTTTTACTAAGTATGCCTACCAGAGAACAGTTAGTGTTTTGATTGTATTCTCCCGAACAATTAATCACATGATCTAAGATAAATTTGGTGGCAACGACACCGCGAAAAAACGCAGTCACATGCGCTAAAGATTCCCTGGCCTATGAAATGAAGACAATTGAAAAATCTACAAAAAACAGCGAACGATGAATTTTCACTTTAAACCATACATTTTCGCCTCGGGTGTATAAGCCTTAAAGTGCGCGGTGCAAACGTTCAGAGAAAGATACAATCATATTCTGCTCTGCAATTTTTGGCCTTAAGTTTTGTGTCTGGAGCTTTAAGTTTTCCAAATTTCCAAGACAGCACGAAATATTTTTGTTAGGTTATTTCTTTTGTTTTCATCTCACAGGAATTGAATCTTTAGCGCATGGAAAATGCGTTTTGTAAACACCTTTAGACCATTTAGTCTATTGCACTATGACCAAAAATTGAACATTAATTTATTATTTTCTTTTGATGCCAACAAAAATAGCGGCTTTGATAAAACCTCAAATACTTTATACTTTCCCAGTTCTGCGCATTTTATCATGCAAATGCGCGAAAGGCTCTAAGTACAAATCTTTTGCACGAAGTGATCAAACTTTCTGATGCTCTAAATCAAGGCAACAAAAACAAAGCAATAAAACATGGGTAAAGGAGCCGTCGTCCCTGACCACAATGCTTTGCTTTGTTTTTGTTTGGCGTGATACAGGACATCAGAAACTCTGACTTCATGCGAAGGAATTGTGTACTTTTGTATGACCGCCCTGTAATTCAGATTTTCGGCCCTACAACTGGGCATAATAACTCCATGAACTGGATAACCATCTCGAACAAACGGACATTATTAACCCATTCGCTGCCATTTTGACATACTGAGCATGGAATGTATTCCTGGGTTGCCTATATTACGTGCTGTGTACCTCAAGTTTTATGTTTCATATAGAAACAGGCACATCGGCAACACCTGATGGTAGCATATGAGAAAGTACCAGTCTTGAGACACTGGACTATGGTATACAATATTCTCGGGACCTTTCGTGTAAGACTTACATGAAGGAGAAGCCTGATTTTCCAATATGGCGGCCATGTTTCTTGTTGTCATTTCACATGGAAATCTCCTGTGTTTACATTAAAAATGTCATAACTAAATTTGTAATCGGTAGTCAAATAAATAGTTTTGTCTATTGAGAGAAAGAGTTTTGGAACAGATATGAAAAGGGACCGAAAATCTGACCGGTTGCCAAGAAACCATATGTCCGATAGGTGTGATACTGTTATGATCTCTTTGTTGTGTTGATCTAATACGCGGTAAGAAACTAACAAAATAACACCATTAGTTTGCTGTTCTATGACTACATATTACTTTATTCAGTTTTAGACCAAAGGATGGATCGAAATTCCATGAGATTTTAATGGATTATGTTCACTACTTTTATCGTTACCTCATTAGCATAGAGTTGTATGGGCTACAGAACTATTTGTAAGAAGCCTATCGGACACAGGGCAGAGGGGAAATTAAGCAGTCGTAATGTTTTAAATGTTACAGCAAACGCAGAAAATGTCTTGATCAGGCGGCAGAGATTTTTTTGCAGTATCTAAGATAATGATCGGCAAATGAAAGTAAAGGTAACAACAGAAAGTCGTGATATATATTTGATATTTCTGCTCTCCTGCCGACTTGGCGGTGGCACAAGAGGGCAAAGTGTATCGGCAGCGAAGGGGCTAACAACGTGTGTTTTTTGTTTTCAGATTTCAGGAGATTTAGGGGAGCTTGGCCCTTCGTCCTCTTCTTCGTTCTCCGGTACCTTCGGTAGCGATGTTTTCCACACATGGGGCGGAATGTACTTGATTTCCGGGCAAGAGATTGACCTCGGTCGGATTTTCGGGTGCATAGCTTCGTGCCTTCGTTTGGCTTCGGGAGAATACGAAGTGCGTCGGAGTAATTCCGGGGAAAGGTTCTTTTTGCGCTCCTCTTTGTCGAACTTAAGAAGTTGCGTGGAAAACGCGTACATGCTGTCTTGTAAGTGCGCTTGCGTGGGGGAGTTTTTACGGACGGGCCGAGGGGACTTGACTCCATCTACCCGCTGTAGAGCATGTACGTGCTCCGCCACTCTGAGCCTCAAGTTTGCCGTGACAGACTCGAGACGGGTTCTCTCCTTTTCGTGTCGTTCTGATAAGGATGCAAGCTTAAGCTGCGACAGGAAATTTGAGACATCTGTGGAAGAGAAGAAACGAGTGAGTTACAGTAAAAACACATGTGTAAGAGAAGAGGTAAAACATGGTACTTTTTAGGAGCCCGATTTTTGTCAGGGGAGGCGGTGGGTGGTGGAACGAGATACCCCTCCCCACCCCCTAAATCGGGTCCTCCCAGAGTACCATCAAAAACACCCTGATCAAAACCGTCGTTTTTGAAACACTCACGGCCAAAACCAAATTTGGAAGTATTAACCTTACTTGGAAGTGATGGAAGATCTTCTGATTTCGGCGACATTTGCCAGATAAACACGAATTTTGAGCGAGAACTTCCAGGTATTTTAGCGACTCGATGTTTCAAAGCATCCTCCATGTTGGATCTAGCTTAGCAGCCAGGCTTGATCTATTTTGAGCATCCAAAGGGAACCTGCGCGACTCGCCGTAGTCCCTTTATAGGGATTTTGCAAAAACGACCGCTTATTTTTTATATGTTTTGACCTCTCCCCTAAGAGATTTCATTTTTTCAAAGTTTAGAAAAAACAGGTTTATAGGCTTAGTAGGTCATTCAGGTTCTTAATTTAGGTTCTCAATTTGGATTTGATTACCAGAAAAATGTGGTTTGCCCTTCATTGGCGACGAAATAGAGCACTTGCGATGTTGGGGGGAGACACCGAGAGGACGCTGTAACATCACGAGCAGCAGGCTAGTGATTATAAAACATTTCGAGTGTCTCTCCCAATATGACAAGTGCTCTAGTTCCCAGGAAGTAAGCTCGGAGAGGCGATCTAGTATCCAATCTGCCTGGCCAATACTAGAAAAAAAGGACATTTTTATCAGCTAAAGAGCAAGACCTGCAAAGCTGTAGCCAGATATTAGTCCTTGATAAAGAAGTTATCGATGCCGATTTCAGGCCGAAGCTGTTGAAATCTTAACCAGACTCAGTAAAAAAGTGGGATATTATATTTTGCTCCATTTTATATAAAATTACTTTCTCTAACAAGAAATGTTTTGCTACTGAACACGCAGTCAAAATCGGGGGGATAAATGAAAGTTTCTTCTCTTCAGCGGGTTTTTTTCTCATGCCTCATCGACAACTGATTGCCTTTGCTGTACTGTTGTTCCTCAAATCCCCTAGTCTTGATTGCCCCTAAATTCATCGTATACCCACCACACACAAGAAGAGAATATCCTACCTTATCTTTGCGACTTCGAAAGGTTTTCGATTGATCTGTGATTTAATTTTAGGCTGGATCTCATAACTCTTCCGGGAACCCTGTGGCAGGCGCATCATTTCGCGGGAAATCTAGTTCTAAAAATAGACACGTTTCTGACGATGATGCGTGCGCATATAATAAATATGGAAACTCTTGGTAATCCACTCTTGACGTACAGTCCTTCTATCGAAAGTAAGGGGTATTTCCTAATAATGAAGTTTTACAACGTTGGAAAGTCGGCAGTTTTTGGGCGATTTATATGAAAAAATGACAGCTTATTGCGTACTGTTTACCGGTTGAAGGCGAAAACTAGGGGCCCCAAGCAATATTCTTGGGTTTCACGTGACGTCACAATTGATTTTACTATGATTACTTATAATTGATTTTACTATGTTTCAGCTATGATACCGTTACAAACTCCCTCTTGGTAAAACTAAGTAAGTAAGGGGAACTTTAACAGGAGGTTATGGTCTAATTTGAAAACTAGAAGAGAATATATCATTACATAGAATAACTACAAAGGTCATTCGATGTTATTCCTATTATTATTGTGCGCTTTTGAGGGACTTCGTGATTTGGCCGCCATCTTGGTGTCCCTCAAAGGGGCACCAAGATGGCGGCTCCATACATTTTGCTGTAATCTTGACGCGTATTACGTTACTCATATTTCATTCAGAAAATCACATATCTCCCTGAAATTTGGTCAAAAAGAGCGCTTGACCTTCATTTGTTATTCCATACTATGTTGTGTGTGAATTAGATGTTTTTCAAAGATGTCATAAGAGAAATAAGCAAGGGCAAGGCATCGAATCGCAAAGTTCGCATACATTTCTTACTAAAATTGTATTTTCCAGAACTCGACAAATATTTACTTGGTTGACCTGAAACATGAGCTTTTGACAATATCTAAATATTGTCGTGGAATAAAGGCATATTTAGGGAGTTTTAGTTTGGTCACGTGACACGTGAAACGCAAGAATTGGCAAAAGTACTTACTGCTTTACCTCCAACTCAACTGCGCGCCAAAAACACTGATTCATCGCCGGCAATAGAACACTTTTGTTACTCGAGTCCGGGATCAAGTAAAAAGCCCCCCCCCCCCCCCTTTCTCGGAAATTTTCCCATACATTACTGTATTTGCTGGAGAAAATTTGCGCATTTTCGTCCCATGTTTTCACTATCCGGCCCCCCTTCAGAAATTCCTGGCTACGCCGCTGCACAAAGTAACATTCTTTTTCTTTCATTCCCCTTTGCAATTAGTCTATCGTTTTCTTTTTGTGCGCGTGACCGTCTGTTACCGACCGAGAGAGTCAAGACCTTTTGCTTTGAACTTCATCGAAAGGTAGCTATTACCCCTTGAAAAGTAAAAGACAAAAATAAAATAAACAAATAACTTGAAATTAAACAATGCCTGTGGTGGTTTAGTTACGGCTGCTTTTCTTCAGTCACGTCGAGATAAGCGATATCAAAGTTCAAGACTTTTTTCTGAGTGGAGATCATATCAATAAAAAGTAGAGGTCTTTGTTTGCAGCTGAAAAGTCATGTGCGTGTTATTTCGCCCAAGGATTGGTCAACAGAGCATCACTGGAGAGCAAACAAACATTGTAGTTGACTTGTTTACGAAATCGCTAAGAAATTCGATTGAGATTTTCATGTCGGTCATAAACGAATTCATTTTGCTCGAGGTTTTTTTTTTTTTACCAGGGGTGCAATCTAGGCCAGATATCAAGGCTTTGTTTCATGTTTTGTGTCTCCTAAACGATGCGACAGACGAACCACACAGGGCCTATAGAACCCATTTTGTGTTTCTCTTTAAGACATTTTCCTATTTTAATAAACATAAAAGCCTTTCCGGATCCGCCGCGCTTTCAAGCATCGAAATCACAGGGCATTAAAGTGATGTATTTGTATGTCAGATGTAAACACATTTCAAAACAATTCAAAGCCTGTAAAAGAAAGCTTTCAAAAAACTAAAAAGACTATTATTCTCAACAAAATAACAAGCATACAACAAAATCACATATTTTTTTCGCAATATTGGAGTAAATCACACAGTGATCCGAAAATGAACTCAGAATCGTAGGTTGATTTAATTACAGGCGACTTGTATGTTTGATAATCATGCGTAATCAAGGCTTTTATGGCTCTTCCTTTCCGTTGCTCGAGGGTATATATATATATATATATAACTATATTATTTGTGTTACTCGGTGTTGGATTTCAGGTATATCAAGCGACCAGTTTGAACAAACTGTAAGGCTCCAGCAGTTATCATTTAATAGCTCTGCTTTGAAAATACCAGTAAACAAAACAGAGGCGTAGGAATTTTCGCAGTCGAGAAAGACTACATTTTTTTGACAGCTTACGCTTCTCGGCGCCATTAGCTCCGATAAATCCTTTAGGTTTCCCACTCAAAAGGAAATCATTATTTCTTTATGAATTCCGACTGTTAAAGATCTATTTTCTTCACATTTAACCACAAAACCAGGGATCAACAATACAAAATCTGCATGTTCGCTTATCAAGTGCTATGGATAAATACAGAAGACACTATATAGGCACTAAGTTCTGGCATTGTTATTCTTGTATTTTTAACACAGGCCCGGTTTCAAAATTAAAAATGTTTCGTCCAAAAAAATATTGATTCGTAATAATAGCAAACTTCAGTTAGAAAATACTCACGAACTTACGGAAAGAAAACGGCCCGTAAATATACTCGACATAATTCTAGAGAATGGCGTTGTATTCCATTTGAGGAAGCATTAAGTTTCGACGCCGCTCGATTGTTGTTTACAATGCTTATCAACTTTCACGCTCAAAATGTTTGGTTCTTTCACAGTATAACAAGAGATCTTACCTTTCAAAGTGGTAAACATGTCGTTGTAAAAGCCTTCTTGTGGCTGCTTTTGGAGCAAGTCATCTGCAACCACTGTTATACTCATTGTGTATCTCAAGCGCCGCTTGTAATAGAGAAATTTCACATTTTTATACTGCTGGGCTTTCCTCGACTGTTTCGACCCTCTGTCAAATCTGCTCGACCGTTGTAAGCTGTCCTAGAGGCAAACTAATTATGCTAAGGTCGTAAACGTGCCGCTGCGTTGTTATATTCGTTGTTCTACGTGCAACAGCCTTTTAGAGTGATGCAAAACCGGGAAGGTTGCTCGCTTCGAGGTGTCGAGAGCGTTAACCTTCGATGAAGTTCGTTGGAAACCAAATAATGTCCAGCTCAAACACCCTTCTGTTTTTCACTGTTAATTAGTATAGCCAGTGCAAGCCTTTGAAGAATCGATGGATAAGTCTGCGAGACCATTCGACCCGCTAATCTAGTTCGTCCTGGTCGCTCTCGTCCAAGGCCGATAGCATTCAGTTAGTGTGTTACCTCTGAAAATTATTAGCTAGCGCACTAATAAATGATTTAAGGACATTCTATTTTGATCTAATCAATACGCTCGCGTGTCTATAAATAGAAGCACCACCTTTGCACAATACTGAGTATCGAATGGGCTCTAAACGCATCGATTCAACCGCTGGTTCACAAGAGGATCAATCAGAACGTTCGCTGGCCGCCTGGGTGTGTATTAGCATCGATATATAGCTGTTTGCGTGGGCGACTAAAGTGACTTTCTGTGAAATTCAAATGACATGTAATTAAAATTGTCAGCGTACGGATGCAAATCAGACTCGCTGTCACGCAATATTCGCACTTTTGCGTGAGTCGACGAGCTAGTGGGCCTTAATCGGGCAGAGATCGCAACATCTCGAGATATAAAACATTCTACTATCTATCCATCGGGCCCCGGCGGTGTGCCGCATGAAAATTGTACTAATATTTCATATGCAGAAAAGGTGATTGTTTGTCTGTGCCTACCCGTGCGTAACGCGGGCTGCCTGTGTAGCTAGTCCCAGTCTCTTTGGGGACCAAACAAAGATGGCGGCTACACAAACAACGTTTCTCTTCGAAAATCTGCAAGTTTGGACACGCATTCTGGCGATTTAGAGTAAGAAATAAGCTAGGAAAACTTCTGGAAATACTTCCATATGTCAGGAAATTCTAAAAAACAGTTTTCAACGAAAACTACAGTAAAACCCGCTTGTCAGAAATTAGGGATTTAAAATATAAGAACCTGTTCAGCCAAGCAAATCAAGAACCTAATTAAGAACCTTCTTAGCCTAAACTGCCAACACAACGAAAATCTGCAAGTTGGGACAAGCATTCTTGCGACGATTGGTTCTTAAGTTCTTATCAATCTCGTACCCGGAGCCCGTCATCTTTTGGCCAGCGGCAAGATTCAGGGCTCTTGGGGAATCGATTTTTGGTATATGCTTCATCACTGAATGTCACAATAGCCGCCTTATTTGAATATGAATGGTCCTTTTGTTTGATTATGCCTCATTCTATTAGAAGACGACTATATGGCATTCAGCGATGAAGTAGATACCCGATTTTTTTAAAACCCAGATTCTGGGTTTCCGGTTTGAACGGTATGAAAGTTCGTTACGTTTTTGACCTACCACACATGCTCACAAATCGGATTCCCCAAAGCCCTGAATATTGCCGCTGGCCAAAAGATGATGGGCTCTGGGTACGAGATTGAGGTTCTTACACGCGGGTTTCACGATACGCGCATGCTCCAGGATATTATCACTCTGATTCATCAGCAAAACTAATTAGACCACCCTATAAGATACCTATTTCAGAATATTTAAGATTCACCCTGATGAAGGCTGTCTTGTACAGTTGAAATATTGGTGGAGTCAAGATTTCAAAATTTCTCTTGTGGTGTTATTATTATTAATCGAGAAATAGTCTGTTGACGTTTAGGATACTTGTGAGTATTTTGTATTTAAGAATACGTATAGTTTATTGCCATTATTGTTATCCTCATCGGGGAGAACGGCGCGACATATGTGCATACATTAAAGTTATATGATGTGCAGAAATAAATTTTGTGAATCCGCTTTAAAATCCTGACACTAGTTTCGGTGACAAATCTCTTGTTGTTTTTGCTGTCGCCAGTCTACTGAATTCTCATGTGCCAGGGAGCTCTGGGTTAGCCTGAGTATCAGGCGGAATTTTATTTTTCTGTGAGAAAATGAGAGGAAAAATAGAATTACGCCTGACACAATCACTTGTCGCGGCGCCTTCCACCCCCTTCAAGGCGGCTGTCAAAATCATATCAAAATTGTCGTCAGCTGTCATCGCCTATTGTCTCGCTCAAGTATGTTTCCCTGAACCAAAACCAAAACAGTCGAGCTTGCTTGCTTCTTTCGTTTGTAAAAGATCAAGCTTATTAAATATGGCACAAATCCGGATCAGTACACTTATTTTCTCCAACAAAAGTATCTGGAAAGCATGGAGCTCGATCGGTTATTTTGGGAAACCTGTTTGAAAGTGTGGACTGCGTGGGAACTTCGGCGAGCGGGTCTCGATGCGTGCAGGAATTCCGCAAGGAAATTTATACTACAGAACTACATAAGCTTATCACGAGCTCAAAAGCTCTTTTGTAATCTCTATGGCTTCGATGCCAACCGTCTTCCACGTCGTGGAGCGCAACAATTTGCGTGCTTCGTTATTGCGTTTTGCTGTCACTTGTTGTGCTAAGCGGCGCGTAACTAACGCTAGTACTCCACCAAGCCGCTTTTCCGAAGAATCGGTGAGATCGTATCCTATCTTCGCGAGGTTCGCCTTGGTTCTCGAAATAGACTCTGTGTACTGCCTTTCTGCAGTCTCCAAATCCAAATAACTTCTCCGTGTATTTGAAGAGAGAAATCGTCACCAGCATTTTGAGGAGTTCGCATAAGAAATTAAGATGAGGGCTTGACAGGGGATTCTGAGAGCTCCGAAGGGAGCTCCCTGTCAAGTACGGTTTTAACGCTCATGCTTTCTTGTCGAGTGCTCGATGAAAATGACCCGCCAGATTGGAGTACTGCATAGCTTTACTCCAGAAAATAGATTATACGGTAATTAGAATGTGAGAAATCGCGCCTATTGAATTAACTAAAGTGAGCTCACACATCGTTAATTCAGCTGAATAGGCTCTGCGCCTGTATTGTTCAACGGAGGCGGAGCTTACAAGTCAAATTTCTTGGCCGCGAATATTTAAATTAGGCTTTAAGTTGGGTTTAAGAGATATTTCAGGGTTACATTTAAAATAAAAAATGCGACCTCTTTAAAGAGTTGTTTATTCCTGAAACTTGGCTGACATGATCTTAGAATGTGCTTTGTTATCCTGGACCCTGTCGAATTGTGCTAGATAGGTTTGTTTCTGTAGTATTCTCTCAAACTTTTAGACAACTTTCGATTGTCATACAAAGTACGATGAAAACTGCCGTATGAATATCCTTAAAATGCGACCACTTCTGAGGCGCGGATATTAAGTTTCTATCGAGGTTTGCCTTCTTTCTTTATTTGACTAGATAGTTTGGTATGTCGAATTGCTACAGCGGTCCGTCAAGTCTCGAAATCTTTTAAAACGTGAAGGCTAGTTCGCCTAATTCAGCCGATTTCCTTTGTAAAGCGGCCTTGTCATTGATGATAATTTGAATTTTACCGCCATTTAATGAGATGCAAGATTTAGCCGATGACGCAGCTTTCTTCCCGATGCTTTCTAGCGAAAGCTGCCGAATCCTGCGGGAACAATTTAGCCTGAGCTAGGAGAAAATGTAGCGCTTCCGAGCAGGATTTCTTTGTTATCGTTGATCTTCGAGGGATGCCGAAATTCCCTTAGCTTTTAGCGAGACTTGCTGCTTTCGGGCCTAGTAACGATACTCGCAAGGGTCTTCTCTCCATCTTTCTAAAGCCAGAAGCTAGCGTACAGCATCGGCGTTGATAAATTAGCGTTTGTCAAAACCAGTTGGCAAAACTACTAGAATTTGAGGCACGCGGTCTGCTCTTCTTTTACTTGTATAGCAGGAAAAAACTGTATTCCAGACTCTACATCATCTTCAAACTCTCTTTCTTCCATATTCCGAATTTGAATGGACGAATTTATTAAAATATTTGCGTTCGTGTTCCCGAAAGATTCCTCTCTCCCATCGCGTCCCTTTGTCTTTTGGCCAATCAGCGGAGCATTCAGATTCTGAATGTTGAACATGAACTTTTGAATGCATTTGTGTCAGGCCCTCCTCCCTCCTTCTCTCATTTTTTTTTCGAGGAGGGGGAGGGTCCTGATACTCAGGCTAGCTCTGGGTTCGAGAATGCTCTGCAGTATCAAATATCGCGCATGCGTCAGTGGCTGTCACCGTAGCCTCCCCCGCGAAGTAACGAGCCGGGGAGCTCTCGGTTCGAGAATGATTCAGTAACGAGTTTTTCATGCTCGCTCCCTCTGAGCTTAATCACTCGGGAAAGACTCCTCTGTGTTATTGCTAATGCCATCATTGTCATAGCATTCTATGTTCTTTAATGCCATGGGCCTTTATCACATAGCAGCCAACTTGGATACAATTTTTGTTTTCCCCGTGGAAACACGTTATCATGATAAGGCAGCACACCACTGCAAGAACAAAATATTTATCCAAGATGGCTTTCGTGTGATAGAGGCCCATTGCCATTATCCTTAGGGGTCATTGTTACTGTCGTAGTGTCCCTTAATACGTCATTGTGAGCTATGTAAGCCAATGAAGAGCTCTTGCCCTGTTTCGTCTAAGTGCAGTCAACTGGCTTCCCTCTGAAATAAAACCAGACAACGTCGCGACGGAAAGCCAGTCGACTGCACTAGACGAAACAAGGCAAGAATCTGATTCGCTCATAAGATTTGACTGGCGGAACAGAAAAGCCAAAAACAAATCGATGTTTTGAAAACGCGGGTCGCGATGCAACGAATTTAGCTGTAAGGCCTATTCAACCATACCTTACAGCTAAATTCGTTTTGGATTCCACCTTTGGATTCCACCTTAGGGTCATTCAAGATAATACAAAACTGGGTGGTTGTGTTGAATAGACCTTTTTCCAAATGGTTAAAGCGGTCCTTTGACAAAATAGTTGTCATTCCGTCTGCTTTTAAGCTACGTACATGTATAATATATCATTTTAAAGCATTTGAAGAGTACAAAACAAATATAATTCTTATTAACTAGAAGTTTCTAATAGAAAGTGAAGTGCTGTGAGCTGGTAAGACCTTTAAACAGTGTTTTCAGCTGTAACTGAAATCATTTTTATTGTCCAGAAATAGTAATCAAGAAAATATTTTGTTTTAAATTTGTAGAAATCATGCATAACCTCTATAACCCTATTTCTTCAAATAAAAGAAGCGAACCCCTCACATTTTTTTTTACTTCATTTGTCACTCAGTTAACAATTTGTATTCAAGATGCAAGTACTCTTTGCTTTCCAATCTGTTACCTTGCCATTTATTCTGAATGTTATTTAAACTTTGATGGGTGCCTATATTATGGTCAGAGACTGAAAATGCTTGACTTTATTCTGTTGAGTTATGAATTTATAATTCATAACTTATTCCTCTTCATAGGTGGCAGGTATAGGTGGCAGACAAGTGGGGCCGGGGGGCAGAAACCCCCCAGATTTAAAAGTGGGGGGGGGGGGGGAGTTGGGACAACCCCCCAACTTTTGGACATGCTCCGTATCCCCTGCTCTTAAACTGGAACCTCATTTTTAAATATATTTTATTATTGGACTGCAAGGTCAGTTTACCATATGTATGCACCTTCACTTTAAAAGCAGCATTACACTTCATAGCCTAAAACCAGTTGTAAGCCGCTTTTGTGTGTGTAGTTGGATAAGCTTCTGTTAGTAAGACTGTGCATACATAAAGGATATTACATGGTGGTGTAAAGATATGAGTTTTATTTTCGAGTGGCAAGAAGAATATTTTATGAATGAGCACAGCGAATGAGTAAAAATGTTTTTGACACAAGAAAATAAAACTCATATCTTCAAGCCACCATGTAATTTTCTTTTATTATATAGACAAAGCAGAAAAAAATATTCCAAATTGATTTCCAAGCACTTTTGTTTGGACCGATATCCTCAGTATTGAGGATATTGACACTCAGGTCCCGGATGTAGCTTCGTATGAGATCTACAAGTGGCGTATTTCCCAGTAAAACACTCGTGTCTATATAATAAAGTACAATACCGGTAACCCGGTAACCCGGGGGGGGGGGGGGGGGGGGGGGGGGGGGGGGGGGGGGGGGGGGGGGACTCCCATATTTTTTGACCGGGGATGATCGTCGTATCTTTTAGGGGTTAAAATGACGTTGGTTGGTCTCTTTTAGGGGTGATCTTGATCTTCAAGAAATTTTAGGCAGATTGGTATCTTTTAGGGCCGAAACTGTGTCCAAATTGCTTTTTCTCATGATGGTGCTTCTAAAAACCGTGTAAGAAAGAGAGATTATTCGATTAGAAGACGACGAATAAGAAACAAACACGGAAATGTCTTCATGGGTATTTTTCCCCTGTTACCTGTGTCCTTCGCGCCTACTTGGCACATAAGACCTCATCTTTTAGGGTATCTTTTAGGGTAATAATTTTTTTGAGCCACGCTATGGCCCGCCATGTTTGGTATCTTTTAGGGGTGAAACTGAAATTTTCCGACGATCATCCCCGGTCAAAAAATATGGGAGTCCCCCCCCCCCCCCCCCCCCCCCCCCCCCCCCCCCCCCCCCCCCCCCCCCCCCCCCCCCCCCCCGGGACCGGTAACAAATTAAAGAAAAAATGTAAGGCATTTACTACAACATTTGTATAGGTAATGGTACAACTTTCAGTTCAATTGGGATTAATCATCATGTTTTTTTATTTCTGGGCATCATTTGGCAAAGCTTTTCATTTAAAGGGTGACTGGGTCATGTAATCTCTAAGTTCAAAAGGCGTACTGCAGTATTGCAGGGGTGAGTTTTTCAAAATTGAATCATAGTTAGTGGAGGAGACTGCCTATAATAATTTGCAACAAGCCGCTAGGCGAGTGCAATTTGAGCTTTTTGAAAAATTCAAGAGTGTAATTTAAATCCCAAATTGAATGAGAATAGTTGTACCATTACTCCTTATTAATAATAATTATTGATGAAAAAATTGTCAGAGAAGACCGAACACAGGCCAAACAAAGAACCAACCAACTCGACAAGAATTTCATTATAATACAATTTAAGCAGGATGTGCAATTACTAATTCTGTTTTGACAACCATCAACTTTATTTCAAGATCGAAGGTAAAATTACATACAGTTTTAAAAAGGTGAACAGAACTATTGTAGGTAAACTTTAACAGAAAACATACCTGAAGTCTTGTGTAACTTTCGTGAAACTGCCAAACAACCAAGCAATTTGCCCCTGGCATTTTGCATTAGTTTCCACTATTTTAATCATCGCTGCCTTATCCTGCTGGATTTATTCACAGTCGAATTCATAGTAGTAACATTGTCATGGTTGTTATTTCCATTGTATTATGAAATCTTCCGTGTGTTTATCTCATACAGTCATGTGGAGTGCAATTCAGTAGACTGTTAGTACAATTGTCACAACCATTGTATGGAGTTTCCACAGATCTCAAAATATTTTTAAGCCTGAGCATGTTCAGAGGTTGGTCATGTTATTATAAAATTGAGACAATCCAGTATTAATTCTGCTACAATGACTGTATCAGGAATCTGTATCTAGGACAGCTAACATCTCTGCTTGTAACAAAAACCCTTGTAATCACAACCTTCCTGCATAATATGCTTGTCTTGCTTGGCATTCATTATGAAAAGGGTCAGTCCTATGGAAAGAAAGCCAAATGTGCTTTGGTTGCCGTGGAATCTACAATCGTTCGAAACACAGCAAAAACTCTGGGACAAAAGGTCATTTCGGTATAGAAATAATAACGGGGGTTTAAAAACTGCAAGTGAAAGAAACAAGGAACTTGCCTAGAAACGAAAGTCTGCTCTCAGGCGTTGGAGAGTACGGTTTTTAGGACGAAGAACCAGAGTTTTAACCACCATCTTGAAAATGTGACGACACAAATTCCAAAGGAGTCCCGATTCATGTTCGCTACTTGCACCATAACGAGGCGATCCCTTGTTGATATCGATTGGATATCGATTGTCCTGCTGATATCGATTGGATATCGATTGACCAGACAGACAGTCCCCAGCCAGACGAAAAATCTCGGATGCTTCACGGCATATCATCTTGCGACTGTCCCAGAACGCTCTGCGCGCGTAATCCAAAATGGCGCCCAGCTATCGAAAAATGCACTACACACCGAAAATTAATGGCTCCCAGCTATCGAAAAGTGCATTGAACGTCGGAATTAGTTTCGCTGTTCGCTCGCTGCGCTCGCTCACAGCAACTCACAGCAACTATTAATATTATTACTACTAAAATCAATAATTATTTTTTCAGAAACTGATTTTCTCATGTCGGTAAGTTCTAGTCGGCTGGAATTAAAAAGAACGACCGCGACCGCGACCGCGACCGCGACCGCGACCGTGACCGTGACTACGCGATTTCATTCCGTATCTACAGCAGGCCAGGTTCCGTACCGCGACAGTGCCGCGACGTGTCCTTGCACTTTTCACAGTCATACGAAATCTGCTCTATTATAACACGGTAACACGTTCGACCAAAGCCCCACTGCAAAGTTTATATTCCACCGCTTTTGACTGAACTGACGGTGTTTGCTTCACTAACTTCATGTAGAATGGAATAATTGCGCCCATCACTGCGATACCTCCGGAGACATAGAACGCATATTTGTATGAAAGACGATCAGCAATCAAGCCTAAAATAAAAAGATAACCTTATTAATTTATCTATGCATTAGGATTTTGGAAATTGGAAATACTTTACTTCAGTGTAAATCCGGGAACGAGGCACAAAATCCCTCAACTTGTCGCGCAACATTGTTACGTTGCAAGTTGATGATCGATGTTTCACGTTTTTCATCTCGCGCCACAACTTCTCAAAAACATTTGCTGTAAGTTGTGAAAACGTGTTGTTTGAATAAGAGCGTGGGTCTAATTTGAGCCACAAATTCTGGACTTTTGTTACTCGTTTTTCATTAAACACACAACCTGTCGTGCAAGTACATTTTGCCTACAGTTCAAAGTCAATAGAAATGGGGTGCTAAGGGGGCAAAATCCGCATTGGGCTCACATGTGTGATCATCAAAAAATCATGAAAAACGAGCAACAAAGTATTGCGCGATCAAACGGTGGTGAGAGTTGATGAGAGCTAATGAGAGGTGATGAGAGTTTTCCCGTTTGCTCGCTTACTCTCAAGACTCTCATTCGCTCTCATTCACTTTGAACACTTTGAGTTGTTGACCGTTTGATCGCGCGGATGAGAGTTTTTCAGTCAGCAGCTGCCGCCAAAAGAACTGTAGTTCGTTGGTTCCTGAACTGCAGGCTTTCTGCCGCGGACAGGAACTGGGTGCTATGCTCACGCGATGAATGTCTTCTCAACATTATTAAAGTAGTTTACAACATTCGTATCTGTGTTGTATCAGATCTACATCACTCGCCTATGGCTCGTGTTGTAAATCTGATACAAAACGGCTGCATGTTGTAAACATTACATATAGGACGCTTCGGGAGAGATAAAATGTATCTTTTTCGCTGCGCACACTCGATATCAAAATTTGAGCACTCGAAGATAAATTGGCTCATTTCATTTTTTGAACCACACCGGGGGTTTGAGGACATACGGATACAGTCGAAGCTCTCCGTGCGACCGCTCTCGTAAGCGACCAGCTCCCATAACGACCATTTTCCCGAAACCCCGTTTGAAATGTCACATAAACTCTGTTATTTCAAGCTCTCGTAAGCGACCGCCTTATCGATGCGACCTGCTCCGTTAGCGACCACAATTTCAAATCACCAACAGAGATTTTCTATTGTTTTTAAGCTCTCGTAAGCGACCACAGTACTTTTTGTCTTTAAAACATCAGTCATCACCTCATAAATATCTAAACTGATACAAGCTGCACCAGTGAAATGCTATTTTCTATGTACATATTTCCGGTTATCTATCTTAATTAAAGTCGGGAAATAAATCAAACTATTTTAAGCATAAGTATCACATGATATTTTCTAGATTAATTGTACTAATTAGCTCTCGTAAGCGACCAACACCTATTGTTCATGTAGGAAGTCGCTTGGTGGTCGCTTACGAGAGCCGTTCTCGTAAGCGACCAGCTCCGTTAACGACCGCAATTTTCAGTTCCCGAGGTGGTCGCTTACGAGAGCTTCGACTGTATTCCAGGGGAGGGTGTATTGGGCTCTGGAAAATCCACTGGAAGGGGATGTCTCTGGTGCTTGAAATATCCAAGGGGGACGGGAAAAAATGTGACTTTCCAGGAATATTTTGCAAGAGCAAATGGAAATTCCGGGGGAGGGGATGGAATTCCAGGGGTGGGGGTTTGATTCCCGAGTGGAAATTCCAGGGAAGGGGGTCTTTTTAAGGGAGGTCCTCAACCCCCAGGTGTGGTGTAAAAATGCAATCAGCCATTCCATATCTCCGCTGGCCAATGTATAGCAATCATAAACAAATAAAAATAATAACCTGTTAATGGAGGAGCAGAGCATACACACGAAGCCAGAGCCATGTTTGCAATCCCAAATGCGTGAGATCTTTGATCCGCTCCAACAGTCTTCACAATAATAACATTAAATGTCGTCATATAGATTCCATCTGCCAGCCCATAAAGCAAAGTCAGGAACACGAGCACAGGGTACCCGCCTCTTATCGTTAATAAAACAATAACAGTTCCGCTACAGACCATGGAAAGTTGGTTCATGCAAATTGGGCTGATCCAAGAGAAGTCACAGATTTTACCAGCTACTAATCGACCTACTACTGAGCCGATACCGATTGATATAAAGAGGAAAGAGGCTGCTTGGGCGGTGTAGCCAATCTCCTCGCAGTATCGTACCTGTAGGGAAAGGGGGACTCAATTAGCAATTAATGAATTCAGCTGAGTATGATATCGAGAATTATTATACGACTGTGACGTCATTTTACCATATAAGGTCAAAATTAGCCTGCTCGCAGGCGTTGGAGAGTAGTTTTAGGTCGAGAAACGCGAGTGTTTGCTTTTGTTGGCCGCCATCTTGGATTTGTGACAAAATGTGACAAATCGGGGGGGGGGGGGGGGGGGGGGAGGGGGCGACAAATCCAAGATGGAGGCCAAGCGAAAGCAAACTCGCGTTTCTCGACCTAAAACTACTCTTTAACTAGGTCAAAATTGAGTGCAGATATGGAGCCGTATTACACGTCTGAAAGCCGTTTTACACTGTAGGGAACCGGTTACGAACCGGTTTTTCGCACGCACTTGAATGGCTTCCCTATCGTGTGGTAAGTCAAATCACGTACGTTTTCTAGTGAAACTTGAAACGAAAAGAAAATAGTTTTGTTCGTCGTGTAATAAATAACTCATAAGATGTTTTTTCATGAAAAACTGGTGGAAAGGCTCGGAAAAATACGTCCGGAACTCGTCAAATATCCGTTGTTTCACCCTAAAGAAGAGTGGTTATCCATTCGTATATAGGTGTTTGTTTTGAAAAAGTAATTTCATTCTTGTTTGATCTTGATAACGACCATCTAATAAGATATATTTATTCACATCGAGGGGGTTTTATCCACGGAAGGTCGCCGAAGACCGCATTTTAGCCAGAAACATCGCGAAAGCCGTCACATAAATCAGCCGATGGAAATGGATGCTTTTCTCCTCTCGATATGTTACTAGGCTGACTTAATAGCGAGGCTCTTTTGCGGTCTTCACTAGAATGGCGAAACATTGCTGCAGCACAGCTTAAGGCGAGGTAAAACGGGCAACAAAAACGCTCAACTGGTCTCGCAACATTATTGCAAAAGCAACAAATCGGTATATTTCAAGTTGAAAAATAGTGTTACAGAAAGTCGAGGTCCGTCCTACTTTTTGCAACAAAACTTTTCGTTGTTGCACGCCGTTCATACCACCGCGAAGGAAATTGGCTCGCAACAAATTTGTGATTGTTGCGAGACAAGTTGTTTGGTCAGGTGTGGTAAAACGCGCAGCATCGCTCTTCAACTCGTTTTGAAACAGTGTAGTTTTGAGACAAGCTGCGCGCGTTTTTTTGCTCGTTCTACCTCCCCTTACGATCTGACAAGTCTGTTTGCAACATGCCGATTTGTTGCGAGACAAGTTGTTTGGTCGGGTGGTAAAACGCGCAGCATCACTCTTCATCTCGTTTTGCAACAATGTTGCGCGACAAGTTGAGCGATTTTGTTGCCCGTTTTACATCGCCTTTACAATAGATGGCAAAGAATAATGAACTGTTTGCGTTCTGATAAATGAACCAGCCTGTGTTGACACAATTCATTAACTTACCAGATGAATCGGCGGTGAGAAGTGGACCAATCCCAGCGAAACACATCGAAAACAAACTGATAACAAACGGTTGTATCTTACACACAGAGAGGTCCACGAACTTCGTAACTTTTCCTATCTGACACGAATAGCTTTCGTTGTCATGGTGATTGTTGCCTTGGTGATTGGTATTGTTGTTCTCCAATACAATGCTCTCTTCCTCTTCAATAGCCACTTGCATGTCAAAAAGACACGAAAGACCACAGGAAAGAACAAATATCCCACTGAGCATTCTATAGGAGTTTCTCCAGCCTAATACTTCCACTAGTGCTTGAACAATGGCCCCATTACTAATATACCAGCGGCAGGTCCGGCCGTTACCATGCCAACCGCCAATGAACGATGCCGCCTGAAGTATTTTGACACGACAAGGAAACACGGCATAAAAACAGAGCTCATGCCGATACCATAAGGTACACTATAGGAGAAGTACAGGGACATATTCTGGGTGGTCCACGAAGAGCTGAAGAGCGCTATTGCGCATGCCAAAGACCCTAGCACGTGAGTCCGCTGGTAGCTTATCTTGTCACACAGGCGCGCGGCGATAGGAGCAGTGAAGCAGCCAATGGCGTATGCAAGTGATCCCACCAACGCTGAAACAAAAAACGAAATTATATCAAAACAATTGTTATTGCCAATTTTAATATTCTGCGTACTTCCGATCGCCAAACTGCGTTTTTGGCTTGTTGCGTCCATCAAACTATGACACGTCCATTAAGTGACATGTGTATGGATCTTTTTTCAAATAATTATACCATGCGCGTTTTGAGTTCCAGCTTATGTTGTTTTAGTATAAACCCACTAATGGTCTATTTCAAATCCTGCATTCTGATTGGCTAAACTACTAATGGTTATTGGTGATATATTGGTGATAGACCGTACCTGGCAAAACAACTACCTTCATTGCCAAAACCGACCAACTAGTCCAATTAGACGTCCTCATGTGCTATGATATCAATAGACCATTCGGCCTTCGGCCTTCGGCCTCATGGTCTTTTCATCATAGCACATTCGGCCTCGAGGTCTAATTGTTAAAACAGACCCATGATATCACGTAAAGCAAAACCTAGACTAAGGGACTAAGGGACGGGCCATTAGATATTTGAAGGGGGGGGGGGGGGGGGGGGGGGGGTTGGGCAATTTTTCTCGGCAAGCATTTTTTTTTCCTACTCAAGACACTGTACGATTATTTTTTTTTCGGACGCCGTTTGCTTGCACGAATTTCTTTTTCACCACTATTTCAAATTCTTAATGCCTTACTGTATAGTGAATAAAATGCATGGCCGTCATTTGCCTTCCATATATATTGTGAAAAACCTGTTAAGCAGCTACAAGATATGGCCTAAGGGGACCAGCATTATTTATCACCAGGAGGAGGCATTATTTATCACCAGGAGGAGGGGGTATCTAGGAGGATTTTGGGCAACATTTTTTGGTCAAAATGAAGTGATCCCCCCACTATAAGTAATATGATTAACGTGATCCCCTCAGAGCTGTCGTTTTTGTGATTCCCTCTGCCACCTTTAGCTAGATGACAACATTTTACAGAAAGAGAGGATCTAATTATTCTTTGTTGCGCGCGAAGCCCGACCTTAATCTTAATTTGAAAAGCGCATATCAGATACCTTGGAGAAAAGGTAGATGAAGCATGTAAGGTAATATAATTTCTATGTTGTAACGTCGAACTCACGCTTACTGTATATAGAAGGTTTTTTTAGCGGCCAAATTTGTCTTTGACTGATTCTCACTCAGGTCGTCCATCCTTTCCCTTCGTTACGTCACGGGATTGGCAATTTTTAATATTCAATAGATAGCGGGTTTATTATTGGTTTTGTTTTATAATTAAGAAATGTGTGGCATTCGCTTTATATGAGAGCACTTAAAATTAGTCAAAACATAGGAAATGAAAAACGATCATTGCAAATTTGGGTGATAGGTTCGGTTTGTGAACGACCCTCCGCCTCGCAACCTTTTGTACCCAAAATCAAAAGGTTTGGATAATTCCGATTACGCAGCACAAAAATGGGTATGTTCGGCAAGCTCGTACGTTTTTATCTTCGAAGTAAAGTTGATTTCTCTACACGAGCTTGTTGAACATCTAAGCTTCTTGGTTTGGGAAAACTTATTTTTACAATTTAATGAAGAAGTGAAAATTCTTGTAGTAACGCACTCTTCAGAGTTTGCGCCTCCCCCTCAAATCTATAATGGTCCGTCCCTAAGTAGTTGCGAAATTTCGAAATAAGTTTGACCTTGGGGTTTGAAACTGTCGCTTTAGAAGTGTTCAGTTGATATGTTATTGTCGCCGCCTGGGCAAGGTGAACACAGCATCCTTCAACATCGGTGAATATCTGTTCATATTTACTGTTTGGAGATAACTCTCAAAATGACGGCTCGTTTCGCGCGCGATACTGCATTTTGAATATTTTATCCATCGTATTTTATTTTACTGATTTGGTATATACTAAAAAAACTATCCCCCTCAGGGTCGGTGCCTCGCGGTGGATATATACCTCGACGCTTCGCGTCTCGGTATATATCCAGCACTATTCACCTCCCCTTTTGGGGGATTGTGAATTGTTAAATATTGTAGGTCAGCGCTGCGAGCTAACGGCCATGTATTTCCGCTAAGCCCATGCAGGAGATAAACCCCGGGGGCCAATCCGATCATTTTAGCCCACAAAATATCCAGATACCCGACAAAGTTATTATAAGGGGCCGACCATTGATTTTTGAGGGGGGGGGGGATGATTTTTTTTTGCAATAATTTTTTTTACGTCTCTAAGATATATTGTAGGATATTTATTATTATAAAGGAAAAGTTGAATACACATATGACATTAACGCAGGTTTGCCTGGAACCCCGCACGTCTGGCCACTAAAAACTCTACGTGACAATCATACGTATAGTAAATGAACAAGAAACACGCTCTAGGCTTTACCTGTACTTTCTTTGTTTGTCTTGAACTCTTTCATGAGTATTGGCAACATCACACCAAAGCTTAGCACAACAGAGTGCACCCAACCATTAGCCACAGTCGCGCAAATGCACACCAACCAAGCTCTTTTGCCATCCGGTCTATGCCAAGGCCTTTCCCGGTTAGCCGTGTTGTGTTTGCATAACAGAGTGGCCGTCATGATGTTCTAGCTGTTCTAGATCCAAGGATGAAAATCTTACTGCAAATGCAAACACAGAAGTCAGTATGTGTACCTAAACCCAGTCTGCATTACTGTTACGTGACACTTTTAAGGAAAAACTTGCTCAATGGTATTTTGGAAATTTGATCGATGACTGTTGGATATGACATATCGTATTACGGTGGCCCACAACTGTCACGGCAAAAAAGAAAAGTTCGCGGCTAAACACAAACTCTCGCGGCTAAATAAGAATACTCACGGCTAAAAGAAAATGCTCACGGCTAAAAGAACATACTCACGGCTAAAAGAAAATGCTCACGGCTAAAGCAAAAACAAATCCGCGGCTAAAAGGAATACTCGCTGTGGCTGAAAGGAAATACTCGCTGTGGCTAAAGGGAAATACTCGCTGTGGCTAAAGGGAAATACTCGCTGTGGCTAAAAGGAAATACTCGGTTAAATAAGAACGCGCCTAAACGAGGAAAAGCAAGGCTTACGGCCAACCTACCTGGACGAGTTTCCTGGAACTGTATTATGGGATAAGTTGGGATAAGAGTGTGCAGTTGAGCAGTTGGAGCAGAAGTTGCTCCCATCGGCAAGAAATAGACCCTTTGCACTAACCACGATGGTCGGTTGCTAGGGCTTTTCCTCCCGGAAGGTTAAAATGATGAGTGTTTTAGGCTATAGACAGAAGTAAGATATGTCAAATGTGAAGAAACTGGCAAAGATATAGTTTTAGAAATTACCTATTCATAGGTATGTATTTCATCCCATGTGACTGCTATTGTGACGTCATAAAGCATGCCCAAATTTGGCATCAAAAAGGAAATTCACGGAGGCAACATTAAAAAGTGCATATTAGTTTTCTGTACATAATGTTGTGTTTTTTGGCATAAATCATATCTCATTCGGATAAAATGGCGTGAAGTTACAGCTAATCAAAGAAATTCAAATTACCGCCAAATGACCATATATGGTCAAAGTTAGTGGGGATTCAAACAGCCAGACAATGAATGTATCGAAGCAGGGACCCTGACGATGTTGTATAAAATCAAAATTGTAGTTTTTTCAGAATGGGACTATAGGGTTATGATGCGTCATTTGTCACGCAATACGGTTATTGTGACGTCATAATGACGTATTATGTGATAAAATTCTGAAAAAACTACAATTTTGATTTTATACAGCATCGTCATGGTCCCTGCTTCGATACATTCATTGCCTGGCTGTTTGAATCCCATAACTTTGACCTATATGGTCAATTGGCGGGAAATTTGAATTTCATTTATTAGCTGTAACTTCTTACCATTTTATCCGATTGAGACGGGGTTTTCACTGTATATATGCTCTTCGTGCAGGAAATAACATCTATAACATTTGAACACGGTTTAACAAATTTCTAGCGCTGTTACTAAAAATAGATGCCACTTATGACGTCATAGTTTCAAAGAACGTCAAAAATAACCTTACATTTGTATTTTTATGTAGAATAAATTTCCTACATAACATTTTACAATGTTTAGCCTTACTTGTAATAGAAACTGCTTCTCTGTGAGCCAAAATAAATTTGAAGATGCTTCAGGGAGGAAAAGCCATAGCAACCGACCATTGTGAACTGGTTCACGTGACCCAATCCCATACCACGCTGAGCAACCGCTGACTTGTTCTAGAGTGAAAATTTCAAAATTCAACAGCCTGTTCTAGAGTATTTTGCGAAAATCCGCAAAAAATATATACCCTTCTTCTTAGAAAAGTTTCAACAATAGGTACCTCAAATCGAATAAAAGGAATTAAAATTTAAAAATATTCTATTGATAAAAGCTGGACTAGGTGATCTAGAGAGAAAATGTCGATTTTAGGGACCCTGTTCCAGAGAAAGAGGTGATTTAAGCCCCATTTACACGACATAAAAGTTTCGCACGGCTCGGATAAAATGGTTCTTGGACTACCTTGCCACATAGTCCCGGCACGGACGAAATTCCGGTCCGGCTCTGACAAAATGTAGTACGGCAAAGTCATTTACACAGCGCAAATATACGGAGCCGTGCCATTAAATTTGGTTCCCGTACCACTTTTTATCCGAGCCGTGCAAAAATCCCTGTCGTGTAGATGAGCCTTTAAGACCCTGTTCCGGAAACTGAAGGGCTGAAGACCCTACCTGCACAGCGGCAAATAGACAGACAGACAGACAGTATGCTATTTAGAGAACCATATACAAGAGTACATAGGCGTAGCCTCTAAACATTTTATAAAGATTTAAATGGCCAGGTTTGCCTTATGGCGAAACAATCATACATATCATTTGGCTATGTTGTGCTTTTGCTGTTTTTAGGCGAAATTAATTCTTGAAAGTTATATTTTTTTTATTTAGTTTTTGAAAAAGAAGGTTCCGTTTACTAGAATAAAGAGAGCAGTTAATTAGAAAATGTTCTTCGTTTTCCATAACGTGACAATAGGGGCATTTTCTTTGTCCAGGGCTCACATAGTTTTTAACTGTAACGCCCTCTTTCTATTTGTCAAATGTGGTCACTTGAATCTTAATTTGTAAGAGTTCTAACGGTGCTCCTTGTTTACTACATACCCGTATATATAGCCTAAATACAAGGGAGTACCCCGGAGCCGCTGACCGCCAGACTATTCCAACTTATCCCTTATACAGTTCAGGTAGGTTGGCCGCTAAGCCTTGCTTTTCTCGTTTTAGCGCGTTCTTATAACGAGTTCCTTTCAGCTGCAGCGAGTACTTTTCCGTTAGCCGCAGCGAGAATTTCCTTTAAGCCGTGAGCATTTTCTTTTAGCCGTGAGCATTTTCTTTTAGCCGTGAGCATTGTCTTTAGATCGGGCCACAATTCTATTGTTCTAAGCGACATCAAGCAAACCAAAACAAATCTCATGACTTGGCTATGCGTGAGTGAGCTCGTCGATCTGCTCTGGAGACGATTATTATTTCAAAAGTTTGACTTGGCGCTCTTTTATTTGCCACAACAAAAGGCTCGTCACCTAAACAAAACGCTGAATACTCTTGGCTTTTCTTTTTGTTTTGGATCCTTTTCTTAGACTCGTCTCGAGGGAAATGCGACTGATTATTATTCGGATTCAAACCAAAAGCGGGAGACTTCAACTTCAAGATGGCGGGGTTATTTGAATAATCTGTGTGCTTAAAAAGAAATTCTCTCTGGGGGAAGTAAAAACCCGCGCAAACTCGTACGAAAACGGTAGAAATCACATCTCCGAAATCGGTACTATACGTTTCCGTTTCTAGCAACTGACAAGAAGTACTTCCTCGAGCATAAAAACTAGCTTTGAATATGTTTCCCTCATCGAGAAAGCCCCAAACACCAAAATGTAGCTTGCCGTGGGGGAAGTAAAAATTGACTCAACGTTAAAATACTATGCAAAATTCCTTTATTGATCTTTCAACTATAAAAATCCGAGTCTAGCAATTTTATAGAACCTATAGCTTTTACAAGATATGGCAATATAAGAGTTAAGGTCGGCTGTTTTGGTCCTTATTGTCTGTATTTATGGATAATTAACTTTCGAATCTAGCGCTGTTCAAGCGTAGAGTCCCGGATGTACGTCGCGGCATTCTTCCCGATGGCCCGTGAGCATTTTCTTT
Source organism: Scolanthus callimorphus (assembly GCA_033964015.1). Lineage (NCBI taxonomy): Eukaryota > Metazoa > Cnidaria > Anthozoa > Actiniaria > Edwardsiidae > Scolanthus > Scolanthus callimorphus. The sequence goes on from CM066921.1 coordinate 28,079,390, forward strand.
AGCCGTGAGCATGCATTTTCTTTTAGCCGTAAGCATGCTCTTTTAGCCGCGTGAGTATATTCTTATTTAGCCGCGAGAGTTTGTGTTTAGCCGCGTGAGTTTGTATTTAACCGCGAGAGTTTGTGTTTAGCCGCGAGAGTTTGTGTTTAGCCGCGAGCTTTTCTTTTTTGCCGTGACTGTTGTGGGCCACCGTAACATATAGACAAAATACTTCAAATGAAAATTAAGTCAAGATAACTTTGAATTGAGCGCTGGCATGTCCACGGACCTACCACATGTAACCTTTTGTACACTAAAAATCAAGAGGGTTGCGAGATTGTCTGCGCAGCAGAATTTGACTAGATCCACAGGCTCGGAAGACTTTATAGTTTTATAAAAGTTTGTTTAAACAGTAGGAGCTTGGAGATCATCTACCTCCCTTGGTTTTGGTAAGTTTTTAGATCATAGTTTGACAAACAGGGAAAATCTTTGTAGTGACGTAATCTTCGAGCATGCGTTGTAGAACTTGTAGCAACATGATGTCTTGGTCATGCGCAGTCGTGATCAAACTATTTTAAGGAAAACCTGTAACGATTTCTATAATTAATGTGAATGTGCTAGAACAGGAAACAACTCAGTCAAGGGAAAATCATACGTTTTGGTTGATTGGCTAACCATGAAATTTCTACCCGTTCCCCCTCAAAGCTTCTTCAAATTGTCATGGAATTTCCTTTACCCCATGGGTTTTCGTCTGGTCTAGCGCATATAATAACGGCGGATTTCGCCTGATTTTTGAGAACTATTTAGAGAAGAAATAAAGAGTGAAAAAGTTAAAGTTAATCGTGGTTAATCAAGAAACCCCGAAAGATCCCGGTAACATTACTACCAGAGGTCAGACTGAGCCCGTCAGAGAGACGCGTGCATGCGGGCGAATTTTTGGCCGCGTACGAAGGCCTGGCTTCTGCCGGTTCTCGCCCCGACTCCCTCCCCTTTTCTCTTTTGAGCCGCTAGTCTAGTGAACGAATAACTTAAATAAAGGCCCATATGCCATTGTACGCCGCGTTGTTTTGGAGAAAAAAGTAACTGTTCAAAAACTTAAATTAATCTATCAATTTCTTTTCGGTCCAAGTTTGCAATAAATCGCTTCTACGTATATATATATAAAAAAGGTTTGCAATAAACTAGAGCAGTAAAATAAATTATTTCACAAAATGATTGCTTTATACAGACATGTTTCTTTTGCAGTAAATTAACTGTGAAATCTTCCCTCTGTATATATTATGGTACCGTATTTTGCAGCAAATTAACTGCCAAATCTTCCTCTGTGTATATTATGGACCGTATCTTGCAGTAAATTAACTGCGAAATCTTTCCTCTGTTTATATTATAGTACCGTATTTTGCAGTAAATTAACTGCGAAATATTCCCTCTGTATATATATCATGCGAAATATTCCCTCTGTATATGTAATGGTACCGTATACAAGATACGGTACCATTATATATATACAGAGGGAATATTTCGCAGTTAATTTACTGCAAAATACGGTACTATAATATATACAGAGCCAATATTTCGCAGTTAATTTATCAGAGATAGTTTATTGCCAACATTTATTTTACATATATAGATATCTTTTATTGCAAACTTTGCCATTATATCAACACAAATAGGCCATTTGCACTAACCGGATCACGTGACCCCAACTACCTCTTAACGAGATGTTTTGTCAAAATCAAGTCCAGAAATACAAAGAGCCAATTGATATTAGTCAGAAACCCAAGTTTCAGCTTAAAATCTCCAACCTGGAGCAAATGGCAGCGAGTTGAATTTTTCAAAAGTTTGTTCAGAATGTATGGGATTGGGTCACGTGACCCAGTTAGTGCAAATCGCCTATCAAAGACCAGATCGCGCGTGTTTCATCAGGATTTGAATCAGGCTCTCACTATCCAGTGTTTGATATTACTTCTCAAAGAAGAACTATTCAAATTAAGAACGCGTTTTCCTACCTCCTCCACGCTCAGGAATGTCGATCGGCCAATGCTACCGTCTATAATGCATTGCGCGCCGTGTTATCCTTGACATCTGAACTAAAAGAAATGCGGGTGTTGATATAACTGCAAAGTTTGCAATAAAAAATATCTATATTCCTATATCCTATATATGTAAAAATGCATTATAACGGTGGGGGGGGGGGGGGGGGGCAACGTGTCGTCGCGTGTTTGCGCTTTAAAAACTAAATGTGTCCCAATTTCACAAGGCTTGCGTTTCTATGTGACATGTGTAATACTCAGTCACGAGTCACGTAACGATCAAAGCGACTTTTAACTTATCAAAGTCAAAGAGGCGAAGAGGGCGCATGTCTATGTTTACGAAAATTATGAAAGTTGCTGTCGATCAGAGGTTTTTGTTAGAGTTGCTGTCAGTATTTTGATAGAGTGACTCTTTGTTCGTCGCTGTTTCGGAAAGGCTGTGTCGCGTTTTCAACGGCGTAGTTCAAGGTAATGTCGGAATTTACCCCTTCGATACCCCAGGCCAGGCGCCCGTTCTCGAAACGCCCGAGAATTCTCGGGCCCGAGAACTTTGTTTTGCAATTTTTATGGATTTATTAAAAAGATTTTCGTTTTCTTTTCTAGCCTGCTGATTTTAATAGTCTATAACTCCCTTTTCGTAGTTATTTCTATTCTATAGTACTTAAAGAATTACGTGAGTTTAAACCGAACTTTTCGGGCGCCCGAAATACTCGGGTGAAAAACAATGCAAAGTTTTCGGGAGCAACTGACCTTCCGAGACTTTTCGGGTGATTTTTCTTCGATTTGAGGGTTTCAATGAAATCGGAAATTTCTTTTTTGAGACGTAAACAGTATACATATTCACGGATAGGAAGTTCTAGACTACTTAAACCATCAGGGTAGAAAAGAAAACGAAAAACTTGGGGATCAATCTATTAAAATTTCAAAACAAACTTTTCGGGCCCGAGAATTCTCGGGCGTTTTGAGAAACGGCCCCCAGGCCCGAGGTACTTTTACTTTGCGTTCAGACATTTTGACTCTTTGCGGGTTAGAAATAGCAGAACACAGGAGTCAGCGTGACACAGCGACAGAACCACGGACAACAGTTTAGCCCTCTCGGTCGTCTGCAGAACATCGATTTTGAAAGCATAACAATAGAATACTACTCTCATGTGGATCGCACACCCGCGAGAAAGAAGAAGCTTTTACATTCAGGTTTTTGTTGTAAACTGACTTGAAAGCTCAGTACTAAACATCATAACACTTTTATACGCCCTTCTGTCTGATTTATCAAAATTACAAGCTCTGCCTCTTGTCTTTTGTGTGGTCCGGACATAATAACTTTCTCGGGTTAGACGGAATAACTTACTTTTGCTAGTAGATGTTGCTAGATGTAGAGTAAGCGGAATAGCACTATTTTTGTCTGTCACAAAAGACCATATTCAAATTTTGTGATTGCGAGCTAAGAGTAGCATTTATCGGACTGTGACTACAGTTACGATATAGTGTCTATTAATAAGGTTGGACTGTGAAGGTATACTCATAACTATTTAAGAATATGAAAGCATGCTCGGATGGATTGAGAGGTAGCGAGGAAAATTCCACAGTTGCAAATATTGAATACCCTGTGGAAATTCCAGGGTGAAATGAATGGCTCTGTGGAAATTCCAGGATCAAAATCAACAAAACCTGTGGAAATTCCAGGGACAAAGACAGCGACTCCTGTGGAATTTCCAGGTCCCTCGATAGGCTAGCCGAGACTCTGCTGGGGAAAAATATCCCTCAAGGTACCAACAGATACATTTTACCCAGCAACTTTAAAAAACTCATATTTACACAACAGAAACACCTGCAAACGGCAACAGAACCGTTTGAACGTAGTTAGGGGGTGCTCGCTTGTCCCTGTTTCGATTAGCCTCGAGTAGCTTTTGAGCTATTTTGCGGGTTCAGCTTTCAAAATGTATTTAAGTTTATTGTGCAATAAAGTGTTGTTGTTTTGTTGTCTTTGTTTACAGTCTGAGCTCATTAGCATAAACAATGTTCAGAATCAGACTGTTAGAAGGAGCTATAAAATGACGAGTTCGAATATCAGTATATTGATACATGTTTTCAATAGAATAAGTCAGTGTGGAAAGAAGAGAAAGGTACAAGCTAGCGACCCCGAACTCGAGGTTTCCCGATTCCCCAAAGATATAGAAACTTTGTTCTGCCTGAAGAAATTATCCCACAAAAACTGACGCTAAAATGGCGCGATTTTTCTCCTCCTATTTTATATCCATTGCGTGATATGTTTCTTATGCCGTTATGTCACAAGTGTGCACCAGGCTTAAAATAGTTGCAGACCTTCCAAATAAGGAGGGGGATTACATAATTCGGACGTTTTGCAAAATCGCGAAGTCTACATCTTCGGCGAAATTTTCTTGATATGCCTAATATTCCCTTCTAAAGTAGCGGTTAAAAAAGTAGCGGAACAGTCAACCTACCAAAGACTATTCCATATATAGCTAGCCTAGGCCTCTAATAAATAATATGCATTCACTTATAGAGTTTATATGAGTTTCATGCACTGATGTCTTGTTGTCACTCTAAGAAAGTGCGCGACAGCTTGCTAACGGCTTTGCGATTAGTGAATAGTTCTTTTCGTAAATTTGATGATAAACATTTATTTCAATACATCTTAAGTATGCAAGATGAGTCAATCATGAAACTCAGCCTCAAGTTTTGTGGTGAGGTTTTAAAGTTGTTTGATTAACAAGTATGTATTTTGTGGCATTTAATTATCCGAACGTACTTTTTTAATTATCCGAATGTACTATTATTTAGTATTATATATGGATTAAACTCTTCTTCTTATAGCTTGTACATGCTAAGTACTCCCCATTTTCAAAATGACGACATTTCATCCCCATCAAAATGTCACGTGTCTTTATATGTACCTCCCATAAACAGATTAACAGTGATGATATTGTCAAATAGAAAAAGTGTTTTCGCATGATATTATGCTATTATTTTATTCGAAAACTAAACCTTAATTCGTCGGAGTGTCTCAGAAGAATATCATTTTATGTTAAAACTAGAACCGAAGACGTGCATTTTAAGCGCCAACTGTTGAAGTTAAACATCCAGAGCTAAAAAGAAAAACGACAATTTATGACGCGACGCGAGCAGGTAAAACAAATCTGAAAAACGCGTTTACTTTTAGCTACTCTTACGGGTGGTCAACGCGAAAAATAACAGTTTTAGAATTTTAAATAGCAAAACAAAACGAAAGAGAGTGAAGAACAGAATATGGATTGGCCATGTGTTACCACAGTGATTTAGAATTTCTGACATAGTGGGTTAATAAAGTATTATTATTATTTCTGGACTTTCTTGATATCCTGAGACATCGAAAGATTGCATTTTCTGACATATGGGTATTGACCAGTGAAATGTCCTGGGAACATGTAATTAATAATAGTCTTGCAAGTCTCGTTTGCCTATAAAATCCTTTAAAGTTTGACTCCGTGCCATTCACGTCTAACTAATGTTACGGGAGGACTATGTTGTTGCGGTAGTCTGGGTAGTCGCACTTCACAGATCATCTCTAAAGCTCGGTGCACACTAGCACGTTACGACAGCCAAGGACGCTATTTTGCAACGAAAAATGCATGGGGAAATATTTGAAGTAATCAATATTTTCCATGGATTATCATTAGATTACTTCACTAAAGCAATCTTATGTTATTTTTTGTCGAATTCAACTTCTTGTAACCACTAAATTTTGTTGCTTGATATTTTCTGATGTCATGTCGCAAGTGTGCATCAGGCTTAACCATCTTCAAACAAAATAGTCTGAAATTAAAGGAGAACGCACCTGAAACTCCTAACTTCCTTCACGCTCAACAAGGACTTTCTCAGCCGCAAACTTGTCAGCTTTCCAACATAAGAAAAATCGTAAGTGTATCTATATTTCTATCTAAAAAGTAGGAGCTAGGAATCCCCATCATCTAGTAATTTGTGTCTGAATCAGATCTATTTTTAGAATGTAGATTTTGAATCCCGCGAGAATTGGTTGTCATGGCTCTACAGTCACAAGGCGTCACAAGGCCTCTGTTTAGTAGAACGAATCGTGACGAAATAATAACAACACATGTGTTTCTTTGGGAATGGTTCTTATACGGAGTAGACTAGAGGTATACCCCGAAATCTTCAAACTAGGAATAGGCATTTACTGGTTTGATTTAGTTGATATATGAAACAATTTCCATCTTGCAATTCCGTGATCATCTTGAAATCACAGCAACTATGTATTAACATATGATTTGCATATTTCTCAAAACTAAAAACAAAATATTTCTTATTCAAATTTAGCGATCGGTTGCGCTATGGAAACACCTATGGCTTACAAACGTCTGCGATCTTATAGAATCAGCCTTTATTTAGCTGTCATTTTCTTGCATGCCTAATGAATTTAGAGTTTTATACTAATTCTCATATAACCCTTCCTTTTATACTATCAATGCTTTATGGAAGCTTTACGATCGTGGATCGTGGGAACCGCTCGCAATCGCAACCGATCCTAGAGATAGAGCAGGATCGTTCCACGATCGCTTGTGGAAGTTTGCGCTTGTGATCGGAGGACATCGCAAACGATCGCTAGTTTCCATACGATTGCAGAACCGTTTGGGATCTGCGATAGTTCGCGATGTTCTGAAAACCAGCCTTGTATACTGATAGAAAATTATCCATAGATTAGAGTCACATAAATAATCATTCCAATTTTCTGTTAGTATTTATCCTGTTTCCCAGCTTCAGAGTCCTGTTCAAAGATCTCAATGTTTTCCCCGCAAACATCCCGAATATAAATGTTGATTTTCAACTTACTGTACATTAAGCATAAACTTGTGTTTCAAGTGTAGCAAGTTGAGTTTGTGTCGTCGCACATCTCAGTACGGATAGCCCGCGTGACAAAGAAGGTTTACATACTCCATAGCCACCTTTTTGATGTGGTTTTGACCAATATTGTCTTCGCTTAACTAAACAAAAACAATTAGGCAGTTTTTGCGAGCAAATTTAACTCGAAACTCGAAGATTTTTTAATGGAATAGACCCAATCGGCTAACGGTGTTTACATCTTGTTGCCACCCAATTCAGATCATGTGATGATTCCTTGGGTAGTTACAATTGTCCAACGAGCACATGTGCAGAACTAACAAAAGTATCCACCCAAAGGAATCATCACATGACCCGAATTGTGTGGCAACAAGATGTAAACACCGTTAGCCGATTTGGTCTATTAGTCAGCTTTTCCTGATGAAAATATACTGAAACCACTATATAATACTATGCTAGGCAACTTCTAACGTATTCCTGCAATTGGAGTCTTTTCCATATTATATGTGAATCATTTTGTCCGGCGTAGCAACAGTAACTAGGGATATAGAACAATAAATTTGGAATCGGTGAATTAGCCAATTAGAGATCGCCAAGAACTGATGGCAGACCAAAGGCAAACGAGGACGGTTGAATCATTTTGTCCGGCGTAGCAACAGTAATTAGGGATATAGAACAATACATTTGGAATCGGTGAATTAGCCAATCAGAGATCGCCAAGAACAGATGGCAGACCAAAGGCAAACGAGGACGGTTGAATTTTAGATGTCACGAAAAGCTGAGTTAATTTTTGAGGACGATCAAGTCGAGCCAATTTCGAGAAATCACTGCACCAGTTAAATATCAAAAGTTGTTATACCCCTCCCATCGAAGTGATTGCGAATAATTATAAACAATTTTATTCCCATTTGATTGAGCGATCCTTGTCCGCAAAACAAAGTGAACTGTACACATTATTATTGTACATTCTCTTAACATTTTAGTTATAAGCGTTGGAAACCAAAATTGAGAACATTGATGGTCATATCTGTGACAGTTTCCGTAATCTTTGTACCAATCTTTGAACCGACAAAATCTTTGGGCCCCTGCAGATGCAATACATTCTTCGCAAAGCAAACACATCATAGCCCAGCGCATAATATGGCGTCGCACAAAAGGTGCATTAATGACTGTGGCTTGTTCCATTCCCATATCTCTAACGGTCAAGTTGATCATCGGTAGATATTCAAACAGCCTTGATCGAGTGCCCTGATGGTTCGACAGAATAAGCGAATCCCAAATTTTTGTTCCACCAAAGGAGGTATCAGTAACAATGGACTCTTTTGCAACACAACAGATGAATCCATCAACATTATCGCTCCAAACTGGGCCAGTACTTCTATGTGAATTATGAGCGTATACCAAGCGTAGTTGTGAAGAACAATGGATCAATTTGAAAACAAAAGAAGAGAGGGCGCAAAGGCTCCCGGTTGGTGATGGGCATTAAAGTCTTCACGTTCGCTCTCTAACAATTACGATGAATGAATGACGTGTTCCATAAAAAGGCAGTTCCTCCATTCCGCGCGTTTGAAATGCAAAATGCACGCCACTTTTCCAGTAAATCATTGCTGAGTCATTGCTGCGAGGTATAATGTGAAAAGGAGAAGCACGGACGTCTTTGGGAGCATGGATGGAAGAAGGTACAGATAGCAGCGAAATCGCTCTGCCCACATCAAAAACGCGAAAATCGCGAAATTTAGTAATCGCGACATGTAGTGAGAATAAGTTTCATATACATTCCTTCATGTCTTATCCGCATTCGCCGGTAGCCTGATACCCATAGAGTTGAGGATATTGGACGCTGGGCCTGACACACCCTGTTGGCTAGTGAACGATTCGAGCAGGTTTTTCACCAAATTCAAGTCTACATTGACAGGTGTTGTGTCTTCCTCTTCCGTGACGTCACCAGATTTGGCGCATGCGCTTCTGAAGCTGACCGCTGACTATCTGATACAGAAGTTGCAAGCTGTTCCTAGAAAAAGAATCAGGGATGCAAATAATCTAATTTTTATTTAAATATTCATTGACTTGCAATTTTGTAGGTCTTCTAGGAGTCGATTCCACATAAGAGCACCCCTATATCCAAATCGTTTTCTTTTTCGTAATTGGTTTTGGGGAGTGGCAACTGGTATTTATTGGAGGGTGCTTATCGTAAGTGCTTTTTTAATGACAACCAAACTTGGGTGAAGTTGTTTAAGTGGTAAGGGGGGTGCGATAACGTTGTCACGTGGTATGACGTCATCGATGACGTCATTGCCTCATTAACACAAAAATATGTAACTGGGAGCTCCGCTTTTAGCCAGTGGCTAAATCTATATGTTAATGAATTTGCCCTAGCAGTCGCGACACTGCACGGGCTATCTCTGCAACACGAGCTGCAGCAGTCGCAAGAGTCCTAGCGTGTTGAAGAAGTCGCGAACGCCGCCGATTTCCATATGTTGCACTGAGATGTCGCAGAAGCTAGTTTCCCTTTCGTAAACCATCGTTGCCTTTTAGAACGGTCGTTGCCATTTCTCTGAACGGTCGATGCCTTTTCAGAAAGGTCGTTGCCATTTCTGATCCCTTGGGACAGTTAGTAATTATCATATATATAGCTTCGTTCTATAGATCCTAATGAAAGATAGTACAAATCCAATTAAAAAGCACCTCCAACCCAGCGAATTCACTCGTAGCACACTGGTTAGGGTTTTGATTAGTAATCGGTTCACCGGTTAGGGTTCTAAACAGGGTGGAATTGATATACGATTTTTTTCCTTTTACCTTTAAGCCCTGGCCAAACGAAACGCAAGTCGGTGCAAGTCGACGCAAGTTTTGCTACTTGCGTCGACTTGCGCTCGTTTGGCCACCAACTTGCGATGACTTGCGATGACTTGTGTTCACTTGCGTCCACTTTGACGTGTTCAAATTTTCACGCAACTTGCGACAACTTGCGTCTCGTTTGGCCACCACATCGCAAGTGTACGCAAGTTGATGCAAGTTTCCCATTTTCTCCGTTTTCCAAATTAACGAAATATTATGACCAAAATAAGTCATGAAAATGTTGCACTTATATTTCTAGCTGTTATTATCAAGAAACTGGATGAGATTTCTTTGTATTTCTTCTCTTTTTTACCAAGAAAAACACTAGCTTGAGCGCGCGCTCTGTGTTCGAAAGTGGCGTGATCATGTCGTCATTAGCGCGCGCAAAGCACCAAAACACTCAACTTGCATCAAAACTTGCATCTCGTTTGGCCACCTCAACGCAAGTGAGCGCAAGTCTGTGCAAGTCACAGCTTGCATCGACTTGTGTGAACTTGCGTTTCGTTTGGCCAGGGCTTTACTGAGACAACGAAACTAAACGTGTAAATTTTCTAAGTGCCGTCCAAAAGGCAACGATGGTTTACGAAAGGGAAAATTGCGTGGCAGAACAACTTTGCTCACAATAGAGCTGTTGCAAAATAAGGTTGGCCACGGCAGCTGCAATATATTGAAACCAGCCTTAAGGGACCAGAGCTAGATTCGTTGCAGGAAAATGTTATGATCCTAGCTGCACTGTTCTGCAGTTTTTCAAATTGCGATGCTAGTTTAGATCCGACACCAACCCAAGCGACGCTATATGTAAGTGATTTATTCAGATCGCCCAAGATCGCCCAAGATCGCCCAAGATCGCCCACGATCGCCCACGATCGCCCACGATCGCCCACGATCGCCCAAGATCGCCCAAGATCGCCCAAGATCGCCCAAGATAGCAACATGAAATATAGAAAAAAATTACAAGATCACCGAAGATTGCGCGTGGTTTCAACCAAGGCCTACTCCGAGTCCTACGATCACTTAAGATCACCCAAGATCGCCTAAGATTGCAACATGAAATATAGAAAAAAATCACCAGATCGCCCAAGATAGCAACATAAAATATAGAAACAAATCATAAGATCACCTAAGATTGCCCAAGATTAGGGCGATCTTAGGACCCGGAGTAGCACCCTTACTTTTTCAAAGCTCTCGGCTATTCGTGTTGCCGCCAGCTCCTTATCCATACTCTTCATATAGCTCAGGAGTTCTTTGTCTTCTTTCCCCCTCGCTTCCACGTCATTGTCGTCAAACTCTTCTTCTTCATCATCAGATATCGTGTCATCATCCTCTTCATCGCTTTCATCAGTATTACCTTCGTCTCTGTCTAAACATAGTTTATAGAGGGGATGATTGGAAACCTGACACCCTGTTAGAGCGGTTTTCACATGACTGTCGTGAAAAAAATTGTGATTGAGCAATCACTAGCCAATCAGGATCGAGAGAATCTCGACTTGCTCCTAAATGGCTTTTTTCTTAGCAAATTGCAAGCCGGATCAATCACTAAGTATTACACAATTGTATTTACTACATAATTTGATTGGCTGAGAAAAACGAATAGCCAATGAGAACGCAAAGCAATCGCAATACATAACAAGTCTTGACAGTCATGTGAAATCCGCTCTATTGTACTATCTCTTTGTTCACTTTTTAAGAGGAATCATTTTGTTTGTGTAGGGTCACGGTACATAAGTACCAAAATCCAGCCAGTAAGATTCAGTGTACAACTATGCATATTAGATGAGCATGAAACAAAAGATTGCGCAGGGTCAATATCACTTGATAGCCCCTCTCAACATCCAGCCCACGCTATTGTGTAGAGCCTTTGAAGTTTGCCGGGCTTCCCAACCATTCCACTCGATTAACTATGGTCTAAACGCGAATGTTTTGGCCAAAATGATCATAAGCTCACGTATTAGTTCCCAGCGAACAGAGCTCGGGCTAGCCGCAGCATTCATTTAACAATTGGGGGCGAAGGCATAAATAAAATATTTATCTAATATGTACACTACGTACATATGATGTAAGGCATTTACCGGAAGGAGGGCTGGGTGTCATCGAATTACAAGCTCAACATAGTAAGTCATTCGAGTCCTGCAACGCGGTCGAACAGCATTTGATCCTTAAAGGCCCATCACCAACCGAGAGCCTTTGCGGACTCTTAGCCAATCAGAGCACCCGAAAAACAATGGATCAATTTGAAAACAAAAGAAAACGGGGCGCAAAGGCTCCCGGTTGGTGATGGGCTTTTAAGCAATAAAAGTACTTTCCGCGTGCTCTCTGCTTTCTTACAAACACGAGGGGGATGTTGGGAGAACTGATCAAAACTTGAAAGACACAAGCCGAAGGCGAGTGTCTTTCAAGTTTTATCAGTTCGACCAACATTCCCCGAGTGTTTGTAAGAAACCAGAGAGCACGCAGAAAGTATTTTTATTGCTTTTAGAAAATAACATACACACGCGCGACATCGTTGCGTGACAATCGTGTTTCTCAGGTCTCTTACAAACACGCTTTTTAACCAATCAGAATGCGCACATTCACAATACAACATAGGTGTTATTTTCTAAGTTAGAGTTAATTACCGAGATTCGAGGCAATAACCCCAATACATCCCAAGGGCCGTAGGCCCGAGGGATGTATTGGGTTATTGCCGAGAATCGAGGTAATTAACGGACTTAGTTTACAGTTGACAAGGTTTTCAGAAAACAGGGACAAATGAAATGCATTCTTCTCATTGAATTTAACAGTTTTGAAAAGGAGTACAGTTTACAATTGAAAAAAGATAGCGGATTCCAATAGGAACTATTGTTAGTTATTTAGCTGCTTTCATAGAAGTGGGTTCCCCAGAGAAACTCATTGCAATTAATTTTTACCATGCACAATAAAGTTGTGATGCTGAAGAAAATGAATGACAACTTTTATTCAACTATGATTGACAAAGGTTTCCAAACACGAATTACGTCTTTTGTTTTCGTACAACAGCCAGTCCAATCAATCAAGCGGCCTTTGTAAAAGCGCAACTCATTAAAGCGCTGTTATTTTGGTCGGTACGTAGCTGCGTAAAGCTCCTCTCTGGTTGGATAATACAACAATACCCTACCTCAACACAAAGAACGAGGATAATAGACTACAGACAAAAGAACTCCTTTGTAGAACGAAAATAATAGAGACAAAAGCAACTACGTCCTTACTGGTTATTTTCATTTGTACCACGCCCTGACAGCTTACAGCTTCTACAGCTCAATTTGCATAACGTTCTGTCTAGCAAAACGGATGGAACTGATTCAAGATGGAGAAACTGAAGGCAAGTTTCAGGTATTTTGCGCTCGTTGGTTGCTCTCTACGATTAGATATGCAATTAACTTGGGCATGATTTTATCTGTATTTTCAGGTTTACGTCTTAAAACACACTCTATGGGCAATGAGACCAAGCAAGTAGACTGGACAAACGCTTCTCAATATGGTTCAAGTGAAGGCGTTCTCGGAAATCGTGTTTTGTGGCGTTCAACGGGATTCGCATAAAGGATAATCAGAAGCAAATATGGTTATAGACAGACAGTCAGCATAGATGCATAAACTGAGATTATTGGATGTTTTTTTTCTCGGGGTAAGTGTATGGATTTGAATTCACTAGTTAAATGTTTGGGTTGATAATTGAATTAGTCATTGTGAAAGGGGCAACTGTCATGGTCTATCATGGATTTGGTCTAACTTGGGGTCATTTTAAGTAGCTTAAATGCAGTCAAACTCCCTACAAATCAACAAAATAATGGTCTACGTTTTATACCTAACCTTTCAGCTGCTAGATCAATACAAATTTGGAGTATTTTCGTGTATAATCGAGCGGATGGAATTGGATTGCTAATTGGCATTTTTGATTTTCGAACAGGCTGAACAAGTTTCTTTTTCTTTTTAGACTAATTTGAAACAGAATATAGGTTCGGAGTTGTTTCTGTAGACACTTGTCTTATTTTTAAATATTTTGATGAAACAAACGTGACAGTGCCCCTTGAAGTCTTGGTAAAAATGGCTTATTGTGTGGTTCCAGAAATTATCCATAGGAAGGATAATAGGAAAGGATATATTTTCCATACAAATACTGTATTTTTCTTCGGGAATTCCAGAGAGGTGGGGGGTCACTTTTCAACACTCTTCCGGGGGGGGATATTTTCTGGAACCACACATTATTGATTTACAGGTAAGTATATGGCTTATTATGGATTCATAGGTAAATAACTAGATATTTACCTATTAATCCATAATGAGCCATATACTTACCTATTAATCCATAATGAGCAATATATTTACCTAGAAATTCAATTCAATTCTATTGATCAACCCCAACCTTTCCCTGGAGAATTCAAATCCCTCCCCGACTTTTAGTTTGTTGAGAGCCATTATCCGAGTTAATTCCCTACGAATAACAATGGAAACCGCGTCAACTGTAAACTAATAGTGGTTATCACCCGCTCTTTACAGCTTTTTTCCCGGCACCACCCCGTTACTCCTCCCTGTACTTTGCCATTATGTTTTGTTGCCCTCGCCTTCACTGGGAACTCAGAATGAAGTAGTAAATTAATCACTGTAATATCAGTTCTTCATGATTTAATAAAGGGGCTCAGGGACTATACGTTGCTTATACAGCCATTTAATTCCAAATACATCGTGGTGAATTAGTTCTCAGGCGAGCCGCAGTATTCGTTCAACAATGGGGCGATGGCATATAAAGGGCCTGTCTCGTATCAACGCTTGAAAAACATGCTTACCAAGTAATCTCTTCATTGTGTCCATAAACGATGACGCATCAAACTGAATTTCGTCTGTGCTGTCGTTTAAAAAAAAATAGGGGATAATTTTAATCAATATACACTATGCAGTTGGACAATCATGGCGTGCTTGTTATTTCAATACGAGCCTATCAATAGGCGTCTTAATTACCTGGGGAAAATCGACCGAGAAAAGTGGGGAGATCGACTCTCGAGACTTGCTGCCCGTAAGCTGAATCACGCTGCATCTCACGGCGCCAATGGCTGCCACGCGGTCGTAAGGACGGTCACTGAGGATGGTCACTCTAGACATTAAATGATTCGTTTGAAGAGCTTGATCAAAAACTCGACATTATTTTCATCAGGATTTCAGAAGACCTCGAAGTCGGTTAAAAAATCGGCTTTGCCTCTTTTACTTTTTAAACCCACCTATCAGTGTTTTGATGACACACACGGCCTCGTGTTTGATATATTAGTATAGGTAATCATACGACTTTTCTTGTGCAATTTGAAATTAATTTGCACGAGTGAGTTTTTCAAAAAGTACCAAAATTGCACGAGCCCGTAGGGCGAGTGCAATTTGAGCTTTTTGAAAAACTCACAAGTGCAAATTAATTTCAAATTGCACGAGAAAAGTCGTATGATCACTTATTAATAATATACACGCAAAAATTGCACGAGAAAGGTCGTATGATCACTTATTAATAATATACACGCAAAAATTTTCAGAGAAAGACAGGTTTCAAGCGACCACATTATGCACCGAACGCATGCCAGACAAACGAGCAAAGTTTACAAAACCTAACTTGACAAGTTTGAATAAAATGAACTTGACACAACAATTTCATTTATAAGGAACAGGTGGATTTCTGTTTTGTATCATCAAATTTCTTTCCGATTCCAAGATAAAATAACATAGCAGAGCCTGAATTTACTGGAAGTTTCTTTCAGTTTGAATTGATTTTGAATACCAAAATAATTGTGTGTTCGGTCAACCAAAACAAGCAAAATATTGTCCAGAAAGGTAGACATAGCTTCCACAGAAGACATACTTGAAGTCTTCTCTTGTGTAAACTTTCTTGTAACAGCTAAACAACGAAGATTTACAGGAATTTGATCCCGGGAATCTTTGCGTATCAACAAGTGCTTTCGTGTAGACTTGTGCAGTTCATTTTTCCCGCTAGGTTCGTGCAGAAGATTTCCCTTCATTTCCTTCCATAACAAAGAACACAAACTAAAACAAGTCTTGCTAAAGTCCATAAGGAATTTACATTTTGCTTTCCACAAGTTTCGGAAGATGAACTTCATGCACATAAACCGATTTTTCTCCCTCCATGCAATCGATCTCCATATTGGCTGGCTCTGAACAGAATCGAGTCGCGTGACTCAATTAACGCGCATTTGATTGGCTCGTACGTAAAAACCATTGTTGTATGAGCCAATAAGAAAGCGAGAAATTTGTAATTTGCACTGAAATTACATCTTTTTGCACTGAAATTACATTTTTTTGCACTGAAATTACATTGAAATTGCACTACATGACCAAGGCTTGCATCCCCACCCCGACAAAATTTTCTAGCTACGCCTTGAGGCCTGTCATCTTTCATCTTACCTCGGAATCTCAGCACCTTCGTAGCTTGATACCTTGTCTACAAACGCATTCATGCTTCGAGTCACGGATTCCAGGTCGAAATCATCTGTCTGTAACAACAAAGACACCCGACTATGTACACCTATTTCAGAAAATGATGCACCTTTTCTGTTGTAGCCCGTAGTGCGCCGTGGGCGAGACTAAGAAGAACGAGCGGTCAGGGTAAATAATCAAAAATCCATAATACCACTTTTTTCCTGGAGTTCAGATAATAGAATCCTAAAGTATAAAAAAAAAAAAATGTATTTGCGACCGACTCCCCAGACTAGCAGCTCGTAAGCAAGAATTACGCTGGGTCCCAAACGGCGCCACTGGCAGCCAAGCGGTCATAAGCACAGACACTGAGGGTGGTCACTGCCAGAGGGTTTGTTACGTCCCCAGTGGTTCCTTAACGTCCCCCCTGGAACTGGGTAGGGTAGAAGGGCGAGACGGGACCTCGGTTTATTGTCTCGTCCGAAAGACGTGAAACACAGTAGAACAAAGTTCAACTCACAATATGAACCAGTTTCGACCGAGACCCGAACAGAAAGAAAATTTCCTCTGTCCCGGCCAGGAGTCGAACCCGGATCACAGCGGTGAGAGACCCAACGCCGTAACGCTGGACCAACCGTGCTTCATATTTCTAAAACCTCAAATGACGCGTCAACTGTTTTCCTAGGCTTCAATAGCCCATTCATTTGTATTGCCCGCCACTCATTTTCTGTGTTTTAATTTTAACTTAATAACACGCTTTTTCTAGCACTTACATTTTAGGTCAATTTTTCACCTTCGCGAAGCTCCTGACCTCGCAGAATTTAAGACATCGGCGTCAAATTTTCTATGTCGTTAGAAGATGACAACACCTAAAAAACTGTGTGAGGAAATTTTTCTTTTTTTACTTGAAATAAATTTTATGATAAATTTTGTGGCGGTTTAACTGAAAAAAAGGCGACTTTCAACTTTGCGACCTAATATTTTCGTAAATATGCAAAATATCAAAAATCGCTCACATGGTTTTGCAGTTCATTTCTCCAAGATTAAAATCCGAAAAAATGAAAGTGTGCAACAAATCGCTAATGGTCTGGAGCGTCTCAAGTAAACAAGGTAGTTTTTATTTCGGAAACGTTATAAGAAAATTCAAACTTCGCTAAAATGAACAACATTAGATAGAACAATCTTTTAGCTATAAAACGATATATAACTGATTATCATAGCATAAATTGCGACGCGACGAGAATTTTTTCTCCGCAAGCATGTCGTTTTCCCTGACCGAGACCTTAACAAAAGTTATTGCGTATGGTAAATATAGTCAGAGCAAGAGTTTGAACTTAATGTGTTTGTTCTACTCTCAAATCCAATTGGTCCAATTGCTAGCCCATTGCGATATATTATAGCATAGCTGTGGCATCCATTGAATGGAATCCGGAATCCATGTAGCAGGAATCCAGAATCCAAACGCCTTGAGAATCCGGAATCCAAGAATTTATTCAGATAAAGAATCCGGATTCTTTGAGAGTTATGAAATCCGGAATCTACTTGTATGGAATCAATCCGGAATCCAGTAGGTTGGAATCCGGAATACAAGGGCTGGAATCCGGAATACAAGATCTGCTTGGATTACCTTACATGGGGCGACAGGTTCATTTTAGCCCGAGCGCAGCGACCACCATAATGCCGACTGACTCCCACGGGCTCTAATAAAAAAGTTTTCAACATCGTGTCTTATTACCTTGGACGCGGTTTGAGTTGTTTTGTTAGATGAGCAATAAGAGCTGTCATCCGCGGTTCTGTAGCTTTCCAACATCGCATCCAAGTCATCAGGCGAAACGTCCAACCATTTGTCATCTACA
Source organism: Scolanthus callimorphus (assembly GCA_033964015.1). NCBI lineage: Eukaryota > Metazoa > Cnidaria > Anthozoa > Actiniaria > Edwardsiidae > Scolanthus > Scolanthus callimorphus. The sequence continues at coordinate 28,097,373 of CM066921.1, forward strand.
AGCAATAAGTTGTAACTACAATCAGTAACAGAAACCCTGAGTAGTCGCACAGCTCTCGCCTCCCCCTTCAAAAATATCTCTGAACCCCTTACCCTTTTATAAAGCAAATTTAGGAAAAAGGTACCCCCTTAATATACTTACGCAGAGAACAACATTGGAGGGGGGGGGGGGGGGGTAAGAAACATTTCGTAAGTTCGGAAAGGAAATTGACTCAGCAACAGCAAATGTCACGCGTTGTAGGTTCACCAAGACTAGTTTAGTATCTCATAGGTCAAAACAAATTCCCTCTGGCTGGACCCAATTTAGGGGAGGGCGGTAGGGCCAGCTACCGACAACCTGGAATTGTCCTTAAAAATCAATATTTTAAAATGTTCCTTTTTTTAAAGTAGCTTCTTAGTCATAGAACCACATCAAACAATCCGCAATGTCCTATCATTTCGTTTACAGCTGTTTCAGGTAACACGCGACCCGGCGCGTTCAAAACATCGAGAGAGCTTTTGGCAGTTGGGTTTTCCTGTGTAGTCAATCAAACCATATGTGAGCCAATCAGATCCTTGCCTAGTTTCGCCTAGTGCAGTGAATTGGCTTCTGTCGCAACATGTCTCGCAAGGGAAGCCAATCGAATGCACTGAGTAAGGATATGATTGGCTCAAACGGACACGGATTGCATTGATGTACAGCCAGAAATCCCACCTGCCAAACTCTGGCGGCAACGGCGAAGTCGCGTGTTACCTGAAACAGCTGTAATGCAATCAGATTTTGCACAACCCCCTAGGACAAGAACTTAGGTGTACCAAATCAGAGGGTGTGGGGCGGTACCAGACGGTGACCGTTACCTCTCTGGGCCAAATTGGGTCCCTATCTGGGGCATGTGTTTTGACCTGGGTGTCGTTTCTCGAAACGCCCGAAAACGTCTCTCGAAGCTCCCGAGTTTTTCGCGCCCAATAAAATTGCGTCAGTTTTCGCCCTTAATAAGGAGAGAAACCCTTCTCCCCTAAACTTTTTCGGGTTTCCGAAAATCCTCAGAATAGGGAAGAATAATAACAAAATTAACAAATATTTTTCACTCCTTTGCGACTTTATCTATCCCTCTAGTACCTGCGAAGTTAAATTTCCCCGAAAGTACATTTTTCTTCTCGTAAAACAGCCATTTACGAAGGTGTCTTGCTTTTGTTACCAAAATTTTATTTCTTTGTCGCGAAATGGTTTCCCGGTAACTCTCCCGAGTTGCTTTTAACGCCATCCCGATAAAATACACCAATCAGGTGCAAGCATCTCGCTTCCTGACCAATCAAATTCATTCTCTTGACAGCTCGCCTGTCAAATTTGACGAGGGGCTGTCAAACTTTTTTTGACATGTTGTAAACAAAGTACCAATGCATCTACAAGAATTCGGTGCAAAATGCTTGCTTTTTCGCACATTTTATCTAATTTCTTGGCATTTATCGATGGAAATACCCACATGGCAATACACTTTGTCCTCTGATAGCGACGAATCGATAAGTTTCCTATGTTTTCATTGTTAATTTTAGCAAAGTATTCGCAAAGTTTGGAAATTATAATTTTCATTTCGGTTTCCCGATAATTATCGGGGGTTGTTGGGAGTTTCGAGAAACACTTTTCGGGACTCCTAAATCTCGCCCGAAAAACCACCCGAAAAGTTTATCGGGCCCGAAAATATCGGGCGATTTCGAGAAACGACCCCCTGCTCCCTAAGTATCTCCCCTAGGACAGACAGACAGATAGAGAGACAGACATACCATCTTCTTCTGGCAAACGCCGTTCTTCCTCCCTCATCTTTGCGATGTCAATATCCACATTTTCTAGCACGCTTAGAATGTCATTTCCCATATTCCATTTGCAGGAAATACTTGATGGAAAACTGCTCCAGAAGTGTGTTTTAGCTTCTATCATTAACTTCTGATACATTTGGGATCCCTCGATTTCTTCCTGGCAATACAAAAACATGGTGAAATACAAGTAATGTAACTGAAATATCGTACAATTAACCATTATCCTGCGAGATTGCGCAGAATATTGTCTGATACTTAGCCGACGAGGGACGCAGTCCCGAGTTGGCTAAATAAGACGATATTCTGCAAAAATCAAGCAGGATAATGGTTTTATTATTCAGCGCATCGATAACACAAAAAATCCCAGAATGATTTACTTTTGCGTATTTAATAAACGTAAACGTAAATGTGCGACCGACTCCCCAAACTCGCAGCTCGTAAGCTGAATTACGCTGGGTCTCAACGGCGCCACTGGCAGCCATGCGGTCATAAGCACAGACACTGAGGGTGGTCACTGCCAGAGGGTTTATTACGTCCCCAGTGGTTCTTTAACGTCCCCCTGGAACTGGGTAGGGTAGAAAGGCGAGACGGGACCTCGGTTTATTGTCTCATCCGAAAGACGTGAAACACAGTAGAACAAAGTTCAACTCACAATATGAACCAGTTTCGACCGAGACCCGAACAGAAAGAAAATTTCCTCTGTCCCGGCCAGGAGTCGAACCCGGATCACAGCGGTGAGAGACCTAACGCCGTAACGCTGGACCAACCATGCTTCCCTACGCGCTCAACACTTCCTATTTCTCTCAGAGACGGATATCGCAGGATATATGTCATGTACAGAAGACAGCTGGGCAGTGCATCGATGTGTCCAATTACATAAAGCGCACAGGTAATCAGCTCTCGTGGCTTGGTTATCACAGTGGTAGAGCGCCGGGCTTCTGTGCGGGAGGTTGGGGGTTCAAACTCCGGCCGGACCAACACTCAGGGTCTTTTCTAAATAACCGAGGAGAAGGTGACGCCTTTGCACTAATATCTGCAAAGGTTAGACCTTCGCATCTTCTCGGATAAGGACGTTAAACCGAAGGTCCCGTCTCTCAAATACACTACACTAACCGGAACCAGAGGGACGTTAATGAACCACGAGGACCGTCGGAAGTTGCCCAACCTCTGTGTCACAGAACTCACCATACTATCACAAACACTCATGTTTATTTTTAGTTTTCAGTTATCAAATAATAATAAAACTTGAACTTGAAACTTTCTGGTTTCTAAAGGATGGGTTATCCAAAATGTAGAGCACTTAGGGCTTTGAGAATAAGCGATATATAAGCACAGTTACTTTACTTTGTACATCATTTGGGTAGCAAGCGTTTCTTGTGGGTTTCAGAGGTGCGAGTGAATTTTTCGTATTTTCGCCCTCGCCCATATTTCGCGCGGCATAAATTTCGCCCATAAATTTCGCGAGGTATACTTCTAATTGTAAATCATCGAAAATCTGTTGAATTTTCAGATTTTCCTCTTAACCCTAAAACGCCACGTAAACGAGTGCTCGAGAGAAAACTTTGACTGATGATAATCGAAATTGATCTCTGACCCTGATTTTTACCTTGAAAAATCCATGTCTCTTTAGAGAATCCAGAAAACGCTCCCATTTGGGACCCGCTGGTAAATCGTTGTCCTGAAATGAAATGGAACAAGTTTTTTTGTTTTACCCACAGAGAGGGATCACGTGCTCTCACGTGCTTGCCACGTGGTGGTGAATTTTATTGGCTTGCAAAGAAACCATCCACGTGTCCAGCGAGTGATAGTGGTTGTACTTGGTTTCTAAAGTCTGACGGGGAAACCATTCGACAGCAACTATCTACACGAAGGTTAAAATAGGTTATCGATAGAAATGATCAAAAAATATGGAGCATTTCAGATCCTAAATGTCGGTACTCTTTGAAAGCATGTATGTAAGTTATTATATCCAGTGACATCAACACTTAATTCTGGCGGAAATCAAATTGCCAGAAAAAGTTCATTTTTAGGATTTAAAATAATAAAGTCCACTTTTTAATAAGTTTACGAACTTCTGTCCTTGGTGTCAGCTAAAATGGAATAATATGAAAAAAATTCTAAAACACATACATAAAACTTTGAAATAAGACATAATGGTTTTGGCACTAGATTTTTGGCCTAACGTTACTCGGATTTCTGGCAGGTCCTCTCTTGATTACTATAAGCAATTATTTGAATCCAATTTTAGTGACATGGACTATTCCAACCTGATAGATACACACGGTTTTTCATATGCAAGTAGCATCTCGCTGATAGAACTAAGAGTGGTTTCCAAAATCCCGTGAAAAATTGACTCTACTCTTTTTGACTATTACACTTTGTTTCACACGGGATTATGGAAACCACTGTACCGTGTCAAAAAAAAGTATCATCTGATTTGTTTTTTTTTAATGACATTCTATTGGTCTTACTACAGTCATTTGCAACGTGCGCAAAGTAGCATGTCGTAACCGTAGGACCTTAGCAACTTCAGTGCAGTCATTGCCTTTACCTGATAACCGGAACCTGAACTTCTTGAGCAAAGGATTTCGAAACCACATGTCTGAAACAAGTAAGAAAGTTGACCAAGACAATTGAGTGTCAATTAGTGTTTGATCTATTACTTTAGCTCTTTATCTCAAAATCTAATATTATCAATTACCAATTTGAATCCAAGATCATGACTTTGTAGTGAGGACTGGATGGGTGTGGTAGTTGCCATGGTGACCGTCTATCTGGATGAAATGACTGCTGCATCAGCTGAGCATAAAGGCATCTTGTAAAACACACCTGGAAACAGATTAACTAGTTATCAGAACTGTGATATCACAATACTGTAACTCTATTCTTGATAATGAGTTTTTCCTCATTTCTATTTTTGAGCGAAACATTGTCACCCCAAAAGCCTATAAGCTTGAAGCACAAAGGATAATGGGGGCATCTAAACTGCTACTGTTTTATCTGAATTGAAACAGTTTTTGCAACCACAGACTAAAATCATTAAATTTCAGCACATTTCTAAGCATATTTGGGGGGGTTGGTGCAAGAACGACCTAAGTGACGATTTGGACTGTTTTTCGATTTTTTCATTTTTGACAAACAAACTGCGGAAACATTGTTAAAATAGCCTAAAACTAGCCTCTCTGCATTTTCCCAAAAAAAAAACGCCGCGAGAACGCTGTAAAACGGCCTCTAACCAGTGGACCTAAGTGACTATTCAGACTGCACAAATCATGTTCAAATAGTCTAAGTTTTTCCTAAAATCGTGCCGAGAACGATGTAAACCGGCCTTAGCCTTAAACCCTAAACCCTAAAACTCAATCTAACCCGAACTTAAATCTAACCCGAAGGCTAACCTAACCCTAAAACTGGCGGTAAGCCTAGGGGTTTTTGCTATAAAATCGCATAGATTTGTCTATTGTTTTGAATACAAAAGAGCTTTTCATCCTACCTGGCGCATTGTTAACCCTTTGTAGCCCGAATTTATTTCTGTAATTTCGCTTATTTTGCAATGTTATTTGTTCTTCCACTTGAAAAAAAGAAAGAAGAAGGCCTCCTGCCCCCCCCCCCCCAAAAAAAAAAAAACCGCTGCTTGTAAAGACTAAGGGCTCACCCTTTTCAGTGAAGACAGTTGGATTCTTGGTTTCGCTTGTCGAACAGAGAGCGAGCCATGAATTCGCTTTATAAGCGCTTTTTTCAAGTCATTTTCTACTACAGGAGCCGCTTTGCTTGCATCATAAAGCAAACAAAAGTCGGTAGAGACAAACTTGTGGAAGAACTCACGAGTGAGGAGCACATTTTACGAGCAAAATCGAGTCTTAAAGAATTTGGCAGGCCGTGTGATGACTCTTTGAGTATTATGAAGCTTCTCTGTTGTTCTGTAGCAGAATTTCTGCACTGTCAAGACAATTTTGGTTAGTTTTGAATCCAAAAGAATGCATTCGGCGCAATATTCAGTTGACAGGTGCGAGTGACTAGGCACTTCTAAATATCTAAAACTGGGGCTAGGGGCAAAGTGCTGTCATTTTTTTACAGTTTTACCCATAATGCTTTGCGCTTGAAAAAGGGAAAACACCGTTTTACAGCAATCTAGTGGCGATTTTTGGGGGAAAATGCAGAGAGGCTAGTTTTAGGCTATTTTAACAATGTTTCCGCAGTTTGTTTGTCAAAAATCGAAAAATCGAAAAACAGTCCAAATCGTCACTTAGGTCGTTCTTGCACCAACCCCCTCATTTGTTTCTAATATTTTACAGAAATTCAAATAAATCTTTACCCATACTCCACAGCGCACCAAGCTCTGTTTTTTTTTTTTTTCAGTGACAACGTATCCCGGAAATGGTATATACAAAGTCATACCTATATGTTATTACTCACTCTGGACATTACTCTTTCCCTTGGGCAAAAATACTTCATATCTCTGCAGGCCTGTTGAAATGAACATTTCAGCAATTTTAATAACGCTGGGCATGGATTTAGGTAAATGATGGATTCAATAGCAGGGTGACTGAATTTTAGTGACTTCACTATTCATGAATCAAAGTGTCTAGTTTCCATGCCAAGGAATACTGTGCATTCTCTTGAATAAAAGTAAATCAGGTCTACTGATCAATAATAATAGTATTTATGATTATTTATTTATTTATCTTAGCCAACAGGATTCTTTTGTTCTCTCAAAGAATAAGTACTCAATATGGTCAAACAATGAATTGCCAGCAGGCTCGACTCCCATTCTCTTGATTTTCTTTCATCCCTTAACTCACACTCTCTTCCAAAGGGCACTGTATTTATTTTCCTATGACGCCTGTCAGGCAGTAGTAGAGTGGAGATTTATGAATCTGGGCTATTGCAAGCAACATGTTTTTTTAATAATAATAGATCTTGCATGGGGCATTATCAAAGCTCAGTGCTCTTACAACAGAAAATAGAAAGATTTATAACAGACTAGGAAAAATGAAAAATGTGCAATTCCAGAAAAATTTAATATGTTTTTTTTTTTACAAATACTGTATTTTTCTTTGGAAATTCAAGGGGGGAGGTCTTTAATTACATTCCCTCCATGGTGGGGTAGGCATTTTTTCTTCTGGAATTGCACAATGTTATTAAAAATGATTTTAAAAAATAAGGTACCTTGACATCTACAGGCTCCCTGTGGTAAAATGCCTGGACAGCAGCACTGACTAGTGAGGGCCTGGTGTCTAAGACGTGCTTGACTTTTGGGGGGAGATACAAGTTTGCATGATGCAATGACTGAAGAACTGCACCAGGGTACCTTGAAATGATGATTCATTGCATCAAAAACTCTAACTTAACGTTTGCTAAAATTGGATTTCAGGATTCGTACCCTTTCTGAATAACAAAAATCCGAGGATGGCGCGATAACTGCACTATATAGGATTACTGATATTTAGATTTAGATAATATCATTATATTAGAGTCTATTAGATGTATAGTAGATTCTATCTTACCTTGTCCTCCCTTCCTATGCTGGACCCCTCGATATCGTGATATTATCAGATATTATCTTATTAGAATCTATTAGATATCTATTTAGGTATCCTCTCTTCCTATGCTGGACCCCACGATATTGCGATATTATCAGATATTATCATCTTAGATTCTAATAGATGTCTAACTAGATTACCTCCCTCCTATGCTGGACCCCAAGATATTGAGATATTATCAGATATTATCATCTTAGATTCTAGTAGATATCTAACTAGATTACCTCCCTTCCTGTGCTTGACCCCACGATATTGTGATATTATCAGATATTATCATCTTAGATTCTAATAGATATCTAACTAGATTACCTCCCTCCTATGCTGGACCCCAAGATATTGAGATATTATCAGATATTATCATCTTAGATTCTAGTAGATATCTAACTAGATTACCTCCCTCCTATGCTGGACCCCAAGATATTGAGATATTATCAGATATTATCATCTTAGATTCTAGTAGATATCTAACTAGATTACCTCCCTTCCTGTGCTTGACCCCACGATATTGTGATATTATCAGATATTATCATCTTAGATTCTAATAGATATCTAACTAGATTACCTCCCTCCTATGCTGGACCCCAAGATATTCAGATATTATCATCTTAGATTCTAGTAGATATCTAACTAGATTACCTCCCTTCCTATGCTGGACCCCACGATATTGCGATATTATCAGATATTATCATCTTAGAATCTATTAGATATCTATTTAGGTATCCTCTCTTCCTATGCTGGACCCCACGATATTGCGATATTATCAGATATTATCATCTTAGATTCTAATAGATGTCTAACTAGATTACCTCCCTTCCTATGCTGTACCTCACGATATTGCGATATTATCAGATATTATCATATTAGATTCTAATAGACATCTAACTAGATTACCTCCCTTCCTATGCTGGACCCCACGATATTGCGATATTATCAGATATTATCATCTTAGATTCTAATAGATGTCTAACTAGATTACCTCCCTCCTATGCTGGACCCCAAGATATTGAGATATTATCAGATATTATCATCTTAGATTCTAGTAGATATCTAACTAGATTACCTCCCTTCCTATGCTGGACCCCACGATATTGCGATATTATCAGATATTATCATCTTAGAATCTATTAGATATCTATTTAGGTATCCTCTCTTCCTCTGCTGGACCCCACGATATTGCGATATTATCAGATATTATCATCTTAGATTCTAATAGATGTCTAACTAGATTACCTCCCTTCCTATGCTGTACCTCACGATATTGCGATATTATCAGATATTATCATCTTAGATTCTAATAGACATCTAACTAGATTACCTCCCTTCCTATGCTGGACCCCACGATATTGCGATATTATCAAATATTATCACCTTAGATTCTAATAGATATCTAGCTAGATTACCTCCCTTCCTGTGCTGGACCCCACGATATTGTGATATTATCAGATATTATCTTATTAGAATCTATTAGATATCTATTTAGATACCCTCCTTTCCTACGCTGAACCCCACGGTATTGCGATATTATCTGATATTATGTTATTAGAATCTACTAGATATCTATTTAGATAACCTCCCTTCTCTATATTGGATGCCAAGATATTGTCATATTAAGGACGGTGCCCACAAAAACGAAGATTTTTTTCGCACTTAATGACTATGTGGTAATGAAAGGTAATGTGAGAGGCTATCTATTTCCGATAAAAAAAGATAGGGTACCCACGCAAGTTTTTGAGATAACCCATCCCCAACACCCAAAAAAATGAAGAATTATCGTTTTTTTAGAAATTACGAAAAAAAAAATACTTTTACTCGATAGTTTTATTTAAATTCTACTTTCGCTCGTAAAAGCAGCAGCTGTTATTACATTTGTTGGATTCCATAACAAATGTTTGTAAATTTCGGCTTTTAAAGGTATTTTAGGGGTAAAATTTCTACAAAGGTCCAAAATCTACCCTGACACCCGCTACTTTATGCGTTAAAAAAACAGCCTCAGCATATTTTTCGCACGTTAAAAATTTGCAAATACGATGCGGAGGTTTTAAATTTTCAAATGATGTAAAAAAATATAGGGTAGCCACGCAATTTTCAGAAATAATCGTGCCTTTTAACATCAGGTAGAATGGTAATGTGACAAATCTGCGCACCCCTCCCCTGTGAGTAGAAATTGACATTCAAAATGGCGACTCTTTAAGCAAGAGGGGAAAAGTGGAAAAATAAAGGTAACTACGAGGTACATTGACTAAAAATCACTTTTATATTGATTTTAGATAAAGGTGTAGTATATTTGATTCCACAATTAATGACAAGCAGGTCGAGTTTATTGAAAATAGCAAGGCCAACTTACGAAGTCGGCGGTTCTCTTTCAAACGATAACGACTTTTTTTTTTGTCATTTACAAAGCGATTCTTGGTCAAGCCCCGGGTCAAGCATTATTGAAATGAAACTACACTTACGGCATATAACTTGAAGTGTAAATAAACATTAAGTTTTCTGATTCAGTTGTTGTTATTTTGCGTAAAGTCCGTAAAGATATCTAGACTTTTAGGTATCAAACCTACGGCTACTTTTACTCAGAGAACAATTACGATACTTTTAATAAATGTAAACTTTTGTAGGTTATTTCCCCATAAAATAAATGTAAACTTTTGTAGGTTATTTCCCCAATAAATTTCCAACTGAAGGTAATTTACAGAGAAAACAAAGAAAAAAAGAAGAAAAAGGAGAAAAAAGAAAAAAATTCTACGGCCGCGGGTGAGTTCCGAACCCGGGTACTTGCAGTGTCACTTGCAGTCCGTCTAGCGCCTTAGCCAACTGCGCCATCGACACTTATCTGTAAACATTACTGATTAAAATGCTAGATATACAGAAATCCGTATAGAATGCGCGAGCAGGATGCGCAGTAACATTAGTAGGCACCGTCCTTAACAGATGTTATTTTAACAACAATTATAGAACGAAGCAATGTGGAAATGTGGAACCTATGGAAATAAAACCTTTGTAGAACGAAGCAATGTGGAAATGAGGGCCCTGTTAAATTAATCATTGTAAATCGAAGCAATGTTAATGAGTGACCAATTGGGAATAAAGCATTTGTAGACGAAGCAATCTGGAAATGAGGGACCAATTGGGAAGAAAGCATTTTGTAGAACGAAGCAATGTGGAAATGAGGGACCAAGTGGGAATAAAGCATTTGTAGAACGAAGCAATGTGGACATGAGGGACCCATGGGAATTAAACATTTGTAGAACGAAGCAATGTTGAAATGAGGGACCAATTGGGAATAAAGCATTTTTAGAACGAAGCAATGTGGAAGTGAGGGACCAATGGAAATTAATCATTTGTAGAACGAAGCAATGCTGAAATGAGTGACCAATTGGGAATAAAGCATTTGTAGAACGAAGCAATGTGGAAGTGAGGGACCTATGGAAATTAACATTGTAGAACGAAGCAATGTTGAAATGAGGGACCAATTGGGAATAAAGCATTTTTAGAACGAAGCAATGTGGAAGTGAGGGACCAATGGAAATTAATCATTTGTAGAACGAAGCAATGCTGAAATGAGTGACCAATTGGGAATAAAGCATTTGTAGAACGAAGCAATGGGGAAATGAGGGACTTATGGAAATAAAACATTTGTAGAACGAAGCAATGTGGGCATGAGGGACCCATGGGAATAAAGCATTTGTAGAACGAAGCAATGTGGAAGTGAGGGACCTATGGGAATTAAACATTTGTAGAACGAAGCAATGTGGACATGAGGGACCCATGGGAATTAAACATTTGTAGAACGAAGCAATGTGGAAGTGAGGGACCCATGGGAATTAAACATTTGTAGAACGAAGCAATGTGGACATGAGGGACCCATGGGAATTAAACATTTGTAGAACGAAGCAATGTGGAAGTAAGGGACCCATGGGAATTAAACATTTGTAGAACGAAGCAATGTGGAAGTGAGGGACCTATGGGAATTAAACATTTGTAGAACGAAGCAATGTGGACATGAGGGACCCATGGGAATTAAACATTTGTAGAACGAAGCAATGTGGAAGTAAGGGACCCATGGGAATTAAACATTTGTAGAACGAAGCAATGTGGAAGTGAGGGACCCATGGGAATTAAACGTTTGTAGAACGAAGCAATGTGGAAGTGAGGGACCCATGGGAATTAAACATTTGTAGAACGAAGCAATGTGGAAGTGAGGGACCCATGGAAATTAAACATTTGTAGAACGAAGCAATGTGGAAGTGAGGGACCCATGGGAATTAAACATTTGTAGAACGAAGCAATGTGGACATGAGGGACCAATTCGGAATAAAGCATTTGTAGAACGAAGCAGCAATGTGGCAGTTTATCTGCATTGCGACGGTCAATACATTGTTGATCTTTTGACAAGTAGTTTTTTAATATGTCTTTGCTGGTGGATCACGTGACCAAAGTTAAGTTATTTATATATTCATAACATCGATGCACCGCCCAAATATGGTAAACTCCAATGTTTGTCTTCTGCATATGACATATTTAGCCTGTTCTGTCATATATCTGTCATTTGTGGGAAACTCGTAAAAAGTTTGCAATAGTATATCTTTTCTTCGGTTCTCGTCGACTAAATCTCAGACGATGTTATTCTCAATTTCGCAGTGATAATGGTGTTGGATATCTACTAATTTCAGGAACCAATCACTGGAACGCGCGAAAAACGGGCCTCTCGCCTGATTCTACCTATTGTTTATTCTGGATACCACAAATCAGTCTATAGGTACACTAAATTCGATGACATTTGATTGTAATCTGACTTATGTACAGCCATTCTTGAAAGCACGATATATGGGTCTTTTTAATACTTCACATTGACAAGTCAAATTTTCTCCCAAATACTGTGCCTTCAAGAAATGCTGTAAAGCAGCGAGTTTTCACTCAACGTAGTTAAAAACTTAGTGTAGTGATCAACGAATGATAGTCATTGATCAATCTGTATAACCCGTTGCTAGGCGCTGTATCTATGGCAACAGACAGAGACTCAAAATCGAGAAAAAACGTTCTTTTATTCCGAAATTTTCGCAAAATTGGCCGTGTTTGGGAATTATTATTTGACAAACTGACATACATATGAGCACACAGTTTACGTAAGGATCATTGACAGGTATCAGTCGATAGGTACACCAAATTTGATGTTATTTGAGTGTAATGTAATGTATTTACAGCTATTCTGGAAAGCATGATATATTGGTCTTTTTGATACTTTACATTGAAAAGTCAAATTTTCACCCAAATACCGTGCCTTCAAGAAATGCTGTAAAGCAGCGAGTTTTCACTCAACCTAGCTTAAACTTAGTGTAGTGATCAACGAATGATAGTCATTGATCAATTTGTATCACCCGTTGCTAGGCGCTGTATCGATGGCAACAGACTAAGACGCAAAGTTGAGGAAAATGCGCTTTTAATTTCTATTTTTAGCAAAATTGGCCGTGTTTGAGACTTATTATCGGACAAACTGGCATACATATGAGCGCACATTTTACGTGGGAATCATTGACAGGTATATCAGTCTATAGCTACACTAAATTTGATGTCATTTGAGTGTAATCTGACTGATTTACAGCTATTCTTGAAAGTATGCTATATGGGTCTTTTTGGTACCTCACTTTGACAAGTCAAATTTTTAACCAAATACAGCGCCTTCAAGAAATGCTGTAAAGCAGCGAGTTTTCACTCAACCTAGCTTAAACTTAGTGTAGTGATCAACGAATGGTAGTCATTGATCAAATTGTATCACCCGTTGCTAGGCGCAGTATCGATGGCAACAGACTAAGACACAAAAGTTGAGGAAAAATGCGCTTTTAATTTCGAATTTTTAGCAAAATGGCCAAGTCCGGGACTTATTATTCGACAAACTGGCATACATATGAGCGCAACTTTTACGGGGGAATCATTGACAGGTATTAGTCTATAGGTACACTAAATTTGATGGAGTTCAGTGTAATCGGACTTATTTACAGCCATACTTGAAAACACGATATATGGGTCTTTTTAATACATCACATTGACCAAATACTATGCCTTTAAGAAATGCTGTAAAGCAGCGAGTTTTCGCTCAACGTAGCTTAAACTTAGTGTAGTGATCAACTAATGGTAGTCATTGATCAAATTGTATCACCCGTTGCTAGGGGCTGTATCTATGGCAACAGACAGACTAAAAGTCGAGGAAAACGATCTTTTTATTTCGAACTTTTCGCAAAATTGGCCATATTTTGAAGTAATGTTCGGACAAACTATCATAAATATGAGCACAAGTTTTACGTAGGGATCATTTGCCGGTTATTTGTCTTTACGACCACCAAATTTAATGGAGTTTCAGTGTAATCTGACTGATCTAAAGTCATTCTTGAAAGCATGATATATGGGTCTTTTTAGCACTTCACATTGACAAGTCAAATTTCACCCAAATACTGTGCCTTCAAGAAATGCTGTAAAGCAGCAAGTTTTCACTCAACGTAGTTCAAACTTAGCGTAGTGATCAACGAATGATAGTCATTGATCAATCTGTATAACCCATTGCTAGGCGCTGTATCTATGGCAACAGACAGAGACTCAAAATCGAGGAAAACCGTTCTTTTATTCCGAAATTTTCGCAAAATGGCCGTGTTCGGGACTTGTTATCGGACAAACTGGCTTACATATGAGCGCACATTTTACGGGGGAAATCATTGACAGGTATTAATCTATAGATGCACTACATTTGATGGAGTTTCAGTGTAATCTGACTGATCTAAAGTCATTCTTGAAAGCATGATATATGGGTCTTTTTAGCACTTCACATTGACAAGTCAAATTTTACCCAAATACCGCGCCTTCAAGAAATGCTGTAAGGAAGCGAGTTTTCACTCAACGTAGCTCATACTTAATGTAATGATCAACGAATGGTAGTAATTGATCAATTTGTATCACCCGTTGCTAGGCGCTGTATCGATGACAACAGACAAAGACGCAAAGTTGAGGAAAAACTCGCTTTTAATTTCGAATTTTTGGCAAAATTGGCTGTGTTCGGGACTTATTATCGGACAAACTGGCATACATATGAGCGCACATTTTACGGAGGAATCATTGACAGGTATTAGTCTATAGATACACTAAATTTGATGGAGTTTCTGTGTAATAGGACTTATTTACAGCCATACTTGAAAGCACGATATATGGGTCTTTTTAATACTTCACAATGACAAGTCAAATTTTCACCCAAATACCATGCCCTCAAGAAATGCTGTAAGCAGCGAGTTTTCACTCAACCTAGCTTAAACTTAGCGCAGTGATCAACGGAGGATAGTCAATAATCAATTTGTATCAATCGTTGCTAGGCGCTGTATTTATGGCAAACAGGCAGAGACTCAAAATCGAGGAAAAACGCTCTTTATATTTAATCGAAAGTTTAGCAAAATTGGCCGTATTTTGAACTAATTCTCGGACAAACTGGCATACATATGAGTACAAATTTTATGTAGGGATCATTGGCCGGTTATTTGTCTTTGCGACCACCAAATTGATAGTGGTTCAGTGTAATCTGACTGATCTACAGTCACTCTTGAAAGCAGGATATATGGGTCTTTTTAATACTTAACATTGACAAGTCAAATTTTTACCCAAATACCGCACCTTCAAGAAATGCTGTAAAGCAGCGAGTTTTCACTCAACGTAGCTCAAACTTATTGTAGTAATCAACGAATAATAGTCATTGATCAATCTTTATCATCCGTTTCTAGGCGCTGTATCTATGGCAACATACAGAGACTCAAAATAGGGGAAAAGTGCGCTTTTAATTTCGAATTTTTAGCAAAATTGGCCGTGTTTGGGACTTATTATCGGACAAACTGGCATACATATGAGCACACATTTTACGAAGAGATCATTGACAGGTATCAGTCTATAGGTAAACTAAATTTGATGTCATTTAAGTGTAATCTGACTGATTTACAGATTGAAAGCATGATTATATATTGGTCTTTTTGATACTTCACATTGAAAAGTCAACCTTACAACCTATGATATTATCGAATAACTATCTGATAATATCTGTCTTAAATCAACTATCTGATAAACATACGATAATAGATAATAGATCATTATCAAGTAAGTATCGGATAAACGAAAACTACCGGTTGCAAGGTTAAAATATCCGATAAATATCAGTTACTAGATTTCCATTCATCTTGATAGTTCAACCCTCACAACCTATGATATTATCGAATAAAAATCTGATAATATCTTCCTTAAATCAAGTATCTGATAAACATCCGAAAATAGACAAAAAGATAATTATCAAGTAAATATCCGATAAACGAAAACTATCAGTTGCAAGGTGAAAATATCCGATAAATATCAGTTACTAGATTTCCATTCATCTTGGTAGTTCAACCCTTACAGCCTATGATATTATCGAATAAATATCTGATAATATCTTCCTTAAATCAAGTATCTGATAAACATCCGATAATAGACAAAAAGATAATTATCAAGTAATATCCGATAAACGATAACTATCAGTTGCAAGGTGAAAATATCCGATAAATATCAGTTACTAGATTTCCATTCATCTTTATACTTCAACCCTCACAACCTATGATATTATCGAATAAATATCTGATAATATCTTCCTTAAATCAAGTATCTGATAAACATCCAATAATAGACAAAAAGATAATTATCACGTAAATATCGGATAACGAAAACTATCAGTTGCAAGGTAAAAATATCCGATAAATATCAGTTACTAGATTTCCATTAATCTTTATAGTTCAACCCTCACAACCTATGATATTATCGAATAAATATCTGATAATATCTTCCTTAAATCAAGTATCTGATAAACAATCGATAATAGACAAAAAGATAATTATCAAGTAAATATCGGATAAATGAAAACTATCGGTTGCAAGGTGAAAATATCCGATAAATATCAGTTACTAGATTTCCATTCATCTTTATAGTTCAACCCTTACAACCTATGATATTATCGAATAAATATCTGATAATATCTTCCTTAAATCAAGTATCTGATAAACATCCAATAATAGACGAAAAGATAATTATCACGTAAATATCGGATAAACGAAAACTATCAGTTGCAAGGTAAAAATATCCGATAAATATCAGTTACTAGATTTCCATTAATCTTTATAGTTCAACCCTCACAACCTATGATATTATCGAATAAATATCTGATAATATCTTCCTTAAATCAAGTATCTGATAAACATCCAATAATAGACGAAAAATAATTATCACGTAAATATCGGATAAACGAAAACTATCAGTTGCAAGGTAAAAATATCCGATAAATATCAGTTACTAGATTTCCATTAATCTTTATAGTTCAACCCTCACAACCTATGATATTATCGAATAAATATCTGATAATATCTTCCTTAAATCAAGTATCTGATAAACATTCGATAATAGACAAAAGATAATTATCAAGTAAATATCAGATAAACGAAAACTATCGGTTGCAAGGTGAAAATATCCGATAATTATCAGTTACTAGATTTCCATTCATCTTTATAGTTCAACCCTTACAACAATTGATATTATCGAATAAATATCTGATAATATCTTCCTTAAATCAAGTATCTGATAAACATCCGATAATAGACAAAAAGATAATTATCAAGTAAATATCGGATAAACAATAACTATCAGTTGCAAGGTGAAAATATCCGATATATATCAAATACTAGATTTCCCATTAACCTTTATAGTTCAACCCTCACAACCTATGATATTATCGAATAAATATCTGATAATATCTTCCTTAAATCAAGTATCTGATAAAACATCCGATAATAGACAAAAAGATAATTATCAAGTAAATATCGGATAAACAATAACTATCAGTTGCAAGGTGAAAATATCCGATAAATATCAAATACTAGATTTCCATTAATCTTTATAGTTCAACCCTCACAACCTATGATATTATCGAATAAATATCTGATAATATCTTCCTTGAATCAAGTATCTGATAAACATCCGATAATAGACAAAAGATAATTATCAAGTAAATATCGGATAAAACGAAAACTGTAGGATATCGCGCCTGTCTGAAAAATCCAGGATTTTTCACGAAGTCTTTAGTTGGTTTTCCAGGAAGTTTTATTGGGTAGAAATGCCCTCTCCTCCCCCCCCCCCCCCCCCCCCCAAAAAAAAAAAAAGATAAGTCTGGAAGATGTCATGATTTGCAGCCCAAAATCGGATTCATGAAGGTGACTTTTTTTCCTACTCTCTGAATTTTGTGAAGCAGTGCATTGGGCAGGTTGAGTCCGGTTCTTTAAGATCACATTACATACCCTTCAATTCTCTTCCTCATGGCCTGCTGTATTTTTGGGCTTGCTGTGGTATTATTAGGACCAAACACTAGTCTCAGTGCATTAAATAGTGTTGGGGCCCCTGCGGGAAAAATTGTCACCTCCCTAGGGGTGGAGGGGTAGGGAATGATGTGCAGACTGCCTCCATGGAGGAAGACCTAAAATAATAGCAAGGGTACATGCATTTTTTCAATATCTTAAATAATACCACAAACAGGTTTATGTAACATCTTACAGAAGATACAGGGCCCGTGGTTTGATGCGCTGGTGCGGAAACGCATAATTTGGCTTTCTCCGCATAATGCGCATAATCCGTCAAATCCCGCATAATCGCGCATAATTTCCCAAAATTTTGTGAAAAACATCAAAAAGGCATCATTACTTGGTGAATTTTAAACTTTCTTACTTATTTTTTCTCACAAAAGTCATACATTTCTTCTGAAATCGTCTGTCCAACGTCAAAACAACTCGATAGAAATGAGAATAACAAGGCGTTCTATGCTAATAGCGTCGCGCTGGGAACTGATATCGAAAAGCAATAAAACGCGCCTAATTGGCCAAATAACTAATACTTCCAGCTGAGCAAGATAGATTCAAACACATGTTTGCGCTTTGGATATTTTACAAAGAAAAATCACGGCAAAACAGGACGCTAACTGCGACAAAAATGGTCAGCTTTCAATGCACTTCAAATTGATCATATGACATAACGCTTTTTCGTGGATCTTTATTATTGTTACAGACAGCAATTTCATTTCACAAACAACGCGAAAAATACCAGGCACACGAACAACTCCCACGATAACAAAAACAAAAACACTGAAAGAATAACGTGGCACGTTTCCGGTTTTATAAAAGCTCTTACACTACCTCCGACGATAGTGCAGATCGCTCTCGCGATCAGGATTAATTTTGATAATTACACGCAGAACGACGGCAAACAAACGCAACGATGTTTTTGTGATTAAATGAGAGATCGTAACAGTCCGTAACGATAGCTCTGCTAGTCTGCGTAGCTCTCGTGACCGTTCAGTTCATGGTTGGATAGGAGTGCGTTGCTACGATCCTTGCGATATAAAAAAAGTGTGCCTGGGTCTGAGACAAGTATAACGAAAGAAGACGAAGTACTAATCTTTGCTACCGTGTAACTGAAGTTAGTTGGCAACGCTTTTTTATAAGAAAGTAATAAGCTTTGTTAAAAGCGAAAACACACGTCTCCCTAGAAGAAAACGTAGCGTCATGACGTTAGTAAAGCGAAGCAATTGGAACTCATCACAGAGCATTTTCTAGACAAACAAAAGTTGTTAAAGTTAAATAGCAGCTATATCCACGTAACAAAACAGGCGAAAAGAGCAAAATATGTGACTGCACTTGGAAAAAAATATTGCGCAATCCCGCATAATTTCGTATTTTTAGTGCATAATTTCGAATTTTTAGCGCATAATTTCAGAAAAAATCCTGCATAATTTCAGAAAAAATCCCGCATCAAACCATGGGCCCTGAAGATAGTCAAACCTTTTAGATACACGAAAATGTGGACACAAATAATAGCACCACAGGCAACCCAAAATGACAAAATATGACTGTAATAACATCACCACAGGCAACCCAAATTTACATCAATTACCTGGCGACTAAAATGATTTTCAGGCAACCATAAAACAATGCTGGGATGACTGCCTTAGAAAAGTAAATTTCAAGCTGTGATTCACAAAAGCTTAAAACAGTTGGGCACTGGTCTCACAGGGTAGTACAAGGTGTGGTCATATAATAGTACAATTTCCTTGAACTAACCCTGTTTTGACTTGATTCTGGTTTCAACCATTTTGGCAAATAGTGAGCAGCTTCAATAAGAAGAAAATCACCATCACTGTCATGAAGGCTGAAAGAGATTATGATAGGCATAACATTATTTTTAATAGTAGTAATTATAGTAATAGATACTGAATCGCACTTGGCTACATAGCTCAATAACTAATCAGGGACAAATGCAGTACCCAGCATAGGGCAACAGGCTGTTCAGCCAATCCAGAACAGTGTTACCATATCATGTTAATAAACTGAATCAAGAAATGGAATATTTGTTTGATATGCATGGGTCAATCAAGTCATTAATATATACACACCCGAGGACCATGCTTCTTATTGTTTAGTAATGGAATCAGCTAAAGACTAGCTGGCATTTCCTGTGCTTCCCAGACATATTTGGGCATGCAATCCTTATTATGGACGCGAGACCTCTATCTAAATGTGTGATTTCCATTTAATAAATCAGTCTTATCTCCAGTTCTGTGTGTTGTGTTGTTTACGAGTTAGATTGCCTGGAATCAGGCCTTTTGGCCCTTGGATCAATAAACTCAGTCCGTTAAAATATTTATGATGCAAAAATATAGGAGATAATTTGTTGTGTGTTACCAACTGGGTAGGAGTGACAGCTATTGACTCATGTGCAAGATTTCATACAGAGCCGTTGAGAGAAACAACTTTCTGCACATGCTAGTTCAAAATCAGCTTATCAGCAAAGGCCCTTAAATGGATGTCCCCAGAGCCTCCCCTGCAAGCAGACAAGCTAGGGAGCTCTGGGTACGAGAATACAACACCTAAGACTAATTTGTCATACCTTACACAAATGTCTTGAAACTCTAACGTCAGTTGTGTAAGGAGGTAAACAATGAACCACTCATCTTCAACATTGTCCCCAAAGTCAGTACGACCATAAAGGTGAGCAGGATTATCCCCTGAAAAATAATGAACAACACTTGTGTATGGGAAACAATGACACTACACAGTAGATAATAATGCTGCACACAATTTCCTGTTATTCCTGATCACTTTATTTTTAACACTATTCGGTGATCCACAATCTATTCTCAAACTCAAACTTTTCTAGTGCTGTTGACACTGTGTTAATTCCAAAAATTATCTATACCCCTCTCATGCACTGAAGGGCCAGCCCATCCACATACCCCCTATTGACGAGATGACTAAGAATTTGACCCCTCGGAAATGATTTTTTGGCTAGACCCCTCAGAAAATTGCTTCAGAAGCCGGGGACCCCTCAGAAATGTCCCAATTTCTTCAAAACCCCTCGGAAAATCGGAAAATATCGTCAATAGAAGCCAAACCCCTCTGAAATTCTTGTCAATAGGAGCCTAAATACACCCAAAACAGCAGTTATTTTCCATTAACACCCCTCGGAAATCAGATTTCAGAACCCCTCAGGGAGCGTTCATAATTTATCTAGAGGGGGGCTATGATGATTTTGAGGAGGCCTCTCTTTTTCCCTAATATCATTTAGGGGGGGCTATGGAAAATTTCCAACAAAAATAAAACCAAGCATAGGGGGGGGGGGGCAACCATTTTTTCCAGAAAAAAAGTAGACGAAAATATATGCTTGTGCACTCTTGTAATAGACCAAATCGGCTAACGGTGTTTACATCTTGTTGCCACCCAATTCAGGATCATGTAGTGATTCCTTTGGGCGGATACTTTTGTAAGTTCTGCACATACACTTGTGCACTCGGTCGAGTGAGAAAAATTTGACAATTGTAACCACCCAAAGGAATCATCACATGGTCTAAATTGGGTGGCAACAAGATGTCAACACTGTTAGCCGATTTGGTCTATTCCTGTTTTTTATTTTATTTGACAAATGTTGATACTGAGAACTAAAGTACGAACTAGAAGCATATGGCATCCACTCCTTGTGCTGCAAGGTCCCTTTGTCAGTGGCTCAAACTCACTTTTACTCTCGCTCTCCTCACTCCATGTTTGCCCAAGACAATGTTTGTCTCCATTGCAATCATCATCATCACCTCTTTTTTCAGCTTCCAGAAACAAGGTAAAGAGTTCTACCCTTCAGTAAAAAGCTGCTAATCTTTACTAATCTTTGTAGCATAATCTTTGTGGGTTTGACATGTATATGTGCCGGGGTGGGGTTGGGGGGGGGGGGGGGGGGGCTATGATATTTTTCTTTGATTATTTGATATCTCTTGAGGGGGGTCAGGAAAAAATCCCTGAGATCATCAGGGGGGGCTTCAAAAAATGAAAAGAAAAAAATTGGGAAATCATCATAGGCCCCCCTCTAGATAAATTATGAACGCTCCCTCAGAAAAACTCTTCAATAGGGGGTATGTGGATAAAAAAATGGAATGGCCCTGAAAGATACAGTGAATAGGCCTTTTGGCCCTCCTCAAAATCATTTCAAAATCCCTTCCATGGGGGGGGGGGGGGGGGGGGGGGTACAGCTGGAACATTAACTCCTGGATTACCCGGATTGGGGTCTCGTGTGGTCAAGTTAAACATGAAACAACAGAACTCTAAATCTATCTTCCAAACCTTTGCCTTCGACGCATCTCAGGGTGAACGGCTCATTCTGCCAGATGTAATCACCGATTAACGGGCTAATACATGCCAAACATTTCGCCAGACGAGACTCGAGTTCCAGATGTAGGCTTCCCTTATCTGAAGAGATAAGATTTTCTATGTAGAGACTATATTCTAGGGTACAATCTTCCATTACACACGAGAAACGTCAAATCGACGATCCATCCGCCATTTTGGTTTATAACGTAACCGCTGTGCAAGAGCAATAGAGGCTCATTTTATCTAAGAACCGCTGACCAGATTTATTCTGGACTTTTCAGCGCATATTGGGAGGTCAAAGGTGAATTCCCGGTTCCATTGTGACAACACCGCCGCAAAACGCATTTGTCATGCGCTAAATATTCACTTCCTGTGAAATGAAAACAAAAGAAATAATCTACAGAAGAAAAGCATCTCGTGCTGTCTTCGAAAACTTCGAAATATTAAGCTCCAGACACAAGCTCAAGGCCAAAAAATCGCAGAGCAGCTAGAATATGATCATATCTTTCTCTGAACTTTTGCACCACACACTTTCAGGCTTGCACCAGAGGCGAAAATTATGGTTTAAAGTCAAAATTGATCGTTCGCTGTTGTTATGCAGATTTTTTCAATGTCTTCATTTCACAGGCCAGTGAATCTTGACGCATGTCGACTGCGTTTTGCCGCGGTGTCCATTGTGACACTTCCTGGGCTTCCAACTATCAGATATTAGGGAAGACGGGTACATATGAGAGAACAATGGAGTCCAGTTTAGGGGGGTGGGTATACCCGAGACCACCTCCCATTTTTCAAACTATTGGATTTTCGACTACCATATCTCGTGAAATAATTGATGAATCATGGCAAAACTTGACCGTTGTGCTCTTGTGCTCTACACGACGAGAACAATCCATTTCTGCAGTAAAATGCGAGGAAATAACCCTGGAATCCAATGGGAGTTGGTAGTACCCGATAACATACCAGGGGCGTAGCCAGCCCCCCTCCCCCCCTCTCTCGGAAATTTTCCCATACATT
Organism: Scolanthus callimorphus; assembly: GCA_033964015.1. Taxonomy (NCBI): domain Eukaryota; kingdom Metazoa; phylum Cnidaria; class Anthozoa; order Actiniaria; family Edwardsiidae; genus Scolanthus; species Scolanthus callimorphus. Next base: position 28,120,440 of record CM066921.1, read on the forward strand.
TACTGTATTTGCTGGAGAAAATTTGAGCAGTTTCGTCCCATGTTTTCACTATCCGGCCCCCCTTCAAAAATTCCTGGCTACGCCGCTGCATACCACACCAGCAGGGGCTCATAAGTAGGGGCGTTCCCCTGATGTATATTCTTGATAAGGCGTTTTGACAGACCTAGTTATTTTTAGATTGGTATTTGCTCATGTTTCTATGCCGCTGCGGTCCCGTTTATTTAGAATAACAATAGCAGAGAACAACAAGTCTATTTGATTGGCTAGTAAAACAAAAGCTTTACAATTTTAGCTATAAAACCACCGTTCTAAAAGTACTCTAGGTCGGAGAAAATGCCTTATCAATAGGGCAATACTAGAGAGGGACGCCCCTATTTATGAGCCCCTGACACCAGCTTATTCACCATCCTGATACCTATCGAGTACCGTTGTTTCGAGTACCGTTGTTTCCTTACTGTATCAATAGGTATAACACCTGGGCATCCTTAAATGCTCTTTCAGGTGAATAATGGCCGTCTGTTCACGAAAAAAAAAATCAGACGAGATGACGTGTGTGCGCATGCGCAAGCTGACAACTTTAAAAAGAAGCTCATTCCCGTGTCATTTTAATGCATAAATTTGTTTACATGCTAAACGGCAACTGTGAAAAGCATTTCTGCACTATCTTCAGATAAGCTACTACTAGAGAAACAGAGAAACCAAAACAACGTCTCCCACATGGATCTCTAACACACTGTTCAGACCTATAAATATGTTGGTAGTTCAAATTAATTAGTTGATTGTTCACTAACGGTACAAGGGGCGTCCTTATATGGTCTGGTGGCCGGGCGTACTCTCACCCATAGGTATCTAGCTACTGAGCAATTCAACACCAGGATAGCGACTGTCAGGGCCGAAATCTCTGGCGTGGGCGTAAGAACCGTACGGTCGCCATACGACGCTTCAGCTCTTTGTCTGGAAGTATGGTCCTATTTTTTTCTTTTTTTTCCTCAAGTCAAGTATTGCAGAATTTGCATTAGTGTGGACAGGCAAATGATTCATACGTTTACTTGCACGACTCACAAAAGCAGTTCAAAAAGTTATTTCATCATTTTATCACAAAAACAAAATAACTGCTTTTACCAGTGAAAAGCTATGGCACTACGCTCCAAATCCCTCATATGATAATCACCCACTAGTGCTGGTCTAATGTCATTGCTGCGTTCTGATTTACTAGTAGGCTATATAAGCACTGTCTAAGTTATAGCCGTCAGCTACCATTTTGACGGCATAGCAACATACAGGAGAAAGCATCCATTTCCATCGGCTGATTTAGAGATTATAGAGCAATCTTCTCGACTAAATGTGTAGATCAAATATAAATCTTTTTTTTAGATGTTGATTTAGAGCTTTCTACACGTAATTCGTCCTCAAATATCGAACGGAAAAAATAACAAAGGAGTGGCTGACACGGGCTCTTTAATTTTCTTGAACAAGAAAATTAAATTAAACAATCGAGGCAAGGGAGCCAAAAGACAACAGAAAAACCATTTTGGTTGATTTGGCAATCAATTTCGACCCACTGAAGTGACCGAATCCAGCGTTTTGGTTTGACTGACCGACTAAAAATCGCCAATCGCCAATCGCCCATCGTAACATTGCAGAATGTTGAGGTCGCGTAGCAATGCATACATGTACAGTGCCGGTATGCCACTGAGTCCCGAGCATCCAGAAATAACAAAATCGTCTGATTTCTAAAAAGCCAACTTTTCACTAGTATAATTATTTGCCATACAAAAAAAACAACAACAAAGCAATGCATTCTGGGCAGGGCAGCCCCCCTAATGGATTATTTAATAAAAACAAAATCACCAAAAAATAAAACAATTGGAAGAGACAAACAAACGATCGGCACGAAGAACACAAAAACTACAACATAATTGAGTTCATTGGTCCGTGACTTCATTCAGTGTAGCCTTTATTAAAAAGTTGCTCTTGAGGCAAAATATGTACGAGTCCTCTGTTCTTATGGTGTAACGTAAGAAATGGCATTCGACATGGAACTAAAAGAACGGGGTGGTTTAGATCTTGGACAAATTAATGGAACTTGCGATCTATTCGGATTAAGTGATGGCAAAACAGTGCAGAATAGCACAGGCAACATGGGGAGCGTTGTAGTTCAAATGAACTCTTCCGATGCTAACAAGAATGGTCGAGACCGAGAAATTTGCATTCTCTCCTTGCTGGCGCCGCTGCTCTTTTTGATGAAAGTTTGCGGGCTTTGCATCGGCTCCAGAGAGGAGCTTTATGGAGGATCAAACTGCAAACTGTGGCAGTTTTCTCTTCAGCTAAGGCGTGTTTATCAAGTTATTGTACTGCTTGTAATCTGGATAAACTGTGGAAGAATGTGTGCTATTTTTTGGGTCGACAAAACCCACAAACCACAGAAGTGAAGATAGTGTCATTCGTCTGGGGGTTGCAGGTTGGTTTGGCTGCTCTAGTTTGTGTGTGGAACCTAAGATTACTGCCTGGGAACTCAAAGTTTAGAAAGTTCGTTTTTCATTGGAACTCTCAAAAACACTTCGACAAAATCACAGATGCTGCATTAATGCGGAAAACCGTTAGATCAGCAGTGATTCTATGTGTTGTTTTGTTTCTTTTCAATCTCGCGTTTCTTTTAGTTCTCTTTTCGCGCCCATAGAAGCGTTACAAAATATTCGTAAAGCTTTCATTGCTCCATTCAAGATGAAACTGCAGGGAAGGTTGTTATAATAGTATTACTAGCATTTTGCACGACCGCGTGGGTTCTTCCTTTCGCGCTATATTGCGTGACATGTCTACTCCTCATCAATCAATGCCAAGGGTTGAAAAAGGCCATGGGCGTGACAGTCACGCAACATGAGTTGAACAAGATCCATTCAATGCGACAGCAGCATTCCGCGCTGTGTGACGCAGTACGTCACGCAGACAGCCTGTTTACAATGATTGCTTTGACATGCTTCCTGACGAACATCCCCTTGGTGTGTTTCCTACTGTTCGATATCGTATTCGCGCCGTTGCATATCGCTGCGAAGGTCGCCATGGGTTTCTGGTTTCTATCTGGGCTGGTAGCAGTGGTCGGAGTCTCAATGATAGGCCATCGCATCAACAGCGAGGTTGGTATCCCTGTGCTAGATGATATAGCGCGCCTGTGCGGAAGCAAAAGAGGAAAATACTCAACTTGCATCTCGTTTGGCCACCTCAACTTGCATCTCGTTTGGCCACCTCAACTTTCATCTCGTTTGGCCACCTCAACGCAAGTGAACGCAAGTCCGTGCGAGTCCCATTTTGCGTCAATTTGCATGAACTTGCGTTTCGTCTGGCCAGGGGGCAGTTTCTCGAAACGCCCGAGAATTCTCGGGTCCGAAAAGTTTGTTTTGAAATTTTAATAGATTGATCCCCAAGTTTTCGTTTTCTTTTCTACCCTGATGATTTAAATAGTCTACAACTTCCTATCCGTGAATATGTATACTGTTTACGTCTCAAAAAAGAAATTTCCGATTTCATTCAAACTCACAAATCGAAGAAAAATCACCCGAAAAGTCTCGGGAGGTCAGTTGCTCCCGAAAACTTTCCATTGTTTTTCACCCGAGTTTTTTCGGGTGCCCGAAAAGTTCGGTTTAAACTCACGTGATTCTTTAAGTACTATAGAATATAAATAACTACGAAAAGGGAGTTATAGACTATTCAAATCAGCAGGGTAGAAAAGAAAACGAAAAACTTGGGGATCAATCTATTAAAATTTCAAAAAAAGTTCTCGGGCGTTTCGAGAAACGGGCGCCAGGGCTTAAAAATATGCACCAAAGAACGCGCCATCATCAGCGCGCGCACCAAAGAACTTAAAAGAACCAATGAAGACGCCGTTTGGCTGCGCGCGCGTAAAATCGTTTAGTCATAAGCGCGTTGTTTCTCTTTTAATTGTTTTGTCTTTGATGTGGTGCAAAACAAATGTCTTCTGATTTTCCGTGGTATGTCCTCTTTATACCACGGAATGACGTATCAAAGTGGTCAAAATGTTGTGGACTCACGAGGCGCATTTGTTAAATTATAAAATGCGATTTACAGATGTGAGATGTCCGATATCTAAGGGCTGGTTCTCACTGGAACGCAAACGCAATGATATCTCCCTTTTGTGGTTCACGCTACAAACGCAGGCGCAGGAAAAGCGAGACATTGCGTTCCCCTTCGCTTGCGTCTAGTGTGAATGATCAAGTGAACGAAAGACGTAAAGGCTCGTTCTCACTGGAACGCAAGCGCAAACGCAATGATATCTCCCTTTTGTGGTTCACACTACAAACGCAAGCGCAAGAAAAGCGAGACACTGCGTTCCCCTTCGCTTGCGTCTAGTGTGAGTCAAGTGAACGCAAGAGCGAAAAGGCTGGTTCTCACTGGAACGCAAGCGCAAACGCAAGGATATCTCCCTTTTGTGGTTCACACTACAAACGCAAGCGCAAGAAAAGCGAGACATTGCGTTCCCTTTCGCTTGCGTCTAGTGTGAATGATCAAGTGAACGCAAGAGCGTAAAGGCTGGTTCTCACTGGAACGCAAGGATATCTCCCTTTTGTGGTTCACACTACAAACGCAAGCGCAAGAAAAGCGAGACATTGCGTTCCCCTTCGCTTGCGTCGTCTAGTGTGAATCAAGTGAACGTTAGCGTAAAGGCTGGTTCTAACTGGAACGCAAGCGCAAGCGCATCAATCTCCTATATTTCTCGTTTTTGGTTCACACTAGATAAGCGTAGACGCAAGCGCAAGAAAATCAAGATATTGCGTTCCCTTGCGCTTGCGTTTAGTGTGTCTTGCGTCAAGTGAACGCAAGCGCAAGTAAACTAAACTAATCAATGTTGTTTTTTAGCTTGCGATTCCGCTTGCGTCGCGATGATTCACACTTGCCTGGCGCTGGCGTCCTGCATATGCGCTCCAGTGAGAACCAGCTTTGACAATGCAATTTACAATCATGAGCGAGTTGACCAGCAGAGCGGTTTAACGTACCCCATTGGGTTCCTAAGGTATAGCGAATTGGGATACAGGACATCGATTGATCGTTTCATTCGAAAGACGAATAGACCTCCTCGGCTTGGGCGTAATGTTTTCCCACTTCAGATCACTCGGCATTCCCATGAGTATTCTCTATTTGTTTTTCTGCTTCGCACCGAAGGATATATGAATATGGAAGCATTCCAAACAAAGAGAGAATACTCATGGGAATGCCAGGTGATCTGAAATGGGCAAAACATTACGCCCAAGCCGAGGAGGTCTATTATATGTATAGCCTCCTCAGGCGCTCGAAAGAAAAAGAAGAAAGAGAAAAGTCGAAAAAAACTTCCAGGCGTTGCCTGCGGAGGAGTCTATCAAATGTGAGCAACAGAAATGCATCAACTTCGTCATCAAATGAAACACAACCAAGAAATGTGAGTTGTTTTTTCATGGGTTATCTACTTGTGATATTCCTCTCTTGAATTTCTCTTCAGGTCCACTCTTTTTCCGACGTTCTTCAACAAATAGAGATTCGTGGAATTGATCTGGACACTCAAACAGAGGTGAGAAATCATTAGACCTCAGCCAACCGATAGTGTCTCCACTAGAATGCTTGCAGTCTTCCAGCATTTGACATACACTGAGACACGGTTCAGCTGTTCACACGAGACTGGTAGAAAACCGGACCGGTACATTTCTGGTACGCTGTACCGCCTATTCATACGGTACCGATACAATTCTGGCACGTTTTGTAACAGTGTTCGCACGGCTTAGCCGCGTGCCAAAATCGATCCGGTCAGGACGAAAAAACAGATTTGCTCAAGTTTGCTCATGAGCAATTTGTTGTAAACCTATGGTAAATGTGAAGCCAATTGTAAACGCGCGGCGGTACCAGAATTGTACCGGTCTCGTGTGAACAGGGTCTGAAATAATTTAACATTCAAACCTCTGGCGCAATCTAGCTGATGTATTTTTAACAAAACAAAATAGCTGATGTTGTTTCTGGCCAAGCTGAATGGAGACCAAGTTGGTATAACAGCTGGAGGCTTTGTGCTCATCAACAAGTCTGTTCTTGTAACGGTAAGTGAAGTCTCAGCGGTAACTAGAGCACTAGGTTTCGTATGACTGTGAAAAATGCCGTGACACGGCGCGGCACGGAACACCTGCTGTAAATACGTAATGGAATCGCATAGTCGCGGCACGGTCACGGTCGCGGCGCGGCACACCTTTGTCTCGCCTCTTTTCACAGTCATACGAAATCTGTCTCTATTAAAATAGGGTTCTTCCGTCGAAGGCATTATGGTGGCATGTAGTTTGTCTACCGAACATCCGGTACACGCGAGCTTAACCAATTAACGTTGCTCTACAACCTCGTAAAACCATGAACCATGCATCATAATAAGACGCTATTTCTCGTATTTTCCTCGAGTTTGGCAAACCAAACCAAACTAAACTAAAACCACCCAATGGCACTTTGTTTACTACTTTGAGACGCAATTTGGCGTGAACGAATATTGCCCGAGGGCACAGCATGAGCCGAAGCCAACTCATGTCTTTTGATCTATGAAAATTCCATTCTAACGCCAGCGAACAGGCTAGCTGTAGGATCTCCAAAGAGGGGGGGGGGGGGGACCAAAGAAAAAAAATTGAGGCCAAAGTTGAAACCTTGTTCTTGCAAATACAGAGAAAATGTATGGGGAAATCTATCGAAAAAGGGGGGGGGGGGCTCTGGCCCCCCCCCCGCCCTAAATCCGCCTATGGCTATTGTACCTATTTGCTCCCATGATGCACCGGGCCGTAACAGACAGAATTGTGACGGTGCAACGTGTTTTAAAAATGCTGTATACTATTCCAGGACAGGAACACTCTGGCCCGGACCATCATATCAATGTTGATTGTGCTTTGTTCTGTCAGGTTGCAGGGGTTGTGGCAACTTACTTCTGCTTATTGTACGAGCTGCGATAACATCAAAGATGGCGACATTTCTCTAATGGCTGACTACTACGTGTTGAAGTGGGCCCAGACAGAGCTGAAGCGTCATATAATATATGGCGACCAAACAGATACAGATACAGTAGATTTTATTATTTGGCTTCATATATACTCTAAAGTACATTGAAGACTAAAACTGCAAAGATGAAACAATCATATCAGGGCAAGGACGGTCATGACGAACGAGTTACCGTTGCGGCCTTCAGGGGCGGATCCAGAAAATTCAGAAAGAGGGGCCGGATAGCCATAAATTGCAAATTTCCTTCAGTAAATACAGGAAAGTCTCCTGAGAAGGGGGACCGCGGCCGGCCACTTGCCTCCAACCCCTAACCGAGACGAGGTGTATTTTCATGTATAAGATTTTAAATGGACTACAGCCAGAGTATCTCAAAGAGCAATTCGTTCATCGCTCTGACATTGTCCAAAGATGTGTCAGAGACTCGAATAACAAATTAGCGCTTCCGGCACCAAGGACGAACTATCTAAAAAGAAGTCTGCGCTATCGTGGTGCAGTTCTTTGGAATGGTTTGAGTCCAGAATTACGCCACGCGAAGAGTCTGGCCTCTTTTAAGTCATTACTAAAAACTAACTAAAAAGACAATCGTGTCTGGCTTAACAATTAATTATAACAATTGATGATTGTACATATATTTATACACGGTTTCCATGGAAACCAGTTTGTTTTTACATGACTGATGTAAATCCGTGTCTAAATAAATTTTATGTATGTATGTATATGTATGTATCAGAGGCCTCCACAAATTCCTTTAGGGAAGAGGTAAAAAAATGGTATTTTTAGGAGCCCGATTTTTTCATGGGAGGTGGTGGGTGGCGGAACGAGATACCCTCCCCAACCCCTACTGAATTTTCAACTATTACTTTCTCGAGTGGTTATTAGGGGTAGCATTGTCAACAACACTGGGTTACGGCTCGAAAAGAGCTCTTAACCCCCAGAAAAGAAGATTTTAAAACATGACAATCACCAGCTAAACAATGGCAATATGATTTTCAAGTGCTGGAGTACTTTTCTCAAAAAGTGACTTTATAATTTCATAAAGTATTTCCACACTCCAGTGAGGCTGCCTAGCCTGCGGTCTAACAGGACTTCTTTCATCCTCTCGCCCGTGTGCGGGGTGAAATATGATAGCGCGCGGCGCCTACTTATTTGTTTAGGCCTTGACAGGTCAATAATTAACTGTCAACACTTCGGATCCGTTCCAAATATCATCTTCAGCTTCTAAATTAAACGTTGAATCTTGGATCTCGTCTGCTAATCGCGATAAACAACGGTGAAAAGAACGCGGAAATCTCTCCGGAGACACTCTGGAGACACTAAAATAGTTTATCTCTGCGGATCGTACTAGATAGCGCAAGGAGAGCACTGGCAACTATAAGAAATAACAGTTGGATATTCGCATCCATGGCTTCATTTCCGGACTACAATTTTCTCGCTACGTTCACGATACTTCTTCTTCTCTCTCTGGAGTTTAGCGGAGCACAAGCTACCATCGTAGAGTCAAAGGATCCTGTCAACTATTGTCCGTACTTTGGGAACCGTGCTCCAAGCGCTCAGCCGAATCTTCAAAACTGCACTTGGTATAGAAAGAAAGCGTGCTGTTTACCCGAGGAATTGAATACTCTTTTAGAAGAAATAGAGCCGCTTACAGGAGCAAATCGAAAGTGTTTGCAGACTTTTAATTATTTGATGTGCTACGTCTGTGCGCCAAACCAGAATGCATTCTACAAAGCCGAGAGGTTAACGGTGTGTCGGGAATTCTGCGACAAGCTGTATCAGAACTGTGGCGAAGCTATTCTCAAGGGAAATAGAATCTCAAATGCTTACCGATCGGGGAAGGATTTCTGTGAATCTAGAAAATTTGTGGTGAAAGGGAAAGCCGGTAATGAGTGTTTTTCATATGAACACGTGGAGAGCGCGGGGAAACTAACCAAGACTAATTTTCTTGTTCTTTTGCTGATTCTTGTGTTTGGCAGCCTGTGGATTTAGATTGGTGTCAGCCGCCATTTTGTCAACCTAGCAACATACCTATTTCTATAGGATGAGTTATCCAAAAAACTGTAAAGCGCTTAGGGAGCATTCATTATTTATGCCAGGGGGTGGGCTGGCAAGAATTAAGGGGGGGGGGGGATGTTAAATTTGGCACGTTAAAGTAGGGTCACCAGAAAATTTGAAAACTTCTGTGAGGGGTCATCTACATTTTTGGAAGCAGTGACATTAATTTATAAGAGGATGCACGCCTGTAAAATTACAACAAACTGTTCATGCGGTGCAGTCAGGAAATTCCTAATTGTCCTAATTAAATACAGGAAATGGTCTTGGTATCTACATGCCCCAACATTTCATCCTGATCTTAGATCCCTTAGAGCTTTGAGGATAAGCGCTATATAAGCACCTACTTTACTTTTATACCGAATCAGAGAAAGCATCCATTTCCATCGGCCGATTTAGGAATGTGGTTTAAGACGTAATCCATTTGAAAATCGAGTAACGATTGGAAAAATTTATTGGAACAAAATAATTTACATCATATTGTAGACTTCTGTCTTACTGCTTTTGATATCTGATCTAAAAAAATCATTTCTTACAATACCGAACATCGAAGTTGAATGCTGAAAGTTGTCCAAATCCATACAATGTGTATAGGTTGACAGCACTATGAAATAAACATCAACAGCCAACACCATATCTTCGCAACTTTGAACAATTATTTCTCAGGTTTCCTTGGGAATTTCTTCTCGGTGTTATATCGCCAATTCTTTATTTTATCAATATCTTTCATAAAATGCTAGAAACAAGGAAATTGGTTTTGTAATACTCTCTAAAAATTGTTTCCACTTTATGTCAAGATTACTCGATTTCTCTGCGGATTTCCTCTTAATATTTTCGATTGAATTCGGTAAATTATGATACTGTGTTTGTATAGGATTTCTACCCGTAATTTTTCTTTTCTTCTTCATCTCCCTGAACGTTATGTGAGAATAGCTGAGTTTTCGGAAATTAACCAAAGGGTATATTCAATACGATTTTCTAGTTTATAGATATTACAGCCATTCTCAGTTACACGCGGTCGCCAGGAAAAAGCTTGCAAGCGAAAACTCGTTTTTTGTCAAAGTTTCCATGGCAACGCACGTGCTTTCGCCGACGTGTCGCGTTCAGACAAGACAGAAAAACGAGTTTTCGCTTGCAAGCTTTTTTCCGCCGGCGACCGCGTGTAAAGCCCGGTGCACACTAGCGACATAACGACATAAGGACCTTATGTTGCAACGAAAAAGCACGGGAAAATAATTGAAACAATCAATATTTTCCATGGATCTACATTAGACTTACTTCACCAAAGCAATCTTATGTTATTTTTTGTCGACTTCAACTTCTTGAAACCACTGAATTTTGTTCGCGTAACATTTTTCTTATGTCGTTATGTCGCAAGTGTGCACCAGGCTTAACTGAGAATGGCTGTAAAACTTTATTGGGACATTCAAGAGTAATCATCTGTACCATAGCTAGCGAAGAGCTGAGAGGAACGAGAGAGGTTGATTAATTTGGTAAAGTAAAGATCTAAAATTTCTCCAGATCGGCATCTTTTTCGGTTTAGGTGTGTGACCAAGTTTTAATTTGGTCTTCTAGAAAAAAAGCACCAAAAATGGCCGTGACCATGACTCGAACCTCGGTTATTGCGGCCACAATTATGCCTGGTGCATACTAGCGACACACGCGCGCGCTCTCTTACATGCCTGGTGCATACTAACGATACGCGCGCGCTCTCTTACATGCCTGGTGCATACTAGCGATATACGCGCGCGCTCTCTTACATGCCTGGTGCATACTAGCGACACACGCGCGCGCTCTCTTACATGCCTGGTGCATACTAACGATACGCGCGCGCTCTCTTACATGCCTGGTGCATACTAGCGACACGCGCGCGCGCTCTTTTACATGCCTGGTGCATACTAGCGACACACGCGCGCGCTCTCTTACATGCCTGGTGCATACTAGCGACACACGCGCGCGCTCTCTTACATGCCTGGTGCATACTAGCGACACGCGCGCGCTCTCTTACATGCCTGGTGCATACTAGCGACACACGCGCGCGCTCTCTTACATGCCTGGTGCATACTAGCGACACACGCGCGCACTCTCTTACATGCCTGGAGCATACTAGCGACACGCGCGCGCTCTCTTACATGCCTGGTGCATACTAGCGACACACGCGCGCGCTCTCTTACATGCCTGGTGCATACTAGCGACACACGCGCGCGCTCTCTTACATGCCTGGTGCATACTAGCGACATACGCGCGCGCTCTCTTACATGCCTGGTGCATACTAGCGACATACGCGCGCGCTCTCTTACATGGTCTTATGTACAAGTGTGAACATCGCGACATAACGACATTATGCGCTTATGTCGTTATGCCGCTAGTTTGTACCAGGCATTACAATTCACATTAAGACAGATTGTTCTAGTGATTCAAGCAGTGTGTGGGCCAAAATCAGGTTACTAGAAAGTATGGAACCAGAAACATATATGTTTCTGATGGAGCCTATTGGTTTTATTTTAGCATCTTTTGAAAGGTTTCCATAAGAAGTAACTCGAGTTAGGTCCATCAAGAAATATTGAAGGCAACCCATGAAAATGCATTTCGAAGTTTATATACAATATAGGGATGTGGAAGGAATTGCATTTGACATGGAGTTTTCGGCTATTATAGTTTTCCAGGTGGTGAACTTTGATCTACATCTCTGTAATACAGTACAAGCGGCCGTTAGATTGCAGGATTTTCTTTGATTTGCGGTGCCCTATCTCAAACCATTCAAAAATTTTTGCGACTTTATCAAAACTACCCGACATACGTATAGATCCTCCCGTTTTGTATTTCCTCTTTCCAGGTAGCAAAGTAGAACTCCCCATTCCGCGACGATTCTCTTAGATAACCTTTTTATAAAGATACCAGAAACAGCCGTTCTTTTAGGGTTGTCGGCCGACGACCCCCGTGTACTTCCATATGAAAAAAATAAATAAAATAAAAACGTTAAAAAAGGTATGCCGTGACCAGGATTCGAACCTGGGTTATTGCGGCCACAACGCAATGTACTAACCACTATACGATCACGGCAACTAGCCAACCTGAGGTTAGGTGAAGGATCCGGCTAAATAAAAGATCATAGTTGCCGTGCGCAAAGTCCGATGTTCCACGTTTTGTTTTTATAATTAGCTTTTTTGCACGCGGGACCGTGTGCTTCTAAAGGTCTTTGTTCGTATCTGTTGTTCCATTGTTTTCATGCCTCTGGTGCTCTGTAACAACAAGAGATAGGTCTTATCACTGTTTCCGCCGCCATTGTGTTCAGTAGGCAAGCCGTGCAAAATCCCACATAAGCTACTGCAAACACGAAGTGAAATCGTTGCGAAAATATTGCACATATCAACAATAAGTACTAAGCGTAAGTAATTCTACTTGGCCAAACAATCACTCTTCCAACTTCCATGTAGACCCGGCGTAATCAATCGAACAAATCCGAACAAAAAATCAATCGAACGCAATCGAACACCAATCGTTCGATTTGTTCGGCAATCGAACAAAATCGAACGCGAGCTTTGCTGTGAGTTCGATTTTCGAACAAAATCGAACACCAACCAATCGAACATTGGATTGTTCGATTTTGTTCGGTAATTATGAATAATGTGTGACAGGATTTCCCGGAGAAAGACGGGGACTCCCAAACCTTTTGGGAGGGGATGTTTTTGGTTCATGTAATTTTTAGGGCCCTCTGGTACCTTTTTGGGGAAAAAAAAGAAACATGTTTTACCACATTGTAACCTGCGAGCATGAGTGCTTTCCTCAGTCAGTCTTTCAAAATTTTACGAAGTTAGTCACGTGTCATACATTCGCGTAGTTGTTTTGGCCGGGGGCAAAATAACAAATGAAAACAACGCACGATAGCAAAACCGCGAGCGCTAGCAACAAAACGAAAGAGCGAGTTACCGAGGAAAAGCCTCTGCGAGTTAGGGTAGCATATTTTGGAGTGAAACATTTGGTGTATTGTCTCAGCACATAATCTTTTACAGACGGTCTGTTAAAAATTCTGCACTATATTCGGACTTGTTGGTACCTTTTTGGAGTCAAAATCAGATTTTGGTATACCTTTAGGAAGAAAAATCTAAGTATGTTTAAAGTTCGATTTCCGAACGTTCGTTTTTGTTCGATTGTGAAGATTTTGCTGTGAGTTCGATTGTGTTCGATTGCCGAACAAGTCGAAAATCAATCGAACGATTGGTATTCGATTGAGTTCGATTACCGAACGTTCGATTGATTACGCCGGGTGTAGAGTCACCAACTTCCATGTAGAGTCTCCACTGGCTTGTTGCCCATGACAGGCCTGTAGCCAGGGGGGTTCCGGGGGTGCGCAAGGACCCCCCACGCGACAAAAGGGTCCACATTTGTACGCAGTAAATAAAGCACTTATATTATATTTGTGCTTTTTCTAGCGAATTTTGACTAGCGGGTTTCTCAATAATAAAAAAATGAATTCATACCACGTTGGTCCGCTTTTTCTAGATTAGCAACCCCGATTAAAACGATAAGTCATTAAAATATCTTACAAAATCTTCATCATGCTGACACAACAACAAAAAATGTTCTAGACAAATATCATTATCGCTTGCCGAGAAAAGCTTTTGAAAACTTAACACTCAGTACCTTTCGGTTTGTAGGAAGTTGGCACTCAAACCGTATCTAAACAGCTGGCTGCTAGGCGGCAGGAAGCTTGGGTTCTGTCCTTTTCCCTGTCTTTTTCTTTAAAAAATGATTTTTGTAATGCGAACTGGAAGATTTCATCTCAAAATCGCCCTCTCTATAATATCTGGATTTTCCATCAGCTGTTGCAGAGCACTCCAGCAGCTGTCATATGGACCAAGTCCGTATAGACAACCAGTGTGAAGTTGGTTACCTAGTTACCTAGTTACCCAGTTACCTAGTTCACTCTTTCCAGTTACCTGAAACCTTCAGTTACCTAGAATCTAAATACGCATAACTCGCACAAATTGTATCCAATTTGCACCAAATTTTCAACTTAAGCCTTTTTGTTGGGAAACATCATATACATGTCATAAAAACGTCAAAATAGCAGAAGTCACGTGACCGTGGGAAAATAGCGAATAACTTGAAAACCAATAAGCCGAATTTTATGAAACACAAAACACATATCCTCTATGACTTTGACAACCGAGCACAATAACAATAATCATGATGACGTCATCAGTCACCTGACCGTGGGAAAATAGCGAATATCTTGAAAACCAATGAGCCGAATTTTATGAAACACAAAACACATATCCTCTATGACTATAAGAACCGAATACACAATTATAAAAATTATGATGACGTCATCAGTCACCTGACCGTGGGAAAATAGCGAATATCTTGAAAACCAATGAGCCGAATTTTATGAAACACAAAACACATATCCTCTATGACTATAAGAACCGAATACACAATTATAAAATTATGATGACGTCATCAGTCACGTGACCGTGGAAAACTAGGGAATATCTTGAAAAAGCCGAATTTTATGAAACACAAATCACATAATTATTCTCTGTGACTATAGCAACCGAACACAATAACAAGAACTGCGAATATCTTGAAAGCACATTTTTGGCCATAAGTAATAAAAATAATACCTTTCGCAGTGCTATTATTTGCGAATAAAAGAAATAGATGCAAAATTAAACATTCAATTAAAATAAAAGATATCAGGCTTTGTAGATGGGGGAGAGTGGGTCGTTATAGCGGATATCGGGCTTTGTAGATGGAGTGGTGCGGGTCGTTATAGGGGATATCGGGCTTTGTAGATGGAGTTGGGCGGGTTGTTATAGGGGATATCGGGCTTTGTAGATGGGGTAGCGCGTGACATTATAGGGGATATCGGGCTTTGTAGATGGAGTTGCGCGGGTCGTTATAGGGGATATCGGGCTTTGTAGATGGAGTTGGGCGGGTCGTTATAGGGGATATCGGGCTTTGTAGATGGAGTTGGGCGGGTCGTTATAGGGGATATCGGGCTTTGTAGATCGAGTTGGGCGGGTTGCTATAGGGGATATATCGGGCTTTGTAGATGGAGTTGCGCGCGTCGTTATAGGGGATATCGGGCTTTGTAGATGGAGTTCGGCGGGTTGTTATAGGGGATATCGGGCTTTGTAGATGGAGTTCGGCGGGTTGTTATAGGGGATCTCGGGCTTTGTAGATGGGGTAGCGCGGGTCGTTATAGGGGATATCGGGCTTTGTAGATGGAGTAGAGCGGGTCGTTATAGGGTATATCGGGCTTTGTAGATGGAGTTGCGCGCGTCGTTATAGGGTATATCGGGCTTTGTAGATGGAGTTGCGCGCGTCGTTATAGGGATCTCGGGCTTTGTAGATGGGGTAGCGCGGGTCGTTATAGGGGATATCGGGCTTTGTAGATGGAGTTGGGAGGGTTGTTATAGGGGATATCGGGCTTTGTAGATGGGGTAGCGCGGGTCGTTATAGGGGATATCGGGCTTTGTAGATGGAGTTCGGCGGGTCGTTATAGGGGATATCGGGCTTTGTAGATGGAGTTGCGCGGGTCGTTATAGGGGATATCGGGCCTTGTAGATGGAGTAGAGCGGGTCGTTATAGGGGATATCGGGCTTTGTAGATGGAGTAGAGCTGGTCGTTATAGGGGATATCGGGCTTTGTAGATGGAGTTGGGCGGGTCGTTATAGGGGATATCGGGCTTTGTAGATGGAGTAGAGCTGGTCGTTATAGGGGATATCGGGCTTTGTAGATGGAGTAGAGCTGGTCGTTATAGGGGATATCGGGCTTTGTAGATGGAGTTGCGCGCGTCGTTATAGGGGATATCGGGCTTTGTAGATGGAGTTGGGAGGGTTGTTATAGGGGATCTCGGGCTTTGTAGATGGGGTAGCGCGGGTCGTTATACGGGATATCGGGCTTTGTAGATGGAGTTCGGCGGGTCGTTATAGGGGATATCGGGCTTTGTAGATGGAGTTGCGCGGGTCGTTATAGGGGATATCGGGCTTTGTAGATGGAGTTTGGAGGGTTTTTATAGGGGATATCGGGCTTTGTAGATGGGGTAGCGCGGGTCGTTATAGGGGATATCGGGCTTTGTAGATGGAGTTGGGAGGGTTGTTATAGGGGATATCGGGCTTTGTAGATGGGGTAGCGCGGGTCGTTATAGGGGATATCGGGCTTTGTAGATGGAGTTGCGCGCGTCGTTATAGGGGATATCGGGCTTTGTAGATGGAGTTGGGAGGGTTGTTATAGGGGATCTCGGGCTTTGTAGATGGGGTAGCGCGGGTCGTTATAGGGGATATCGGGCTTTGTAGATGGAGTAGAGCGGGTCGTTATAGGGTATATCGGGCTTTGTAGATGGAGTTGCGCGCGTCGTTATACGGGATATCGGGCTTTGTAGATGGAGTTGGGAGGGTTGTTATAGGGGATATCAGGCTTTGTAGATGGAGTTCGGCGGGTCGTTATAGGGGATATCGGGCTTTGTAGATGGAGTTGCGCGGGTCGTTATAGGGGATATCGGGCTTTGTAGATGGAGTTGGGAGGGTTGTTATAGGGGATATCGGGCTTTGTAGATGGGGTAGCGCGGGTCGTTATAGGGGATATCGGGCTTTGTAGATGGAGTAGAGCTGGTCGTTATAGGGGATATCGGGCTTTGTAGATGGAGTAGAGCTGGTCGTTATAGGGGATATCGGGCTTTGTAGATGGAGTTTGGAGGGTTTTTATAGGGGATATCGGGCTTTGTAGATGGGGTAGCGCGGGTCGTTATAGGGGATATCGGGCTTTGTAGATGGAGTTGGGAGGGTTGTTATAGGGGATATCGGGCTTTGTAGATGGGGTAGCGCGGGTCGTTATAGGGGATATCGGGCTTTGTAGATGGAGTAGAGCGGGTCGTTATAGGGTATATCGGGCTTTGTAGATGGAGTTGCGCGCGTCGTTATAGGGGATATCGGGCTTTGTAGATGGAGTTGGGAGGGTTGTTATAGGGGATCTCGGGCTTTGTAGATAGGGTTGGGCGGGTCGTTATAGGGGATATCGGGCTTTGTAGATGGAGTAGAGCGCGTCGTTATAGGGTATATCGGGCTTTGTAGATGGAGTTGCGCGCGTCGTTATAGGGGATCTCGGGCTTTGTAGATGGAGTAGAGCGGGTTGTTATAGCGGATATCGGGCTTTGTAGATGGGGTAGCGCGGGTCGTTATAGGGGATATCGGGCTTTGTAGATGGAGTAGAGCGGGTCATTATAGGGTATATCGGGCTTTGTAGATGGAGTTGCGCGCGTCGTTATAGGGTATATCGGGCTTTGTAGATGGAGTTGCGCGCGTCGTTATAGGGGATCTCGGGCTTTGTAGTTGGGGTAGCGCGGGTCGTTATAGGGGATATCGGGCTTTGTAGATGGAGTAGAGCGGGTCGTTATAGGGTATATCGGGCTTTGTAGATGGAGCTGCGCGCGTCGTTATAGGGGATCTCTTGCTTTGTAGATGGGGTAGCGCGGGTCGTTATAGGGGATATCGGGCTTTGTAGATGGAGTAGAGCTGGTCGTTATAGGGTATATCGGGCTTTGTAGATGGAGTTGCGCGCGTCGTTATAGGGGATCTCGGGCTTTGTAGATGGGGTAGCGCGGGTCGTTATAGGTTATATCGGGCTTTGTAGATGGAGTAGAGCGGGTCGTTATAGGGTATATCGGGCTTTGTAGATGGAGTTGCGCGCGTCGTTATAGGGGATATCGGACTTTGTAGATGGAGTTGGGAGGGTTGTTATAGGGGATCTCGGGCTTTGTAGATGGGGTAGCGCGGGTCGTTATAGGGGATATCGGGCTTTGTAGATGGAGTAGAGCGGGTCGTTATAGGTATATCGGGCTTTGTAGATGGAGTTGCGCGCGTCGTTATACGGGATATCGGGCTTTGTAGATGGAGTTGGGAGGGTTGTTATAGGGGATATCAGGCTTTGTAGATGGAGTTCGGCGGGTCGTTATAGGGGATATCGGGCTTTGTAGATGGAGTTGCGCGGGTCGTTATAGGGGATATCGGGCTTTGTAGATGGAGTTGGGAGGGTTGTTATAGGGGATATCGGGCTTTGTAGATGGGGTAGCGCGGGTCGTTATAGGGGATATCGGGCTTTGTAGATGGAGTTGGGAGGGTTGTTATAGGGGATATCGGGCTTTGTAGATGGGGTAGCGCGGGTCGTTATAGGGGATATCGGGCTTTGTAGATGGAGTTCGGCGGGTCGTTATAGGGGATATCGGGCTTTGTAGATGGAGTTGCGCGGGTCGTTATAGGGGATATCGGGCTTTGTAGATGGAGTAGAGCGGGTCGTTATAGGGGATATCGGGCTTTGTAGATGGAGTAGAGCTGGTCGTTATAGGGGATATCGGGCTTTGTAGATGGAGTTGCGCGGGTCGTTATAGGGGATATCGGGCTTTGTAGATGGAGTAGAGCGGGTCGTTATAGGGGATATCGGGCTTTGTAGATGGAGTAGAGCTGGTCGTTATAGGGGATATCGGGCTTTGTAGATGGAGTTGCGCGGGTCGTTATAGGGGATATCTGGCTTTGTAGATGGAGTAGAGCTGGTCGTTATAGGGGATATCGGGCTTTGTAGATAGGGTTGGGCGGGTCGTTATAGGGGATATCGGGCTTTGTAGATGGAGTTGCGCGCGTCGTTATAGGGGATATCGGGCTTTGTAGATGGAGTTGGGAGGGTTGTTATAGGGGATCTCGGGCTTTGTAGATGGGGTAGCGCGGGTCGTTATACGGGATATCGGGCTTTGTAGATGGAGTTCGGCTGGTCGTTATAGGGGATATCGGGCTTTGTAGATGGAGTTGCGCGGGTCGTTATAGGGGATATCGGGCTTTGTAGATGGAGTTTGGAGGGTTTTTATAGGGGATATCGGGCTTTGTAGATGGGGTAGCGCGGGTCGTTATAGGGGATATCGGGCTTTGTAGATGGAGTTGGGAGGGTTGTTATAGGGGATATCGGGCTTTGTAGATGGGGTAGCGCGGGTCGTTATAGGGGATATCAGGCTTTGTAGATGGAGTAGAGCGGGTCGTTATAGGGTATATCGGGCTTTGTAGATGGAGTTGCGCGCGTCGTTATAGGGGATATCGGGCTTTGTAGATGGAGTTGGGAGGGTTGTTATAGGGGATCTCGGGCTTTGTAGATAGGGTTGGGCGGGTCGTTATAGGGGATATCGGGCTTTGTAGATGGAGTAGAGCGCGTCGTTATAGGGTATATCGGGCTTTGTAGATGGAGTTGCGCGCGTCGTTATAGGGGATCTCGGGCTTTGTAGATGGAGTAGAGCGGGTTGTTATAGCGGATATCGGGCTTTGTAGATGGGGTAGCGCGGGTCGTTATAGGGGATATCGGGCTTTGTAGATGGAGTAGAGCGGGTCATTATAGGGTATATCGGGCTTTGTAGATGGAGTTGCGCGCGTCGTTATAGGGTATATCGGGCTTTGTAGATGGAGTTGCGCGCGTCGTTATAGGGGATCTCGGGCTTTGTAGTTGGGGTAGAGCGGGTCGTTATAGGGGATATCGGGCTTTGTAGATGGAGTAGAGCGGGTCGTTATAGGGTATATCGGGCTTTGTAGATGGAGCTGCGCGCGTCGTTATAGGGGATCTCGGGCTTTGTAGATGGGGTAGCGCGGGTCGTTATAGGGGATATCGGGCTGTGTAGATGGAGTAGAGCTGGTCGTTATAGGGTATATCGGGCTTTGTAGATGGAGTTGCGCGCGTCGTTAAAGGGGATCTCGGGCTTTGTAGATGGGGTAGAGCGGGTCGTTATAGGGGATATCGGGCTTTGTAGATGGAGTAGAGCGGGTCGTTATAGGGTATATCGGGCTTTGTAGATGGAGTTGCGCGCGTCGTTATAGGGGATATCGGGCTTTGTAGATGGAGTTGGGAGGGTTGTTATAGGGGATCTCGGGCTTTGTAGATGGGGTAGCGCGGGTCGTTATAGGGGATATCGGGCTTTGTAGATGGAGTAGAGCGGGTCGTTATAGGGTTTATCGGGCTTTGTAGATGGAGTTGCGCGCGTCGTTATACGGGATATCGGGCTTTGTAGATGGAGTTGGGAGGGTTGTTATAGGGGATATCAGGCTTTGTAGATGGAGTTCGGCGGGTCGTTATAGGGGATATCGGGCTTTGTAGATGGAGTTGCGCGGCTCGTTATAGGGGATATCGGGCTTTGTAGATGGAGTTGGGAGGGTTGTTATAGGGGATATCGGGCTTTGTAGATGGGGTAGCGCGGGTCGTTATAGGGGATATCGGGCTTTGTAGATGGAGTTGGGAGGGTTGTTATAGGGGATATCGGGCTTTGTAGATGGGGTAGCGCGGGTCGTTATAGGGGATATCGGGCTTTGTAGATGGAGTTCGGCGGGTCGTTATAGGGGATATCGGGCTTTGTAGATGGAGTTGCGCGGGTCGTTATAGGGGATATCGGGCTTTGTAGATGGAGTAGAGCGGGTCGTTATAGGGGATATCGGGCTTTGTAGATGGAGTAGAGCTGGTCGTTATAGGGGATATCGGGCTTTGTAGATGGAGTTGCGCGGGTCGTTATAGGGGATATCGGGCTTTGTAGATGGAGTAGAGCTGGTCGTTATAGGGGATATCGGGCTTTGTAGATAGGGTTGGGCGGGTCGTTATAGGGGATATCGGGCTTTGTAGATTGAGTAGAGCGCGTCGTTATAGGGTATATCGGGCTTTGTAGATGGAGTTGCGCGCGTCGTTATAGGGGATCTCGGGCTTTGTAGATGGAGTAGAGCGGGTTGTTATAGCGGATATCAGGCTTTGTAGATGAGGTAGCGCGGGTCGTTATAGGGGATATCGGGCTTTGTAGATGGAGTAGAGCGGGTCATTATAGGGTATATCGGGCTTTGTAGATGGAGTTGCGCGCGTCGTTATAGGGTATATCGGGCTTTGTAGATGGAGTTGCGCGCGTGGTTATAGGGGATCTCGGGCTTTGTAGTTGGGGTAGCGCGGGTCGTTATAGGGATATCGGGCTTTGTAGATGGAGTAGAGCGGGTCGTTATAGGGTATATCGGGCTTTGTAGATGGAGCTGCGCGCGTCGTTATAGGGGATCTCGGGCTTTGTAGATGGGGTAGCGCGGGTCGTTATAGGGGATATCGGGCTTTGTAGATGGAGTAGAGCTGGTCGTTATAGGGTATATTGGGCTTTGTAGATGGAGTTGCGCGCGTCGTTATAGGGGATCTCGGGCTTTGTAGATGGGGTAGCGCGGGTCGTTATAGGGGATATCGGGCTTTGTAGATGGAGTAGAGCGGGTCGTTATAGGGTATATCGGGCTTTGTAGATGGAGTTG
Source organism: Scolanthus callimorphus (assembly GCA_033964015.1). Classification (NCBI taxonomy): domain Eukaryota; kingdom Metazoa; phylum Cnidaria; class Anthozoa; order Actiniaria; family Edwardsiidae; genus Scolanthus; species Scolanthus callimorphus. The sequence goes on from CM066921.1 coordinate 28,141,793, forward strand.
CGCGCGTCGTTATAGGGGATATCGGGCTTTGTAGATGGAGTTGGGAGGGTTGTTATAGGGGATCTCGGGCTTTGTAGATGGAGTAGCGCGGGTCGTTATAGTTGATATCGGGCTTTGTAGATGGAGTAGAGCGGGTCGTTATAGGGTATATCGGGCTTTGTAGATGGAGTTGCGCGCGTCGTTATAGGGGATATCGGGCTTTGTAGATGGAGTTCGGCGGGTCGTTATAGGGGATATCGGGCTTTGTAGATGGAGTTGCGCGGGTCGTTATAGGGGATTTCGGACTTTGTAGATGGGGTAGCGCGGGTCGTTATAGGGGATATCGGGCTTTGTAGATGGAGTTGCGCGCGTCGTTATAGGGGATATCGGGCTTTGTAGATGGAGTTGCGCGCGTCGTTATAGGGCATATCGGGCTTTGTAGATGGAGTTGGGCGGGTTGTTATAGGGGATATCGGGCTTTGTAGATGGAGTTCGGCGGGTCGTTATAGGGGATATCGGGCTTTGTAGATGGAGTTCGGCGGGTCGTTATAGGGGATATCGGGCTTTGTAGATGGAGTTGCGCGCGTCGTTATAGGGTATATCGGGCTTTGTAGATGGAGTTGCGCGCGTCGTTATAGGGGATATCGGGCTTTGTAGATGGAGTTCGGCGGGTCGTTATAGGGGATATCGGGCTTTGTAGATGGAGTTGCGCGGGTCGTTATAGGGGATATCGGGCTTTGTAGATGGAGTAGAGCGGGTCGTTATAGGGGATATCGGGCTTTGTAGATGGAGTAGAGCTGGTCGTTATAGGGGATATCGGGCTTTGTAGATGGAGTTGCGCGGGTCGTTATAGGGGATATCGGGCTTTGTAGATGGAGTAGAGCTGGTCGTTATCGGGGATATCGGGCTTTGTAGATAGGGTTGGGCGGGTCGTTATAGGGGATATCGGGCTTTGTAGATTGAGTAGAGCGCGTCGTTATAGGGTATATCGGGCTTTGTAGATGGAGTTGCGCGCGTCGTTATAGGGGATCTCGGGCTTTGTAGATGGAGTAGAGCGGGTTGTTATAGCGGATATCGGGCTTTGTAGATGGGGTAGCGCGGGTCGTTATAGGGGATATCGGGCTTTGTAGATGGAGTAGAGCGGGTCATTATAGGGTATATCGGGCTTTGTAGATGGAGTTGCGCGCGTCGTTATAGGGTATATCGGGCTTTGTAGATGGAGTTGCGCGCGTCGTTATAGGGGATCTCGGGCTTTGTAGTTGGGGTAGCGCGGGTCGTTGTAGGGGATATCGGGCTTTGTAGATGGAGTAGAGCGGGTCGTTATAGGGTATATCGGGCTTTGTAGATGGAGCTGCGCGCGTCGTTATAGGGGATCTCGGGCTTTGTAGATGGGGTAGCGCGGGTCGTTATAGGGGATATCGGGCTTTGTAGATGGAGTAGAGCTGGTCGTTATAGGGTATATTGGGCTTTGTAGATGGAGTTGCGCGCGTCGTTATAGGGGATCTCGGGCTTTGTAGATGGGGTAGCGCGGGTCGTTATAGGGGATATCGGGCTTTGTAGATGGAGTAGAGCGGGTCGTTATAGGGTATATCGGGCTTTGTAGATGGAGTTGCGCGCGTCGTTATAGGGGATATCGGGCTTTGTAGATGGAGTAGAGCGGGTCGTTATAGGGTATATCGGGCTTTGTAGATGGAGTTGCGCGCGTCGTTATAGGGGATATCGGGCTTTGTAGATGGAGTTCGGCGGGTCGTTATAGGGGATATCGGGCTTTGTAGATGGAGTTGCGCGGGTCGTTATAGGGGATTTCGGACTTTGTAGATGGGGTAGCGCCGGTCGTTATAGGGGATATCGGGCTTTGTAGATGGAGTTGCGCGCGTCGTTATAGGGGATATCGGGCTTTGTAGATGGAGTTGGGCGGGTTGTTATAGGGGATATCGGGCTTTGTAGATGGAGTTCGGCGGGTCGTTATAGTTGATATCGGGCTTTGTAGATGGAGTTCGGCGGGTCGTTATAGGGGATATCGGGCTTTGTAGATGGAGTTGCGCGCGTCGTTATAGGGTATATCGGGCTTTGTAGATGGAGTTGCGCGCGTCGTTATAGGGGATATCGGGCTTTGTAGATGGAGTTCGGCGGGTCGTTATAGGGGATATCGGGCTTTGTAGATGGAGTTGCGCGCGTCGTTATAGGGGATATCGGGCTTTGTAGATGGAGTTCGGCGGGTTGTTATAGGGGATATCGGGCTTTGTAGATGGGGTAGCGCGGGTCGTTATAGGGGATATCGGGCTTTGTAGATGGAGTAGAGCTGGTCGTTATAGGGGATATCGGGCTTTGTAGATGGAGTAGAGCTGGTCGTTATAGGGATATCGGGCTTTGTAGATGGAGTTGCGCGGGTCGTTATAGGGGATATCGGGCTTTGTAGATGGAGTTGCGCGCGTCGTTATAGGGGATATCGGGCTTTGTAGATGGAGTTGGGCGGGTAGTTATAGGGGATATCGGGCTTTGTAGATGGGGTAGCGCGGGTCGTTATAGGGGATATCGGGCTTTGTAGATGGAGTTCGGCGGGTCGTTATAGGGGATATCGGGCTTTGTAGATGGAGTTGCGCGCGTCGTTATAGGGTATATCGGGCTTTGTAGATGGAGTTGCGCGCGTCGTTATAGGGTATATCGGGCTTTGTAGATAGAGTTCGGCGGGTCGTTATAGGGGATATCGGGCTTTGTAGATGGAGTTGCGCGGGTCGTTATAGGGGATATCGGGCTTTGTAGATGGAGTTGCGCGCGTCGTTATAGGGGATATCGGGCTTTGTAGATGGAGTTGCGCGGGTCGTTATAGGGGATTTCGGACTTTGTAGATGGGGTAGCGCGGGTCGTTATAGGGGATATCGGGCTTTGAAGATGAAGTAGAGCGGGTCGTTATAGGAGAAATCGGGCTTTGTAGATGGAGTTGGGCGGGTCGTTATAGGAGAAATCGGGCTTTGTAGATGGGGTAGCGCGGGTCGTTATAGGGGATATCGGGCTTTGAAGATGGAGTAGAGCGGGTTGTTATAGGAGAAATCGGGCTTTGTAGATGGAGTTGGGCGGATCTTTATAGGAGAAATCGGGCTTTGTAGATGGAGTAGGGTGGGTCGTTATAGGGGATATCGAGCTTTGTAGATGGAGAAGAGCGGGTCGTTATAGAAGAAATCGGGGTTTGTAGATGGAGTAGGCAGGGTCGTTATACGGGATATCGGGCTTTGTAGATGGAGTTCCGCGCGTCGTTATAGGGGATATCGGGCTTTGTAGATGGAGTAGAGCGGGTCGTTATAGAAGAAATGGGGCTTTGTAGATGGAGTAGGGTGGGTCGTTATAGGGGATATCGGGCTTTGTAGATGGAGTTGCGCGCGTCGTTATAGAGGATATCGGGCTTTGTAGATGGAGTAGAGCGGGTCGTTATAGAAGAAATCGGGCTTTGTAGATGGAGTAGAGTGGGTCGTTATAGGGGATATCGGGCTTTGTAGATGGAGTTGCGCGCGTCGTTATAGGGGATATCGGGCTTTGTAGATGGAGCTGGGCGGGTCGTTATAGGGGAAATCGGGCTTTATAGATGGGGTAGGGCGGGTCGTTATAGGGGATATCGGGCTTTTTTGATGGAGTTCGGCGGGTCGTTGTAGGGGATATCGGGCTTTGTACATGGTTGATGACATATTCTGAGGGGTGGTCGCACCCCGGAGGGACGGAAATTTGTCATCAACCGGTAAATTTTAGGGGCATATGCCATTTTTTCTTAGGGGTTAATTGAAGAAAGGTCCTCCGGCAGAATTTATTTCTTAGGGGTCAATTCTTGACGATGTCATCAACCCGGGGTGTGTGGATATAAAATGGAATGGCCCTGTGTAAACCATTCAAAACATTCACGGCCTGTTTAGTTGACTTTTTGTGTTTTCCGGTGTCACCTCAGCCACCAATTTCCGTATTTCATCAACATTCTTCGACAAAAACCTTGGTTGCTTGTTTTCCATTATTTTTTAAACAGAAAATATCCATTTTTTGCTTAAAACATTTCTCCCAGGACGGATATCACTTACGACGGACAATATCGTCTGATATCTGTCCTTTGAAAATGCACCACGTGATACGTTTCGACCAATGAGCGCGCGTTAAAATTGATCACTGGGATATAAAGCCCGATATCCCCTATAACGACCCAACCCTACTCCATCTACAAAGCCCGATATCCCATAAACGACCCGCGCTACCCTATCTACAAAGCCCGATATCCCCTATAACGACCCGCCCAACTCCATCTACAAAGCCCGATATCCCCTATAACGACCCGCGCTACCCTATCCACAAAGCCCGATATCCCCTATAACGACCCGCCCAACTCCAGGGGTGTGTGGACAAGAAATATAATGGCCCACAGTATTTAGTTTTTCGTTGTTGTTTCAATCCAAGTTAATTCGGTTTGACATTCGCGAAAATGAAAGAGCTAAACAAAAAAGAGCAAAATGACGATAAAAGAATTGTTTTTAAACTTACCATTTTGTCGTAGCTTGGCAAATAGAAAAACAACTTGCAATCAGCTCAACCAAAATTCACCCACTTCGAGTGTAGTCCAGCAAGCCGACTTCCAACTTCGATCAGCAGCGCTAAATTTTTCCAACTCTGCATTTCACGGCTGTAATTTATACTTCAGTTCACAGCAGGACACTAAACAGTCCGCCGAGGAATTAGACCTGAAAACCCGAAATCTGGGCAAGATTTCTGTAGAAAAGCACTCGGGAAAGCACTAGAACTTGTGCGTTGTAAATTTGTTTTCTAAATTCGCTCTGATTTCTTCTAGCGCAACGTTAGGGTTTGATTGACAGTTTTTGTGTCAACCAATCACAGCTCGAATAAAAATATTTTAGCCATTTCCCCGCTTGCGATTTGCCTTTCGCGCCATACTGCAGTTTAGTGGTTTTCTCACGTTCATAAATGTTTTCTTCTCTCGAGTTTTTCAGTGAAGTCGCTGGGATATAAAATAAATAAACCCCTTCTTGGCTTGCTGTAGTAATATCGGCGGATAATGTCCGCGGATGAAAAATGGTCCTCAAAATTTAACAGTTGTTTCGCTTCTCGGCCAACTGTTCATTTTTCGTACCATTTTTCATCCTTGGACATTATCCGCCGATATTACAGGAGCCAGAAGGGGTTTATTTACAAAGCCCGATTTCTCCTATAACGACCCGCTCTACTCCATCTACAAAGCCCGATTTCTCCTATAACGACCCGCCCAACCCCATCTACAAAGCCCGATTTCTCCTATAACGACCCGCTCTACTCCATCTACAAAGCCCGATTTCTCCTATAACGACCCGCCCAACCCCATCTACAAAGCCCGATTTCTCCTATAACGACCCGCTCAACTCCATCTACAAAGCCCAATTTCTCCTATAACGACCCGCTCTACTCCATCTACAAAGCCCGATTTCTCCTATAACGACCCGCCCAACCCCATCAACAAAGCCCGATTTCTCCTATAACGACCCGCTCTACTCCATCTACAAAGCCCGATTTCTCCTATAACGACCCGCTCTACTCCATCTACAAATCCCGATTTCTCCTATAACGACCCGCCCAACCCCATCTACAAAGCCCGATTTCTCCTATAACGACCCGCTCTACTCCATCTACAAAGCCCGATTTCTCCTATAACGACCCGCCCAACCCCATCTACAAAGCCCGATATCCCCTATAACTACCCGCTCAACTCCATCTACAAAGCCCGATTTCTCCTATAACGACCCGCCCAACCCCATCTACAAAGCCCGATTTCTCCTATAACGACCCGCTCTACTCCATCTACAAAGACCGATTTCTCCTATAACGACCCGCTCTACTCCATCTGCAAAGCCCGATTTCTCCTATAACGACCCGCCCAACTCCATCTACAAAGCCCGATATCCCCTATAACGACCCGCTCTACTCCATCTACAAAGCCCGATATCCCCTATAACGACCCACCCAACTCCATCTACAAAGCCCGATATCCCCTATAACGACCCGCCCAACCCCATCTACAAAGCCCGATTTCTCCTATAACGACCCGCTCTACTCCATCTACAAAGCCCGATTTCTCCTATAACGACCCGCTCTGCTCCATCTACAAAGCCCGATATCCCCTATAACGACCCGCTCTACTCCATCTACAAAGCCCGATCTCCCCTATAACGACCCGCCCAACTCCATCTACAAAGCCCGATATCCCCTATAACGACCCGCTCTACTCCATCTACAAAGCCCGATCTCCCCTATAACGACCCGATCTACTCCATCTACAAAGCCCGATTTCTCTTATAACGACCCGCCCAACCCCATCTACAAAGCCCGATTTCTCCTATAACGACCCGCCTTACTCCATCTACAAAGCCCGATTTCTCTTATAACGACCCGCCCAACCCCATCTACAAAGCCCGATTTCTCCTATAACGACCCGCTCTACTCCATCTACAAAGCCCGATTTCTCCTATAACGACCCGCCCAACCCCATCTACAAAGCCCGATTTCTCCTATAACGACCCGCTCAACTCCATCTACAAAGCCCGATTTCTCCTATAACGACCCGCTCTACTCCATCTACAAAGCCCGATTTCTCCTAAAACGACCCGCCCAACCCCATCTACAAAGCCCGATTTCTCCTATAACGACCCGCTCTACTCCATCTACAAAGCCCGATTTCTCCTATAACGACCCGCTCTACTCCAACTACAAAGCCCGATTTCTCCTATAACGACCCGCCCAACCCCATCTACAAAGCCCGATTTCTCCTATAATGACCCGCTCTACTCCATCTACAAAGCCCGATTTCTCCTATAACGACCCGCCCAACCCCATCTACAAAGCCCGATATCCCCTATAACTACCCGCTCAACTCCATCTACAAAGCCCGATTTCTCCTATAACGACCCGCCCAACCCCATCTACAAAGCCCGATTTCTCCTATAACGACCCGCTCTACTCCATCTACAAAGACCGATTTCTCCTATAACGACCCGCTCTACTCCATCTACAAAGCCCGATTTCTCCTATAACGACCCGCCCAACTCCATCTACAAAGCCCGATATCCCCTATAACGACCCGCTCTACTCCATCTACAAAGCCCGATATCCCCTATAACGACCCACCCAACTCCATCTACAAAGCCCGATATCCCCTATAACGACCCTCTACTCCATCTACAAAGCCCGATTTCTCCTATAACGACCCGCTCTGCTCCATCTACAAAGCCCGATATCCCCTACAACGACCCGCTCTACTCCATCTACAAAGCCCGATCTCCCCTATAACGACCCGCCCAACTCCATCTACAAAGCCCGATATCCCCTATAACGACCCGCTCTACTCCATCTACAAAGCCCGATCTCCCCTATAACGACCCGATCTACTCCATCTACAAAGCCCGATTTCTCTTATAAGGACCCGCCCAACCCCATCTACAAAGCCCGATTTCTCCTATAACGACCCGCTCTACTCCATCTACAAAGCCCGATTTCTCCTATAACGACCCGCCCAACCCCATCTACAAAGCCCGATATCCCCTATAACGATCCGCTCTACTCCATCTACAAAGCCCGACATCCCCTATAACGACCCACCCAACTCCATCTACAAAGCCCGATTTCTTCTATAACGACCCGCTCTACTCCATCTACAAAGCCCGATTTCTCCTATAACGACCCGCCCAACTCCATCTACAAAGCCCGATTTCTCCTATAACGACCCGCTCTACTCCATCTACAAAGCCCGATTTCTCCTATAACGACCCGCTCTACTCCATCTACAAAGTCCGATTTCTCCTATAACGACCCGCCCAACCCTTATCCCCTATAACGACCCGCCCAACTCCATCTACAAAGCCCGATTTCTTCTATAACGACCCGCTCTACTCCATCTACAAAGCCCCATTTCTCCTATAACGACCCGTCCATCTCCATCTACAAAGCCCGATATCCCTTATAACGATCCGCTCTACTCCATCTACAAAGCCCGATATCCCCTATAATGACCCAACCAACTCCATCTACAAAGCCCGATATCCCCTATAATGACCCACCCAACTCCATCTACAAAGCCCGATTTCTTCTATAACGACCCGCTCTACTCCATCTACAAAGCCCCATTTCTTCTATAACGACCCGTCCAACTCCATCTACAAAGCCCGATATCCCCTATAACGACCCGCTCTACTTCATCTACAAAGCCCGATATCCCCTATAACGACCCACCCAACTCCATCTACAAAGCCCCATTTCTCCTATAACGATCCGTCCAACTCCATCTACAAAGCCCGATATCCCCTATAACGACCCTCTCTACTCCATCTACAAAGCCCGATATCCCCTATAACGACCCACCCAACTCCATCTACAAAGCCCGATTTCTTCTATAACGACCCGCTCTACTCCATCTACAAAGCCCCATTTCTCCTATAACGACCCGTCCAACTCAATCTACAAAGCCCGATATCCCCTATAACGACCCGCTCTACTTCATCTACAAAGCCCGATTTCTCCTATAACGACCCACCCAACCATCTACAAAACCCGATTTCTCCTATAACGACCCGCTCTACTCCATCTACAAAGCCCGATATCCGCTATAACGACCCACCCAACTCCATCTACAAAACCCGATTTCTCCTATAACGACCCGCTCTACTCCATCTACAAAGCCCGATATCCGCTATAACGACCCACCCAACTCCATCTACAAAGCCCGATTTCTCCTATAATGACCCGCTCTACTCCATCTACAAAGCCCGATATCCGCTATAACGACTCACCCAACTCCATCTACAAAACCCGATTTCTCCTATGACGACCCTCTACTCCATCTACAAAGCCCGATATCCGCTATAACGACCCACCCAACTCCATCTACAAAGCCCGATTTCTCCTATAATGACCCGCTCTACTCCATCTACAAAGCCCGATATCCCCTATAACGACCCGCTCTACTCCATCTACAAAGCCCTATATCCCCTATAACGACCCACCCAACTCCATCTACAAAGCCCGATTTCTTCTATAACGACCCGCTCTACTCCATCTACAAAGCCCGATTTCTCCTATAACGACCCGCCCAACTCCATCTACAAAGCCCGATTTCTTCTATAACGACCCGCTCTACTCCATCTAGAAAGCCCGATTTCTTCTATAACGACCCGCTCTACTCCATCTACAATGCCCGATATCCCCTATAACGACCCGCGCTACCCCATCTACAAAGCCCGACTTCTCCTATAACGACCCGCTCTACTCGATCTACAAAGCCCGATATCCCCTATAACGACCCGCTCGACTTCATCTACAAAGCCCGGTATCAACTATAACGACCCGCCCAACCCCATCTACAAAGCCCGATTTCTCCTATAACGACCCGCTCTACTCCATCTACAAAGCCCTATATCCCCTATAACGACCCACCCAACTCCATCTACAAAGCCCGATTTCTTCTATAACGACCCGCTCTACTCCATCTACAAAGCCCGATTTCTCCTATAACGACCCGCCCAACTCCATCTACAAAGCCCGATTTCTTCTATAACGACCCGCTCTACTCCATCTAGAAAGCCCGATTTCTTCTATAACGACCCGCTCGACTTCATCTATAAAGCCCGGTATCCCCTATAAAGACCCGCCCAACCCCATCTACAAAGCCCGATTTCTCCTATAACGACCCGCTCTACTCCATCTACAAAGCCCGATTTCTCCTATAACGACCCGCTCTGCTCCATCTACAAAGCCCGATATCCCCTATAACGACCCGCTCTACTCCATCTACAAAGCCCGATATCCCCTATAACGACCCGCTCTACTCCATCTACAAAGCCCGATATCCCCTATAACGACCCGCCCAACTCCATCTACAAAGCCCGATATCCCCTATAACGACCCGCTCTACTCCATCTACAAAGCCCGATCTCCCCTATAACGACCCGATCTACTCCATCTACAAAGCCCGATTTCTCTTATAACGACCCGCCCAACCCCATCTACAAAGCCCGATTTCTCCTATAACGACCCGCTCTACTCCATCTACAAAGCCCGATTTCTCCTATAACGACCCGCCCAACCCTATCTACAAAGCCCGATATCCCCTATAACGACCCGCTCGACTCCATCTACGAAGCCCGATATCCCCTATAACGACCCGCTCAACTCCATCTACGAAGCCCGATATCTCCTATAACGACCCGCTCAACTCCATCTACTAAGCCCGATTTCTCCTATAACGACCCGCTCAACCCCATCTACGAAGCCCGATTTCTCCTATAACGACCCGCTCAACCCCATCTACAAAGCCCGATTTCTCCTATAACGACCCGCTCAACTCCATCTACAAAGCCCGATTTCTCCTATAACGACCCGCTCAACTCCATCTACAAAGCCCGATATCCGCTATAACGACCCACCCAACTCCATCTACAAAACCCGATTTCTCCTATGACGACCCGCTCTACTCCATCTACAAAGCCCGATATCCGCTAATAACGACCCACCCAACTCCATCTACAAAGCCCGATTTCTCCTATAATGACCCGCTCTACTCCATCTACAAAGCCCGATTTCTCCTATAACGACCCGCTCAACTCCATCTACAAAGCCCGATTTCTCCTATAACGACCCGCTCTACTCCATCTACAAAGCCCGATTTCTCCTATAACGACCAGCCCAACCCTATCTAGAAAGCCCGATATCCCCTATAACGACCCGTCCAACTCCATCTACAAAGCTCAATATCCCCTATAACGACCCGCTCTACTTACAAAGCCCGATATCCCCTATAACGACCCACCCAACTCCATCTACAAAGCCCCATTTCTCCTATAACGACCCGTCCAACTCCATCTACAAAGCCCGATATCCCCTATAACGACCCGCTCTACTCCATCTACAAAGCCCGATATCCCCTATAACGACCCACCCAACTCCATCTACAAAGCCCGATTTCTTCTATAACGACCCGCTCTACTCCATCTACAAAGCCCCATTTCTCCTATAACGACCCGTCCAGCTCCATCTACAAAGCCCGATATCCCCTATAACGACCCGCTCTACTTCATCTACAAAGCCCGATATCCCCTATACCGACCCACCCAACTCCATCTACAAAGCCCGATTTCTTCTATAACGACACGCTCTACTCCATCTACAAAGCCCGATATCCGCTATAACGACCCACCCAACTCCATCTACAAAACCCGATTTCTCCTATAACGACCCGCTCTACTCCATCTACAAAGCCCGATATCCGCTATAACGACCCACCCAACTCCATCTACAAAGCCCGATTTCTCCTATAATGACCCGCTCTACTCCATCTACAAAGCCCGATATCCCCTATAACGACCCGCTCTACTCCATCTACAAAGCCCGATATCCCTATAACGACCCACCCAACTCCATCTACAAAGCCCGATTTCTTCTATAACGACCCGCCCAACTCCACCTACAAAGCCCGATTTCTTCTTTAACGACATGCTCTACTCCATCTACAAAGCCCGATATCCGCTATAACGACCCACCCAACTCCATCTACAAAACCCGATTTCTCCTATGACGACCCGCTCTACTCCATCTACAAAGCCCGATATCCGCTAATAACGACCCACCCAACTCCATCTACAAAGCCCGATTTCTCCTATAATGACCCGCTCTACTCCATCTACAAAGGCCGATATCCCCTATAACGACCCGCTCTACTCCATCTACAAAGCCCGATATCCCCTATAACGACCCACCCAACTCCATCTACAAAGCCCGATTTCTTCTATAACGACCCGCTCTACTCCATCTACAAAGCCCGATTTCTCCTATAACGACCCGCCCAACTCCATCTACAAAGCCCGATTTCTTCTATAACGACCTGCTCTACTCCATCTAGAAAGCCCGATTTCTTCTATAACGACCCGCTCTACTCCATCTACAATGCCCGATATCCCCTATAACGACCCGCGCTACCCCATCTACAAAGCCCGACTTCTCCTATAACGACCCGCTCTACTCGATCTACAAAGCCCGATATCCCCTATAACGACCCGCTCGACTTCATCTACAAAGCCCGATATCCCCTATAACGACCCGCCCAACCCCATCTACAAAGCCCGATTTCTCCTATAACGACCCGCTCTACTCCATCTGGAAAGCCCGATTTCTCCTATAACGACCCGCTCTGCTCCATCTACAAAGCCCGATATCCCCTATAACGACCCGCTCTACTCCATCTACAAAGCCCGATCTCCCTATAACGACCCGCCCAACTCCATCTACAAAGCCCGATTTCTTCTATAACGACCCGCTCTACTCCATCTACAAAGCCCCATTTCTTCTATAACGACCCGTCCAACTCCATCTACAAAGCCCGATATCCCCTATAACGACCCGCTCTACTTCATCTACAAAGCCCGATATCCCCTATAACGGCCCACCCAACTCCATCTACAAAGCCCCATTTCTCCTATAGGCGATCCATCCAACCCTATCTACAAAGCCCGATATCCCCTATAACGACCCGCTCTACTCCATCTACAAAGCCCGATATCCCCTATAACGACCCACCCAACTCCATCTACAAAGCCCGATTTCTTCTATAACGACCCGCTCTACTCCATCTACAAAGCCCCATTTCTCCTATAACGACCCGTCCAACTCAATCTACAAAGCCCGATATCCCCTATAACGACCCGCTCTACTTCATCTACAAAGCCCGATATCCCCTATAACGACCCGTCCAACTCCATCTACAAAGCCTGATATCCCCTATAACGACCCGCTCTACTTCATCTACAAAGCCCGATATCCCCTATAACGACCCACCCAACTCCATCTACAAAGCCCGATTTCTTCTATAAGGACACGCTCTACTCCATCTACAAAGCCCGATATCCGCTATAACGACCCACCCAACTCCATCTACAAAACCCGATTTCTCCTATAACGACCCGCTCTACTCCATCTACAAAGCCCGATATCCGCTATAACGACCCACCCAACTCCATCTACAAAGCCCGATTTCTCCTATAATGACCCGCTCTACTCCATCTACAAAGCCCGATTTCTCCTATAACGAGCCGCCCAACTCCACCTACAAAGCCCGATTTCTTCTATAACGACACGCTCTACTCCATCTACAAAGCCCGATATCCGCTATAACGACCCACCCAACTCCATCTACAAAACCCGATTTCTCCTATGACGACCCGCTCTACTCCATCTACAAAGCCCGATATCCGCTAATAACGACCCACCCAACTCCATCTACAAAGCCCGATTTCTCCTATAATGACCCGCTCTACTCCATCTACAAAGCCCGATATCCCCTATAACGACCCGCTCTACTCCATCTACAAAGCCCGATATCCCCTATAACGACCCACACAACTCCATCTACAAAGCCCGATTTCTTCTATAACGACCCGCTCTACTCCATCTACAAAGCCCGATTTCTCCTATAACGACCCGCCCAACTCCATCTACAAAGCCCGATTTCTTCTATAACGACCTGCTCTACTCCATCTAGAAAGCCCGATTTCTTCTATAACCACCCGCTCTACTCCATCTACAATGCCCGATATCCCCTATAACGACCCGCGCTACCCCATCTACAAAGCCCGACTTCTCCTATAACGACCCGCTCTACTCGATCTACAAAGCCCGATATCCCCTATAACGACCCGCTCGACTTCATCTACAAAGCCCGATATCCCCTATAACGACCCGCCCAACCCCATCTACAAAGCCCGATTTCTCCTATAACGACCCGCTCTACTCCATCTACAAAGCCCGATTTCTCCTATAACGACCCGCTCTGCTCCATCTACAAAGCCCGATATCCCCTATAACGACCCGCTCTACTCCATCTACAAAGCCCGATCTCCCTATAACGACCCGCCCAACTCCATCTACAAAGCCCGATTTCTTCTATAACGACCCGCTCTACTCCATCTACAAAGCCCCATTTCTTCTATAACGACCCGTCCAACTCCATCTACAAAGCCCGATATCCCCTATAACGACCCGCTCTACTTCATCTACAAAGCCCGATATCCCCTATAACGACCCACCCAACTCCATCTACAAAGCCCCATTTCTCCTATAACGATCCGTCCAACCCTATCTACAAAGCCCGATATCCCCTATAACGACCCGCTCTACTCCATCTACAAAGCCCGATATCCCCTATAACGACCCACCCAACTCCATCTACAAAGCCCGATTTCTTCTATAACGACCCGCTCTACTCCATCTACAAAGCCCCATTTCTCCTATAACGACCCGTCCAACTCAATCTACAAAGCCCGATATCCCCTATAACGACCCGCTCTACTTCATCTACAAAGCCCGATATCCCCTATAACGACCCACCCAACCATTTACAAAACCCGATTTCTCCTATAACGACCCGCTCTACTCCATCTACAAAGCCCGATTTCTCCTATAACGACCCGCTCAACTCCATCTACAAAGCCCGATTTCTCCTATAACGACCCGCTCTACTCCATCTACAAAGCCCGATTTCTCCTATAACGACCCGCCCAACCCTATCTAGAAAGCCCGATATCCCCTATAACGACCCGTCCAACTCCATCTACAAAGCCCGATATCCCCTATAACGACCCGCTCTACTTCATCTACAAAGCCCGATATCCCCTATAACGACCCACCCAACTCCATCTACAAAGCCCCATTTCTCCTATAACGACCCGTCCAACTCCATCTACAAAGCCCGATATCCCCTATAACGACCCGCTCTACTCCATCTACAAAGCCCGATATCCCCTATAACGACCCACCCAACTCCATCTACAAAGCCCGATTTCTTCTATAACGACCCGCTCTACTCCATCTACAAAGCCCCATTTCTCCTATAACGACCCGTCCAACTCCATCTACAAAGCCTGATATCCCCTATAACGACCCGCTCTACTTCATCTACAAAGCCCGATATCCCCTATAACGACCCACCCAACTCCATCTACAAAGCCCGATTTCTTCTATAAGGACACGCTCTACTCCATCTACAAAGCCCGATATCCGCTATAACGACCCACCCAACTCCATCTACAAAACCCGATTTCTCCTATAACGACCCGCTCTACTCCATCTACAAAGCCCGATATCCGCTATAACGACCCACCCAACTCCATCTACAAAGCCCGATTTCTTCTATAATGACCCGCTCTACTCCATCTACAAAGCCCGATTTCTCCTATAACGACCCACCCAACTCCATCTACAAAGCCCGATTTCTTCTATAACGACACGCTCTACTCCATCTACAAAGCCCGATATCCGCTATAACGACCCACCCAACTCCATCTACAAAACCCGATTTCTCCTATGACGACCCGCTCTACTCCATCTACAAAGCCCGATATCCGCTATAACGACCCACCCAACTCCATCTACAAAGCCCGATTTCTCCTATAATGACCCGCTCTACTCCATCTACAAAGCCCGATATCCCCTATAACGACCCGCTCTACTCCATCTACAAAGCCCGATATCCCCTATAACGACCCACCCAACTCCATCTACAAAGCCCGATTTCTTCTATAACGACCCGCTCTACTCCATCTACAAAGCCCGATTTCTCCTATAACGACCCGCCCAACTCCATCTACAAAGCCCGTTTCTCCTTTAACGACCCGCCCAACTCCATCTACAAAGCCCGATATCCCCTATAACGACCCATGCTAACCTATCTACAAAGCCCGATATTCCCTATAACGACCCGCTCAACTCCATCTACAAAGCCCGATATCCCCTATAACGACCTGCCCAACTCCATCTACAAAGCCCGATATCCCCTATAACGACCCGCCCAACTCCATCTACAAAGCCCGATATCCCCTATAACGACCCGCTCTACTCCATCTACAAAGCCCGATATCCCCTATAACGACCCGCACCACTCCATCTACAAAGCCCGATATCGTCTATAACGACCCGCTCTCCCCCATCTACAAAGCCCGATATCTTTTATTTTAATTGAAAGTTTAATTTTGCATCGATTTCTTTTATTCGCAAATAATAGCGCCGCGAAACGTATTGTTTTTAGTACAGATGGCCAAAAATTTGCTTTCAAGATATTCACAATTCTTGTTATTGTGTTCGGTTCCTATAGTCACAAGGATAATTATGTGATTTGTGTTTCATAAAATTCAGCTTAATTGGTTTTCAAGATATTCCCTATTTTCGTACGGTCACGTGACTGATGACGTCATTATAATTTTTATAATTGTGTTCGGTTCTTATAGTCAGAGAGGATATGTGTCTTGTGTTTCATAAAGTTCGGCTTATTGGTTTTCAAGATATTCGCTATTTTCCCACGGTCACGTGACTTCTGCTATTTTGACGTTTTTGTGACATGTATATGATGGTTCCAAACGAAAAGGCATAAGTTGAAAATTTGGTGCAAATTGGATACAATTTGTGCGAGTTATGCGTATTTAGATTCTAGGTAACTGAAGGTTTCAGGTAACTGGAAAGAGTGAACTAGGTAACTGGGTAACTAGGTAACTAGGTAACCAACTTCACACTGGTGTATAGACAATACAGTTCAACGCCCTTCTCTGGTGAGGAAATCTAAAATCGGTATTTTTTGGTAGTGGTAGTGCTAAACCATTGAAGACTTTCTAAAAGTCCTTTAAAACGTTTTTTCACGGCTTGGTTTCGTTCCAACAGAGATGGCAGGATAAAAATTAAGCCTGTTTGCCTGTTCACTCGTCGACCCAACTGGAACAACGGGAGTCCAATAGAAAATGTATGAAAATTTTTCAAAAAGTGAGATAGAGGGGGGGGGGAGCTTCAGCTTCAGCCCCCCTGCCCCTCGTCCCCCTCCGCAACCATGCCTGGAATTTCCAAATCCCTTCCATGAGGAGGTATGTTTTTTAATTGAGGAAAAAAAAGGACGCATAAAAAGCCCCATAAAGGGGCACCCAAGCATTAATTAGCTGATATGGATTTTTGTAATTTTTGAATTAAAAATATTATTTATCCCTAATATAACCTGAACATAACCTTTAAAAGAAATGCGCACAATTTCCCTATATTATAATATATTTCAGATGATATGTATTTTTGTAATTTTTGAATAAAAAAAAACTGTTATAAAAGAGAAGAAAACTGACATTGATTGAATTTAGATACAACAAAGAGCTTCATCTTTAAGTTATTAGATCTGAAATGAGAGAGAAGCAGTGCAGCGTAAAAGGTTTAAAAATTTACAGGGGGATACTAATCCTATCTCTTACTAAGTTTGCTATCGCTTAGGGTTGAGTCTCCCAGGGGCCAAACATCGACTATAGAGTAATTTGGAGGGTCCTCTAAAAATATAAAGGAATAACTGCCCTATCCTTATAGGGGCAGGGTAAGAAAGTGACACCAAACCTGTGGGAGCATGGGCCGGGTGGTGCAGCATTACGGTGCTCGCTTCTGACTGCCGTAGCCTGGATTCGATTCCTGGCAGGGACGTGGAAAGTCTTTCTTTTCTTTCCTGCCATGAAGAGAGCTAAGGCTTCATTGTGGGCTGTAAAAAGCTAGTGCTTCCTTTGTGTCCTTTGTCTTTCAAATGAAACTGACCCTGTCTCCCTCCGCTTCCATATCCAATTCGAGGGGGACGTAAATGAACCCTGGGATGCTGAAACAGGTCTTCAGGTCTAACTTAAAAATACTTCACAGGTGCATGGGACGAACAGCTACCTTGTGTGGATGTGCCCAATGTGTGTAATCTGTTATTAACTCTAACTATTATTATTATTATTAAGAAGACATGCACAGGTTTGGGGTTATCTGGTTTTGGGATTATCTGTTGGTTGGGGGGGGGGGGTGGTATTCAAATGGAAACAATCTGTAATACATAGCAGTTATGCTGCACCACAACTGAGCAATGAGCTTTAGATGACCTCAATACAGGTGCAATGGGAGGCCTGCTGAGTGGGGAAGGGGGTTATAGGAAGAATGTAGCACAAAAGTATGTGGCTCTGAAAAGCAGAAAATATACTTAATGTTCTTGAAAAGTAGGGGGCCAGTATACAGTGAGAAGGGGAAAAACAGTGGTAGATGAAGGAAATGGAAGATGAAGGCAAATGGAGCTTGGATTTGGGTGTTCTGTTAAACAGTTTACTATATATAATTTACAACATTAAAATGCCACTTCTGGCAATATATTAACATTATACAACTATTCCAAGCATTAAAGGTATTACATTATATACCAATGCATAGCACACCTCATCACAGCAGCAGTACTAATAAACTAGCCAACAAATACGGTACAAATTGTTCCCCACAGGAAGCCATGCTGGTGCTAGTTTTGCCATTTGGATCAAATTGAAAACAACTTTTGTTCGATTGTTTGGCCGTTTTAAACTGTCGTCCTTCGCAGAATTCCCTTCCATCTGTGTACATCTCCTGGATCGTCATTCCTTTGAAGAAAGCGTCTTTGCAAGCCTCGAATATGCTATCGCAAAATTCCTCGCACACCGTGAGAGTGGAGCGATGAAAGAATGTGCTTTGGTTCGGAGCACAAATGTAGCAGTACAGATAATTCAAATAGCGGATGCATTTTTCGTTCGCTCCAGGGATTGGCGTAAGCTGTCTGAACGCAAATTCAATCTCCGAATTAAAGCAGCAGGATTTTTCTTTGTACCAAGTGCAGTTTTTGAGGTTTTCTTGACGGGATGGACCGCGGTTGTTGAAATAAGGGCAGTAATTCGTAGACACGGAATTCGTACTTTGGGCGAGATGCTCCGAGCCCACTACTGTCTTTGCGATTGTCAGGACCAAAACCGTGACCCACAACTCAACTGTTAAAAACATACCGATTTAAAGCTTGCGATTTCTCGAAATAACTCCGAAGACCAGACTTTGTTTACGATTTATATAAACAGCGGAGATGAATACAGCGACCATGTGTATAGTTCCATTGTCAACACTTGAAATCCTTAAACAACATTAGCTCACTCGTATGCACGATATAGCCCTCGAAAGCACGCAAAACAAAATTAATCAAGGCCTCAACGAATACATAAAGACGCCAATAAGAACCTTTGATCGCTTTGGTAGCAGCTGTTCAGTTCTTGTAAGTTTCAGGAGTGTTTACTTACTAACATCGGAAGCCTTTAGCAGTCAAACGTCTAAGTTCAAAACAGGAGTGTTTTATGCTAATAACAATAACAATGGTTTGTAAAAAGTACGCGTTGCCCTGTGGGATATCTAAAATGCTCAAGGAAAACGTGCACGCCATGCATGGCGCGAAGGGATGATGTCTTTCGGTTTTACAATTTTCTTTCTTTCTTTTCTTTGTAACTCTAAATCCCGTTCTAGTCTGCTCACCAAATAAATTATTCTATAATTGTTTTATACCGCAAGAAGAGCGAGTAAACTCAGTCACGCTTTGTCAAAAATTAGGCGTGATAGGTCAAGAACCAGACAGACAAGGCGTTTCTCGCTCTTGACTTTTGAAGCAAAACTGACGGCAATTTTATTTATCTCATGCAACTCAGACAATGTGGATGATTGTAATCAAAAACTGAGGGATGTTTATCATCCCTACAAATTTTGAAATCTTTTTGGATTAGAGGGTGATCCCTTGGTCTTTCCGAGAGTTTCTCGACTCGGATTTTTGAAGCTATTTGCTGTAAGTCGTCACCCTCGGACTATGTATGTATCCATTTCCGGTTCAATAGATGGTTCTCCATGAAGTTCACCGTTAATGTAACTAACATCCCTCCCCTCCCTGCTTATTAGTGCTCACCCACTTATTTCATGTGCGTGCTGCAGTGTATTTGGAATGGACCCTTTCCAGTTGACTTTTATGACTTTGCTACTGACAGGGGGGGATGCCCAAACCATTGTTTTCGGTCCATCCAACGACCTTTGAACCCTAAACCATCCTCCCCCTGGCTACGGACATGACTTACCCTCCCCTCTCGGTATATCTCCCCACCATCCCCTCATGGTTGGTCACTGGTTATCCAACTACTAACCTTTTTTTTTCTTTTTTTCTACTAACTTACTTCAATCAAGAGATTCTCCGAGTCACGCGCTAACGAACTGCGCCACGGCGCCACTTTGATGACGTAGGCACTAGCGAAAGTAATGTCTGCCTCGTCGGTCCCAGGCGTCTTGTTTCAGCTCTTCGTGTCACTGTGTTTTGAGAGACCCCGACTACTAATAGTCCAGTCATTCTATGGAAAAAAAGGGGTCAACCTGTCACTAATTGCAACAGAAGGTTTCTCGACGGTTTCAGGTGCCGAAAGTCCCCCTTTACAACATACTAAAAGTCCTAAGAAATCCTATCACGGGAACACGGTGAAAAATTGCGTTTTTTAGGTCGCCCTGGAAAGGATTTTTTCTGCATGAAAACGAGGCTGTGCATAATACTTGCTAAATATTATCCAAGATTTCTTTCTTTTGTGCAAGGAAATGTCCAAATGATATCTAAAATTTCAATCCTAATATTAATATTAATCATGAAGACTAAGTTTTATTTTATTTTTTTAGTTTTCTCTCAAACTGCTGAGTATTTCTTGATGAAAATTTCTTGAATGATGCCGAACTCGCAATTTCTTGCTCGCATGATTTGACACCACAATCTGTCTCAAACAAACTGCGTTTACATGATTATGAATATAAAATAAAGTTGATTGAATCTGCTACGAATGCGAAGCTCTAGCTACCTGATTGAGTAAAGCCCGTCACTACTAAAAGTGTTAGTTCTTTGCTGCCAAACAAGCATCTGAATAGAGAGAGTCACTTATTTAGGACCCGCCCGAGAAAAATTGCCTCAGTTACTATATGAAGATTAGAATCATCTTTCTACAAGTAAACATACTAAAGAATACTGTCAACTCAACTCTCTGAAGGAGCAGTTTTGTCGAGAGTACGCGGGATTAGCATTGAGGGTTTCCCCTGCTAAGTGCTAAATTATGCGCACAAATAAAGACGACTGTGAGTGATTTTTCCAAATTTACATTGAGCATTTCATGGCAATGTATTTTATGTAGAAATATCTAATTCTTCGATTTTAAAAGAGCCATTTTAGAAGAGCAATGAGCATGAGTTTTTCAAAAGTTTATTTGCTTGTACTGAACGCTACGTTCACTGATTACACGAACGAGTTTGAAGTGGTTCTAGCCAATAATTTTGTATCATATTATTTCAGAGGAGCAAACTCAAGATCAATAAGGCAAGGTATTACTTGCAAAGTTTTCATGTTTGCCACATAATATAATAATAATTTGCCGAAAATTCGGCAAAGTGTTTTGCTCTAAGACTGTGGTCGCACACACACACCCAAGTGACAAAAAGGTCCCCATTTAAGGGCTTCGTATTTCGAATTCAGGCGGGAGAAAAGAGAATGGATACTAAAATTGATTAATTAGTGATTAAATGGACCAAGCAGAAGACTGCGATAACTTTGGCATAAAGGCAGTTATTATACTTGCTTTTCCTAGCGAATTTTGACAGCGGTTTCTCGATAAAAATAAATTCAAACCACGTTGGTCCGCTTTTCTAGATTAGCACCCCCCCCCCCCCCCCCCCCTGGCTTGGGTAGCACTAGTATGAAATAGGTTTACCGTTGCTTTCCTATTCTGCTTCTGTTTAGAGTTTATATTTCATTGACAGCGAATTCTATTGTTCCTACAAAAGTCTGGCAAAAGAGACAGCGCTAAGACTGCTCGTCGGCGCTTTTATGTTTTCGTCAATCAGCTGGCAAAGTTTTATATCGCAAAGTCAGAAAAGTCTGCCCAAGTGCGACCCTGGACTGCTCTGTCGAGAGACTAACATACAAATTTCTGTTTGCGGTTTGCATACGCACTAGGATACGTGCTGTTACACGGGCCGAACCTATCCCTTCTCGTTCGCGTATATAGAAGCACATGTTTGTTTCGGTGTCACGCCTACACGGGGTGCGACATTTGAAATCATCCAGAAGGGCTAGTGTGTACCCTATTTGACACTCTCTTTTTTTCAACTTGGAGATTCAAATGACATTTTTTTCTTTGCCGCCGGTACACTGCCAGCAAATAAATGCGAACCCTAAATGGCTAAGTTTGCCGTGATATGCAGTGAGCCATGCGCAACCAATAGGACGGATGTAATGGTCCTACGGGAAAAAAGGAGTAAATGAATAAATAATGCTCGCAAAGAGCGCGGTGATGATATTGTGGCAATCCCAGGCACAAATAAAAGAATTTTGATCGTGTAAGTAACCTTCGCTAAAACCGAACTCCTTCATAAGGCGTCGCACGTCAAGGGCTGGTCATCATTTATCGCCAGGAGGAGTAGTATGATTTTTCCATGTTTAGGCGAGCGAAAGGGGGATCTCAAGAAAGAGGGGTAGCTGCAAGTACCAATTGCAGCAACTTTTATTCATTTGCATTTTTCGCAACTGGATACGATAAAAATTGCAGCGCGCATTGCGTCATTTGTACCGCGCTTCACGCACATCGTAGGATTCACCTATCCTACTTTTGGAAAAGTTATGAGTAATTTGCGGCGCATGAGGAAGAAAAAAGTCTACCTGGTTTGTCAACTATATACAAAATGGCATTTTCTCCTACATTTTTTCAGGGCTTGATGAAATGCCCTTATCAAAATCACGCGCACCGAAAGAGGCATGCCATGGCCTTTATGCTTCCTTTTTGAACTCCTTAGCCCTAGTTCAAATAGGGAGTTGTGGGGGATCACGAAAACTTTTAACAGTTCTAAGGAGCGTTATTCATAGTACTTTCAGAGGGATATCACTTCAACTTGTTTGTTTATTTCACAAAACTGACAAAATGTTTCGCAACCCAACACCAAACCAGGCGGTCTTGAATTTGTATTTCATAAGGCAACACTCTGTGACGCGTTTGGAACGTCCTGAAAATTCGAGCTCACGGCTAGGAGTGGAGGTGTGTCGGAATATTCTGTTGCACACGTTCCTCAGATGGGACACGACTTCGCGAAACTACAGTGGCGCGTCACTCTAGAATTTCATCTCACTCGATCGTTTCCGAGAGCAAGCCAACGTGTTCCAGCAGACTAATAGCACTAGCCTGCGTAGCCGGCTCTGTACGTTTGTTGTTTTCGAGAGGAGTCAGTTATGAAACAGATTCCATGGGTAGCACTAACTCAGCTCCGGACCGCGCTTCGCGCGGAGATCCTTCCTCGAAAAAACTCGAGAGCCAGCTAGGCTGGCTAAATAGCACTCGAGAGGTGGTCGCGGCTGCAGAGGGAAGAGCTGTTGGTTGAGCGCCGGACAACCTTCTTGGTATTATAAGATGCAACTGTACCACAGGATGTAGCACCACAGGATGTAGCACACTACGATCATTGCTCCTTGCCGCAAGCATAACCGAATGATCACACCCGCCTGTTGCCACTGCAAAGGGACTCTGCAACTCTCCGATTAATGATGGTCTCGGGACACTTTTTTCAATTTTGAACTGCTTTTACCTTTATAAATACATTTATTATTGACGATGGAAACAAAAACGATAACCTTAGAGCTCTTTAATATTTTTTTCTCGCTTTTGTTAATGTTTATGTTGAAAAAACTTCGCAAACAATTAACATATTAGGGAAGCGGAGAAGACCGAAAACTCAAAACACTCTTTTTAAGCGTAAATGATATGCAAATACCATATTAATTGATTGAACAGCTTGTTATTCATAGAATTATGACAAATCCTCGAAAATCAGGCAGAAAATACTATTAAAACGGGCAAAATAGCGCTACTTCCGGTTTCAGCCTCGTTTTCATGTTACAGGAGAGCGCGCGTATCAATGATGCTCATTTTAGAGGCTTTCCCGTGCTAGGATTTTTTAGGACTTTTAGCATGTTGTTTAGAACGTTCAACTGACCAATATTGTGAAGAAAAACCTTCTGTTGCAATTAGTGACGGGTCAAACCATAGAATGACTGGACTATAAAGGCGAAAATCGAGGCTGTTTATTCATCGAACACTGTTGTTTTGATGTTAATGGATTTACCAATGAGTGGATATATTCTCCAAACTCGGAGTCTTAACGATATAACTGTTCTTACTGTCTCTCTCGCAGTAGCCAACTTCACTTTGCGGCTTTCTTACAAATTATTTTGAAGTTATTTTAAGCTCACTGAAGTGTTGAAAATGTAAGAATTCGCACAATCTTCGACCGATTTCTTTGTGAAATATACAACCGCCCGAGAATCTTCTCACACAACAGTGAGATATAAATCACTAAACTTCTGCACTCTTCATTCTTTATGAAGAGTGCATTCTTTATTTTGCAGTTGTTTTGCAGTTCTAAGTGGCTTACTTTCTTATGTTGATTCAATAATGCTGGAAAAAATAATTGAAGGGGGGGGGGGGGGGGGGGAATGGCCGATACCGAGAGTCGAACCTCGGTCGACAGGGTTTGATTTCTACCCGGCGCTCTGCATCACAAGGAATTCGAGCGGAAATCTAATCGAAACGAGCAAAACTTGTGCGGACTCGTATCCTGCCTAAATATATGCGCGCGCTGGAATTTATTCATGAGCCCACATTGTAAAATCAATATGTACAGCTGACTTGTGTAAAAGCTGCAGTCAAATTCCAAATTGCGTGATCTTTTCGATGCGAAGCGAGAATTCGAATAGTGTTTACGATTCAGATAACACATCGAGTGAATGATTCCGAAGCGATAATAGCATATTTGAACAAGAGAAAATGATTTATTTTCTCTTGATTTGTATTAATATAAAAGAAAATATTGTGTATGTTTTCAGAAAGTCCGCGATTTTCTGATGTGCGCACTCTATATAGCTAGAAGTTTCTGAATGTTTTTGTGATAGAGCGGATGATATGGTTATAATTACGCTTGGTGCAAACTGCGCTTGTACAAATTTATTGCGGCCAAGACTAGAGACGATTTCTTGGATTTTTCTAAGCTAATCAACTGAAAATGCGGCTTACGTAATGTCAGGAAACACACAAATAGGGAGTTGAGAATACTTTGAACCTTTCAAGTGCCAGCACTCCAGGCAATGACTTCATCACCGCTGGTGACAATAACTTCGCAAGCCATCCAGCTATGAAACTTTTTTATTGCAAATCAATCCGTTTACATCAGTGCTATGTTTTTATAGTGCTATGTTTTTATGTTATAATCTTCCCTAAATCTGCTTCGCTATGGCGCTGGCTATACTAGGAACCTAACTCGAAAAGCAATTGCTACTAATTAGACTCTAGCCATTTCCGGTCATATACTTCTATTGATGTTTCTCGTTCATATTCAGTATGTTGGACATAAATTCCAAGAACAACTCTACGACGATACGAACGAATGTGGATAGCAGAATATCTGTGCTGACTCTCGTCATGGTACTTCGTGCAGTTTTTCCACAACAAAATATTTAACTTTCACCTGAATAATTACTTGCAATGCATTGTTAATTTCAAGTTGGCAAGCGAAGAATACTTGAAATCTCGATATGCTTTTCCTTGAAAAATTCAAATGTTTCATATCTCCAATGCATCAAAGTCCTCGTAGCATTCTATTCAAGACGACTTTCAGTTTCCACTGCTTTAAATCTGTTAAATCGAGTCACGGATCAGCGAAGATCTCTGAATGATTTTTTTGGAGTGTAATTGCAAATGGCATTGCTGCACTGTAGTAGGAAGAATACTTATTTGAATGAATTTTTTTCAGTATGTTGGACACAAATTCCAAGAACCACTCCACGTCGATACGAATGAATGTAGACGGTAGAATGTATGTGCCGACTCTCGTCATGGTACTAGGTTCAGTTTTTCCACAAAAAAGTATTTAATTTTGACCTGAATAATTATTGCTACAACATTGTCAATTTCAGGATGGCAAGGGAAGAATACACTTGAAATCTCGATATTCTTTTTCTTGAATAATTCAAATCTTTCACATCTCCAATGCTCCAAGGCATTCCATGTGACTTCCAACTGCTTTCAATCGAGCCTCGGATCCGCGAAGATCTCTGAATTACTTGTTTTCGGGTGTTCTTGCAAATGACATTGCAACACCGAAGGAAGAATACTCGTATCAATGAAATAATTATTTTCAGTATGTTGGACACAAATTCCAAGAACAACTCCACGGCAATACGAACGAGTGTAAATGGTAGAATGTCTGTGCCGACTCTCGTCATGGTACTAGGTTCAGTTTTTCCACAAAAAAGTATTTAATTTTGACCTGAATAATTATTGCTACAACATTGTCAATTTCAAGATGGCAAGCACTAAACAAGAATTTCTGCAGAATACACTTCCGTGGTGCTATTTCTTGGCTAATTCCTATCTTCCACACCTCGCAGCATTCCATGCGACTTTCTACTGCTTTCGACGGGCCTCCGATCAGCGAAGAACACCGAATGAATGATTTCACACAGGAATTTCTTCAGAAACGACCGCTCGAAGAAAATAAATAAGTTAAAGAACTTTGACACAAATTCCAAAAGACTTTCCACTTTTCTTGAATCCTCTTAGGGTAATTGAAGGTTTACGAAAGTTCGAGCGTGGTACTAGGTTCAGTTTTTGAGGAATGAGACGTCAAAATTTCCTCTCTCGAATCCCATGGCGTCATCTTGCGAAAACATCTCAGGAATATTCAGTGAGTTAAAACGCGACCCCGGGAGAATACAAAGCGTCATAATTGTGCTAGATGCAAAGGTCAGTTGCTGATCAAGATTAGTTGAAGTTTTCAGCTTTCCTCGTGTCTCCGATCAGCTAAAATATAATTATAAAACTCTGTTGTCTGCCTCGGCACATTTCCAACAGAATCTCAATTTCAGAGTTTGACTGTGGGGAGGGGGGTTATTTTGTCTTACTGCGCATGCGAAATAACAGCAGGTCAGCAGCTTCACTGAGGGCTCAGCTCAAGATTTGTTTGCGAAGAGATGTACGGCTTGAATTCCTTGTGTGCAGATTGAGCTACACGCGATGGTAATAATAGAGCTTATTATTCAGCACATCGATGCACTGCCCAAATATGGTCATTGGAACGCCAATAGCTGTCACGCCGGGCCTCCGCGCGCGACAAAACGGCACGCTAAATCGTGGCAGCTTTGGGGCTCGGACGTGAGGCCTTTTTGGTAGCCTGGTGACTAATTTGCGATTTCATCCGACCATCCACTTCGGTAGCTCGTTTCTCACTCGTTGTTTACCGAAGAAAAGATCGGAAGGCGGGAAGCCATGGCCGAAGGAAGCAGCTTTGTTCTGATACCAAACATGACGGGCTTCGGAAAACAGAAGGCAGATTTCTGCTCTACTGGAAAAAGGCAAAATTTGAAAAACACAGCAAATAGTCGCCAGCAGCTATATTGACCCTTGGGCTACTTTTTCCATGGAGTTATTAATCCTTTTGAATTTATGCTTAGTGCGTTGTTGAGGCTTCAAACCAAAACGCTATGATTTTTGTTTTTTGAATTTCTGTTTTAATTTCGCGCGAGACCCTTTCTAGTTCTTTAGAAATCTGTGTTTTGGACGAAAATATCGCTCAGAATCAGTTGATCAGGTTTTATGAAATGGGAAAACCTTACGGAGCTGAGAAGAATTTTCAAGGGCATGGCAGCGAGTGGAATACTTCCAGTTCAGCAAGATAATGATGGTAGATAAGAAGTTATATTAGGGCTTACTTCAGAAGGAAGAGTCTTGGCTACAAGAGGTAAGAACTGAACAACAGAAATATCAAAACATTCCTCCTGGTTCTTCTGTCATTTTCGCGGGTTTTTCACTGCAGAGCCATGTGTTTCTATTTTCGTGTGTCGGTTGTAAGGTTACATCTTTCTGTGGATGAATTGTGCTTCGCTTTAACAGATTAGTTGAAGATATTTCGAGTTAATAATCCTCCTCGGAGTATGCAGTACTTAAATTAATTTCCTTTTTCTCCATTCGCCACCCTAAGCGATTGTAAAAATTGTTAGAAAAGTTAGTTCTTTTGACTTTTAATTCACATCCGAGCGGCTGGTCAAACCGCGCGTTTCGTTTCGTCTGTGCACTTCTAACACTAAACCTCCAAAATTGCTCAAACAGCTTTACAGCTCAAAGATACTGAAATCATAGTCCACTGCAGTTTGATACATCTTTTTTTCCGCTCAGAATTCAGATTGTATCGTAGTAGAATGCTTTTCAAGCTTAACTCAAGTTAGAAGTCTGAACAGCATCTAGAAAAGCATAACTTATCAGAAATGAAAATCAAAGTGTAAATCCAATTTCCCAATCATTCAGAGGGTAGGCTAATAAACTTATGTTCTTCACTTCCACATGAAGTTATGCTTTTGTTTATCCCAAAAGTAACTAAAAGAAGAAGCTTCCATTTAACTGAAAGGAATGATTTTCAGTACAAAGAAGGCCAAAGTCTTACTTAATACTTAAGTCTTACTGTGCAATTTTTCCCCTGCATATTTTTTCTATGCTTATAACATTCAGTGACACTTGTGTCTATCAAAATGTTTCTGTACTTACAGAATCCTGCCCACTTTATATTTGAATTAAAAAAAATGAGTGAAACAATATGCTTTTGTTTATCCCAAAAGCAACTAAAAGGAGAAGCTTCCATTTAACTGAAAGGAATGATTTTCAGTACAAAGTACAAGTACAAAGTACAAAGTAGGCCAAAGTCTTACTTATACTTTGTAATTTTTCCCCCTGAATGTTTTTTCTATGCTTAAATTCAGTGACACTTGTGTCTATCAAAATGTTTCTGTAACAGAATCCTACACTGTATTTGAATTGTAAAAAATAAGTGACACAGAATTATAAAAGATGGAGAATTATCAGGCATTCAAATGGGACTGGATAAGAAAATAAGGCAGCTGTCACTTTATAATATAGTAGGTAATAAACATTGGACAGAAAATACAACATAAATCACAAAATCTATATTACAGTTATGACCTGTACCTATATATTTCATGATTGTGTCAGATTGATAAATATAACATCTTGTGTCATTTACTGCTCTCAGGTGATTAGGTCTGCTTTTTCAGTCATAAACTATTATGGCCAGCTTGAAACAGGGGGCAAAACATAGGACCTCTAAATCAGTAACATTTTGTTTGACAGAATTGTAACATGCTGCTAAAGAGTTAATTAATTCAAATTTGAATGGCAAAACTGCAATTTGTAAACTTCTCCTGGGACTAGTTTTACAGATAGAGGACCATTGTATTAATGCTTTGGAAATTCCATGAGCACTGACATGACAATCAACTGTCCCATAGGTGGGTGAAAAGTTTTTATTAGAGTGGTTTTCATCCGGCTGTGAAACAAAAACTAATAGTCAGTGTTTAATAGTGTCTACTAGTCATAATTACAAAGGAGAATACAATAAAAATGACTTTCGCAGTGTATAGTAGTGCCCTTTTGGTTAGTATCTATTTCACAGTCGGATGGAAAACATTTTACTGCTGCCTCATTTTCATCTGCTAACAGTCATGGCAAAAAAATGATGTATTTGTTGTCAATAGATGTATTTGTTTAAAATAGAGAATAAAATAGAATTTATGTCAAAATCAAACAAACCAATTTGCTTACAATACTGTCCTGCCAGATATCCCCCTCAAAAAAAGAAGGGATTTTTTCCATGACAGATATAGTTGCCACAGTGAGGGTGCAATATCTAAACTAGATGGTACTAGAGTTATCCGAAGCTTCACTCATGTCACATGGCAAGAAACTGTGAGCATGCATTAAGCAAGTGGAGTTTAGAATGTATGCAAGTTCAGACATAGTATTCTTGAGCTTCCAGATGTTATAGTATTTTGAGTATTTTTTATTATTCAAGAAGACATTATGGGAATTCCTTGATTTATTTAGACTGTATTTTTTGTTTCTTTTTACCTTAAATGTTATTGGCCTATCTTCTAGTGTTAATGAAAGCTTTTAAAGAAGGTATAAGCTCTAAGATATAGTCTCACAGATTCTGAAATCTTAGGCACCATAATTCACAAAGGCAGTCATTTCTAGCAACAATTTTCCTCTGGTATTCCTGATATTCTTTTTCTGTCATTGGAGACTGACATGGTTTAGATGTGTCAGATTGTGACAAGTTCCCGTAATGCAGAATGCATACAAATATCCATGTGCCCATGGCCCTGTCATTTTTCAAATATCACGGCCCATTCAACAGTAGTGCAGTTCTTCGTGGTGTTAGTTTTTTAAATCACTTTTGACAAACTTGTATTGTTACACTCCATGACCGAGCAGCGTACTCACATCTCGAAATATGTCAATCGTTATCTTCTTCTAAAACATCAGGCAGTTCTTGTAAGCCATAATCATCGTGACGAAACGTACGCTCGAAATTTGCAAGGAATTTACAGAGGAAGACGCGGATAATAGGAGACATGGAAGCGAACTTTTACACGAGTCGAACTCGTTTGTTGAAATTCAAGAGAATCCGTACAGCAAATGTTTTGTTCCTCGACAACAACGTCCCCTGAAGCTTTTTCTTGCAAAAAATCCTCATCTTGTGCAGGGTATTACGGTTGAACTCATCACAAATATTGAGCAAAAATCCTTCCTTGCACTGCTCCGTGTTCGAACGCGCCGCCATCTTGCTACTATCACAGAAATATACAACCGCTGACCGCGACTCAAGTCTCGGCGAACGTGCCGCTTTGGCGCGCGTATAGGCCCGCTGTGTGTCTTCTGTACATGACAGCTATCCTGCGATATCCGTCTCTGAGGAAAATATGATGTTTTGAGGTCGTAAATAATACACAAAAGTCATTTTTTTCGGGGGTTTTGTGCTATCAATGTGCTGAATAATAAAACCATTATCCTGCTCGATTTTGCAGAATATCGTCTGATTTTAGCCAACTCGGGACTTCGTCCCTCGTCGGCTAAGTATCAGACGATATTCTGCGCAATCTCGCAGGATAATGGTTAAAT
The DNA here is from genome assembly GCA_033964015.1 of Scolanthus callimorphus. Classification (NCBI taxonomy): domain Eukaryota; kingdom Metazoa; phylum Cnidaria; class Anthozoa; order Actiniaria; family Edwardsiidae; genus Scolanthus; species Scolanthus callimorphus. The sequence continues at coordinate 28,172,677 of CM066921.1, forward strand.
ATTTCGTATGACTGTAAAAAGTGCCGGGTGGCGGTACGGAACCTGGGGGTCGTTTCTCGAAATCGCCCGATATTTTCGGGCCCGATAAACTTTTCGGGTGGTTTTTCGGGCGAGATTTAGGAGTCACGAAAAGTGTTTCTCGAAACTCCCAAAACCCCCCGATAATTATCGGGAACCCAAAATCCAAATTATAATTTCCAAACTTTGCGAATACTTTGCATAAATAAACAATGAAAATATAGGAAACTTATCGATTCGTCGCCGTCAGGGGACAAAGTGTATCGCCATGTTGGTATTTCCATCGATAAATGCCAAGAAATTAGATAAAATGTGCGAAAAAGCAAGCATTTTGCACCGAATTCTTGTAGATGCATTGGTACTTTGTTTACAACATGTCAACAAAAAGTTTGACAGCCGCTCTCAAATTTGACAGGCGAGCTGTCAAGAAAGAGAATGAATTTGATTGGCCAAGAAGCGAGATGCTTGCACCTGATTAGTGTATTTTATCGGGATGGCGGTAAAAGCAACTCGGGAGAGTTACCGGGAAACCATTTCGCAGCAAAGAAAGATAATTTTGGAAACAAAGCAAGACACATTCTATTCATAAATGTCTGTTTTACGAGAAGAAACATGCATTTTCGGGGAAATTCAACTTCGCTGGTATAGAGGGATAAATAAAGTCGTAGAGGAGTGAAAAATCTTAGTTAATTTTGCTGTTTTTCTTCCCTACTCTGAGGATTTTCGGAAACCCGAAAAAGTTTAGGGGAGAAACCCTTCTCCCGTTATCAAGGGGCGAAAAATATCGGGCGCGAAAAACTCGGGAGTTTCGAGAAACGCAAAATTCGTCATCCGCACGCTTTTCGGGTAATTTATCGTGCTCGAAAAGTTTTCGGGCGTTTCGAGAAACGACCCCCTGGCCTGCTGTAAATGGAATGAAATCACCAATGAAACCGCGTAGTCGCGGCACGGTCGCGGCGTGGAACAACTTTGTCACAATACTTTTCACAGTCATAAGAAATCTGCTCTAAGTTCCAGCACCCCGAGAAATAAAGGAAAATACAGGAAAATGGGCCAACATACAGGGCGTAGCCAGGAATTTTGGAATTTTTTGGAGGGGGAGGGGGGAAGGGGGGGGAGGCGGATTACAGTGTCTCATTGTAATCGCAAATAGCTTCCCGTTCGCGTTAGCGGACCTATGTTTATACTGCTTGCAGCCCCTTCTTCGGCGAACGTCCTTACTACATAGACTGTATCATTTATTTTGTATTTGATTGTTTGGTTTGTTTTCCGTTGTGCGCGCGAAGCGCGCAGCAATTTTGACATAAAGCTACAAGACTATTAATCAAAAGTCCAAAGGAGTTTTTGTCTGGCAGACACAAGTCACTGAAGAGGACCTCGAGGAATTGTGGAAAAACAAGAAGGCCTTTTACAATTTTATAAGTTTATAAGTCTTTATGCGCGCGAAGCGCGCGGCTATTTTCAACATATCGGTTGACATTCTCTTACCCAGAGCTCCCCGGCTCGTCTCCTCGCGGGGGAGACCACTGACGCATGCGCGAGATTTTATACAGAGCCGCCATTCTCGTACCCAGAGCTCCCCGGCTCGTCTGCTCGCAGGGGAGGCTCTGGGGACATCCAGTTGAGGGACTTCGCTGATTGGCTGAAATGGCGCGCACGCGTACATAAAAGTAGCTTAATCTCGCTTTATAAAAAAACGTATCTGTCAAAATAACACTGGCATTCGTTTCCTAGTCGTCTTTTCAACCTATGCCTTCGACTTGAACGCTCTTAAAGTAATTGTGAGGCATAAAACCATCATTTTCTTTTACGCATGCGTCGGTGGCTGTCACCAGAGCCTCCCCCGCGAGGTGACGAGCCGGGGAGCTCTGGGTACGAGGATGACAGAGCCGCAATCTCGTACCCAGAGCCCGTCATCTTTTGGCCAGCGGCAAGATTCAGGGCTCTGGGGGAATCGATTTTTTTAAAACCCAGATTCTGGGTTTCCGGTTTGATTGTTGTATGAAAGTTCGTTACGTTTTTGACCTACCACGCATGCTCACAAATCGGATTCCCCCAGGGCCCTGAATCTTGCCGCTGGCCAAAAGATTACGGGCTCTGGGTACGAGGTTGACAGAGCCGTTGAGTGAAAGATCTTTCTGCGCATGCACCAACGTTCAAAACCAGCCATTTAGCAAAGGTCCTCAAATGGATGTCACCAGAGCCTCCCCTGCGAGGTGAGAACGAGCCGGGGAGCTCTGGGTTCGAGAATGATCGGTTGAAAGAGGGTAAATACACGCAAGTGATATTTCTTCAGGAGGTTCAAACTCGGTGTTTAAAATATATATAATACCTCAACAAAAATATGCATCCCCCCTTCATGTTATGAAAAAAACTTGACATCCCCCCTTTTCCAGTTGCTAAATTTTGAGACACGACGTCGCCAGAGTGACGGAGCACAAGGAAATGATAGCCGTACGGTAGCGGCACCCTTTCAACGCGAGAGGAACAAATGGCCAATGTGCTAGTGCATTCCTTATTTTATATTCGCACTAATGAGACCAATGAGTTTACTATTTAACAATTAGACTACGAGTTCGAGTTTTCTACGAGTCAATAGATAGTTAACGAGGCGCGTAGCGCCGAGTTCACTATTTGACTCATAGAAAACGAGAACGAGTAGTCTAATTGTTTTGTAGAATACTACCTTCGATTGTTGCTAAAATATATTTCATTTCACGGGTTTAGAAAGTTGTGCGCTAGCGTTTTCGCTACTCACTATCTGTTACGTGATAGATAGTGAGTAGCGGAGCCAATCAGATTGCAGGATTCCTGATATAGTATGCCAGTGGGTTTCTACTAATGTTATTTAGTTTCTTCGTGAACGGTAATTGTATGAAACTAACGGAATCGAATGCGCGTAATTTATTCCGTTTACTAGATTGTGAAATGTTGGAAGTTATCTCTGTCAGTATCTCGTAAGAAAATGAAGTTGTTGTTTTCCTCGGGGGGTCTGGGGTCATGCACCCCCAGAGAGAGAGTTTTGAAATTTAGTGTTCCAAGATGGCGCGGTGGAGATGCATGGAAACTGATTGGAAAAAAATCACTTGAAAGGCAAGGTTATATTGATTTCTTATTCAGCACATCGATAGCTCAAAAACTGAAAAACATTACTTTTGCGTATGTTTTTTACAAGCTCAACACATATCTCCCTTAGCATGTACACAAGACAGCTATTGGCGTTCCAATGACCATATTTGGGCAGTGCATCGATGTGCTGAATAATCATACATTATCCTGCTCCATTTTGCTGAATATCGTCTGATTTTGCCAACTCGGGACTGCGTCCCTCGTCAGCTAAGTATCAGACGATATTCTGCGCAATCTCGCAGGATAATGGTTAAATATATATACACTTTATTTTTCACCTTTTTTTCCTTAATATTTTACAATTTGAGAAACCAGTATTTCTAGATTTTTAGCTGAATGTAATTACCGTGTATAAATAAAGTATTAGTATATATAATAGGACTCCATGCTGTCCAATTAAGAAAAAATTGGATGATTCAGAGGAACTCCAAAATTGGACGAGGCCGAGGCCGAGTCCAATTTGGAGTTCCGAGGAATCATCCATTTTTTTCTTAATTGGACAAGCATGGAGTCCTGTTATTTATTAATTATATAACATCCATGTTCAAACCCAAACTGTCCAATTTTAGCTCGAACTGTCCAATTAGAGCGCGCGCGATCCAATTAAAAAATAATTGGACGATTCAAGAAAAATCTATCTCCGGCACAATGGGATTTCGAGCTGGCTATATAATTATTATTATTATTATTATAAAGATACTTTTACTATTAAAAGGGGGTAGGGAACGTTCCGGATTGGTTCGTCGCTAATCGCCCTGCTTCTGTCAAATGATTCTATAATACATCGCCTGCAAGTCATTTTTATACTTTGGTTAACACGATGATTTTGCGTTCCAAGTTTCTCTCATGACGCAACGCGGGCTACAACAAACAGTTTTTTTTTTCTGAAATAGGTATCTAAGTAAATGTTTATATGAGAAGTCATCGCAATTTCTTACAGTTTCTGAGGCCGAAAATTCTATTAGCCAATAATCGACGCTTTCTTTGTTCTTCTTCTTTCAAAGCTATCAGTTGTCCTTCTTCCTTTTCCAAATTTAAAATAAACAAGCGTGCCTTTTCAAGAACCATAACTTTAGATGCCCGACTTGTATCTTTTAGTTCTGGAATACACACTTTTAGTAAACCATATAGTTTAGTGAGCCCCATTCGTCTTTGCCGTTCCAAGATATTGTGAGTTAGCTTTTTCTCTTGGTTCTTGTTTCTGTTATCAAGAATCTTTTTCATAGAAAGGGCCGTCTTCTTCACTGCAGATACTTTTTTATTAGGGTTTGATTTAGGTGAGATATTTTTCTGTGTCTGCGATGCTTTATTTCTGCATTGGTGCTGAAGTTTTGTTTTCACAGCAGACTTATGTCGACGTGCTGACATATTTTTTCCTGGTTTTCCAGACAATTTCTGCTGTACTACCGGCTCAGCCACTGCAACTTCAGAGATTTCAAGATTGTTAGGTGCATCCTGATTCTCCAGGAGAGGTAATGAGACAATGTCGATGTCGTCGTCTGTGGAAATTAGATGACGATAAAGGATATTTCAGAAGTCTATCGAAAACTAATGCAAATACAAAACCACTAGCCAATCAGGACTGGAAGCCATTCAACAACAAACCAGGAGGCAAAGGTTTCAATCAGGATGCGAAGTAAAAAGTCAGACATGCGTTTAGTCATGACGTGAGCAATGGTGCGTTTTGATTTAGGAGGCTGATTCTGCTTCGCTTGAATTGATTATAATAGTGCTCCGAAAACGCATTATTTTGGACTCATATTTTGGCAGCTCTGCCCTGCATGCGATTTTGCTACCGGATTTGTTGACAGCTAAAAGCCATACGGAACTTGTTTTGTACACCTTTTATTGGATCCCTGTCTCGGGATCAGCAATTTAGTATCAAACCCCAAGATTTCGCACATGCCCACCCTATATCAAGCGAAGTCCCCCCCCCCACCCCCAGGACTTTCGGATCGAAATTTTTTTTTGGGACAGTTTTTGTCGCATGAATTTTTTTCGTGGTTTATCGGACAAGGAATTACTGCGACTTTCATAATTCTGGGAACTCGCGTCTACGATTTCCAACCGCCAACTGGCCTTCTGGCTTCCGCCACATCGAGTCTCTCGAGCTTCGAGCAGTTTCTCTCACACAAAAAGTCAGTCTCTTTTGTTGCGGGCGAAGCGCGGGCCCTGATTTTGATAAACGCATTTCATCAAGCCTCAAAGGAAAGATAGATGAACATTCCATTTGTTGTGTATAATATGGTGAAGCGCGGTCCAAATGATGAATTACTATCCTCGTAACGTCGAACACACCACACGCTTACCTAAAAATAAGGGTCTTATTTCGAACTGAGACTGCTCCGAAGCCTATTACTGCAGGGCGTTTTTTAGGGGAGGGGGAGTTTGTTTCTCCTGGCCAAGATACATGTTCCTGTAATGACATTCGTAGTCATTCCTTAAAAGAGTTCGATCGTATTGTTCCATTGCGTGAGTTCTCAAAAACCATATTGTAATTGCTGTTCCGGCGCGCGCGCGAAGCGCGCCTAAATTGTACTCAATTTAATAAACTAGATAAGCGTTGAATGAACACCATTTTTGTCTTTTTATTCTGTTAACATAATTCAATTGCCTAATCAAAGCTTGGGAATCTTGCAAGAATTTTTTTATGGAGCCACAGAGGCTGCATGATTTGTACTTTTTTTATTTTTTCCTTGTATGAATTTTTTTTTGCTTTTTGCCATCCCCCCCCCCCCCCCCCCCCATTTCTCCATCGCTTTTCTAATGGTCCGTCCCTTACCTGTATCTGAATGTCGTGAAAGCATATGAGTTTCTAGCCCATAGTAGTCACTGTATAATTTCCCACAAATTGTGCAACTATAAGCCTCATGCTGGCCCTCAAGTTGTAATGTGTAAAGTATACCAGGGTCCATGGTAGAGTACCCACCATCTGCAGCCAAATTTCTGACTGTTAGTTCATTCACCGTCTGATTCATGCTAAGCAGGTTTACACAACTTGACTCCTGCAAATTCTCTGAAAAAACGTCTCTTTTCTCAGGGCTTAGTTTCTTTTCCACCTCTTGCACAATGTCACATAAACTCATTTGTAATTCCGCATTGTCCTCCTCCTTCTTTTCCTCAGCAGTTTCATTGAGTTCTTTGTAAAATCCTTGGCGTTGAAAGTAGCTTTTCTGGAGTTCCTGTAATAAACCTCCATTATCATATTCCCAATTATCTTGATCTGAAACTTCCTGTTTTACCATCAAACCTCTAAATATTTTTTCTGGAATTTCTGAATGGTGACGTGTTTCTTCAACATCACTTGTAGCAAGCAATTTCTAGAATTGAACAAAGATATGGATGGACATTGGTTTTCAATGAATTTTTTATTCATCTACATCTACTTTATTTTATAAAACTCTCGCATCACAAAAGTATAAATCAATATATATGTATTAAAAAATATATAACAATTTCAAATAAATAAATATTCTCAAAAAAGTATCTAGAGAAATGTGTGGTTTACAAAGGATTTGCGAATACTCCCGACAGTCATCTGAAATCCGCTCTATGAGGATGGCGACTAGATCTTAAAAGGAGCTGTAAATGACCAGGGATCCACAAGGATCAAATGACTGGCAAGGTGGGTGCTTTTCTTAAAAGGTTCTAATGATGGTGAGCCTGCCACCTGAGTTGGTAACAAGCCAGTGGCAGATCCAGGATTTTTTCAAGGGGGGGGGGGGGGGGGGGGGGGGGGGGGGGGGCAGCAGGTTGGGGGGGGGGGGGGGGGGGGGGGTTCAAAAAACTACTAATCTATCACTCTCATAGGGGGGGTTGCAACCCCCACAACCCCTCCCCTAGATTTGCCCCTGCAAGTTCCACATACTAACAGTTCTTGGAAAAAAATGAGTAGCTATGAGATAGTACATTAAAATATGTCTGCCTGCCTTGGTAAGGATTTCTTCTAGATGGTCTTCGGTTTGGTAGGATACTCATTATTCATATGGTAAATTATATGTATGAGCTATCACATTTTGCTCAGACGAAAGATATTGTCATTGCATATTAGCTTTCTTGCAGGTGGTTGCTTGTGTTTTTATCACAGAAAACTGTAGTTTGCTAAGCATGGCTACCATCTTGGTGTTCTACCAAAAATCAAGAAGGCAATCAATTACCATCCTCAGTGAACATCTATGATTTTCTGTGTCAAAAAAACAAAACACCAGCAACCACCTGCATATGGCCAGGGGGTTCTCCATACATTCCACAAGCAAACAAACAGATTCATCAGAGGGTTATTTCGTCAAATATCACCTAGAAATTGTTGAAAACTGCAAGGATTTTGGCTGATCCTACAGAATTTGGTAATTTTTATGGCAGAAAAACTTCACATTTCTGTGGCTAAGTATGTTTAGGGGTCTGTTTGGGGATTTCCAATATTCATCCCTACTATTTTGACCTCAACAAACCCTTTCATTTATTAGCAACTTGCAGAGACAGATATTGGAATGTGCAATTCCAGAAAAAAATCCATACCCCCACCATGGAGGGAATGCGCCTTCACCCCTCTGGAATTTCCAAAGAAAAATACAGTATTTGTATGGAAATCAGGTAAATTGACCCCCACCCCTCTGGAATTTCCAATTCCATTCCATGGTGGGGGTATGGAATTTTTCTGGAATTGCACAATTTCAATACCATATTTAAGCATCAGTGTGCTGGATAATAAATCAGGATACATGCAAAAAGCTACAGTGATTTACTAAAAATGTTTCAAGAGTTTTCATGAAATTCCAGCAAATCATATGACGCTCATCTCAAACTCAAAGAGAGGACACGTGGCCGCATCTAAATTTGGCTGCATTTCCATGTGTGTTACACTTTTATTTTAGGTCCATCACAAGCCACTGGCCCACCAAAATGATAATTTCTAATAAAGAGGTCTTCATGGTCACCACAAATGTTAAAATTCCCTACTTTCCCCGAACCATATGCCATATATGGTACACTTCTATTAGGCCACGTGCATTGAAAATGTGCAATTCGGTTTCCTCCGGCCATGTGCTTGCACGTACGCTGTGCTTCGTTTTGAAAGGCCGTCAAAATCAGGCACAGAATCATATTTATCCAAAAGTACAATCACAGTAATCTAGAATTGCTCACCTACTCAATCTATATCAGTATCAACGATATCAATTGTTTCTAGAGTGAGATTTATATAAGTTTCGAACCACCTCATGGTTCGCCTGTGTGAGCGCACGTGATTCCCAAATGGCAAACTCGGCTGGAATTCGAAGGTAGCTCAGATTTTTAACAGCTGATACGGATGTGCGTAATATTCTGATGGAAAAACTCATAGCGATATCTTGTGTTAGCTACTGTTGATCGCCAATACTCACGTTTTTGTAGCTGAACGCGGGATACGCCTCCGTCGTGTCCGCCATCTTGGACTCACCGCTGACCAGTATTGTGAAATACGGTTGGCGCGCTTGTCTGGGGAGCACGTGCGTTTTACTCGATTTCGTGCAGCTCAGTGTGTTGAAAAGCGAATATGGCCGAATAAAGAGTTGTATCGCGATTCACCCTGCCACTCTGTGTTGTTGTGAGCCGTCAATATTTTGTGGTATTGACGGCTCAAAAAGAGCTAGCAAAATTCAACTTTTTTCGCACGAATTTATGTTTCATTTCATTGTCAATAGTTAGAAATAACGTTTAGCTATATTTCTAGCAATATCTTATGGCAGAAAGAGATTTTTTTCGCCGAAAAAGATGGAAAAATGTAAACAGAAAATGCTCGAGCTCGTGCGAAAAGCCCATGTGATTGCGTGAGATCGTGCGTAAATGTAATGAGAATTGAAATTTCAATCGACAATAAATAGCACTATTTCTTGCCATTTCCTCCAGAAAATCTTCAAGAATCGCGATACAATATTAATTACGATTTTGAGACGGCAATTCCACAAAATATTGACGGCGTTGGAAGAAAATATTTTCACGTATTGGGCTCCGTCGCTGCGCGACTCCGCCCAATACGTGAACATATTTTCTCCCAACTAGCCGTCAATATTTTGTGGAATTGCCGTCTCAAAATCGTAATTAGTATATAGAATCACAGTTGAACCGTGACCACTCAGTGAGATGCCAAACTCTGACCTTTATTAAAAATGCAGATCGCGGGGGATATTTGTTATGAACAAAAATGTTAAAAGGAGAGAAATTTGGACCAAATGAGGCGAGGTTAGACGCCGGCTGAAATGCAGGAGTCTCAGACCCCGTCCACACTTCACCGTTTTCAAACGAAAACGGATACTTTTTGCTCCGTTTTCAAAAAAGATTTGCGTCCACACTTATCGTTTTCGTATTGTTTTCGCCGTTTCGGTGATCGTTTTCGGCGTTGTAGTGTGGACGATAGCCGTAATCGGAGCAAAAAGTATCCGTTTTCGTTTGAAAACGGTGTAGGGACGGGGTCTGAGACCCTGTCCACACTACACCGTTTTCAAACAAAAACGGAGTAGTGTGGACGGGGTCTCGGCAAATCTAAGGAGATCATCAATATTATTTCGCTGGGTGTAGTCAGTGCTGTCTTGATTACATTAGGGTAGAAGCTGAATATTAAACGACTAGATCCGCCTGAGGGTATTGGTAAACTTTATTCAACTCGGGGCACCCACACGGCAAACTTGTAAACAGTGTAGTCATTTTATTACTGTAGTTTTATAGTGTTTAAATAAATGTGATGCAGTATGTACTTCTTCCCATATTTTTCACCTCCCTTCATAAATATTCATTACAAAAATATTTTAAAAATACGCAAAAATATACATAAATATACATTGATTTCCCATGGCTATCCATGTGAATTCCGAACACTTCCCATGCGTGTGCCTTGGGAAATGGATGGGTTTCTGCAGAAATTCCCTGTGATAGCAAAGTACCCAATATGATTTTGACCCCATTCCTTAATTTATTTATTTTACCACAAGCTAAAAATTCCGGTCAATTTGCATCTGTTTTATACATGTCCATGTCCGGTCCAGAGGGAACTATTCTGCTCGGGTGGATGTGTGGGAATCCTTGCTGCAAAAAAAAAAACACCATCATAATGATTATGTTTGGACAAGGAACGTTTTTGATTGGCTGATGTTTCCTAGCCTGCGAACAAGCTCGCGTGTACCGGATGTTCGCAGGCTAATGTTTCCCCGCCATTTGATATTTGTTCTATCATTTCCGTGTAGTTTTTGAGACCCTGGTACTTTCTATTCTCACTGGCCCAATTAGTGTGAATATAAGGAATGCTCACATTAGCATATTGGCCATTTGCTCTTTCCTCTCGGAGTGAGGGTGCCCCTTCCGTCCGACTTCCCCTTTGGCATGTGTTCGTCTCGTTGTGCTTCCCAGCACTGGCGACGCCCTTTTCGCTTTTCCCACCCACTCACCCTCAGCTTCGTCTTTCGCGCCATCTTTAAGCTCGCCAGGTCTCCTTCCCATAACTTATATGAGCACAATAGGACCAGTGAGAATATATTAATGGCAAAATGCTATTAAAAACTATCAATAGAACGAAGCAATATGTATAAATGAACATGATCCAAAACAGTCAGAAGTTCGAGATCATGTTGAAAATGTAGCCTTCACTGCAGACATCTTTCTTAGATTAAGAGAACTCCTGTGGTATCATGGGAGAGAGAAGACTGAGGCGAGTAGACCGGCCAACTGGAAAAAAACTGGACGGAAGAGAAAACAGAGGGGTACAAAATTCGAAAAGATGCCACAGTATGCCCAAAAAATCACATAAAGTAACCAACAAAAAGGAAGTCACCAGCGGAGGAGCAGGCTACCAAACATGTATGTCTCGTTAAAACCCTGGCGACTAGACTAGAGCAGGATTGATCGAGGAGGTCAGTCACTTACCCAGTATCAGTCACTTACCCAGTATCAATCATTTACCCAGTATCAGTCACTTACCCAGTATCAGTCACTTACCCAGTATCAGTCACTTACCCAGTATCAGTCACTTACCCAGTATCAGTCACTTACCCAGTATCAGTCACTTACCCAGTATCAGTCACTTACCCCAGTATCAGTCACTTACCCAGTATCAGTCATTTACCCAGTATCAGTCACTTACCCAGTATCAGTCACTTACCCAGTATCAGTCATTTACCCAGTATCAGTCACTTACCCAGTATCAGTCACTTACCCAGTATCAGTCACTTACCCAGTATCAGTCACTTACCCAGTATCAGTCACTTACCCAGTATCAGTCACTTACCCAGTATCAGTCATTTACCCAGTATCAGTCATTTACCCAGTATCAGTCACTTACCCAGTATCACTCACTTACCCAGTATCAGTCATTTACCCAGTATCAGTCACTTACCCAGTATCAGTCACTTACCCAGTATCAGTCACTTACCCAGTATCAGTCACTTACCCAGTATCCTGTCTTGATATGAGACCAGTCTACTGTGTCGGACACACCTGGTAACCGGTAGAAATCCATGGTATAACACCATATGTGCTTGTAGTCTGTCATACGTTTTCTATTGCACTGAAAAAGCAAAAAAGTTAACAAAGCTCCTTACTTAAATTCATCGTAACAGCATTCGGCTGACATTTCTATTTAGTAGATGACATTTAATATAGTAGTACTTCAAAAATTATAGTTTTTAGATTTTGGGATTTTAACATATCAGTTTGTTTACGCATTTGTTATTTCATGGCATATTAGTTAAAAGTAAGAAAACTAATAAACAGCGGCGGCTCTGGATCCAAATGGATGCTAGTCTAGGAATACAGTACTTAAATATGACGGCAAAGACCAAACAGAAGCAGGATTGAAGCCAACGTTTCGGACATTTAATTATGTCCTTCATGGGGGCTGTTATCACCCTGATGAAGGACAGAATGAAATGTCCGAAACGTTGGCTTTAATCCTGCTTCTGTTTGGTCTTTGTCTTCATATTTCATGGCATAATAACTCCATCGCTATTTAAGCCATGATGTGTTTAACCGTGCTTAAATAAAGTTACCATGTCAATGTCAAAGGTGCACCACTTTACCCCCAGCTTTATCAAACTGATACTCTGATATCGGCGCTGAATGTGTAATTACAAAACAACTCCAAACCACTGGATTTGGGAACACAGCAACTTCGCCCTTGGAACAGGGACCCAAAAAACTTGGATGGAAAACAATGGAAAGTTTTCGGGATATCCTGCTGTCCCGAAATTTTCATTTTGCATCGATTTGAGGGTTTGAATGAAATCGAAAATTTCTTTTTGTGACGTAAATGCTATAAATATCCACTAATAAGGAAGTTCTAAACTATTTAGAACAGGGTAGAAAAGACAACGAAACCTTGGGGATCAACCTATTAAAAATAAAAAAATAAAAAATTTCGGGTCCGAAAATTCTCTGGTGTTCCGAAAACAGGCCCGAAAATTCTCGGGTGTTCCGAGAAATGGGCCGGAAATTCTCGGATGTTCCAAGAAACGGGTCCGAAAATTCTCAGATGTTCCGAGAAACGGGTACTATGGGTACTATGACGTCAGACTAATTACCATTAGCATCCCATAATAGCGATATCAAATCGTATGAGTGTCGCGAATAGTCGCACGTCGGCTTCCGTTAAATCGTCTCCCAACAGATATCGGGACTTGGACAAAATGCTATCGACCTGTAAAGACACAAAACAAATACATCTCGTTAAAGAGCTTGTGTCAGCCACTCCTTTGTTATTGTTTTCGTTCGATATTAGAAGACGAATTACGCGTAGAAATCACTAAATCAACATCTAAAAACAAAAGTTTAGATTTGATTTACCAAATTCAATCGAGAACATTGCTCTATATCCTCTAAATCAGGCGATGGAAATGGATGCTTTCTTCGATCCGATTCTCAAGATTTTGAGAATTGATTGTGGTTGGTCAATTTCTAGGTGCCAAGAACCGCTGCCAAGCGGTCGTAAGCACAGCCACTGAGGATGGTCACTCCCGCGTCCTAGTGGTTCTTTAACGCCCCTCTGGTTCAGGTTAATGTAGTGCATGTAAGAGGCTTGCCGGGTCCTACGGTTTTACGTCCTTACCCGGAGAAGACGCGAAGGTCTAACCATGTGTACATCTTGGAACATAAGGCAGCACCTTTTCCTCAGTTATTTAGAAAAGACCCTGAGTGTTGGTCCGGTTGGGGTTTGAACTCCCGCACATAAGCCCGGCGCTCTACCACTGTGCTAACCGTCGGCGGTTTACACTGGCATTGAGATTGCACCCTGCTCTTGCGCTTGCGTTCATGTGTGAACCAGCCCTAAAGCCTGGGAAATACGTGGCACAAAATCCCTCGACTTGTCGCGCAACATTGCTGCATTGCAAGTCTAATGTTTGTTGCTCGTTTTTCATCAAATTCACAACTTGCCGCGCAACAAGGCGAATTTGGCCCTTAGCACTTCATTTCTATTGACTAATCAACTTGAATTGTAGGCAAGATGTTGCGCGACAAGTTGTGTGTTTGATGAAAAACGAGCAACAAAGCCAGAATTTGTGTCTCAAAGTAGACCTGCACTCTACTTCGCGCAACAAATTTTCACAACCTGCAACAAATGTTTTTGTTGAGTGACAAATTGTGTCGCGAGATGAAAAACGCGCAACATCGATCATCAACTTGCAACGCAACAATGTTGCGCGACAAGTTGAGGGATTTTGTGCCTCGTATTTCCCCGGCTTAAGGGAGAGCTAGCACTTAACACACTTTCCTTAATTTACCTTATCAAGTGCTTCAAATACAGCATTTACAGCTTTGTGATAACTCTTCTGATCTCTTGCAAAGCCTGCTCTGTACACTCCAATGGTCAAGTCCCTAAAAAACAGAACCTCTAAGTGAGTTGCTTGTACACAGCCAAGGGTTTTTAACCTTTTTTTTTTGGGGGGGGGGGGGGGGGGGGTATTTGTTCTTTTCGGCCCATGTAAAGGGATATGGGATCCGGGTCTAGCTAAATTTGAGGTTTGGGATCCGGGATCCAGAGTATGGGATTCGGGATCCAGAGTGAAGGATCTGGGATCCATGGGTCGGGATTCCAAAACTTCTGTGGATCCCTTTACATGGGTTGATTCTTTGTTCATCCCCACTAAAGGCCTATGGCAAATGTCGCACCAGAGTCGTGCTGTTTCAATCCAAAACAATACTAGAGTTTTTTCTATTTGATGCGGCATCCTTTGAAAAAGGAAAGGCTTGACAGAAGAAGTTTAACGTTTGCGCTGGGCCTCTACAAGATAAATACGTTTGACTCTATTTATTTAAAGAAAGCTTACAGCATTCATGCCTGTGCTTTTCAGCACACAGCAGAAACACAAGGACAGGCATACTTGCTGAATTGCTCCTTTTGGCAACAATGAATGTTTCCCAAAGTATTGCATGGTCCAGGATACTCAGAATAAACTCACTCTTGGATCCAGTTGTTGATCTCGTCAATCTGATCTCGTAATCCCAGGGGATACAGGTCCAACTCTTTGGCCTCTTCACTTGAGCAGAAGTCATTGAACTCAGAGTTAAACATACGGAGCAAATCTGCTGACTCATTATTAACAATAGTCTTTTTGTTTTTATCCCAAAGGGCAGGAACAGGAACATTGCCACCATAGCCAGGTCTGGCAAGGTCATAGATCTCCTTGAAGAACTTACTGCCATTTACAGTATCAAGGGAGCATCTAGGCTTAGTGTCTGTAAACCTTAAAAATAAATAGATTGTGTTTAGAACTTGTTTGAACATTAGTGTAGACTTGGTGCTCACCATTGTTCATGAACAGACCAGATAGACGGGCAGACATTACTTCATTAGAGTGTCTCCTAAGACAGCAGTAATGGTCGGAGCTTTCTTTGAAAGTAGTTAAATATGAATTCCACAATTAGTGATTGATTGTTCTTGGGTGCAATCTGCTGCAAATGCAGAAGTCTCTTGTTTGACTAGTACAACTACTAAACCAGAAATGCTAACCTGAAATGGTTAAGCACTATGTGTTTTTCAATCTTGCATCCTTTGTTTCAAGGAAAGAAATAGTCATAAATACAGCCAGAAAAATTATTGCACGCCAACTCTGAAAAAAATATCCTGCTCATCCAAAAAAGTCCACCCTCCCCCTCAAATGCTTCAAATGGTTGGCCCCTTAGGACTCCCAGCGTATATAGAGAGGAAGAGGGAGACTGGGGAGAGGGGTTGGTATTTCTGGTGTATAGGTGGAAAAGTCTCGGTTTTGAGCGCTGCATGCCCGCAAACGGTATCTGGGCCAAAAACCTGAGGTGGAAACCTTAGGACTCCCCGCATATATATAGGGAGGAAGAGGAGGATTGGGGAGAGGGGTTGGTATTTTCTGGATAGCTGGAAAAAATATCGGTTTGATCGCTGCATGCCCGTAAAGTATCGATGACGGTGACCAAGCAAAGAGGCAAGCTTGGTTTAGGTCTTGGCTGAACATGTCCCTAAAAAGTGTCTGTTTTTGCCTTCTTATTCCCTTTTGAGCATTTCCAAATAGTTCCCACTAGAGCTGCCCCCGCCTCTTGGAAGTCCAAAATACTGTGATTGAAGTCTTCAAAATATTGAGCTCTGAGGTTCATTATCTTTCTGTTGTGATGAAAGAGCCAAACTCAGACACTCAAAATATTAGGATGTGAAAGACGGTTAAAAACAAATTGGTGTAATAAAGCGAAAGATTGTTCTGGTTTGTTTCACAGCAACTTCAGTACAGCTGAAGACTTCTGGATCTTCTAGAAGCGACAACAAACAATTGTTTTAGAAACAGTACTTTCAGACAGCTATTTAATTCAAACCGTACTATAAGGTTGGGCAGCTCTAGTGAGAACTATTTCTAATAAATCTAGTTATATTTTGTTACCTATTATTATTGATTACCTGTAGCCAGGATCCCCAGGCTGTTTGACAGGATCTAATACAGTACATGAGATAACATCATCTAATCCCTTTAACTTGATGGCTAGTAAAGCCCTGGCAGCAAATGGACAAGTCAGAGTTGTATACAAGTGATAACGATTGGCCTCTGCAGGAAACCGACTTGCTGGGTCTGACTTGATCTTACTACAAAAACTTGATTCACTCCTGCAAAATGAAACAATAAGATTAATTAACAACTGTCGAGTACAGGCCTTTGATCTGATGGCCATTCTATCTAAAATTCCTTGTTCTTCTGTTTTTGCTTCAACAATATACCTCTACTTGGCTAGTAATGTTCTCCTTTTTCAGATCAATGGCATTCCTATGAGTATTTCTTTTTCTGCTATACATCCAAGGATATAATATAATATGGAAGCATTCAAACAAAGAAAGATCATTAAATATGTGGAGCATAATATATGACATGGTAAAAAGATTAAGTCCAAGTAAGGGAGGTCACTACTGGTGCAGTTGAGCAGCCAGTGTCTACTTTTTTTTTGTAAATGGCTGCTGATCACTAGCATAGATGATCAGCGGCCATTCACAAAAATGAAGTGAAGTGGAGAGGTCCATTCTGGACTGTCAATCAAATCTTAGGGTCTCAGAAAAGAAGCCAAAGAAAGTTATAGAAGAAGAAAAAAAGACAAAATGGCTTCAACATTGTAGACATGGCATTTTGAAATTGCATAATATCAAAACTAACCACCGACCCCCCCCCCCCCCCCTCCCCCCTCCTCCTCCCTAAAAAAAAAACTCTTCCCCGAAATCAAATTACAATGATCATTGGTGAGAGGGTGAAAATTCCAGGGGGAGACGTGGTGTATTTATAAGCTCATTAGCATAGCAGGCATAGGTCAGATGCAAGATGCAAATTAAAATACCTCTGACCCCTCGTAACAGGAAATACGTTTTAAAAACTGCTAAACTCACGGGCAGACATCTTCTATTTCCTCTTCCACCGTCCTTGACGATGAATCAGTTGTGTAATTGGAGCTCGCGCTACCAGTTCCACAACATCTCGTCCAATATCGCCTTCCCAAAATTCCAAAACCACCTCCGCTTCCAAACATCCATATTCTGGAACTTCCACTCTCTTTTTTACACACACGAGCACTTGAAAATATTATTGGCCCTTTTAATAAGGCATTTGTAAAGCTAAGAACAATAAATTTTGACGATTTCGATACTTGAGTCAACCGGCCGCCATTTTGTGGTGTTGACATTCGAGACCGAGTACACCAAAAGAAGACTGGGGACGACTTCCGGAAAAAAATGCGGCTTTTTTTTCTTCTTCTTATCTTAATTGGAAGTGAAAGTTCGCAGTTTTAAAATATATTTCCTGTTTCCTGTCTTCGTTATACACCCATATTGCGTGCCTGTGAATGGGGATGAGCAAGGAATAAAACTCCTGCAGTTTAAGCTCTCGGAATGTGACCAAAATACTTTTACTGTACAATTGCTATAACAATTCGAGTGCGAGTCTTTAATTTTTAACTTTGCTAGTGTATAGTGGAGGGAAAAAAGGGCTTTATGTACACTAAATAATTTCCGATACGTATTGCAAGGAACGTTTTTGATTGGCTCAATTTTATCTCGCCAGTTCTACCCATATGATGTGCGTGGAGAAACAGAGGCAGTCTACGTCTGCGATAAATATTTTACCAAGCTAACAAACTGAGTATTACATTACGCCTCATTTCGATTTCCACATCGTCACAACGTGACTTTTTTTAATTTTCTAATTCCATTTCCGGTCAAGTCGCACGATATCACTCGATTAGCACTTCCGGTTATGACGTCACGAGGGGAAGTCGCTACGTTCACGCATGCGTAGTGTGATTTATTCGCGGGGGGTCGTTTGAATGCAATGTATCGGAGCCGATCCAAGGCGTTGTTCGCCATCTTGGTTTGCCGATTTTGTATTGTGATTTCAAAGCAATAACACCGAAAACGTGGTTATAAATCAGCTAACATCTATTTTTCACTCTTCTGGCTTCTAAAAATGTCGATTCGGCGGCAGCTGAAAAACGTCGTTAATAATTATTCGAACTGCGAAGTGAAGGTTCGTGAAGCGACTTCGAATGATCCGTGGGGTCCTTCTAGTTCGTTGATGTCAGATATCGCAGATGCGACCTACAATGTAGTGGCGTTTTCAGAAATCATGGCTATGATTTGGAGACGATTGAATGATCATGGGAAAAACTGGCGTCATGTGTACAAGTCTTTGGTACTTCTCGACTATATTATCAAGACTGGATCCGAACGGGTCGCTCAGCAATGCCGGGAGAATATCTTTGTAATTCAAACACTGAAAGACTTTCAATTCATTGACAAAGATGGCAAAGACCAAGGAATGAATGTTCGGGAAAAAGCTAAGCAACTTGTAGCGTTGCTGAAGGACGAAGAAAGGCTTAAAAACGAGCGTCAGAGAGCTTTGAAAGCCAAAGAGAGATTTGCTCAAGCCAGTTCGGGTATCGGAAGTGATTCACTTAGAGGGGGCAAAGTTACGCTGGGTTCTGGAGGAAGCTTGACAGATATTCGCACAGGGGGAAGTGATTCCACTACCATGCCTACTAGCCGATCGTGGGAACCAGAAAGGAAATTAACAAACCCAGAGATGGAGAATTGCAGGCCTGCAAATGCTAATGAAGAGGAGCTTCAGCTGCAGCTAGCGTTAGCCTTGAGCAAACAAGAAGCTGATGAACACAAAAACTTATCAGAAAGGGAGGATGAACGGCTGAAGATGGCATTGAATGAGAGCCAAGTGGATGCCCCCAGTTCAGGCTTTCCCCAGCCAGCGCCACAGTCCTCAGTCCTCAGTACTGACGCTTGGGGGATGCCGTTAGCCCAGCCTGCAGCACAGCAACCTGCTGCCGACCCTTGGGGAGGAAGTGGTGCCATGGCAGCAGCAGCAGCCCCTGTTGGGGCAAGTGCAGATCCCTGGGGAACACCACAGCAACCTCCTGCTGTTGATCCATGGGGTGCTACTGCTGCTGTATCAGTAGCATCTGCACCAATGGTATTATCTGCCCCCATAGCAGATCCCTGGGGTGCCCCTCCAGCACAAGCACCTCCCCCATCTGATCCATGGAGTGCACCACCCCCGACCTCAACACCACAGAGTAACCTTGGGCTTCTACTAATGGACAGTCCTTGCCAGCACAGGACAGCTTTGATCCCTTTGGCCAGCCTGCTCCAACCGTCGCTCCTGTTGTTGCTGCCGCTCCTATGCAGCCAAGTCCTCTAGAGATGCAACCCTCCCAGCCTGTATCGGATCCCTTCAGTGTAGGTGTTCCTGGACAGCAAGCAAAGAAACCTGATGATTTCCTAGGAGATTTACAGGGACTTGTTGATCTGGACACACTTACAACCAAACCTCAAACAGATCCAAATCCATTCTTACCCACCATGGCTGACTCAAATAAAACTAAGAATCCTTTTGTGCAGGATAAACCACAGAGACCAACACTTAACCAGTTACAACAAGTCAAACAACAAGGACTAGATATTGGCGGTATGCCGAGTGCAGGGTACAGTAGCGGAGGAGATATATTGTTACCAGCCCCTCTAGTGCCGAGTTCTACAGCAACAAATCCACAAACTGTCAACAACCCCTTCTTGTAGTATATGCCTGGAGCATTTTGAAATGTGAGTAGTTCCCTTATCTTCTTTGACACAAATTAAAATATGCCTTGCAGGGTTTTTAATTTTTTATGAGTTTTATTTTTAGATTTATTGCATGTTATCAGTTATCTATATTTCTCTGACTCTGGGTTAAACTGGGTTAAATTTCTGTGTATTATGTTTTACTTTGCATTAACCATCTGCTAAATTGCTAGTTCTAGCAAAATGACCTCTGAAATTGTTTTTGTGGTATCACAATACAAACGTTTACAGTATGAATTATGCAGTGCAATCACTTTACAAGTGTTATTACCTCTTCAAAGGAAGTAAAAGAAGTAAAACATAATGATGGTATTACAAATGGAAGGAATAATATACACTTATGTCACCTATAAATGTCTATTACATCTTCAAAGGCAGTAAAAACTAAATGATGCTGTTTCAAATGAATGTTATTATAGCAAAAATAGTAAAACAATTAAATAATGCTGTTTCAAATTGTGAACAAATAATAAGCATTTCATAGGGCCCAAATTACGGTAGCTGATTGAAACATATAGTCTAATGTTTGAAAATTGCAGTTGAAAAAGAGGGAAATGCAGGGCTGCAAAAGAAAAAAAAACTAGGTTGCATTTTGGACAATAGTTTAAAATTTTTAGTCACAGACTGTGGGTGACAAAAGGGCTTAAATTTTAGTTGCAAATTAGAAATGTGTAGTCGCAAAAGCGACTGATACCTCGGCGCAATTTCTAGTCCCGAAATTAGATGGGATGCATTTTATAGATTGATATGCAAAATTAAGGGATCCATGTCACCCTACCCATGCACTGCTTCGCCGCCATTTTCGATATCAGAGACTGTTGACAAAATCATGGTAATGAATCATGTGAACAAAAACAAAGCAATGCATTATGGGTAGGGTGAGGCAGATCCTAACTTTAATACATAGATTAAAATTATAAAGCGAACATGTCAAAAATGATGCATAATCATGTGTTGTGTACACTCTACAGCATAATTTTCATGAGGTTGGGAGCAGAGCTCAAAATCAGTGGTAAAACTGACCATAATGTTTCACTTTGTGCAAATAAAATATCAGTTAGATCAAGGAGGTTTTAGAGTTACTGACTGTTGTAGTCTCCTGGTTTGCCTTTAATGGTGCAAGTAAAACAAAAGTGACCATAAGTTTCACTGCCCCTGACAGAGAAAATTTGCAAGTTGTTCCAAATCTCAGTAAAACTACAGAGTATTCAAACCATTTTCTAGCCACGGGGGGAGTGTCAAATGCAAAGTTCCCTTTGCAATTTTTTTTTATTTTGAACCAGTGAAGCAAAATACTAAACATTGTTTCCTTTCAAAGGTCGGAGGGCTGGAAGTCATGATGGGGGTAAAAAGCAAGTTGCTAAAAGAACAAAAATGGCGTGCAGGACCTGCCAAAAGCATGGAGTTACAGTATGCTGCATTGCCGTCACCACATACGATGGTAAAAAGTATGAGAAAGCTCAATGTACCAACTGCCTTGTTCTTTTGACAGCTTTTCTATCTGGTACAATCATTTGACATTTGATATAATATGTATGTCAGGATTTAATGTAAATAATGTAGACGAATGGAGTGCCTTCAGGGTTGAATGATTCAGGGCTGTGTCACACAAACAGGACCTGAATGACATTATCAAAAAGGACAATATTTATACACTTGAAATGTTCCTATTTCATGTATTAGTAAGATTTTGCTTCCTTTCAAATGATATTTGCCATTTTTCCTATTAACAATTACACTACAAGTTCGAGTTTTCTATGAGTCAATAGACAGTTAACGTTGACTATTTGACTCATAGAAAACGAGAATGAGTAGTCTAATTGTCTTAGTAGAAACGTACTAGCATACTACCTTCGATTTGTTGCTTAAATGCATTTATTTTAATTAGTTTTGTAACCAATCAGATTGCAGTATTCATGATAGTATACGAGTGGGTTTCTACTGATAGGCAGTATTAGGCAAAAGCTTTCAAGCTGTTACAACTGCACTATCCAGTTAAGCTAAACTTTTGTTGTTAAGTTTTCATGTTTATTTTAGTATCTACAGCAGTTCAACAGCACGTCAAGTGGAGTTCGCAATGTTGTCATGATTTTGAAACTTTATCGCAACATTGCTTGAGAACATTATGCACTCTCCTTGACAGTGCCATTTCAAATGCAAAACCATCAAAACAAAACTTTAGGCTCCAAGCTTAACTGGATAGCACAGAATTTTGTCATGCTAGAAGTTTGTCTTCTGGTTCCTTTTTGCATGACATGACCCAAATAAAAATGAGGGATGTAAGAGCTACCATATCTGATGGTATGGAGCTTGATAAGAGACCAAGGTCTTATTGGGTAGTTCCAATGCAAAGACTTGTGAAAAGCCATAACACACTTCATTTTGCCCTGGTAAAATTTTGTACATTATTTTTAATTTGTGTACCAGTTCATATTGAAAAATCTGACAGCTTATGCTCTATTGCTGGGAGAAAAAAAGCAATGGGTAAAAACCTTGCTGATGAGCTCTGACCAAAGACTGATTCATTCTCCATAATTGTTTGGAGTTTAATGTACATGTATACAGTAATTCCAGAGAAAATCCATAACCCCACCTCCAGTAAAAAAAAAAACATACAGTCAGGGGCATAGCTAGAGCTTCTTTGTAAAGTACGCAAGAGAGTAGTCAACCTCGTTCCCAGAACTTACTCCACTGTTTGTTGTAGGCTCTGGCGGCAGACATCGTAGGCTGATTCTGATTGGCTGATGTTGTCGCTCGCCATTTTGAAATTTGCCTAACCAACAAAGGTGGTCACTATTACCTATATGGAAAAGCCAGATGCTCTAGATTCTAGGACATCCGGTTTCGTCTGCATCCAGAGCTTCCGACAGTCAGTATGACCAGGGAGTTACTCCCTGGTATGTCCAAGAGGCTCTAGGAATAAGATTGGAGAGTAGTCTGATGAAAAACATAAGTACTAACAAAGTGAAAATTTTAGTACGCAGTTGCATACTTTGCATATTGGTAGCTACGCCCTCACAGTGATTAGTAACAGTATTACCAGAAGACTTCCTTTTGTGGTGGGGTACGAATCTTTTAACACATTGACTGTGTGATTCCAGAAAATATGCATAAACTGTGAAAGGGTTCAGGCCAAGGTTTCCTGATCCTTGCAAATTTCAAAACCAGGCATTTGCCCAATTTATTATGAAGATTTGAAAACATATGTTACCTTGGCCAAATAACAAAAATACCCAGAGGCAGTTTTTGCTTGTTCTGGTTTTTATTGTATGTTTGATAAATGATGATAAAAGCATAGCTTCTTCTGGAATCACACATTGCAGGGTTCCCATGGGTCCTTGAAAACCTGGAAAGTCGCGAATTTTAGAAATGTCTGTTCACCAGACCTGGAATTTTTACAAAAGCCCATCAAAGTCATTAAAAGTCTTGGAAATATTTTCCTGAAGAAATAAATTTACAAGAGGTCATTAAATGTTTCAAAACGTCCTTGAAAAGGTCCTTAAAAGTCCTGGAATTTTGAAAGCTGAAAACGTGGGAACCCTGTGTTGCTGAGCTAAGCATGCAAGACAATCCAGTAATTATTTCTAGTTTAACCAACTGTCGAACAGCTGAACCCTAGATGAGGGTTAATTGAATCCCTCCTGCCCCACTTCTTCCTTTTGGATATTTCTTCTCCCTTTTGGATATTTCTTTTTGTGATCACTCAATATTGAATAACTGTGGCACTTGACAAGCTAAACTGCCCCTAAATACTATAGTGTGTGGTCTAGAGAATTTCTAAATGGCTGGCAGGCTGTGGAACTTTGTTTTTAGGGCACGAAACCAGGGAGTTATTGACTGCTACTGCCATCTTGGATTTTGAAGCATGCATGGTCTTGGGGTGGCAGTCAATAAATCCCAGGTTTCTTGTAGCCTGTGTAGCGGCTCTAAAGGGAGGGGAGGGGAGGGAAGTCTGGGCGAGAGAAAAACTAGCTCGATTTTTCTCTCACCCGGACTCCCCTCCCTTTAGAGCCGCTATGCAGGCTAGGTTTCTTGTTGTAAATACAGTGCTCCCCCACCTGAATTTCTCAACCAGTCAATCAGTATGGTTATGGTATAAAGAAGTATTGGCCTCTTGCTATCATATTTAATATATCTACCTCTCTGTATATTTCCTTGTAGTTGGTCTTACAATCTGATTGCTAAAGACCACTAGATTTGAGAGTTAACCTAATCACCAAGGTGTGACGTACCATACCTGCTTCTGTAAATTGGAAAAAATCCAGGAGTTTTAAGGAGCTGTTTTGGAATTTTTCCAGGAGTTTTCCAGCCTTGTTAGCCCATTTTTGATAACGTTTCAAGCTTAAAAACGATTTTTAGATTCTTGATTTTGTGAATGATGTAGTTTGTGTCACTTTTTCAGGAGTTTTCCAGGACTTGGTTCAAAATTCCAGGAGTTTAAAGGACTTCCCAGGAGTAGAATGAAAATACAGGACTTTCCAGGAACCATACGAACCCTGTTTATAAAAATCTGAGATAAAGGTTAATTGATCACAGAGCCAGGAACTTGCCCAGGATTTGCCCTTTACAGGTCCCATAATACACTATTCACAGTATTATTCGCAGATTGAATAGGCTCACACCTTTGTTTTGTGCACCCATCAATCCCTGTTTGGGTCAATGACAATGGGCAATGTCAGTATGAATGCAGATAGAAACAAACTGGTATGCTTTGACGTTTTTGACAGACTTAGAGCGGTTTTCCCATGACTGTCATGAAAACAATTGCAATTGAGCAATCACTAGCCAATCAGAATCGAGAGAAATCACGACTTGATCCTAAATGCCTTTTTTCTCAGCCAATTTCAAGCCAAACCAATTACTAAGTAATTACACTTGTATTTACTACAGAATTTGATTGGCTGAGAAAAACGAGTAGCCAATGAGAATGCAAAGCAGTCGTAATTACATAACATGTCTTGACAGTCATGTGCAATCCGCTCTATTGTCCTGTTCTTTCCTTTTAAAAACATGCCGCATAGAAAAAAGAAGAGGATGCTAGAGGAAAATGATCAGGATTTGAACTAGGTTAAAGGTCCTGGATTTCTGAAAAAGCCTGGAAAATGCTATAGGTTATGGAAAATTCCTGGAATTTGTCATCAACTTTTATACTTCACCTAATTAATTTAAGTCATTAAATTGTGATTCCAAAATTATTCATATTCTTCCTGATCAAGGGGTTTGAGATTTTACCCCCTGCACCCCTCTGGAATTGCACCCCTCTGGAATTTCAGACAGTGAAAAATAGATATTGTATGAGAAATAAAAGGACTTCCAAATCCCTTCTGTGGGGGCAGCATGGATGTTTCTTTTTTTGGAAACACACTTGTAATGACTTGTTATGTAAGGGACTTGATAGCCTGCTAGGATTCCCAATAACATTTGCAGGGCACCAAGTAATTCTAAACATTTTTCCTTCCACAACAATTGATTACTAGGAGCATTTGCTGGGGAAGTGCTTGTAACATTTTAAAGAAGTACCTAATAAATCAGATTTTCAGATGTTTCTCCTTTTTCTGTACTTGATTTTTTTTACTTGCTTGAATTTTTTTGGAGGGTATCCCAGCTCTGCAGGAGCCCTGTGTAGCAACTCTAAAGGGAATGGGAGGGAGTCGGGGCAAGTGAAAACTGGAAGAAGGGTGGCCGCAAGGGGCACTGGGAAGGGAGAGGGGAGAGCCTGCAACGAGGACCATTCTTTGGATTTTGCCATGTGATGCGTGACCCTCAAGACAATGGGGAGTTTGCAGGTGTTGCGTGACATTTTGAATCTTGATCCTAACAAAATGAAAACACCATATTTGAAAAGAGCTTGCCGAAATTAGAAAAGGCCGAACATTTGAGTTGACTTGGATAAATATTAGCAAAGTTATTGGTGCCCGAAGTAGGCTGTTTCTCTATACGTTTAATGTTGTGCTATGGGAAAACAACCAACTTCCGACGCTCATAACTTCTGTGTTATTTGTTGAAATCACCTCAAATTTGAGGATTTCACACATTTCGGTGAGCTCTTTTCAAATATGGGTTTTTTATTTTGCTAGGATCAAGATTCAAAATGTCACGCAACACCTGCAAACTCCCCATTCGGAAATACCATTCCTCTTTGAGAGTGAGAAAGATTAGCATTTATTTGATTTTTTTTTAGCTCTTTGGTTCAACTTCACAAAGGAACCTCACCATTGACATTTCCAGTGGTTATATGATAATAGGTGTGTTTAACCCACATGCCACAGGAATTTTCAATTTCCTAAAGCTGTGATTGGTAGTGATATTTTCACAAATTACTGTTATAAGGATAAAATGCCATAAGAAGACAAGGTTAGTGTACAACATCCTTTTCTCACAACTGCAACCACAACCCATGCTATGACAACACGTTTAGGTGGGGTTACATAAAAATAAAGTCTGCAAAATAATTCTGAAAATGCATGTGAACTGATATTTACAACATTTTACAGTAAAGGGTTTTCTGGATAGATGAACAAAATACTAATATTAATACTAATACGTTTTTTTTTCATAAGAGAGCCTCACTTCAAAGGAGATTTATAATGTACCATGACAACACTAATAAACAAAGTATGAATTGGAACTGGTTGTTTTCAGTATTGCCAATTAGGAACTGTCTACTGCACAGGTTGCTGTGCAACACTCGTTTCTTTCCATCCTGTACTCTCTTCCCAGTAGACAGTTACACCTCTCGTTTTTTTAGCCCGCCGCCGCCGATCTCGTGATCACCTTTTTTGTACCACGTGAAGAGTTGCTTATGTACACGTGATCAGTATTTGTGGGCGTAAACTTTGAGAGTTTGGTGACTGTACCCAAAGCTCCCGGCTCATGACCTCATGAATGAGGCTCTGGTGGCAGCCACTGGTGGCATGCATGCGTATAAGAATGGCATTTTATGCCAAAATTGCTTGTAGAGCACACGCGGCGTAGGCTAAAAATAACTAGCAAACAAATTTCAGTGTTTTTCAAACAGTGAGACAAAGCAGGTTTTACATGTATGTACGCATGTACACTGTTTTAGCCAATCACGGGAGGCTCTCAAGTGCCCAGAGAGGTGTTGAGCCAGGCAGCTCTGGGTATAAAGGCCATGTCACACGAGGCAAATTTTCTTGCAACTCGCAACGCAACGATGACGATCACTAAAAAACTTTGAGAGTTGCCGCGGGATGTCACACACTCGCAATCTTTTTACAACGTGCAATACGCCCACGATAAAATTATAAATTACAGCGGCTTATCCAAGTAAAAACATGAATGGCGTGCGTTGATTGGCTAATTAGAAGTAAACATTGCCTCGCGAGTTGCAGAGGCATGTCACACGCAGCAATTTTGCTCGCAATGGCCGTTTTCACACTAGAGACGAACAAATCGTCTGGACGGACAAATCGTCTGTAGACGAACAAATCGTTTAATGTGAAAACGGGACGAACAAATTTTCAGACGAACAAATCGTCTGAATTGGTCGTCTGTTTGGCCGTCTAGGAAGACGATTTTTCATAGACAACTTGTTCGTATAGACGAACAAATCGACTAAAGTCCGACCTGAATTCACACTAGACATACAAAGATCACTAGATCACTAGTCTAGACGATTTGTTCGTCTACTAGTGTGAAAACGGCCAATGTTGCGAAAACTCGCAACGCAACATTTTGTTGCGTTGCCGCGGTATGTCAGACGCGCAATATTTACTGCAATTCGCGACGCAACAAAATTGCCTCGTATGACACGGCCTTTTAAAAGAACGGCCTCTTTCCAGTGATACTAACGAGTTTGGTAGCAGTGCATGCAAGTAACAATTTTGTAGCTTAGTTCAAATTGCACCATCCTATAAGCGGATGAAATGAAAATATGTTATATACATTAAGGCCGGTTTACACTTGCGATTTTTGCTGCAATTTTTGTCGCGCGAGTCCCGGCGATTTTTCTCGCACGTACGCGTCAACTCAAAATCACTAATGTAAACTAGGCGCAACTCGGCGCGATCTGCCGCAATTTTTGTCGCGTGATGTCGCGGAGATTTCAAACATGTTCGAAACTCTTTGCAACTTCATGCGATTTGAAGAAAAGAGAGCACAGAAATCGCACTGGATTTGCATCTCGTTTACACTAGAGAGTTGGAATTGCAACTCCGCGCGAGAAAATCGCCACGAAAAATGCAACAAAAATCGCAAGTGTAAACCGGCCTTTACAGTGTAAAGGCATGTTTAAACCTTCTATTTTTGCTGAAATTTTTGTCGTTTGAGTCACAGCAATTTTTCTCGCACGCACACATCAACTCTAAATCACTAATGTAAACTAATCTGCCGCGTTTTTTGTCTCGTGATATCGCGGAGATTTGAAACATGTTCAAATCTCTTTGCAACTTGATGCGATTTGAAGAAAAGAGACACAGAAATTGCACAGGATTTGCATCTCGTTTACAAAAGAGAATTGGAATTGCAGCTCCCGCGAGTCTATGTTTAGTCCATGCTGCTGTTTAGTCCATGCTGTGTGCTGAATCAGTCAATATGCTACACTGTCGTACAAAGAATGCTTGATTGCTCTTCTGCGTTTCCCATTCTGTGTAACAGGAGGTGCACAATCAACCAGAACATCCTCTGCATCCACACACTACACACTCCACTATCTTGCCCTGAAAAAAAAAGACAATAATTTACTGTAAGCCTGTTGACTATATCATAATCTGGGAAATTTGGTAAAATGGAGGCAACCGTTTAGTGCTTTTGATTTCTGTTTGCTCAATGAACCATGATATTTTAGGCAATGATATTGGAGGGGGGAGGGGATGGGGGATTGAAGGGGGGGGGTGTGGGCTCTGAAGTTGTCCGACTTCTGAAGAGTTCACCTAATTTTGTATTGATGTTATTGACTGTTAGTTCAATCAAGCATCAAGTGTTCAACTTTGTACAACCACGCATTGAGACTGAAGATCAATATAAAGGATGCCACGCAAGTTGAGCTAGTGCGGATGTGCAACTTTCGCCAAAAACTTAACAAAACATATCTAATGAAATTCTGGTCGGAACAATTCCGGTGTTCAGTCATTATTTTCTCCTGCAACAAGTGTTGGAGTGTAGAGAGAAACGATGGCTGAAAATCCAGGCTATAGTAATTTATATGTGATAATAAGATATCCATGGCAAATGCATTTTAAGTTTATACAGGGCATCTGACAGGGTGAGGAATTTTTTTGGAAATTGTGCGGAAATTTCAGGGCAAAATGTGCGGGAGAAAAGGCAAATTGTGCGGAAAAAAATATAAATTGTGCGGAAATTTAAATGTCTCTAAAACAAATTTAATTCGCCTCTAAAACAATTTCAGAGTTTAAATATGGTCTACAATATTAAAAGTTGCTTTTGCACACAAAAGCTTTGATAAAACAGGGGGGAAAATGTTAAAAGTTAAGCTTAAATGTACAGAGAAAATAGGCTAATCACTATACATACTGAAAGTTGCACTATCTCCATCAACAGGACATTTGTGTACTCAAAAGGGCTAGTGTTTGGACAGAAATTCGATGAGAAACTCTCAGCAAGCTCTCATTTTTCCAAGGAAAGTGAAAACTAGGGCCCACCTGGGTCCGGTTGCTCGAAAGTGGTTTAGCACTAATCCAGGATTAATTACCATGGTGACTCGATAGTTTTGTTCAGAACTAAACCTGGTTTAAATTTAATCCACCTTTGAACAACCCGCGCCTGGAGGCTATTTTGGTCCAGGAACGCCTGGGCATACATTTCAGCAAGGAAGCGATATGCAATCTTTATAGTCCAGTTTTCTAGAGATTTTCGTTCTTTTATCATCCAAATCGTTTAGAAAATGCTAGAAATTGAGGAAATATATAAAAGAAGTGAATTTCAAGAATTTTTCCAAAGCTCTCAAGGTGCGGAAATTGCCAAATTGTGCAGATCCGCACCACCGCACAGTGTCAGATGCCCTGTTTATACAGTATTGGGGTCATGCAGTGCACTAAATGTGTCCCTCATAAAGTTACTATTTATAACATTTCTTACCTCTTCTAGTTTACTTTTTGGCACTCTACAGATACAATTTGCTCCAAAGTTTGTGTCATGTGTCTGAATACATCGTAGACAACAGAGGTTCTCATATCCTTGCTTCTTCCACTTGGCAATGAGATTCTTATCTGCGAAACCCTCTTTTAGACAGTATTCATAGAGCTCTAAATTCAAAGAAAACAAAGAAATATGAATTATGCTTTGTTGACAGTACACATACCGGGTAAGCAACTTTTAATTGGGAGTGAGGAAAATACACTAACCATGTAGTAACCCTGCGTTTGATGGCTGTGACATGTAGTTTTGTAGCCCATTTAAGTCTATGCTAATGAATTGAAGTAATGGTAAAAGTAGTGAACTCAATCCGTCTATTAAGTCTCATGGAATTGTGATCCATCCTTTGGTCTAAACCTTGGTTAAACGATATGCAGGGCATAGATAGCAAACTAATGGACTGTCATTTTTTTACCATATTTTATCAAAATAATAATCCCATCGGACACAGGGTCTTAAAGCATTTAGTCCATCACCTAGGACCCGAAAATTCGGTCCGAGTACCCATCTCACGAGAACAAGCGAGCTTAGGCTCATTTGAAAGCCTATTTATTCAGGTTCTTAAAATGTCCTGCCGGACATTTGGAATGGTAGCTTTCATGTAGAAAATCGAGTTTGAAGTGACCTTGGTCGATCTCGCACACGGCCGCCATGTGTTCGTATTTTCGTATCTCCGAGGAAAGCCCGCTTGAAACTAAAGTGAAGAATAAAAGCCTAATTTCGCTTGAATTGTCCTTTTTTATTCTATAGTGGAAATATAGACGATATACCGTATTTTTATGGAGTTTTTTTGAAATTTTAAGTTTTTATTAAAAGATCTGAGGTAATTTTCAAGTTCGCGTGCTGTTATCACTAACATCTCTAACGCCGCTAATTAAGCCACTCTCAACTTTCAAGTTCCAAATTAATTCTTCCGTAGTTTTCCATGCTATAAATCTAACAAGAAACACGCTAGATATAAGCTTATTCGTATTAAAAAGATATTTCTGGAAGAATAAGATTGAATATCCGCATTAGCGCTGCTAAATTCTTAGCTGTAAGTTTAATGTTGTTATTGAATTCGTGATTGTGACCTTTAGTGAATATCAAACTTGCTCTTCGCTACGAGTGCTGCTTTTAGCCTGAAAAATTTCGAATTCAAATAGAAATAAGAATATAGAAATATATTCATTCAGTCATTTTGTAAGACTTTTAGTGAGCCTGCGACGAGTGAATTGCTTTTTTTAAGTTAAGAATTGGTTTTCAAGTGTTTACATTGCATTAACCCGGTCCAGAATGAAAACAATCCCACAACTTTTTTCCAGACATGATTTAATTGTCTAACCATCTGCTTGGTGACCAAACCTTCAAGATCACATTTCTGTTGGCGTCCATTTTTCAAGAACGATGGAATCTGAGATTGAAGTATTAACGGTGTGTGCCATATGTGGCGAGCCTGGTTCCGATTTAGCGGAATGCAAGGATCGGGAATCTTGGGTGAGGTTTTATCGCGCCGCAGTTATAAGAAACCACCGTAGAATATTAGATTTGTCATCTAATGAAAATGACTGTCCTGAAACTCCTGTCAAATATCACAGAGAATGTAGGAAAAATTTTGTTAACCAGAAAACGTTGCAGGCCCTCTCGAAAACAGATAGCCTAGCACAGGAGCAGCCTGTAGTAAGAAGAAGTGCTAGAGATTCCCAGATTGCCGGGACTAGCGCGGCAATATTGCCAAACCACTGTATCTTTTGTAAAAAGGCTAAGTACATAGCAGGTTCTAAAACAAGAGAGAAAACGCGTTGTGTCTCAGAGTTTAGGGCTAACGACACAGTTAAGAAAAGCGCAACACTTCATATCCAACAGCACACAAATATGACAACAGTAGCCGAGTACATAATTGGCATTTGCGCTAAAGACTTAATAAGCAGTGAAGCAAGGTACCACTCGAGCTGTTATAACGCGTTTGTGCGCATTACATACCCAAGCACTGCACACAGCGACGCAGAAAGCGCCGAGAACGAGAAGCAGATACAGCCGGTATATAACGCGGTGTTCTCATTTTGTGACACCCTTATATGCGAACCAAAGATTGTCGAGTTCAAAGTAATCAGAAAAATCATGTCTGACGAGGCTGCGAAACTGGGCGTGTCTGTGACACAATCCCAGTACAAGCACCTGCTACGAGTAGTATCCAACAAATACCCCGAACTCGAGTTCATAAACTATCAGGCCAACAGTGTACTAGTTTACCCCCGAACTCTGAGCCTGGCGAGTGTCGTGATAGAGAACTTTGAATTAAAAGCGAACAACAAATCTTAAGAACAAATTTCTGAAATCGAGAAAGACGTGACTAAGGTCGCTAAGTTGCTGCATAATAGTGTCAGAGAGCACAAGGTAACCGTGGCCTGGCCACCCGAGGAGAAAGACCTCAAGCCCGGGGCAGTAAGCTCATACATACCTCCACTACTGGACACTTTTGTCACTGTTTTATTGTCCGGTCAGCCTTTGGACAGGGGGAGGGGTGTGTCTGACAGAATAGCTAGGCTTAAAAGCTCGTTTGCGCAAGATATTGTGTATGCCGTTTCTAACGGTCATATCAAGCCTCCTAAAAACGTACTTCTTCCGTCAGTGATAAAGGCATTATGCAACAACACAGAAATTGTGAAAATGATAAACAGGTTTGGTCACGGGATTAGCTATAACCTTGTCACAGAAATTGAAACCGAGTTTGCACTGAACATTATTAACGAGCAGAGCCTAAATCGAGTTATCATCCCCGAAGAGTGCCATGTAAGTGGCGAGAGCGGCTCACCTGTCGCAGTAATGGTCGCTGATAACATAGACAATCTCGAGTGCACTGTTACAGGTGCAGGTACAACTCACA
Source organism: Scolanthus callimorphus (assembly GCA_033964015.1). Lineage (NCBI taxonomy): Eukaryota > Metazoa > Cnidaria > Anthozoa > Actiniaria > Edwardsiidae > Scolanthus > Scolanthus callimorphus. The sequence continues at coordinate 28,205,391 of CM066921.1, forward strand.
GGGTCAATTCCATTCTCGTCACTGAAGGCAGGGGGAGCACACACCAAGATGTCCAAGAAGAACCAGACCCATGCGATCAACCGACACCAGCTAAACGCCAATGTAAGCGTTCCTTATCGGCACAGGTAGTTGCAAGAGAAATACCAGAGTACCATGGCGGAGAAGGGTGGGCCCAGGAGTTCTATCTCACGTGCAGTACCTAGGTATTACCTCCTCGTACGCGGCGAAGGCCAAGAAACTTAGAATGCAGTATCTCGTCTGGGTATCCATGAGGAAGCTAAGCACTCATCCATTGCTACTAGTGCCAGGATGGACAGGCTTCAACATCAAGGTGCACGACAACATTGTTGTGGTGCAAAGCACTATCGGATATCTGGATACACTCGACTCTCCTGCGACGGATCTGAAAACAGCTTACGAGGTTTTATGCAGGGGATGTGAGATCAAAGACAAACTCAAGTTGAAAGCAGTAGCATGTGTTTTCGACCAAGCATTTTATGCAAAGGCAATGGAGGTATACTGGAAAAATAAAACACAGTTCCAGGGCCTGATAATCATGATGGGCGGTTTCCACCTATTGATGATGGTGCTAGGGGTTATCGGTACGCGGTTTGGCGATGCTGGCCTTAGAGACATTGCCATTCAAAGTGAAGTTGTCGCAGAAGGGTCTATCGATGGAGTTCTCGGTGGCAAACATTATAACAGGGCCATGAGACTGCATAAAATTATCTACGAGGCACTGACTAGACTCCTTCTTGATGCATTCGAGTCCTCCTTGACAAGTGGAGATGAATCAGCAATGCTTAGCCTGGTGAAAGATCAAGTACGAGAATTGAAGCTGAACATGTGCCACGAAGAGCTTTCCAAGATACTAGAAAGCAAACAGCTAAATGAATGGGAAGAACATCTCAGCGATTACATTAGAAGGCTGCAGCAAAACTCTGAAATTGCAAGATTCTGGCTAACATACCTAGAACTTTGTGAACTATTACTAAATCTTGTATATGCAACGCGGACGGGCAACTGGGAGCTATACCTTAGTTGCATCGACGAAGTTATCCCCTGGGCTTTTGCCTATGATAGGCAAAACTACGCGCGCTACCTAGTGCCATATTTAGATGACATGCGTTCTCTAAAGGAAGCAATGCCCGAGGTGTACGATGCCTTCGTTGATGGTCAATTTAGTGTACAGATGGGCGCCGATAATCCTTTCGGGAGGAATGAGGCCGATAAGACGATAGAAAACACTGTCAATCGAGACTGCAAAACATCAGGGGGCTATATTGGCTTCAGTACCAACTTTGCGGCCACTCAGAGGTGGGTGTTGAACAACACCCGACGTTCCTCCTATAGGCGTCTCTTGCGTGAGCACACCTCCTCGCCGGTCTCCAGTCAACGACCTCACACAAGGAACTCGCCCCTGCGCGAATCAAGACAGACATGGAAGCCGTAAGCAATGTAATAAACGTGTTAGAGAATGTCCTTTGTAATCCTTGGGCTGAAGAAGCCGAGCTTACAAGCTTGTCCACTGGCTTAGTTGTCACGCCTGAGATCCGTGAAGATTTATTGAACGCGAAAGAAAAAGGTCAGAATGCTTGCAGAGACTTCGTATCAAAGCGTTGTTCGTCGTCAGCCACCTTGGATTATTTTGTTACACTGAAAAAGCTGAAGCTTAAGACTTTCGGAAATCTCAAAAAGGTCAGTAAAGTGCGCACAAAGAATGCTGTTATCCCCATCCGCCTAGACCGGGAAGTGTTCGCTAGAATGGCCTTGCTCGCCCAGTTCCGAAAGATAGACATGAAAACCGTTTTCAGATATCCCCTTGGTCCTCTTCCCTGGGCGCTAGCGGATCCATACGGATTCCCGAGGAAAACGAACAAAGCCAAACTTGCTCAACAGCTAGAAAAGAGAGTGCGATGCAGCGAAGACATCCCACAGAACGCCGCCAGCATCTTTGATGGCATGGCTGTTCTCCAATCGTTCAAGCCACCACCAGGTGCCACATTTGCGGTTGTTGCCACAAAAGTGTTTGATCTCATAACTAGTAATTCCAGTTATCGCATCGACATGGTGTTCGACGTATACAAGGAAACATCCATCAAGACTGTTGAGAGGGTTAAGCGCGCAACTGGCCACGAAGGACTGACGTACAGGAACATTCTACCAAACTATCAGATAAAGAACTGGAGCACCTTTCTGAGCGTCTCTGCCAACAAAACCGAGCTGGTGCGCTTCTTAGTGAATCAATGGCGAGATGAATCATATCGTGAAAGGCTCGGGGACAACAGGCTTCTTTACGTTACCTCAGAGGAAGATTGCTGGAGGATCACCGCCAGATGTGCTAGTCTGACACCAGAATTGAAGTGCAATCACGAGGAGGCCGACACGCGGATGCTTTTACATGCACAACATGCCGGCGGCAAGTGTCTAATTTACTCTGAAGATACCGATGTCTTGGTACTCCTCATCAGCCATGCCCACAACCTTGGGGAGTGCTATGTGAAAAAAGGAAAGGGATCTAACAGCCGAGTCGTAGAAGTGGCGCAATTAGTTGACGATCTCGCCAAGCAGGTGGCTCCTGGCGTTACTTCTCAAGACGCATGCGAGGGCTTGATCGGATTGCACGCTCTTACAGGGTGTGATACGGTGTCGGCTTTTTCAAACAAAGGCAAGTATCGGCCACTTCAGCAGTACTTAAAGAACCCGGCATACGTCAAATGCATGCGGGACATAGGGAGAGATTGGGCCGTCGCCGATTACACTTTAAAGGTTGCAGAGGAATTCGTGTGTAGCCTGTATGGAAAGAAGTCCAAGAGCGTAGACGCCTTACGCTATGACCTACACTGCGCGAAAGGAGGCAAGATAGAGCCTGAAGCCCTACCGCCATGTCAGACATCCCTGCGCCTTCACCTGTCACGTGCAAACTACCAGGCTGCAATTTGGCGGAGAGCGACTGAGGCCTCTCCTGATGTACCCTCGCCGCATGGCCATGGATGGAAGTTAGATGGTGGCACACTGGATTTCGAGTGGTTAGGATCCAAACCCGCTCCTGAGGAGGTCCTGGAATTGCTGTCGTGCACTTGCAAAAAGGGCTGCTCTCGAGAGACTTGCTGTTGTCTGAAGGCTGGTCTGAAATGCACTGACATGTGTAGCGTCGTGTGTGACAATATGGCAAGTGAGGATGACAGCTCTGATGAATCGGATGGGGAGAGTGATAGCGACGACGATGGCGAAGAGTAATAATGTTTACGGTGAGCTTTTGATTTTTGCTTCCAAAAATCCAGACCAAATACTGACGGTTGAATTATTTTTATATGTTGTTTTCTTGCAGATTTTGACGATTACAAGTATTATTTACCTTATTTATTTATTTATTTCAACTGAACGGGGAGCTACTACATGTATAACTGCGTAAGTATTGCTTTATTATATAATGCCTTCTCCAAACCAGCTACCGACACACGATTATCCTTTTCACAGGTGTTTCATACAGATTTGAAGATTACAAGTACGAACCTTATCTCTTTCAACTGAACGGGAAGCTACCACGCATAATTGCGTAAGTATATTATTCTAGCCAACTTTAAGACTAGTTATGTGTCAATGACACATTTGTTACTCTGTATGAATATTTCTATGATAAATCGGCCTTTCTACTTTAAGACTGTTGGGAAAAGAAATAAGTGCGCGGTGCGCCCCATATCCAGATTTAACCAGCCACGCCCGTTAATCGCGTGGCTGGCCGGCTGACAAGTGGCCGTGATTCTTGTTACGCCTATGTCCGTTAAAGAGATGCAAATAAACAGGAAAAGGGGACACAGAAAAGGTAGAAACGGAAATGAAATTATATGTAGAAGAGAAAGGAGGGGGAAGGGGATAACGACCTCACGTGTGCCGAATAATACGCATATAATTTTTTTTTGGCAGTAAAGTGAAGAACTCCAAGGCACGACATGATAATAAGGAAAAACCAGATCTCTCGGTGCTGGCCTGTGCTTGTGATGGTTCAAGGACGAAAGGGATTCGAAGTTTGAATGGAGTCCTGGTTGAAAGGCTGCGCGGCATCAGATGAGTGCGTTCTCGTACTGTGTAAGAGGTACAGAATGGTAAAACCCGAGCTCTAAGCCCCTTGTTTTAGAATCCGAGCGCGAGGTTTTCCTGTTCCGTGAATATCCGAGCAGCAAGCCTCGTCTTTTTCAAGCCCGCATTGAATTTGAGTCGAAATTTCCAAAGCTCCGAAAACTTCAAATTGCGAGTTTTACGAGCCAAGGACCATTCTGTACACTGTTTATTAGCTCTGCTATATTAAAGTTTACCGAGAAAACATTTGCGACTTTTCCTAACAGAATTTTGACAAATGTTTACACAGTCAGAGGCTTGAATTATATTTAGCTAGATCTCAGATAGATAGAATGGGAAAGTCGACTTGTTATGTCATAATTTTAAATTAGATTGAAACAAAGCGACAGTATTATTTCCCTGTAGCAACTGGCATTTCCAGAGACAATCGGTCAAATACCTTAACAACTGCAGATCACTAGAGAACATTCTACCCCCGATATTTTACCAGCGAATAGTCTGAGATAATATTTCATACTTCTACTTAGAATCGTTTAAATTAGTAATAATATGTTTTATACAATATTAACACCAAACACAAACTTTGTGAGCGGGGCGCCTAATTATAGTAGTTCACAACAATGACTTCATCAAATCACGCGATCTTCAAAATCGCTGTTAAATTTTCCAAATACAAAAAAATGCAAATAAAGAAACAAAAAATACAGCTCATTTCCCCAATAATTGATTTAAAATATTAAAAGGACACTTTTCGAGCAAAACAAAGCGTTGACGTGCAACTTTCGCTCATAAGCGGGCTTTCCTCTGAGGTACAACATGATGGCCGTGTGCGAGATCGACCAAGGTCACTTCAAACTCGATTTTCTACATGAAAGCTACCATTCCAAATGTCCGGCAGGACATTTTAAGAACCTGAATAAATAAGCTTTCAAATGAGCCTAAGCTCGCTTGTTCTCGTGAGATGGGTACTCGGACCGATCTAGGTGATGGACTAATTGTCATATTCAAGATTGCAGTCCTAATTTGACTAAATCAGAGGACATTCTTCAAAGTCAAGCAGGATAATGTTTTTTTTATAATTTGGCATATCAGTACTGGTAGGGTCATTCCACGGTATTTTGAGCCTGAACATCATTTTTTTAAATTCATAAATATTAGGCTCTTTTCCAGAGAAACTTACAGGACAATGTCTGAAGTTTATTTTATTACTATTTATTTTGCTCTAACTGGCGGCACTGATGAATAAATTAGCATCATTTATCCAAATTAGGTAAAATGCTGTTGCGGAGTCTACATTTCAATTCTGCTTGTAGAAGAAAATAATAAAACATAAACAGTTTGAAACTTAGATAGACACAATCTACTAATGATGCTCTCTCTAAAAACACATAGCAGTCTAGGCTGTTTAGCTTGAGCTTGGGAGAATTTGCTGTCCAATGAAGAATTGTAGACTCCGCAACGATTTTGGTACTTTTAGTTTTAATAAAAGTTACAAAAATAAACATTTTTTTCTGAAAGTTTGTAAACTTCTAATTTATCACTGTTGTAAAATATATATGGAAGAATTATTTAAAATTTGTTTCCTTCGAGTAATAACAAGTAATTAATTTTCGTTGCGGAGTCTACATTTTTGTTGCGGAATCTACAACTACTTCAGCTGGACTGCTAACTAGAAAACTGTTGAATTTGCTAGTAGTAGTTGTATTATTGTTGTAATACATAAGTAACAACCAAAAATTAGTGTTGGAAAGGTTGCAAGACTATTAAATTAGTATATTTGCATTGCAGGATGCCAAGCTTGTTTATTTGTAGACTCCGCAACAGTAGACTCCGCAACAATTCCCAAATTTTAATTCTGATCACCAAATAGCTGGAAATTTACTGGAAAGGGATGATATTGATTTATTTGGAATTTTCTATTTAATTGAAGTACACTGATAGAATTGTTTTGTATTTTTGCCTTAGTTTTTCCACTTGTGCCCTATTGTAGACTCCGCAACGTAGACTCCGCAACAACACCAGCCTTTATAAAATAAATCGTTTCTCCAAAAAAATAAAACAAAGCAAGAAACTCTCTGTGTTTAAAATAAACACAGATCAATGCTTCTTCTTTTAACAAAAAACACTATTCAAACAGCTGAAAAATCACAGAGATTTCTAGCTTAAGTTACTTGTTGGAAATCAAAGGTTCTTCTGAGTAGACTCCGCAACACCCAATAAACAATAAAATATCTTGGAACCCCTTTAACTAGAATGATGGTCAACTCTACTGTATAAAGCAATTATACTCTTATACCCTAGACATGTAAAGTCACTTTGACTGAAGTTCTAGATTTGAAGTTATGATGCCTCAAATCTCTCTGAATGTAGACTCCGCAACATACGGTTTACTGTGGAATGACCCGGTACCTAGCTGAAAAATACCAGAGACTCTCAGCTAAGGACAACCTTTACTGAGTGTCTGCTTCCTGCTTGGCACAGCTTTGCATGGGAAACGTTCTCCCTTACCAACCTGAGAGTGGCAACATTGGATGTAGTTGACGTATGTAGTACTTAAAATAAATGAAACAATTTTTTTTACCTCTGCTGATAGCTTTTCTTCTGTAGAACAAGTCATATACATATCTCGATTTTTGGTGATGAATTCTGCAAAAGACAACAATTTCAATTCCATGAGTCAAGAGTTATCATGTGACAGATTGTGCCCTCTTTTGTGGGTTGGTAGAAATTTGATTTATACAAACTTGATATAAATTTCCTCAGATAAACAATCCAGCAAACTTGAATGGAAGAACCTTATTGTTTAATGGTCGAATCTGTTTCCCTTAAAAGTTAGTGGTGTACTGAAAAATAAGAATAGGGCTCTTCTGTCTAAGGTACGGTACTATGTATGTGGGATAGTTTTCCTTCTGAAATTTCATGTTCAAACCTCAAGCTACAGGTATGCTCTCACTGAGGATAACATCTGTACCTTACCATCTGTACCTTACCATCTGTACCTTACCATCTGTACCTTACCATCTGTACCTTACCATCTGTACCTTACCATCTGTACCTTACCATCTGTACCTTACCATCTGTACCTTACCATCTGTACCTTACCATCTGTACCTTACCATCTGTACCTTACCATCTGTACCTTACCATCTGTACCTTACCATATGTACCTTACCATCTGTACCTTACCATCTGTACCTTACCATCTGTACCTTACCATCTGTACCTTACCATCTGTACCTTACCATCTGTACCTTACCATCTGTACCTTACCATCTGTACCTTACCATCTTTACCTTACCATCTTTACCTTACCATCTGTACCTTACCTGAATATAGGCCATAGTGCCTCTACTTTTCTCTTTCCTTCATGGGGATCTGCTTCAGCTGAAAAAAATCAAGTTCATAATCATTTGCCAACAGGTCTCACTGTTCAGGGCGTAAATACGCCTAAAAAAATTCCTTTTACGCCTAACGTTTTAGACTTAGGCGTAAAATAACGACTGTGTTTTCAATTTCTACAGTGTTCTCCCAGTGGATTTACGCCTAGATTTTTGATGAATTACTCCTAAAAATGTTGGTACAGGGCGTAAAATTATGACTTTGAATATTTCTTAAAATTTCGAGCCCTGCTGTTGAAGCTGACAAGGGTATACAATAATATTAAATAAAAGGTCATTGTTAGGCTACTGCTGTGCTTTTGGTATACTAAACTTTTAATACTAAACTTGTCTATTATTTTGTATGATCCCAATGCTTGAACTCTCTTGCCAATTAAGCTTATAGCGATTCTTTTAGTGACGTGGTGGTTATACACAAGCACGCTTGGTATGTGCAAGTGTGGATCAAGATTAATGTGACTATTACGTCTAAAGCAGCTCAGAGCTCTTTTCAAGGACTCGAAATCTCCCAGCAAACAGAGAAACGCGTGAAATCTGTAGTTCAGCTGCCAGTTCAGTTGACAAAGACGACTTTCTGTTCGACAACACATCTCTCACCTTCTCTCATTTTCTGGTCGAGTTCATCGAGTGTCGGTTCGATCAGCTCCCATCCTTCAGGTGGTGGCTTTCTACTACGTCTGACTTTCGGCATTTCGTAGTTAATTTAAGTAAAACTTCTAAATTCCAAGCAAAAGATTCGAGTGAATATTAGAGCTTTGTCGAATAAGTTCAATCGAAACGTGAGCTCTACTACGCATGCGCAGTGGACTACTGGTCACAATCACGCGGGCTCAATTTAAATTACCCATTAGCCTCTTCGGTCATTTTGCAAAATAGGCACGCTTAGCAGGCATGAGTCGTGTATCGTTTTTATCAAATGTATCAGTGCATCGCATAAAAGCTATCTTTAGAATAGCCTGCTCGCAGGCGTTGGAGCGTAGTTTTAGGTTGAGAAACGCGAGTTTGCTTTTGCTTGGCCGCCATCTTGGATTTGTGACAAAACGTGACAAATCGGGGGGAGGGGGGCGGGAAGGTAAGGCCTTCGCCTTACCTTCCCGCCCCCCTCCCCCCCGATTTGTCACGTTTTGTCACAAATCCAAGATGGCGGCCAAGCAAAAGCAAACTCGCGTTTCTCAACCTAAAACTACGCTCCAACGCCTGCGAGCAGGCTATCTTTAGAAATGACTATGCATATATACTGTAAACAGCCCTCGTGGTTGTAAGCTGCGCGACAGCAATATTTGCGCCATCTAAGTGCAATAGTCCTCCAACATCTCCTTGCCTAGCGGTCGTGTAGATGTACTTTGTCTTTTGACCGCCCCCATTGGGGGCCTGTTTATCCAACAGCGAGTTATACGATTTACCTGCAACTTCAGTCGCGCCGTTCAAAAACAATAGAAAGTTATTGATTATAAAGTATAATGAAGCGGCAGCCTTTGAAAAAAGGAAAAGTTCGACAGCAGAAGAGCGACTGAAGTTCGGCGTTTGCCTTAGGTCGGATGGGATGCATCCATACAGAACAAATACTTCGAAAGAGCACGCTAGAGTCCACCCTGATAGCAGAGGCCTCTTTTGGCTGGGAAAAAGACATCTAATAGCAGAGTAGCAAAAACCGTGCAAGTTCTGGCAGCGCTAGAACGACAGACGAATTTCCAGAACAGCGGAATTGATCATAATGAATATTTATTTTTCACTTTATCATTTTTAGTATATGTTACTTTTATTTTCAACCTTTGAGGACTCGAATTTGATTTCGTCGAGTGTCCGCGTTTAAATCTCATTCTGCTAACACTACTATTTCTTTATTTGTCTTCACATGAAGCGGGCGTACACATCACACAGACGCGTCCGATGTTATCTGCTTCCCATTTGTTAACTAGATCCTCGCCATACCAGACAGACAGGTGGGACCAGGGACTGAGGTAGTAGGGGACACCGAATCCGGTCTGAAGGACCAGGAAGGACTTTTGTGAATCGAACCCGTCAACGTGGTACCATCTGCCGGGGTTTGGTCCGCTTAGCCACCTAGTGAGAAAGAAAATAATCCGTGCTTCTCAATGGGATGTTGCGCACGCAACATGAATGGTATAAGAACACTCATTCTCTTACCCACAGCTCCCCGGCTCGTCTCCTCGCGGGGGAGGCTCTGGTGAAAGCCACTGACGCATGCGCGAGATTTGATACAGAGCCGTTGAGAGAAAGATCTTTCTGTGCATGCACCAACGTTCAAAACCAGCCAATCAGCAAAGGTCCTCAAATGGATGTCACCAGAGCCTCCCCTGCGAGCAGACGAGCCGGGGAGCTCTGGGTACGAGAATGAAGAACACTGATTGTCTGATTTTAATAGCAAAAGTCCGTCTTCGTCGCCAGAGAAGGATTATTCAATGAATGCCACGTGATCTAAAATGGGAAAACATTACGTCCAAGCCGAGGGAGATCTATATTCGAAAAAGGGTTGAGATATTTGCTGAGCGCCATTCGCGTCAAGTCAGTGACAGACTCTCTAAATCTAGCAGTTTTATTAATAGCGTAGCTTTTGCCTTTGACCTCCTAAGGCCGTGTATGTCGCATTCGTCTTGGATATACGTTTTCCACTCAATTCTTTTGGAAGTTGTTTTTTTCGTATCGGGCGATGCACTTGAAATAGGCGGCGAAGGAAGAGATTACGAGAGTCCTGTTTAGCACAGTATTGTACAGTGTAAGAAATTGATTTGTTGTTATGCAGACTGTATTAGAATTCAGAGTAGTCTTGTAATGTTTTTAAAAATAAACTGGCTATTGTCAGTCGCACGACAAGGCACATGCGTGATCATACTCCACAATGTTGTTGTTCTCTTTGATAATGCGCGTGCACAGAGATTAGAAATGAAGAGCTTCTTAAAGGGGTAGAAATTGTTCTTGGACCAAAACTCGCCCATTTCCACTACAAAAATAGGCGAGAGTAGCAAGTTCAGGGAACAAATACTGACGACAAACGGCGGGGGAGTAAAGGCAAGAATGGCCGGGCGAGATTGAAAATTTAGTTTGCCTTTCGTTTGTTCTCGCTCATTTTACAGCCGTAAGTGTTTAATGTCAGTGTTATTTTGTTTTGTATAGGTCTTTACCGAATTTTAGGGTAAATAAAAAGCGTCGAAGACCTTTGAGGTGGCTAGAGCAGATTTCGTATGACTCTGAAAAGTGCCCCGACAAAGTTGTGCCGCGCCGTGATCGTGACCGTGACCGTGACCGTGATCGTGACCGTGACCGTGATCGTGACCGTGACCGTGACCGTGACGCGACTACGCGATCTCATTCCGTATCTTCAGTGGGCCAGGTTCCGTGCCGCGCCGTGTCGCGTCACTTTTCACAGTTATACGAAATCTGTTGTATTTCTTGGGATCAAGTTGATGTCCGCCACACTTACCGAACACCGTGTAACGGCGCCACCACCTCTTTGCGTTCATTAGTGATGAACATGTTAAGCGAGTGGTGCAACAGCCAATTCCAATTTGCACACCCAAAGTGGCTGTCATGAACTGTACCGCTGTTGCGCTTCTTCCCCGCTTGAATTCCACATCTGATGGAGCCGCTCTTGTAGACGAGCTTGAATGCGGAGACGAACCCCTGATGCTCTGGGACGAATTGTCCGGGGGAGTCGCGCATGCCACGAAAACAGACGTTTTGGCCGATCCTGACCCAGTCATCTAAAAACACAGGACAGCTGAATGATCAGAATGATAAATACTTTCAGAGAGTGTGCAATCTCAATGGAAAATTAGAATCGGCGGATGGAATGGAATGGGTGGAGCGCCGGATTTACTACAGCTGCACTCCTGTGGAAATGCTAGCGGCTGCGCTTCTTCCAGTTTTTCGCTCGCCCGACTCCCTCCCCTTACGCGGGCTATGGAAATGCTAAATGTTGTGACAAACAAGTCCTTCCGCTCTGGAATTTCTACTTGTTTTTTACGTGTGGAAGAACGCATTCCTCTGAAAACATAAGGATATTTATAAGCTAGTCTGTTTTATAGCATATTATTTTGTTTGTTCCGACTGCGTTTTCGTTTTTTGTTCAAAATAGTGTGGCAAAGTGATGTGCAAGCTCGTACAGAATGGTATCAGGGATCAAAGCCGCCCAAATTATGGCCGGGATCAGGGCTCAGATGAGAGGGTCAGTGATCAAGAGAGTAGGAGTGGGGATCAATAGCTGTTTCAGGGCGTCCGGATCAGGGATCAGAATTGTCAACGAGATCAGAACAGGGATAAAAATAAAGTTAACTGGATTGGGTCAGGGATCGAAATTACTGCCTAAAATAAAGGATATCTGTATGACCAAAATATATCACGAGACGAAAAGTTGCGTTTACACACGTTGCATTTATAGCTAAAACTTAATGTAAATTTCATGTTTCCGAGTTTACTAAGGTTTGTGCAGAATAAACTTCAAGTTTCATGTTTTCACCTTGAAAACGGAGGAAAACGCAAAGTTTACACACATTTCTAATAATAGTAAACGCGAAGTAAACATTAAATTTCCTCTTTAAGAAAATCTGGAGAAATTCGAAGGAAAACTTGTAGTTTACATAAGTTTCTATCAAGGAAATCGTATGAAATTTCATGTTTTCGTGTTTTATAAACTTGAAGAAATGTAATAAAAATGTCAAATTTACATAGATTTTCGTTTAAGGTTATCGAAAACAATTTGCCCTAGAAAACATTCTCTTTCGCGGCAGTGAAAAATATTGTCTCGGTCCACGAACAAACCGGTGGATTTTTGCACATTTCTGTCCTATATACAATGTAGTGCCGGTTTATAATTATACATCGGCCTCTAAATGGCGTTACCAGGCTGAACTGAAGGTTCCACATTTGTGGCACATCCTCGGCTATCTTTTATTCTGAGCTCCTTAGGGCCTTAGGCAGGTTGTTTAGCTTGTCGATAAGGATTTTTTTCCCTTTCGTTGCGGCAGTTTTTGTCTTTCTTCTCATGCCTACTCGGCAGGGGCGGATCCAGGGTAGTCACTCAAATTTTTCCAAACTGAGAATAGTCACTTGGTCCTTATTTTTCCGGTCATGAAACTCACTCATCTTCTGGAAGAATCACTCATTTCATTTTAGAAATCACTCATGTTCTTGTATTACAGATGATTATTAAAGAAAATACACCAAACGCTTCAACAGGCTTTTCAAGCCCGTGCGCAGCATGCTGTCTTAATTGTTTACTAGGTCATGTCTTAGAAACTGCCCTGATGCGCCGGGAAATCTTCGCGGTTCAAATTCGTACTCACAGGGTGGGTTTGAGTCGGTAGAGTAATGCTGGAACTCACTCAAAACGCTCGTCGATTGGCTGGGACAACATCGATTGTGTTGGAACTCACTCAAAACTCTTTCTCATTGGCTAATCAAGACGTGAACTACCAAGGAAACTATCGACAAAAGTATAAAAGGGGCAATACCTCCCCCAGCGTCGAGTCTTTGACTTGTTATCACTAGATTTCGTCTGAGAACTTGCTAAGGAGTTTAAACGAAGGAATCCATTGAGAAAATACAATATGCCTCGAAGCGATTCAGTCTGTCGGAAGGAGAATGGTTCTGCCTACGACATTGGCTTGTCTCGGTCTGGCTAACAAAATACCAATGGTTTATAGCCTATATCCTAATGGAGATTTTGTTTACCATTGTGTATGTTTTGGTGTCCAGTGTGAACCAGCTCTAGATAAATTATTGAAGCCTTCGATTGTACTTTCGACCTTGAGCCGCCTCATGTTTCAACAAGCACTCGAGCGGAAAAGGTGAAATGCGTTATAAGTTTGCTGTCAACGCGTATTGATGAGCCGATGAATAACAGGCGTCGGCAGTATATCACTAGAAATCAACAAATTCTTATCCCCTTTTCAAAACAATGATTTTCTGTGGGAAAAACAACATCCCACTAAGAAACAGGAGATGTTTTTTCTTTAAAAAAAATAATTTTTATGTGGTCTTGCGAGAGTAATTAAATTATCTCAGAATGCAGGAAATGGCATTTAGAGAGCTCAAAATTTCAAATTTTCTTGGGGGGGGGGGGGGGGGGGGCATGCCCCCAAACCCCCTAAAACTGGTAGGTCACTAATGGAAACTACTCCCTCCAAAATCTGGATCCACCCCTGCTCGGACTCTGAGTGATCACTGACCGTGGTGTGACAGAATCGAAGATGCCATTGACAGTTTGTCAAAAACGCATGCGCATACGGGGGTATGATTTGAGAACAAGAAGTCAAGAAACATCGACTGACATCGATTGCAAGTAAGTATTAGTAAATCGTGCAACTGCAATACTTTCGAGATATTTTAAACATCTCTGGAGGTTTCCTAAAGTACTTCCACACTTCAAAATCGAAAATTGATTTCTGATTTTTGAGTAGATTTGGAAGGAACGAACTCAGCTCGAGAACCAACATTTGGATTCTGGAAGCCCAAAATGAATCGAGTCCCGAGTCCCGACAAACAGCATCGAGCCTAATAATCGAAGTCCCCGCCGATGTAAAAGTATGTACAATGCTTGCTTACTTATTGATAGCGTTCCGATATGTTATAGACGTTATTTTGCAAAATATCGTGTATGCAACATAGTTCCCCGCCAAACTCTCACGAACTCTCCTGTTAAAATTTATAATTTCTATGTCATAAAGCCTACCAAAGGGTTCGAGGGCCCAAGGTGAATGCTTAGCTAGCAAAAGGGTATAAGGGTGTGAATTGATTAAACAATTTCAGCTAAATATACTAAAGAATTAGGAAAACCGAGCCAAGGACAAAGAAATTTTAACCGTTTGAGTGCCAGTTCGATCCCGTGTAATCCAATCTCGTGATATGATATATAATGACAAATTGAAACGTCACTATTGTGCTTTTGTAATGCTCTAAAATGGACGAAACTCTATTTGTAGGCCGCATTCAGAGGTGCATATAAAAGCTAAAGGAAGAGCAAAACCGATCCAAAGGATAAAATCCCAATGAACGGTAAATCCTTCAGTATTACTAGTAGTAACTTTTAGTGACTATTTATATACATCAGGCGAATATGTCAAGTCTGAGTGATCGGTGTCTCCTTGTGTTACTCTGAGGAAGTGGTGACGTGACTTGTAGGTCATACAGATAAATATTTCTCTCATTCCAAAACGTTTCAAAATGCTAGCCAATTTTATTGGTGTACCATCTACAATTCATTTAAGTAATGCTTTATCATAAGGTTAGTGATACGAGGAGAGTGCGGGAATCGCCTTCTTAGAGTTAACATATGTTACGAAAAGCATGTGAATCAGAAACAATGTTTTTTTTATTTGTCATATAGTTACGGCCATGACTCCTAGTCAACTAGTCCTTGAATGACGTTACCCGGATATTTTTTTCTTTGAATTTTGCTTGCTCGAAATTTGTTTTACCTCTGCCCGCCGTCACTTTTCTATTTGTCCGTCCCCCTTAGTGAGTCCGGTTAGCCAGAGGAGGGGGGATAGCACGTTTGAGTAACCAAAGCACTACGTGCACTCAGAGGGTGAACACTTTTGGCAGTCAAGAGATTCCTCGAGGGCCTTGTTAGCGAAAGGGTCTCAACATCCGCTATGTGATAAAAAAAATGTTTTCGATGGATTTTTTCACGATCATATAAACAAAAATCTCGTGCACTCCATATCATATCAATGTTATAGTCACCGGTAGGTGATTATAGCGAGAGAAAACAAGACTCTCGACCAATCAGCGCTTTTAGTATAACAAAACCCTCATAAATCGCTTGAGTACTAAAACAATTTTGTCTTCGTGACTATTCGCTAATAATCACAGAGCCTGAGGCGACTAATTGTTAATAAGTGACTGGAGTGATTATTACTAATTATTTATTTTAGCGCGTGCATAAATAAAAACAGCAACGTGCGAAAAATTAATCCAATGCTGTATTGCTTTCACAGAAACTAAGCAGGCGCGCAGAAATGTTGACGACCTACAAACTAGGTCCGAAGAACAGAAGTGGTCGGTCTATACTAACGCTGGACTTATGTCCTAAGAAGAAACTGGGGTGTACAGGGATGAAGAGTTCATGCTCGAAAAAAGCTACACCAACATGCTAAGGGCACTTAAGAAAGTTAGCAACAATACTTCCAAGCGAAGGCAAGTGTATGACGCTAAAGAGGTTCGCAGCACAGAAGCCTCCATCAATCACGACGCCCGGTTCCCGTAACTAACCCTACTTGCTAAATATAATTAACGTGAAGGGAACGGAAGAGGAGGACATAGGAAGCTCTATCTGTTTGCTCTATGAACGTTGTGCGCTATCGAAAAACCCATCGTTAAAATGTCAGGTAATCCATGATCATATAAAGCCCCACTAGTCATGTTAGGACACAAGAGTCTTTTAAATTAGCCCACTGACATGTATTTGTCTTTTCCAGTTGTACATATTATGTGATAAGACTCTAGAAAAGAAATGCACTAGAAGCTACTAGGAAATAGATGTATACATAGGCGTTTGTACGTTTTTATGCAAAAATGATTAAACAAAGTTTGAAATTACAAAATAATTGTTTTATTTGGGGAGGGGGGGGGGGGGGTATGAAGTTGGATGAGTCCCATGAACAACGAAAAGTTGTAATAGAAATGTTGGAAAATATTACATTTTTCAGGCATTTATGAAAAGAAAATCATGTGAGACATGAGCTTTACGCGATTTAAAACTAAATGAAAATCCAAAAAAATGCCGACTTTTTTCAAATTTATTGAGAAGGAAACCCGATCAAAACGCGGAGTTTTGAAAGGTTTTATAACTGGGAAACGTGTGCAAACACTATCTTTACATAACATTTTCTGACAGGAAAATACGTGTAAAGATGCACTTTACCACGTTTTCTTTTAAAGAAAACTCGATGAAAAGCCAACGTTTTCTACAAGGGAAAACGCAATAAAACCGATGAAATTTGTAGTTTTCATTAGATTTAGTCACCCTTTCTGCAACTGTAAACGCAACTTTTCATGTCGTGTATCAAGTTACGAGTCTGTGGCGTGGGTGGGACCGTTTCAAAAACTCTGGCGAGGACTGTGAAAACATCTGGCGGCGCGAGGACTGTAATTCAAGGCGGCGGCCGTTTTTACCATACTTACAGCACGCAACTTCATTCTGATGGTACTTTGCAGCGGCGCAACAAGCTATGGCAGCAAGAAAGACAGCCAAAAACGTCATCATTTTACTTCGCTAATCCTCTCACATGCAATGGATTGATGGACGGTCAGAGTAAGAGTGAGAGAGAGTACCCCTGCAACCCCGCTATTAATAATGAACCAGTTGCTGGGATATGATCAGGAAAGAGAGGCATTGTTTAGCAGTTTTCGAGAATATTTGTATTCCAATTCAGTTAATATAATAGCACATATCTTCAAATATTGAATAACAATCTAAAAAATAATCAATTTTCAGAGATTGTTTGTTTTCCCTATTATTATTTTGAAGATACTTTAGGACACGTGCACAGAAATAGCCTGCCTTGACCATTTCTAAGCATGTAATGCCAAAGACATGAAACAAACATGAAGACCACTCTTTTCTGAGCTAAGGGACCGGTAATTATTTATCGCCTGGTGGTGGTGGTGGGGGGGGGGGGGGGGGGGGGGGGGGGGCAGAGGATTTTGGAAATGCAAGGTCAAAATGCAGTGATCCTCCCTCTATAAGTACAATTGATTAACTTGATCCTCCCTCGGAGCAGTTAAACGTTTTCGTGACCCCCCCCCCCCCCCCCCCCTATTTCACCTAGTAGAAGACAATTTACAGATAGGGGGATCGCATTTTCCTTTCGTTGCGCGCGAATTGTTGAGCGCCCGAATTTGATAAACGCATTTGATCAAGCCTCCTCTGAGAAAGTGTAGATGAACATTCCGTGTTTTTGTATAGTAAACAAATCCTCTAATTGCGCGCCGAAATGACGACATTTTTATTATTCATTTGTGTGAAGCGCGGCCCAAATGACGAATTTCTATGCCTGTAACGTCGAACTCACGCTTACTCTTTCAAACATAGTAACTGCCCGCCAGCCTATCACTGCAGGGCATTTTTGGTTTTCCTCGCCAAGATACCCTTGTTCTTGTGAACGGTGCGAAGGTAGTGTCTTCGTGCGCGAGTTGGCAAAGACTATATTACATATATTGATCTTTATGCGCGCGAAGCGCGCAAAAATTTATTATGTAGAAGTGAAGTAGAAAAATGCAAATGATAGAGAAGTTGCTGGAATAACTACTTAGCAATCTTCTTGTGGTCCACCCTTTCAGGGCTTCAGGTTTTGAGAGATCCCCCCTTTCGCTCGCCCAAAATGAAGTGACCCCCCCCCCCCCCCCCCCCCCAGGCGATAAATAATGACCGGTCCCTAACGGACAAAATCGACCTGTTTCCGATATTACCAGGAGAGGCAGAACCAGTGAGTGAAAATGCCACAGAAAAATGTCAAAAAGTCAAACATAAAAAGCTGGTGATCTCTTTGCTCTCAAATTGGCCAATTTTATTGCATCGCCAAGCATTCCAAGAGATTCTAAAAAAAATTAAAAACGTTTCCCATCTCTCCATCTCCCAGATAATCTTGCCATAAACTGGGTTTGACTTGAACGATGGTTAAATGTATACGTAGTTGAAGGAAGATGTTCAACTGAAATATTTCTCAGTTCCTGTAAGGCATGGCTCTCAAAGGTGGTGGCCCAAAACCTTAGGGGTGGTCTATCTTGAGTACATACCACAATTTCATTAATAAACTTCACTCATTGTATGGGGCACCAAGAAATAGCTCGATTTGAGTGTTGTCTCCATGGCAACATGGAATGTGACTTTGAACTCTGTGTTTTAAGATTTTCAAAAACCGTCTCTGAAAACGGGGAAAAGCTAGATTTTCCAACCATGTCTAAACGAAAACCTATTCAACTAAGAGCAAGTATTACAAATCCAACTGGAAATCATGTATATACACCAATTAAGATGGCAAAGTTATTGGAAGGTATCAAATTTCAAAATCCCCTTAAATATGGTTCCCGTTGAAAAGGTCACGATTTCCAGTTGGATCGGTAATACCTGCTCCGACTTTAAATACCTTACATTGAAACATGTTTAGGAAACTCCAGTCTTGCTACGTTTTCAGAGGCAGTTTTTGGAAATGATTAAAACACAGAGTTCAAAGGTCACATTCCTCGTTGTCATGGAGACACGACTCAAAACATACTTATTTCTTGGCCACTTACAAGCTAAACGATGTCTAATCTTGAAATTGTTAAAACTGATGAAGATAGACCACCCCTAAGTTTTTTAGGTCGGTGATTTTCGAGAGCCATGCCTTACAGGAACTCGCACCGTGAAGTGAGTTCAACTGGAATACATATAATGGGGCATAAAACCAGAAATGTATAACATCCCGCACTTGGTAAATTAACCTTAAAATTGGATGTTTTGTATCAAAAGAGATATCACGGAGTTAAACTTAATGTTTTCGAAAGCTATTATGCAGGTTTAACTTAAAGTTGAATGTTCATTGCCGCGAATTCTACTTTTCTTCTGCGAGCTAAACTGCGCTCTCTCCATGGCCGCAGGTTTCAAACCTGTTGTTGTGAAATGCTAATGATCAGGGCACTCAATGGAAAGGGGGTAATGTTACCTTGAAAAATGACAATAAGAGTGAGCAATGCTTCGTTTGATCTATTGTAATAACACTGAACACTACCATGTCTCAGAGGAATACGTCTGCCAACAGTATGTTCCCTAGGGGAGTCACAATTTTATTGCTTTGCTCGCTTCTTTTGCGACCTCAACACGGCGATTTGGCGTTATATGACCTTATGTGAAATGCGAGATCTTTTACATGCCGAAATCTCTCAAATTTGGCTAATAAATAACCCGTTCAGCAGTTTCGATCACAAATAGCATGCGCTGGCTTTACAGTAACTTATTAAAAATAGCAGGGTTCGATAGAGAATTTATTGAGCTTGCCGTAGATACCAAACGTGGTGTATTTCGATAATGGTTTGTGGTAGTTTTGTGGAATCTCCGCAAAGGGATCCACTAGTGCGGTATCGTGCGGTACAAAGGGTTCCAGGCTAAATCTAATAAGAAAACGGCTTTTGAAGACAGTTTGAAAAGACTTGAATGTTGAAGGCTGCTGGTATGATGTCTGCAAAACATTTAGGTAAGAAGCTGTATCTATTGAACATATTAGAGGAGGAAATTCCAATTTTTAGACGGCTTGCGTGTTTTCCCTCACGGACTATAATGCATTCTGGTGCAACGAAGCATGACGACCTCGCTGTACACACAAATATACCATATTTTTTCCTCGTTTCATTTCTTTGAGGTGGCTAACAAGGATTTGCGTCCTTTATATCATTAATATTGCAGAAAATTGTGATATCTTTCTGTTTTCGGGGGTATTATGACCATTTGAGCCTAACAGCAATTTGCAAGGGCTTCTGGTCTATTAGGCTGGGGTCTAAATCGCCGTGCAATGTTAATAGAGGCCATTGTTGTAATAATAAAATCACTTCAATACCAACACGAATATGATGGTCATTACCCCCTTTCAATTGAGTTCTCTGGTCATTAGCATTTCACAACAACAGGTTTGAAACCTGCGGCCACGGAGAGCGCGCAGTTAGCTAGCAGCAGAAAATTAGAATTCGCGGCAATGAAACATTCAACTTTAAGTTAAACCTGCATAATAGCTTTCAAAAACATTCAGTTTAATTCCGTGATATCTCTTTTGATACAAAACATCCAATTTTAAGGTTAAATTTACCAAGTGCGGGATGCCATAAATTTCTGTGTTTTTCTGGTTTTATGCCCCAAAGAAACGGTG
Organism: Scolanthus callimorphus; assembly: GCA_033964015.1. NCBI lineage: Eukaryota > Metazoa > Cnidaria > Anthozoa > Actiniaria > Edwardsiidae > Scolanthus > Scolanthus callimorphus. Next base: position 28,225,729 of record CM066921.1, read on the forward strand.
CTTCTAAAGTTAAGTGGTTTGGATTTAAAGCAATTGCTCTTAACATATAGTTTGACATTTGACATGCATCTAGGTAACTTGCCCCAAAAATTGATAGGTTGAAATGCTTTTTTTAGTTCGCAGGAAAATTTTACATTCATGCCTTAGTAAAAGGCTTAATTTGTGGTGCGTCTTCGACATCGACCTCGCTAATACATTTCTGGCCTACGAATTTTCTGAAACTTGGCCAGATGAAAGTTCAAGCCTTCTAATGAGCATCGCCAAGATTTACGCCGAAAATATCTGCAAGATTCTTTTATGAGAGGGCATTAAAAACTATGGGGTCTTCTTTGTATTTAAGAATTGTTACTTAGATGAAAAAGATAAACTTGATTTACAAAACGAATTACTGGAATCGGAAAAAAATCGCAAAAGTTATAGCCCGATATGTATAACCTGGTAATCCAGCTCTGGACACAGATGAGCGCACAAACCATTTCGAGCGAGTCACCTTAAGATCAAATTTAAATCATACCTACATGCTAAAAACAAATGATACGGAATTTACCAATCAAAATGAAATTCAATGAGAATTATAAAAATATATTAAAAATGAAATTCAAAGAAATTATAGAAAGACTAATTTTGATGCAACCGTCAACTACTGATTAACCTGATACAAACAACTTGTAAAATAGGTCCATGAAAATTATTCAAGGGAGACTACTAGAAAAGCTCTAATGAGCTTGATAGCCTTCCTTCCATTCTTTGTAATTGATTAGCAAGTCTGATGTAAATAATATATATTAGAGAACGAAATGGAAAATAAAATCTATCTATATCTATCTACTTGCTGATAGAGCGGTACTGTGTTATTGATACTGCGCTAAATATCATTAAGAATAGCTGGTTTGCCCTAGAAGGCCACACTGGCGTGTTATCAAAGAGGGTGTTGTTTTGAGAAATTGCACCCTGAGGTATGTTTCTTATTTTGAGAAGCACTCCTTCTGGACTAGTCTTGTACTAGATCATAAAACAAATCCACACACAAAAAACTATTAAAGACGTAGCGTGACTTACGCACCTCGTAACGGCTAGTCTGCACAACCACAAGGGACAACTCTCTCGTTCTTCGTACCGCCTGTATTTCCAAGAAGTGGTTGCTTTTCGCTTTCGCCTCTTTAGGCGACGTCTAATGCTCATAATTTTGGTATTAACAGCCACGCTGATATTTATCCTTGAAATCATCAAACTGAATCAGAACGCAACTAGACATTTGGAAGGACACGATTCACCGTTCCCTCGAGTTCCTGGAGCCCAATGAAAGAAGTCCTTATACTTATTGCGTTACGCACAAGCTCGCAGCAGGTAATGTCTCCTATTTTACGCTTTCTCTCAGTTTCACCAAAAGGTTTGGTCTTGACACAACAAGGAAGCCTTAAACAAGGATTTTTCGTGGCATGCGGTGTAGCAGGCAAACACAATCCGTTGATTCTCTTGACTCTTTTCTGCCGGCCAGAACGATATCTGTAATTTTTTCTTAAGCGTATGGAGAACACTCAGAACGTTTTATATCATTCATGTGAACGTATTATTTGTAAGCAAACATAGACTTTGCCAGAAGTCGACCTTTCTGAGGACAAGGAAAGCGAGCAAAGATAGACAGGAAAGCGAGAGGTCCCGAGGGAGGAGGGGACTCGCCATATTTTTGGGTAGGGGATGATCGTCGCATCTTTTAGGGGTCAAAGGGCTCTAACACGGCGGCAAACCTTCAAGAGAGAGAGAATGCTTGTTGACAAGATAAATTAGACAACATCCAAGGCAGCTCTCAATCAGTACCGGGTTTATATTAGGGGGCGAATTTGGCGTTGTCGTCGTCGTCGTTAGCCCAACCACCATTTGTATTTTTCCCTCTTTTTGATATGCGAGCTAAATACAATTTTCTCTCCCTATCAGGACACGGCAAAGGAAGAAAGCTATACGACGGCCGCCAATACAAGATTATTATAACTTAGTGCTCGCCCAAGATGTTCATGCCCAAGATAAACCTGCCCCATGTAAACCGATTAACTACATCGTGTTTATAAAAACACAAAAAACAGGCGGAAGCACTGTAGCTAACATACTTCACCGCCATGGCCATAAACGAGGGTTAACCTTCGCCTTGCCAGTTCGACCTGGCTCTTTTGGTTGGCCGAACCTGTTTAAAACGACCGCAATGGAGCCATTAGGGGATCAAAGGCCGAATATCCTTTGTAGTCACGCTCGCTATAACAAACGGCCCATGAATCTCCTCTTTCCTCGCCCACAGGCCAAATACATGACAATTATTCGCCATCCTGTGTCCCATTATGAATCCGTTTTCACGTTCTTTAAACTGGACAAAGTTTTGCCATTAAAGGGAATAGTACAATTGAAGTCTTGGATAAATTCCTTGCACAAAAGCGCCCATTCGAGGACCTCAAGTCTGTTATAAGATCTGGCCCGCCTGCGGCTCATCTTTTACGAAATCCCATTCTGTTTGATTTGGGTTTCGAATATCGATACTTCCAGAATTCAACCGCGATCATCAATTTTATCAAATTCTTGCACAAAGAGCTTGACCTGGTCCTTATAATGGAGTACTTTGACGAATCCATTGTCTTACTCAAAAGAGTTTTGTGCTGGGATCTTGAAGATGTTTTATACATAAAACTAAACGAGCGAAGAGACAAAGAAAAGTCCAGGACCTCGGAGAGAGTTAGTCAAAATATTCTCAGTTGGAATAAAGCAGATATGTTGCTGTATGAGAGTTTCAACAAAACATTCTGGGAGAAGATTCAGGCAGAAGGGCCGGGTTTTTATGATGATCTAGAGGATCTTCGAAAGCGAAAAAAAATCCCTAAATGTTAAATGTATTAAGACAGTAAAAGTCGTGAATAAACCATACAGAATGTTCTCAGGTCTAAAAGTTAAGAGTTATATCCTGAAAGATCTTCAGGGCACCGATAAGACGTCTTGCGAGGATTCAATAAGACATGGGACGGATTATATAAACCTTCATAAGAAGCGTCAAAGAATGCAAATAGCACAGATCAACAGGGGCGTGGAGTTTGAAAACCTTTATGATTCAAGAAACAACTGGGATGTATCTCAAGATCTTGCACACGAACCAGTTTCTTGAACAAGTTTATTCTGTTTTGGAGAAGCGAGCTATCATTCTCTGTCTGATAAAAAAGGAAAACTTAGAAAAGAAGTCTTATAGTAGTAATAACCAAAGGTTGAGATTTATGTTAAACGCCGTGGAAAAATGGTGTTTTGCTGACGTTTCGTTTTGAGAAACACTTTAAGGATTAAAACAATATGTTACTTGGGAGTCATGGTCCAGCAGTTCGACAGCGTTAGCTCGTGAAAATAGCACACCAAAATATTAAATCAATGCTTAAAAAAAAATTACAGGTATCAATAAGTGATTTCTTTTTGCCATAGCCCGCTAGTCCGTTCTATGAGCTTTCCAACGATATATAGGTTGACATATTTTGGTTAAACTAAGGACGTGTATGATTTTTTTTCGAACAACGTGCGCGAAGGTTCTCAGTAACCTTAACAGGTGTCTGCTTTCGAGAGCTCGAACAGGTCTGGATACCATAATTATATTCGTAAACAACTTTGTAACCTCTTGTACCTAGACTTGCCCCAAGTCGTACTCTATGTTTTTCCTTAGAACAAAGTGAAAAAAAAAGCACATGGTGGAGCGCGGTAAGCCAATTAAAAAAAAGCGGAACAGCGGACTTTGGGAAAGTCTACTTGTACCCAAAATCAAGCGGTCTCGGCAATTTTGATTGCGCAGTAGAAAACGGCCGAGTCTACAAGCTCGGGAGGCTTTATAGTTTTGTAAAAGTTAAGTTTGTCAGCCCGAGCTTGTAAACCAATAACCCCTCTGATGTTGGTGGAACAATTTATCCGTTGTCTGATCATAAATGAAAATTTTGTAGTCACGCTGTCATGCGCATTTAGTCAGCCTTGTAGTAACGCTGACATGATGCGCTCTTAGTATCTTTAATTTTGTAAACTTTGTCTTTTTTCTATTTTTACTGTAAGTCCTAGAACATGAAACAGCGGAGCTCCCGCGGGCGCCGAAGGCGCCCGTGTAGCGGAGCCCCATAGCTACATGCAGGAGGAAAAAGAAAACAGAAAAGTGTAACCGGGAGCTCCGCTTTTAGCCAGTGGCTAAATCTATATATTAGAGTTAAAAGTCTACACTGATTGACGTTGGCTTATTAACGATTGTTATTTTCTTCGCTTCATAATTTAATACTCTTAAATTGTCAAAACTTGCTTTTACCCCACGGGCTGTCGTCTGGATCTAGGATATAAAAGAAGGGCTCATTTGGCCTCTGTAGTTAGAGTTTTGTGAGCTAGTCCCATATGTTAAATAAACCACGAAAAACTTGAGAAGATCCTGGTCATTGCCTACCTAACATTTGGTGGAGAACCCGGGCGGGAGGTACCGGGATATAGGTGTATCCTGTCCTGCTGCCGGAAGGTATTCCACTATGCTTGCGTGGCAAGGTGGCTGCGGGAAGAACAGTCACGGTACCGTTGTGCCCACTACCGGGGCACCCCGGAGTTGTTTGAGATTCTGCGCCGCCTCCGTGACTTGGATCGCCAGATAGACGTCCAAGCAGATCGGACGCGGCGTGACCTCAGCCATCTTCCAAGATCGTGGCGTGGTCGTGGCAGAGGCCGAGGCCGAGGCCGAGGCAGGCCACAAAGAGGCCAATTACCGCCGCCACCGCCGTCACTTCTTTCACCTCCACCAACAATTGAGGGAGTCTCCTTCAGCGAGATTAACAGGTGTCTGCTTTCGAGAGCTCGAACAGGTCTGGATACCATAATTATATTCGTAAACAAGTTTGTAACCTCTTGTACACCAAAATCAAACGGTCTCAGCAATTTTGATTGCGCACTAGAAAACGGCGCCGAGTTTACAAGCTCGGGAGGCTTTATAGTTTTGTAAAAGTTAAGTTTGTCAGCCCGAGCTTGTAAACCAATAACCCCTCTTGATATTGGTGGAACAATTTATCCGTTGTCTGATCATAAATGAAACTTTTGTAGTCACGCTGTCCTTTAAGGCATGCACAGTTGGTCAGCCTTGTAGCAACGTTGTCTTTTAGGACATGCGCTCTTAGTATCTCTAATTTTGTAAACTTTATCATTTTTCTATTTTTACTGTAAGTCCTAGAACATGAAACAGCCCGTCACTGTTTATAGAGTTAAAAGTCTACACTGATTGACTTTGGCTAATTTAACGATTTTGTTATTTTCTTCGCTTCATACTCTTAAATTGTCAAAAATTGCTTTTACCCCACGGGCTGTCGTCTGGATCTAGGATATAAAGGAAGGGCTCATTCGGCCTCTGTAGTTAGAGTTGTGTGAGCTAGTCCCATTGTTAAATAAACCACGAAAAACTTGAGAAGACCCTGGTCATTGCCTACCTAACAAAGGATGTATTACGTTCAGTCCGCGTTACCTTGCTGTTCTTATACTGATAATGTCGAGTCAAATACATCCTTGTTACATCTAGACACATTGGGTTCACTAATATCTAACGTCTGTCTGTCTAGAATGTATTCAAGCCGGAGTCTGCTCGGAGTTTTTAAAGTTTGCCGTCGTCACATTAGAATTTGAGCCATTCATACATTTATAAAAATATCATTTGGCTACTAAAAAACCTCAGATTCACCTCACAAGGAGCTTCCATCTACTCAACTAGCACCGATATATCCATATGAACAGGAGTATACTACTTTATTTTTTTCCTCGAGGGCACGGTAACGAATTCTGCATTTTGGTTGGTTCTCAGAGCGCTCAATAGTTCAGTTTCGAATTCTCTACTCTACCGCTGAATAGGAATCGACGGCGCATAAATACAGTGGGAGCCTCAATTTGAAGACGAAAAAGTTGTGAATACCGACGAGAAACTGATGAAGCTTGAATGGAGACAATAGACAAAACTTTTTGGACTCGTTCGTATTCGCAACTTTCAGGTTCAAATCGAGGCTCCCACTGTATTTATGCGCCGTTGATGCCTAAAGGCTGGTTTCCATATAGTCGTATCTGTCAACCGTGAAACAAAAGAATAATTCCAAGTTCATACGCTACGTGTATCCACGATTTAAAAATGAGTCAGCTGTCATCGCTTATTGTTTCGCTCTAAGACCCCGTCCACGCTACACCGTTTTCAAACGAAAACGGATACTTTCTGCTCCGTTTTCAAAAATATTTGCGTCCACATTTATCGTTTCGTATTGTTTTCGCCGTTTTCAGTGATCGTTTTCGGCGTTGTAGTGTGGACGGACGATAGCCGTATCCGGAGCAAAAAGTATCCGGTCTAAGTACCAGGTAAAATAACCAAACCAAAACCATGCCGAGCGCGTGAGATTCTTTCGTTTGTAAAAAAAGGTTAAAAATTCGCCCGAAACGCCAGAGACTACCCATGTCACGTGATCCCTCACGTGATCCCTCTCGACCAATGAAAATGCGGCAAAACTGAGCGTCTTATATAAGATTTGGATAAACCTTAGAAGTTGTGAATGTTTTGTAGTGAAACTCATTTCTTAAACGACGTTACATCTGTAACATTTATTCTTATTTCTTTGTTTGTCCTCTGATGCCAGCCTCGTCCCCAGGGTCTTCTCGGTCGTTTTTCAAAATGGCGGTTGACTCGGGAGAAGACCCTGGGGGAGGCTGGGTCACATGACCGTTTCGAAACAAAGGACCAACCTCGTTCCCATGTTTTCAAACAATGGTCATGTGACTCAGCCTCCCCAGGGTCTTCACCCGAGTCAACCGCCATTTTGAAAAACGACCGAGAAGACCCTGGGGACGAGGTTGCTCTGATGCCTATTTTTTGCGAGGGAGCGTTAGCGAGCGAGCATATCTAATCTCGACAAGTCCTAACGCCCTTGCAATTACGGCGTGGGTTACCTGTGGTGCCTGCGCGTTACGATAATTTTCTAGGCCAAGCGATTTTGGGTTCCGTCGGTGGCACGTTCCCCCACAGTCCTTTGCTCGGAGAGTTAGCAAGCCATATGGAAAACATTCACCATTTGTCGATCGGTTTACAGAAATTGTTGTTTAGTTTCGAATATTATCGGTAAGGAAAACGGGACAAGCAAATTTTCAGACGAACAAATCGTCCGAATTTGTTCGTCTGTTTGGCCGTCTAGGAAGACGATTTTTCATAGACAACTTGTTCGTATAGACGAACAAATCGACTAAAGTCCGACCCGAATTCACACTAGACGTACAAAGACGAACAAATCGTCAGACGATTTGTTCGTCTTCTAGTGTGAAAACGGCCAATGTTTGTCAAACTAGAAAACGTACATGTTTTGACTAGCACACGATCGGGAAGCCATTTAAGTGCGTGCGCTAAACCACATGATACGTTTGATCTGAGCAGCGTAAATATTTTCGCAAGAATTCTTTGATTTTCCATATCTTTTGAAATAAGACTGAATTTGGGTTTAAAATACGGCAACCTTCTTAGAAAGTTGTAGATTTTCACTTCTTGTAAACTTTATTGACTACAGTAATCAACTATGAAATTACAAATTCTATTTTATCAAAATCTCTAAGGCATTGTCCACACTAACGCGTTTTATATTTTCAAATGTATTCGTTTTCAAAACTTATACGGATTGGCAGAGTGTTAGTATGGATGGGGAATTTAGCTCCAAACAAGCGATCAGTTTTATTGATTTGGCGTGTAAAGGACAGTCTGAAATTAGTGGTAGAGTTGACGTCATCGTTTTCGTTTTTATCCGGATTCGACCGTCCACACTAAAACGAGATGTATACGGATTCGTTTTGATTCACTTTCGAGAGCGTTTCCAAACTGATACAGATTCGATGAAAACGATCAGCGTGTTAGTGTGGACGGAAGGCCTAACCGTATCAAAAAGTATACGGATTCAAACGAAACCGCGTTTAGTGTGGACGGGGTCTAAGCTAGACTAAGACCCCGTCCACACTAACGCGGTTTCGTTTGAATACGTATATTTTTTGATACGGTTAGGCCTTCCGTCCATACTAACACGCTGATCGTTTCATCGAATCCGTATAACTTTGGAAACGCTCTCGAAAGTGTATCAAACGAATCCGTATACATATCGGTTTAGTGTGGACGGTCGAATCCGGATAAGTTTGAAAACGAATACATTTGAAAACGCGTTAGTGTGGACAATGCCTAATATGTATGCTTTAGTATGAAATTCTGTGTACAATATATAATTTATTCATCATATCTTTGAATTGCAAACTGCATCCTTCTAATAAATGTATCAAATTACCCTAATACGACTCATTTTTGTTTTATATTTGCTTGTTTTATGTTCCGCCGAACCACATTCGCCCTGTTTATACCTAGATGTTGCTACTTGTGTTTAAGCGTGGAGAGACAGTTGTTCGAGGCGACAAAGAAAAGAAAGCATGCTTTCAAAATGCTGCGACCTGATTGGTGGATTGGCTGGCATAAGGCCTGGTTTCCACCTGGTCTTATCTGTTGTATCTGTCTCATCAGTCGACCGTGAAACAAAAGAATACTTCCAATTTTCATTGTTTCACGGTCGACTGATGAGACAGATACGACAGATAAGACTATATGGGAACTAGGCTTAACAGAGAAAAAACACATAACGGAACCGATGTTTTGAAAACGTGACTCACAATACAGGGTGATTTTGGCTATACATCACTATGACGTCATGGCTTGTATACATGAACAAGATAGCTGAAATTTGGTTCAAATAAAAGTTCCATTCGAGATATCTGGGTCCTGATATTCTAGCGTAAACTTTGCTTTACATCATGAATGGCATTTTCATAATGTCTTGGTCATTTCTAAATGGTGCTGTTCCCTCTGGTGACCGTGATTCATAGCGCTATGACGTCAAGAGGTCAATTGGCGTTCCCTGCAAACAGAGGACTACCTTTTATCTTCCGATGCGCCCATGATCCTGGACGGAGTTGCTGGTGACATTAATTGTGTACAGAAGCCACTCAACACAGAGAACGCAAGAAGTAGCCTCAGCTAGCAGGGAACAACTGACACTAAACTCGTACCTTGAAATATTTTTTTATCTCAATTTCCGACAGTTACTTGCCAACCAGAGTGTTGGAAACCCATTGCAAAATATAACCTAACATCTTTGTCTTCTATCTGCCAATCAAACGTAACACCCTTATCGTCGACACTGATTGTAACTCGTAATTTATCTGACGCGAGTTTACTGGCTTCTAAAGCAACTGCACTCCCTCGTTTGAACGGCGGTAACCGCGTCACCATTGGGCTACCATTCACATAAACAAGTCCCTTGGAGTTTATACTCACTGACTCCAGGCACTGGAGGTTCTGCTTCGTGTTCCTGAAGTCGAAGTTTGATGTAGTAAGCCCTAACCCGTCGCCGTTGCTATGGTCACCGGTTTCATCGATGGTAAAACGGAGGGCGGTGTTGAGTCTGTAGCTCATTGTGAGAGAGCGTAAGAGTTTGGAGCTGTCAGGGAATACCTTTGTGGCTGTTCGGCGGTTGTTGCTGAGTTGGTATATCGCTAGATTATTCGCGTTCATGCAGTCCTCCACTGACCATTCTATTTAAAATGAAGACTTCCCAAATTAATAACACACAAAAAAAATATGCTTATAAATATATTCAATCTAGACACGTTTACAATCTATCTTAAAACTTTCTTATTTTCTAACAACAAAAATAAAGTGGCCTGTACCATGTGGGTCTAAAAGAGGCACAATTCCGATGAGGGTCTAAGAGGGGCTTGTGCCACGAGGGTCCAAAAGGGGCACAATTCTGATGGGGGTCTAAAAGAGACTTGTACCATGATTGTTCATAAGGGGCACAATTCCGATGAGGATCTAAAAGGGACCTGTACCATGAGGAATCCAAAAGAGGCACAATTCCGATGACGGTCTTCAAGGACCCTGCACAATGAGGGTCCAAGAGGGGCACAATTGCTATAGGGTCTTGTACCATAAGGATCTTAGGGCCACTTACCATGTGGGTCTAAAGTTGTAAGTCCATTTCTTGGAATACTCCACGAGCTCCATTTCCCCTCCTTGCCAAACCGTCCGCAGACTCTAAAGGTGTAGGAGACATGTGGTTCTAGGTCTGTAACTATATGAGACATCTCTTCTCCGCTGTACACTGTATTAAAGACTGCATCGTTGTTGCCTTTGTCATTCGTACGGCAGCACTGTAGCATATACTCTTGGATGCCACTGTAGTCGGTGAATGATTCACTATCTGAAAAGGTCTGAGACAGAAAGACACATCTGAGACTTAATACTTGGGTGATTGAAACCGCGAGGCGTAATGAAAGTGAAGGCGACTTCGGTCGCTGAGGTGAGACCCTTTCCTCCGGGGGTGGTGCATCATCGACCGAAATACAAAAGCAAGACTGAGGACTGAGTTAGAGCGGAATGGGGGAGCCAACATTGTCCAGTGGTTTAAGGCGCTCACAGTAAGGACGTAGCTGCTTTTGTCTCTGTATCGGGCGCAATTTTATCACGAACAAAAGTTAAGAAAGTCAAGCTGACAACATAACTAAAAAAATATATAATTCTGAGAACTCTACGCCAACTAACAAGAACCGCGACTTAACTTCCGTCAATCAAACGAGTGAACAGCTCTGGGTGATTTCACACAGACTTTGAGAGGTTTTTGAACTAATAAGAGCTAGATAGACTTCAAAACCAAATATCTTAGTATGCGAACGAAACTTAGGCCAGTTTTAGACGTCAAACTTTTGCCGCGTCGAATCTATTGTTAGAAATTTCATTTCAGCTTCTAGGGTGCTTTGTGTAGTGCAAAATGTAAATCTAGATGAGTTATACAAAGGAGTGCAAATTTTGTTTTTCTTGTTTATTCCTCCTTTTTGTTAGAAAATGAGAAAACCAGCTGAATTGACTGATCTCCCAAGTTCATTGTTCTACTCCCTAGTTACTGTTGCTACGTCAGACAAGCCAACATTTTACTTTGGCATAGAGCATGGAAAATACACCGATTGAAGGAAAGTGTTAGAAGTTTGCTCATAGTATATGGGTTTTATATTTTCGTCACGAAAAGCTGAAGAATTCATTGAAAATCTTCAAATTTCGAGTTTGTTGCTCGGACATTTTGGATTCCATAGGGAAAAACTGCCCATTGTTTGTTGATTAATTAATGCGAAGACGGGATCGGTCTATTTGATTCGACGCAGCAAAGTTCAACGTTTGAAACAGGCCTTAGAAAAAATCAAAAGGTTTTTAAAGGTGGGATTTGCCACGCCAAACGCATTTTGGCGTGGCAAATTCTCGTTGCCCTGAAAATGTCTACCTCATCATCCCATTGTATTAGTAGTCCTCCCGGCTGTTCCACTAGTTCCACAATCTGCAACGAACCTGTCATGGACACCTCTCCTATCAACTTGACATTGTCTATCAAAGGCTGAGTTGTGTCTTCAAATGTTACAGACAGTGTCTGGGAGACACAAGGTACATCTGGGTATCTGGAAACCATCACGTTCAGATCATTATTAACTGTCTGAGACCCCGTTCACATGAGACCGGTACAAAAGCAGACCTCTACAATTCTGGTACGGTACCGCATGTTCATACGGTACAATTCTGGCACGTTTTTGCAACAGTGCTCACAAGGGAGAGTGCACACCTTGCCATCCAAAATCGGCCTGGTACCGCAGGTCCCGAGTGATCCCACGACGGTACCCTAACATAATTATACCAGTCTAATTTTGTACTGGCCTCATGTATATGGGATCTGAGGCGGCGTCTACATGAGGAATTTCTATTCTCAAATGAGGGTATGAAGCAAATACGTGGCCTTTTTAAAGTGCAAACGATGATTTGGGACAGACAGCATGCAGCAAACGATTTACTTGTTTTAATATCTTTTGGCTGTCTAAATAAGACCCTGTCCACCCAATTGTGGAAGAAACAATTTGGAAACCCCCTCTTAGAAATCCTGGCTATGACCCTGTATCATTATTCGCTCACTGATCCTAAAAATCCAAGATGGTGGTAACGACCGCTCGATACTGGTTTTCCAGGGGTTTCCCACGATAAAAACATCATCAAATGCATGTACGCTTAGTTATACAGCACCTTGCAGGGTGAACAACTAAACTAGATTTCGTCTTCTCTGCCTCTTCAAGCAAAACATCGTCTTCTTTCTCTAAACAGTTATTTCCTAAAAGAAAAAGAAAAAATAACTACTTTGGAAAGAAATATAAAAGCTTGAAAAAATTTTCTAAATAACTTTCCACAATAGCACATATACAGTGTACAACTCGGCAACAGGCACTTCAGCTTGCTAAGAGAGGAGGATATTTTGCATGAAGCATCGGGAATCTAAGCTTACTTGCCTGTGATTGTATATTTATTTTTGAATTATCATTTAGGGGGTGATTCTTAAGCTTGGCCACACCCATTTTTGTATCTTTTATACAGGGCATCTGGGGAAGTGCGGTAAAAAACGGCAAAAAAGTGCGGAAAAGTGCGGTATTTTTTAGAAAAATGTGCGGAAAAAAGTGCGGTAAAACGGTAAAAGTGCGGTAAAACGGTAAAAAGTGCGGTAAATTATTTCTTTAATTTGAAGGTTTGCGCTTTTGGGGGATCATAACAAGTCGTTTCTGTTGATTTTCTATTTGTTTTGTCATTTTAAAACGCAATTTCATTGAAACTGATGTAACAGCTAAATTATTAAACTTCGCATGATCAATATTTAGGTCAAGAACAATAGAAAAATGCAAAAAAAGAAGGGCTCACCTATGCTTGCTTGCGCGGCATCAGTCATTTAAAACTCGAACCCCTAAAATCACGAAGAGCGCCTATTTCTCCATACAATCAACTCCCGCATGTGTTGTTCATAACAATAGAGCAGATTTCGTATGACTGTGAAAAGTACCGCCACAAAGCTGTTCCGCGCCGCGACCGTGACCGTACCGCGACTACGCGATTTCATTCCATACGAAATCTGCTCTATCTTGCAATAAAGTTCTCCAAAATGTAGCCTGCGTAGCAAGCGTTCCCGTGTGTTTTCAGGGAAAAGAAAGCCGAGAAACAGAGGAGAAAGCGGCGAGAAGTTCGACGAGCGAGTTTTTGGCCGCGCGAAAATGGGGCGAGCGCAAAAAAACGGACGGGCAGGGAGGGGGTGAGCGCAATGTAAACTTCGTGCTTTGTCATCACCATCTTAATCAAGGGTAAATGGCTCCGGCAGTTTCATAGGATATTTACGGCGTTTAACATTTTTCGTTCTCCTACTATTTTGTTTCGCCTAAATACTTGACCTATTTAGCAAATAAAAATCGGGGTCACCGAAAAACGTGCGCCATTTGTATTTTACCCATTTCTTACAAGATCAGCTATTGGCTTATTTCCATCTAAACTTCCATCCAATTACAGATCTCCTAATTGATGGTTTCTCGTACTTATTCTCAAACGGTCTGCTGTGGAACGCCTGGTTTTTTGTTGCATTCGGTGGCGATCGTATCGGAAGAAAATGGTGGAGTTTTCAAGGTTTTTGCGCTTAGTACTTCAGCATCAACATAATAAACTAGGTATTGACCTGCAAATCTTTGAAATTACCGTGTTTAGAAGGATTTTTCCACACAATTTTTAGTAATTTTCTTAATATATAGATTTAGCCACTGGCTAAAAGCGGAGCTCCCGGTTCATAGTTTTCTAAGTTAATGAGAAAAAAAGTTTGCCATTGTTCATAGATAGTCTATCATACCACGTTGCTAACCACTTACACCCCCTTCCCGAAATATATATTATTTTTCTCCTATGATGACGTCATTGATGACTTCGAAAGATATAAGCCTTTTCTCGTTTGATGACGTCATCGATGATGTCATATTACGTGGCCACACAGTTGCTCCCCTTTGTTATGTCGGAGATATTGTGTGACGATATAGCGTGTGTGACAGTGACGTCATAGATATTAGGTTTTATGCTATAAGTTAGTAGAGTTTCGAGAGTAGAGAGCTTGAGGAATACTTGTATACAGTGTGTGAACGAATATAGTGCCAATTTGAGAATAAACGAGAATCGTGAACAAGTGCTATCTTTACATTTACGACACAAGTGGCGACCACACCAGGACCGGTTCGTTGTGAATGCGAGAACGCCTGGATTTAGTGAGTACTGAGTGACTGGGTGAATTTGTTTGAATCGAGTCATGACGGATAAACAACTGGGAGATTTAAATAACAAGTTGAAAACCTTGCACTTTCGGGTTGAGAAAGTTAACGATGTGCTGTCCAAAGGAGGAAAATCACAAATCGAGAGGCACGAGCAATCATTGAAAAATATCGTGGATGCCGTGACCGTTGCTAAAGAAGAAATTGAAGAGAAGAAATTCGCGAAGGGCGAGTCTGAAACGAGTGTTGAAGAATGGAGTTTAGGCGTCGAGAAGGAGTTGGAGAAGGCGGATGAGGCTATTGGGAAACTCCAGGCAGCCATCAAAGAGATACAAGATCACAGCCTGGAGGAGGAGCGAACTAGAGAGCAGCAAAAGAAGATCGAGCGAGAGCGAGAATTTCAAGAGAAGAAGGCAGAATTTGAGAAGGAATTTTCTGCCAGTACAACAAACTCGGGACACGCCTCTTCGAACGGGGCGAGCGCTAAGCTGCCTAAACTGAGGATAACTCCGTACGACGGAAAAGTAGAGAATTGGCTCTCCTTTTACGGAAAGTTTAGGGTGGAGATCGACCAGAGTAATCTCCCCGTCCTAACAAAATTTGGATATCTCAAGGAATCCTTACAAGATCATGTGCGAGCAGATATCGACGGGTTGCCGTTCACTGCAGAGGGGTACGGCAATGCGAAGGCGATTTTGGAGGCAGAATATGGCAACACCAGCGAAATTGTCAATACTTATATGTGCAATATCATGGAACTTCCAGTAATTCAAGGAAAGAGCGCTTCCAAGATCAAGGAATTTTACAAGCAGTTACGCTTTAATGTTCAAAGTCTGGAGACACTAGGGCGAATTGAGGATGTGCGAGGTAATGTGAGAATCGTTTTGGAAAAGCTAAAAGGGATCAAGCAGGATCTTGTGGGGGGCCACGAGAATTGGAGGGATTGGGACTTTAAGGATCTTTTGCAAGAACTCAGGAAATGGACGGAAATTAACCCGGTCGAAGAAAATAAACAGCAAGGGTCCCAGGGAAACCAGCAACAAGGGTCAGGTAAACACACATCACGTACACCTTTGTTTAACACAAAGCAATTTCCTGTGAAGCCATTAGCGTGTGTTTACTGCGAAAACCAGCACAAAGCTGTAGAATGCGATAGTGTTACTGACACGAAAGCGAGGAAAAAGATTTTGGCAGATAAGAAACTCTGTTTTAATTGTGCCTCGTCCAAACACCAAGCAGGTCAATGCCCGAGCAAAGGGAACTGTAGAGTCTGTGGTCGTCGGCACCACACCTCTATTTGCGACGCTAAAAGGGAAAATTCGTCGAATCCCTTTCTTTTAACTATGGGTAATAATCGCGTTATCTACCCTGTTGTGATAGTTGAAGTGCAGGGCATCAAATGCCGTGCGTTAATGGATAGCGGCGCCGGGAGCTCGTATGCGTCTGCGGCCCTGTTAAACCGACTCAAAATCGACAATTGTGAGCGGGATGTGAGGCGCATAGAAATGATGCTAGGCTCGACTGTTCGTGAAGTAGAATTGTTTAACATTGATATAAAGGGCGTAGGGACAGATTTCAATTTATCGGTCGAAGTGACGAAAGTTGAGAAGAGCGAGCTCCTTTATTTAGATAACCCACGCTATCAAGAACTAATTAGTTCGTACTCACATTTGAGTGATGTGACAATGGATGACAGTGACCCGAAAGATAAACTTCCAGTTCATATTATCTTAGGCGTTAGTGAATATGCAAAGTTGAAAACCGAAACGCCCCCAAAGATAGGCAAAACTGGCGAGCCTATCGCAGAACTGACGCGATTCGGTTGGACAATAATATCGCCCGGCAAAGAATCAGTTGACCTTTGCAACATGCTCATGTGTCAAACCTCACACGTAGATTATGAGGAATTATGCCGTCTTGACGTGCTTGGGATCGAAGACCGGATGTTGACAAATGATCAAGGTCACGTTTATGAAGAGTTTAAGGAACAGTTGATTAGGGACGAGGAGGGCTGGTACGAGACCGCGCTGCCTTGGCGAGCTGACCACCCTCCCCTCCCTAACAACCGCGAAGGAAGCTTACGTAGGCTTAATTTATTGGAGCGGAAACTTGACAACAGCGGCATGAGGGACAAGTATGGCGAGGTGATTGCGGAACAGGAGGAATCGGGGATCGTGGAACGCGCGGAGTGTCCTAGCTCCGGGAGGGAATTTTACATCCCACATAAAATGGTGGTCAAATCCGAAGGCACGACGAAGCTACGAGTGGTCTACGATGGATCGGCGAGGGCTTACGAGCATGCGCCGTCGTTAAATGACTGCCTATACACCGGTCCTCCTCTTCAGAACAAGTTATGGGACGTCATGGCGCGTGGACGGTTTTACCCTGTCGCCATTACAGGTGACTTACAGAAAGCTTTTCTTCAAGTCCGGATTCGGGAAACGGACAGAGACGCTCTCAGGTTTCACTGGAGACCCGAGAGAGACACGGAAGTTCAAACACTGAGATTTACAAGAGCATTATTTGGGCTTGTGTGTTCCCATTTCTTGCTTGGGGGAGTGATCGACACGCACCTTAATAACTGGCAGGAGAAAGAGCCAGAACTTGTGGCGTCAGTGAAAAGGGAAATCTATGTCGATGACCTCATATCTGGAGGGTCTACGGTGGAACAAGCGCAAGTGGTAAAAGAGAAAACAACTCAAGTCTTCAAGGATGGAGGATTCACGCTTCACAAATGGCATTCAAACGTTGTGGAACTCGACTCAGTGGTCGGGGCAGTTGGAGAACAGACTTACGCAAAAGACCAGCTGGGTACCTCCCAAGACCACACCTGTTCATTACTAGGTCTCGGATGGGACACCCAGCGGGACACTTTGGCAGTGGCGATTCCTGGTAACCAGGGGGGAGTGACTAAGCGCAGCATTCTAGCGAAATTGGCTAGGATTTACGACCCCTTGGAGTGCTTTCACCAACAACATTGTCTGGGAAGATAATTTACAGGCTTGTGTGCGACGAGAAGATTGGATGGGATGTGCCCATTCCGGAACCCCTGGCGAAGATCTGGAGGAAATGGGAGACAGGCCTCCCACAAGAGATATCGTTTCCTCGCTCGCTGGTGGGATACCGGGAGAATATTGACAGTATCGAACTTCACGCTTTCGGAGATGCGTGCGCGAATGGAGTGGCCGCGTGCGTATACACGGTAGTACGCCAGGCCAGTGGAACCACTCAGGGATTGATCGCCGCGAGAGCGCGTCTGGCAAAGAAAGGGCTAACCATACCGCGCCTCGAGCTGGTGGCGGGTCACATGGCGGTTAATCTCGCAACTAATGCAGAGTCGGCGCTGGAAGGACTGCCTGTAAGTAGCGTGACTTGCTGGCTGGACAGTGCCGTGGCACTTTACTGGATCAAAGGTAGCGGTGAGTTCAAGCAGTTTGTCGCGCACCGGGTAGCTAAAATCAAAGCTAACTCGCATGTGTCTTGGCACCACGTCCCTCGGAACAAAATCCAGCTGACCTCGCGAGCCGGGGGGACACGTCAACGGAGTGGAACTGTGGTGGAAGGGACCACCATGGATCGCCGAGGAGAGTGAATGGCCTGCGGATATTGTCCCCGAGCCGTCCCATGAAAGTAGCGCGGAGGCTAAGTTGGTGAAAGAAGTGCTTCGCGTTGCAGTGAGTGAGGAGAACAGCGAAGTCGACAACGTGCTCCTCAGATTCTCTCTACAAAAGGCCACTCGAGTGGTAACATGGATGTGAAGGTTTATTCACAATGCTCGCCCTGCTCACCGGAAACAGCGGTTGTCAGGACCGCTTAGCACAGGCGAACTGAAACGTCAAACAGAATTCTGGGTCAAGCAAGCACAGTTGAGCTGCGACATCTCTGACGACAAGATCGCGCTGAATCTGCAACCCAACTCCGAGGGCATATTGGAATGCCGAGGCAGATTGCAAGGCGAGTATCCGGTGTACTTACCTGATAACCATCTCTTCACGCAGCGACTGGTGGAGGACGCGCACCTGCGCACACTGCATGGAGGGGTGGGGCTGACAATGGCGAAGGTCCGCAACAAATACTGGATACCACGCCTTAGGCGCTTGGTGAGGAAAGTTCGCAAACGCTGTCACGGGTGCAAGCGTCACCAAGCGATCGGATATGCTGCACCACCAGCTGGAAATCTACCTGTGAGCCGCACCCAAGGGATCAACCCGTACCAAGTGATTGGCCTCGATTTCGCGGGTCCTATCAAGTACAAGGTAAACGCGAAGCAGGAGGGCAAAGCATATGTCCTCTTGTATACCTGTAGTTTGACAAGAGGCATATACTTAGACCTCCTGCCTTCTCTAGAGACAGCGGACTTCTTGATGAGCTTCAAGGAGTTCGTAGCGCGAAGGGGAAGACCTGACAAGGTCTATTCCGACAACGGCCGCACATTCGTAGGTGCAGAGAGGTGGCTGAGAAAAGTCGCCAAAGACGAGAGTGTACAGAACTATCTGGCGGTCAATTCCATTACCTGGCAGTTTAACCTAAGCCGGGCACCCTGGTGGGGTGGACAATTTGAAAGGTTAGTGGGGATGGTTAAGTCATGCTTGGACAAGACTATCGGGAATGGGACGCTTAAGTCGGGGGAGCTGCGAGAGCTACTACTGGATGTGGAGGTGTGTTTGAATAATCGCCCTCTAAGCTACGCTGAGGATGACGACGTACAGCTCCCTCTCTTGACACCGAACTCGTTGCTGTTTGCTAACAGTAACGTGTTACCCGAGCTCGAGCCTCATCACATCACTGATTTTGACCTGCGCAAGCGCGCAAAGCACCTACTCAAGTGTAAGCAAGCTGTATGGAACAGGTGGACTCGCGAGTACCTAAGGGGTCTGCGCGAGCGTCATCGCACCCTGAACAAGCCCGACGGGGGAGACGCACCGAAAGTGGGGGACGTCGTGATCATCAGAGTCGAGGACAAGAGCAGAGGAAAGTGGCCGCTAGGGATTGTGGACCGCCTCATTGTCGGACGCGATGGTGTGACGCGAGGAGTGGTCCTGCGCTCAGGGAGGTCATTCATCGAGCGTCCCGTACAGCACCTGTACCCCCTGGAACTCGCCTGCGATCGGAGACGCCCAGTGCCAACTCCTATGAATCCTGATGCGGGGGTGTTCAGACCACAGAGAGATGCTGCGGCTGCTGCACGCGTACGGGTGCAGCAACTCGCTGAGACAGAGGATGCTTAAACATTGTGAACTACCAGAAGTGATTCTCGAGAACTGTACATAGTCAGACTTTGCTTTTATATCGAACTCTGTGACAGGGATATTTTCATACTCATTTATATTGTTTGTTCGAGGCCTTGATTTATTGTATGATTTAGCTGATTGCGAAAAGTGTTTAATCTCTTAACTAGACATACACGTCCTCCGGAGCTGTATGGGGGGAGAGTGTCGGAGATATTGTGTGACGATATAGCGTGTGTGACAGTGACGTCATAGATATTAGGTTTTATGCTATAAGTTAGTAGAGTTTCGAGAGTAGAGAGCTTGAGGAATACTTGTATACAGTGTGTGAACGAATATAGTGCCAATTTGAGAATAAACGAGAATCGTGAACAAGTGCTATCTTTACATTTACGACAGTTACTTAGACAACTTCACACATGTTTGGTTGTCTGAGGTTCATCCCTTCCCGAAATATATTCTTTTTCTCCTGTGATGACGTCATTGATGACGTCATACCACGTGACCATGCAGTTGTACCTCCATTGCCACTAAGACAACTTCACCCAAGTTTGGTTGTCTGAGGTTCATCCCTTCTCGATATATACTCTTTACCTCCTATGATGACGTCATCGATGACGTCATACCACGTGACAATGCAGTTGTACCTCCATTGCCACTTAGACAACTTCGCCCAATATTGGTTGTCTGAGGTCATCCCTTCCCGAGATATACTCATTTTTCCTATGATGACCTCATCGATGACGTCATAGCAAGTGACCATGCAGTTGCACTTCTACTGCCACTTAGACAACTTCACCTAAGTTTGGTTGTCCGAGGTTTATCCCTTCCTGAGATATACTCCTCCCGAGATATGCTCTTTTTTCCTATGATGACGTCATCGATGACGTCATACCACGTGACCATGCAGTTGCACCCCGCTTACCACCTGACATAACCTCCCTCCTCCCCCAACCAAGTTTGGTTGTCTGAGCTTCGTGCCTTCCTGAGATATGGTTAATAACGGAGAAGGGTCTTGGTTTACCTGTGGTGGGGCACGCACGCAGACATGCGCCTGCAGTACTAGAATGGGAATATCGCTGAACCATGAACAATGAAGTCGATCGTATACCTGAGTTCTACGTTGAGCTATTGTATTCTTCATGCGATACCTATGGTGCTCCGCTCTGCGGCCTTCGGCCGCTAAGGAGCTCCGCTAAAAAGTGCGGAAAAGTGCGAAGAAAGTGTGAAAGTGCGGAAAAGTGCGATTTTTGGGCAAAAGTGCGGAATCGCACTGCCGCACTTCCCCAGATGCCCTGTTTATAGTCTTGACAAGCACCCCTTTCCCAAAAATATAGGAGTCCCCCAGGAGCGAAGCAAACCTAAGGCAGCAGGGATGGCCGAACAGTTTCAAAGTGGGGGGGGGGGGGGGGGGGGGGGGTAAGGTTGGTAAGGTTGTATGGCAAGGTGGGGGAGCTGAGTTAGTGAGAATGTATGAAAACTTGGCAAATGTTGGGGGACTAAAGCCCCCCTAGCCACCCCAGCTCTGCCGTCCCTGGGCAGCACCTAGCTTCTAACATTTCTTTAGATTAGAAGTCTCAGTCTAAGTGTTGTTCTGGCTGAGGTTTGAATCCTCTTCTTTTTTCTGTGAATAAAAAAATGTATTTTGTCCACTGTCCCATATTTGAAAAGCAGGGAGACAAATGACCCACTAATTAAACAATTTTAGAGTAAACAATGGGCTCTCAAGCATGATCTCATGATTTTGAATGGCTGGAGTACATAATTATTACTAACCATCTTCAACCAGCTTAGTAACCTTCTCCAAATCTGCATTGATTTTCTCCTCCAAACTGTTAAGTGGTTCTAGGTCTTACGTTCCACATCTTGAATGGCATGAAGAATTTCATGTTGCCGTTTTTCCAAGCACTCTATCAACTCATCTTGGATACATGCAAACTGATGAGCCACCTCTTGTCTGGCTTTGCAGAGGCTCCCTTTCACCCCCTCTCTGGTGGCTCTCACATCTAATAACCTGGATCTGTTACACAATAAAATAATAGAGGGAAAGACGAGAAACTCAAACAGCGATGTGTCTGGATCCAATAGGATACAATTTGTCCGCAGAAATATAAGTAAATAAGGTAAAAAGCAGACAAAACAGGAGCCGAGAGATGCCAATGTTTCGGATTTTACTTTCAATTCTTCATGAAGGATGAAGGATTGAAAGTAAAATCCGAAACGTTGGCATCTCTCGGCTCCTGTTTGTCTGCTTTTTACCTTATCTACAATAAAATAATAGTTAGCACATTACTCAAACAAGTAAAGTCACCCGTCTGCATTTTGGATTAAAATACTAAACAATATGGTGAATGTTGTAATTCATTACTATAGGTAATTCAGATTTTGCCCTGCATAATTTGAGGAAATTATCTGCTGCATAAATTCTGAGGGCCCTGACTGGTTATGAGTTTGCAGAATTATCTGTGTACAAAGCAAGTCCCGTGGTTTGATGCAGGATTTTTTCTGAAATTATGCGCAATTTTTTCTGAAATTATGCACTAAAAATACGAAATTATGCACTAAAAATACGAAATTATTATATAAACACGAGTGTTTTACTGGGAAATACGCCACTCGTAGATCTCATACGAAGCTACATCCGGGTCCTCAGTGACCCTAGTGAGGATATCGGTCAAAACAAAAGTGCTTAGAAATCAATTGGGAATATTTTTTTCTGGTTTGTCTATATAATAAAAAGAAAATTATACGCTGGCTTGAAGATATGAGTTTTATTTTCTCGTGTCAAAAACAATATTTTACTCATTCGCTGTGCTCATTCGTAAAATATTGTTCTTGCCACTCGAAAATAAAACTCATATCTTCGCACCACTGTGTAATATCCTCTATTTATGTGCTAAAAATACGAAATTATGCGCTAAAAATACGAAAATGCACCTATCTTGCTCAGCTGGAAATATTAGTAAGTTGGCCAATTTTAACTAGGCACGTTTAATTGCCAAGACTTGTTACATGTAGCAACTTGTCTCGCACCATTCTGCCACTCCGAACGCAACAAAATATTGCAATGCAGGGGGATGTTACACGCGTGCTTTTCGAACGTGTTCAAATATTGCGTTCCGAGTTGCAAGAAAAATTGCCTCTGTGTAACATGTCCTTTAGTTTCCAGCGCGACGCGATTAGCATAGAACGCCTTGTTATTTTCATTTCTATTGAGTTGTTTTGACGTTGGAAAGACAATTTCAGAAGAAATGTATCTCCGCACTTTTGTGGGAAAAAATAGGTAGGAAAGTTTGAAATTCACCAAGTAATGAATGGTGCCTTTTAATGATTATCACAAAATTTCAGGAAATTATGCAGGATTATGCGCATTATGCGGAAAAAGTAAAATTATGCAATTCTGCACCAGCACATCAAACCACAGGCCCTGGTAAGGGTATAGCTTTGAAAAAGGCTGAACATTGTAAAAACAACTCAAGGATTTAGTAGCTAGCTTTAACAAATGGGACTACATTACATGTTTTGGTTTTAGGTTATATAATTTCTGGGCCTTACTTCAGATATGACTGATGTTCAGCAAGTTTCTGGAGGGAATCTTTGATTACTTGTCTGATATTCGTCACCTCTTCAACCATTGTCTTTGCATGCTCTAGCTGAAAGAAAATGGAGTTAAGTTATGGTCTGTATATCGAGCCAACAGCAAAGCATGCTGGAATGCAATTAATTTCTATTGAAAATATAGACAACTTTCAAACATTCAAACATAACGTGCGAACTGTTAGGGTAAAACAGTCAAATGCAACCAGCTGTATGTTACTAGTCACTAAAAATATTTGGGGAACCCTCAGTGCTGTATAGCAATGGAGTTTCGCCTGCATTTAGTTCTTGCATGGATGATTACATCGTACTTAAAATTTAAATGATATAATATAATAAACATCATTCAAATGAGCTTATACATAAAATGCGCTGCATCATGCAGGGAAGGTCCAGATGGCATAATTCTGTTTTCATTTCTGACAAAAATTAGCCTACATGACTTGAGACATCAACCCCAGGACTTTAAAATCTGGAGACCACACTGAAATGGCTAAAATTTTCAAATGTGCATGTTTTGTTGAAAAGTTAGTCACGTTTCTTGCTCTCTGATCAGCTGAAAAATAACAGTCAAAACTGCAGCCAATCAGAGAGCAGTAAATGCTACAACTGCATGTTTACGTGAAATACAAAATGTGCATGTTTGAATCATAAAGTTGTCACACTTCATAGGTGGACGCAAATGGTAGACAGCTATTCAATTCACTGCAAACCCATGTTTCATTGTATTTCACATAACAAAAGAACCTGTTTTAGGCTACTATTCTGGGTTCTTATACATCAGGTTTTACTTTATTGCAACTGAGTAACAAAAGTCAATTTCAAGCCAATGTATGGCAATTAGTGCAAGGTTTCTACTCAAGAGCATTAACATTTTTGTGAAAAATAAAAAAATAATTTTTTAATTAGTCCATTCACTAGCTTAAATTCATGGCCACTTTGATAATGGCTAGATTGTATTCCAAAATTTGCAGGTGCAATCCTAACAAGTAAATATTGTTCACATAATGCAATTTAATGTAGGTGTATCCCTTAAATCTGTCCAAAAAGGAATCCATTTAAATACAAGATGATTGCTTTTGTGCACGCATGGATAATTGCGATGTTCGAACAATAATCAGCCAATTAAAGGAACGCCCTAAAGAATAACAGCTGGCTTCCGGCTTGTATAAATGAAAACAAATCAACAATAAAGTAGAGATGAGAGCCCAGAATTAGGTCGAGCTGCCGTGAAATCATGTTTTCAATACCACTCCATCACATCTGATATGGTTGGCCGATTTAGAAGATTTGTGATTACCTTTTGCAGTAACAGATTCGCATGGGTTCATCCACAAGAAAAGAAAGAAGGATTGTGAAACTAAACTGCAAAGAGGTGTGTTTCTGAAATATCGAGCGCCTCGTTTGTAAATCACACAAAATATCTCATAATATTGTACCTGTAAACACTGAATTAAAGGCTTAACACTCTTATAGCAGATAGATTTATAGCTTAAACCAGTTGGCTTTAAACAACTGAAAGTTGACAACATGAAATTGACACTGAGTGATAGAGCGCAAGTGTTTTCAAAATGAAGACATTCCGCGATGCCGGATTCAAAATAAAATTACAGAATATGCGTATTTGAAAAATTAAGAGTTTACATACCTTTTACTATCTCAGACTTTAAAAAATAACAAAAGCGCAAACTAACGAAGGCGAATTTTTGGAAACTTCCTTCCAAAGGTTTAATGGCTTCCTTTTCATATTTCCGACAGCATAGCAGGCTCATACGTGACCAGCGGTGTCTGGATTATAATTTATGCGTAATTATTACCGAATTGAATCATGGGAAGTATATTGAGCCCACGCTGCTTTGTGTCCAGCGGTATTAGTAAACAAAAACAAAATGGCGGACGATTTTTTAGGGAAACGATTTGAGTCGTTTGACAGTTCGATTTGTATGAAGCTGAACTGCAATATGGACCGATTATATGGATTCTAAACTAAGGCTTAATGTCGTTTGCCCCTCTAGAGATAAGAAGTTCTTGGTAAGCTGGTTTCTGTTTACGAATAAGATAGATGCGTTTACCTTCAGCGAGAAGAGGTTTTTTTTTGTTAGGCTGTTCACGCCAACGGCAACGACATTAGTCACAGGATATTTAACCCAGCATGTTAACATTACTTTACTTCTTATTGTGTCCTTACTTTTAATGAGTACTTTTGCTTTCAAGTGGGAGAAGTTTGGGTGACAGTATTATAATTTGCAGTATTTGTTTTTATTGTACAATAAGCACAACTACATGTAACAAAGCGAAGAGAGGACTTTGCAACCCCAGCGCCTAGAAGAGAACATTGCATGACAACTCCTATTTTTATGTGTAACACTGTTAAACTTGATCTTTGCCATTTTTCCTAGTGACATTTTTTTGTGAATATTGATAACTTGTTATTAATATAAATCTAGACCAGAGGAAACGGGGTCTAGTAGTCTCAGTATGTATGCCCGGATGTCACGTGACTCAAGCGATATTACTGACGTCAGGATAAATATATTAATTGCAGCCTTTGTACACTCGAACACACAATATCTCCACGCCGCACTGCATGCAGCGCGGTTGTCGCTGCCGCGGGATAGCACCATATAAACTGAGCTATTTTTGTTATTTTTGTTTGCTTATATAAATCACAGGTAATAGCAGATGATGAATGGTTGATTGAAGATGTAAAAGCCTGCATAGAAATTGTATTCCACAAGTTGTACCCCACTGAGCCAGAGCTCAACATTTCTACACTTCAAAATGAGTTTCATTTTGACCTTCTGTTGGACTATTCTGTTGGGGATGCTCTAGTCGATGCTGGCTTGGTTTTTGCAATTGAGGATGTGCCACTCCCAATAAGTAGATGTGCACCCAGGTATATATGGATTAGTCCAACGGGATCTCACATGTAAAATTGTACAGGGGCAGCTGACTGGATGCAAACTGATGTTGGGGGAGGCGCTCTAACAACATTTTCTCCATCATATTTTTCTTGGGGGGCTAGGGGTCAAACTACCCAAGGAAATTAGGCCCCAAGATATATGGCAGGAAACTAATAGGTTTATAATAAGGTCCTACATTACCAGATTCTGGCTTAGTCTAGTCTGTGAAAAGTCAGTATAGAGGACAAAAAACTGATGCGAAATGACATAAAGATCCAGTGTATCTAGTAACTGTACTTGGGTTACTCCACTTTAAAAATGCTATGGCATTATTTGCTTATTTGTTTTTGTGACTGTAGTATTTTTGGTATTATCTGTAGTATTATTTGGGGGGGCCACACCCCTCCCCACCCACTCATTTAAATTGCAGGGGGAGGGTTGTGGCACCCCAAAGGAACTGAAAAAAAAGGGAAGATGAATCCAATTGTTTTTTTAGACTATTGGGACCAATGTTCTCAATATGTACCTAATTTCTAACAAAAAAATCAATCCATATTGCTCAGGGAGGGGAATAAAGAAAGGGAAGAAGAAGTTTCAACTGAAGATCTTGGCGATTGCAAACCACAACCTCCAAAAAGAAGGAAAAAACAGAAGCTATCAAAAAAGAAGATCCTTACCAAGAAGATTAGACATCCTAAACCAGTGTGTACATCCAGTGATAAGGTGACATCTACTACAAGCCCTGTAATGCACCATTCATCTCATGAAAAAGGTAAAGGACCCCAGGGGTCCTCCATATTTTTGTAATCGGGAATTACACAGTATCATCTAGTCTCCTACGCACCCGTGTTTTGTGTCGGTCACGCAACGCTTCCCTCCCCACACACGGCTGCTTGCTTTTGGATCACATTCCTTTCCCGATTTGACCAATCACCAATTGGTTTCCATTTCCGGGGAACCGTTCGCGCCACTTCAAATTGACCAATCGGATAAGGCAATTGAAATTCAAAACTATGACATAGTTCGCACTTCGTTGAAAGTTAGAAGAAGCTCTCGGTTTTGTCAGAGAAAAATAAAATTTTTCCTTGCTACATTTCATCAGAAGAAGGATATCCAGATTATAACAGAAAAAAGGATGTACTAGTTAACTTGTCTACAGGTTTTGGAAAGCCGCTTATTTGATTGAACTCTATCGACGTGTTTGATGTGTTTGATCACCTTCGTTCGAGCATGGGCCGTGTTGTTGTCGTTGTTGTAGTCCGGCTGTTAGCCTGGATGATCTACATATCTTTGAGCGTGTCTCTCGATTGCCAAATAGTCCCCCAATTTGTCCTGCTTAATCCAGGGAAGGTCGGCTAATGCTCGCTGACATTTAGTGAGACCTTTGAAGCAGCGTGATTTGCAAATAAACAAACTATCAGTCGCCGAGTAATTCCTCACTTCATATCTATGGAACTTTTCTGTTTTAACATTACAAACAAAGTGTATGAGTACAACAACAACAACAACAGCAACAAATATATCTCTGTAGATCTACTGTGGAAGAAATAAAACAGCGATTCCCATCGACTAATTTCTTAGAGTTTCTTCCGTGACCTTTCGCAACCCACACAGAAAGACGTAGATTATTAATTTGAGCGGGTGCTGAGATGTGCTTCCGCAATTTTTGACATGTTTACATTTTACGGACACAAGATTGGTTGAAACATAACAATGCACCGAATTTAATTGGCTAAAGAAATCATGTCACTGTCTATCAAATAACAAAGGGAAAGGAATGTGATCCAAAAGCAAGCAGCCGTGTGTGGGGAGGGAAGCGTTGCGTGACCGACACAAAACACGGGTGCGTAGGAGACTAAGTATCATCATATCTCTTCTTTTTTTAGGGTTAAGATTGCAGGTTTTCGGCTCCTGTGTAGGGACTGCCTTCATCTGCAACAAGAATAAAGGAACTGAGAGATTACTTTTAGGGCATGAAACAGCGCCAAAACACAAGGCATTAAAAAAAAATTAAATGCCAATTAAGGAGAGAGTACTTGATGATAACATTGCCTGTGGTGAATTCTAGACAATTGAAGGTTGCATTTTATTCGACATGGAAATTTCTTGATTGGGTATCTTTTAGGGTAACACTTATTTGAGTCACACCCTTTTTAGTATCTTTTAGGGGTGAAACTGAAAATTCCCAACAATCATCCCGACCAAAAAATAAGTCTCCCCCTGAAGAATTCATTTAAAATCTTTGAATTTTGAGTTTGTTGCTTTGACAATACATTTTGAATTCCATAAAGGGAAATTGTTTGCTGATTTAATCAAGCAAATATGGGATCTATTTGCTTCCTGTCTCATAATTACCAGAGAGATTATGGCGAGGGGTTAGGAAAAAGAACATTACATTTAAAGAGCCTCTGTGAGCCTCCATTTTGTCATCCTAGCAACATACCGAGACAGAGAAAGCATCCATTTCCATCGGCTGATTTAGGGAATGTAGTGCAAAAATATTAGTTATTGAATTTGATAAATGAATAATAAAACTTCGTTTTTAGAAGACTATTTCAAGATTTGACACGTAATTCATTATCTGATATCGACTGAAAACAATAACAAAGGAGTGGCTGACTAGGACTCTTTAACCTATTTTGAAGGATTGTGGGATAGTAGTAGTTCTACTGCTAAAACCTGTTTTTCTCGTTTTAGGTTTTAACTTGTTACCTCAAATTGTTGAAAAGAACTCGAGTGAAGACACAGAAGTTGATATCGAGGTATGTTCTTTATTAATGCCATAGTCTGATTTAGCGCACACATTTGAATCACATGCTAGGCACACAAAAGGTGCTTTTTTCTAGTGAAATTTGTTTAAACAAAAGACAATATAGACTGGATTTCAGATGATTGGCAAAAGTAAGTCAGGCTTGTGTTTTGTTGGCATTTCTATTGGTCGAGAGCAAAGTTTTGTATCTTTCAGCCAATCAAATTACAAACTAAATCAAAACACACCTTCGCCTCCTGATGTGTTCGAGTTGAATGGCTTATCTACTCCTGATTGGCTAGTAGTTTTGTTTTTGCCTTTAAGTTTTCAATAGTCATGTCTGAAATCTTTGACAGTCATGTGAAATCTGCTCTATTTTGTTCATCATATAATAATAAATAAATCATTTTTTTTTTCACGTAATACTGGCAGACACTTTACTCATTGCTCACATTTTTCTCGACCTTGTGGAGCTCTGAAAAATACATCTGCAACATGTAAAATACCTGCCCATATTACATGAAAAAACATTATTAATAAAGATATAAAATAATGCTCCACTGCCCTTATTTTTAGACTGTCGAGGAAGAAGACTTTTCACACGAGGTGGATGTTATCAATTGACCACACCTTGCCATAATGTATTCCTGGTTCATGTATCGAGGTACAGCTACTTAGCTCCTTCCACTAACCCACTGATCACTAGAGGTGCTTTCCTCAGCTAGAAGGGAAAGTTTGGTTTCTGCAAGGTTAAAGGGGGCTGTGTCACGGTTATGTGAATGGATTCGTGATACACCTGCCTTGTCCCTAGGCGTCTCTATTTGGTAGAAACAGAGAGAAAAGCCTCTTGCGAGTGTTCTGGTAGCGAGCGCGCAATGCATCTTGGAATGTTTTGTTTTCGCAATGCATCATGGGAAGGCTCAAACAATGATGCCTTTCGCGCTAGCTCGCTCCCAGTCGCTCTCGCCTCGAAAATCACTAGAACGGGCCTCAGGTACGAGGCAGGTGATAACTGAGCTCTTAATTTTGGATGTGATCATCCCCAAATCGCTTGTCACTTGACATTAGTCTAAGCAATGTAGGTACAGTAAGTAGGCAGGCCTTTTCAAACAAATTTTGATGTAACTTCAAACTTTGAAAACTGTTCATCCAAACAAGATTTCAAAATCTCATTGTTACAATCCGTTTCCATCCGCTCTGTAATAGGTCTATGTAGCCTACAATCGTGATAGCTTTGTTGTTTAAAGGCTTTTTTTATCACTCAAAGTGTTCTAAAATCGTGACACCGATCCTTAAGGTTACTGAGAACCTTGGTGCACGTCCTCGGAAAAAAAATCATACTCGTCCTTAGTTTAACCAAAACATGTCAACCTATATATCGTTGGAAAGCTTATAGAATGGACTAGCGGGCTATGGCAAAAAGAAGTAACTTTTAAATATATATAATTTTTTTGAAGCTTTTATAAAAAAATTGAGTGTGACACTTTCAAGAGCTATCCCTGCAGAACTGCTTGACCTTGACTCCCAAGAAACACATTGTTTTTTAAAACAATCCTTAAAGGCCCATCACCAACCAAGAGCCTTTGCGGACTCTTAGCCAATCAGAGCACCCAAAAAACAATCGATCAATTTGAAAACAAGAGATAACAGGGCGCAAAGGCTCCCGGTTGGTGATGGGCCTTTAAAGGCGTTTCTCAAAAACCGTGTCTGCGTTGTTAAAAATTTGTTTAGTTCAAAAGTTATGAATTTTTTTATTTTTAAAGCGTGAAAATTCTATAAAATTTGACTTTGGAAATTTAAAAGTTCCATTACTTTTTAACTAAGCAAAATGAACAGAAACGCAGACACGGTTTTTGAGAAACACGTTTAAGGATTAAAACAATGTGTTACTTGGGAGTCAAGGTCCAGCAGTTCTGCAGGGTTAGCTCTTGAAAATGTCACACCAACATTTTTAATAAACCTTTAAAAAATTATATTTGTTAAAAAATGATTTCTTTTTGCCATAGCCCGCTAGTCAATTCTATAAGCTTTCCAACGATATACAGGTTGAAATGTTTGGTTAAACTAAGGAGTTGTATGATTTTTTTTCCGAGGAGGTGCGCGAAGGTTCTCAGTAACCTTAAGACACCCGGCAATGCTGGTCAAGCCAAGAAATTGATTTTCACACAAAGGGTAGCTTTGGGGGATAACACAAGGAATGGGATTATTGCAACGAACTTGCTACAACGTTAAGAAGGAATCAGCAAATCAGCAGTTCGAGTAGGCCTTTCACAAAAATATTGTACCAAGTCCATTTGCATTGCCTTGCAAACTTCTGTGGGGCTCAGCGGCGTAGCCAGGAATTTCTGAAGGGGGGGGGGGGGGGGGGGGGGGGGGCGGATAATGAAAACATGGGACGAAAATGCGCAAATTTTCTCCAGCAAATACAGTAAATGTATGGGAAAATTTCCGAGAAAGGGGGGGGGGGACTGGGAAGGTTTTTAATAGTAATGCATTAAACTTTACCGAAGGTCCGATTGCAAAAACCACTATGAACTACTAAAATGTTCGAACATTAATCTACGAGGGAAGAAATCGTGAAAGCGCAATGAATCCTTACACTCGTTTCAGTCACACGTGCACCCTGCGCTTTTCGATTCCGAGTCGCGACTGGTGTTTCGTGGACGTCAATCAAGACTTTCGACCTAGCCACAGGCCCACAAGCTAGCAAAATATGGCCGACCGCGCATTTTAGGTTAATAATGCTCGTTGGTCACATTTTGCTAGCCGTAGGCCCGTGGCTAGGTCGAAAGTCTTGATTGACGTCCACCAAACACCAGTCGCGACTCGGAAACGAAAAGCGCAGGGTGCACGTGTGACTGAAACGAGTGTAAAAGAATGTCGCGTTAAAATGTGTCGTTATCGCGTATTATTTCTTGCTAAGATGTATATAGATGAGAAGCTTGTGGCATTGGTAAAATTGATGATTATATGTGATTATTTGGTATAGAAGAAAATTGTTGAAGAGCCCTAGTCAGCCAGTCCTTGTTATTGTTTTCAGTCGATATCAGACGACGAATTACGTGTAGAAATCTTGAAATAGTCTTCCAAAAACAAGTTTTATTATTCATTTATCGAATTCAATCACAAATATTGCACTACATTCCCTAAATCAGCCGATGGAAATGGATGCTTTCTCTGTCTCGGTATGTTGCTAGGCTGACAAAATGGAGGCTGACAGAGGCTCTTTAATTTCATGACATTCACCCTCTGGTATTGCACGCCGATTTGCTCGTCAAATCCTATATCTAGTCGCCATTGGCCACCGCATGTTCGGCGCGTTGTCGTGCCCTGCTGAGGATTACATTTTATTCCCTAAATATTTTTCATGTGTTCGGATTTCCTAGAGTCTCAGCACTGAAAATTCTAGGGATCAAAAACAGTTTTTCCAAAAATTATGCCATGCAGAAATAGATGCCGAAAATTCTAGCCTACCTTTCGCCTCGCCCAAAATTTTGCTAATTTAACGTTTTTATGCAGGAGACACACTGCAGTACAGAAGAAATAAAACGAACAAAAGTTGCGAAACTTGAAGCTGTCGGTGAAGCTAGTTTCCTAGCCATCAGCTCGATTAAGTAATGCTTATAGGTAGTCTGGAACGAGCTAAACCTGTCAGCCAGTCATACTTATGAGAGCAGAAAGAGCAAAACCGTCACTTTGCTGACACAAACAGGCTCGAAATTAAAGAGCCTATGTCAGCCACCATTTTGACAGCATAGCAACATACCAAGTCGGAGAAAACATCCATTTCCATCGGCTGATTTAGAGATATAGAGCAATGTTCTTGATTGAATTTGGTAAATCAAATCTGAAACTTTGTTTTTAGATGTTTATTAAGAGATTTCTACACTTAATTCGTCTTCTAATATCGAACGAAATAGTAACGAAGGACTGGCTAGTCTGGAATGAGCTAACCCTGATAGTCAATCATACGTACGGTGAGAGCAGAAAGAGCAAAGTTGTCACTTTGCTTCGAAATTAAGAAATAATCATGGTCATTTATGCCTTACACAACTTTTTATGTCGTAATTCGTCAAGCATCTAGCCGTGTAAATCCATCGGGAGAACACTGCAAATAATTGAAAACACAGTCGTTAATGTACGCCTAAGTTAAGGTCTGGCGTATAGCGACATTTCTTTTCCAAAGTTCATAGTCGTGGCCGCCTACCCAGCTAGCAGTGATTTCCTCTTAGGCCGGTGGCTAGGAAATCACTGCTCGCAGGGTAGGCGGCCGCCATGCGAGAATTCTCGGGCCCGAAACATTTGTTCTGCAATTTTAATATCCCTAATTGATCCCAAAGTTTTTCGTTTTCTTTTCTATCCTGCTGATTCAAATAATCTAGAGCTTCCTATTCGTGGATATCTATAGTGTTTATGTCTCAAAAATGAAATTTTCGATTTCATTTAAACCCTTAAATCAACGAAAGTACACCGAAAAATATCGGGAGGGCAGCTTCTCCCGAAAACTTCCATTGTTTTTCGGGCACCCGAATAAAACTAAAAA
Organism: Scolanthus callimorphus; assembly: GCA_033964015.1. Lineage (NCBI taxonomy): Eukaryota > Metazoa > Cnidaria > Anthozoa > Actiniaria > Edwardsiidae > Scolanthus > Scolanthus callimorphus. The sequence continues at coordinate 28,258,924 of CM066921.1, forward strand.
TTCTATCAAAACTTCAGAATATAAATATCACAAATAGGCATTTACTGGACTATTTAAATCAGCAAAGTAGAAAAAATAAACGAAAAACTTGTGCATCAATTGCAGAACAAATTTCTCGGGCCTGAGAATTCTCGGGTGTTTCGAGAAACGGGCGCTAACCGTTGTTGTTTTTTTTTTCGGGGTCTTCGAGATAAAAAATCAACGCCTGTGAGCAGGCTGGGCTCAAGGTTGTTGTAGCTGCAATATTTTGAAAGGAGTCAGCTTAGCCTTCCCACAAGACAGGTGGTGGTATTTTTCTTGGAGTAAATTGAATTGCCCGTTTATACTAGGACGGTACGCCATCCAGACGGCCACGGCCCAGTTCCTGGAAGTTTGGATAAAGTTATCTACTGCTGATAACTCGTATCTGACATTCTAGGAACCGACCCCTGAAAATGTTTCGTTTAATAAAATAAAAATAATTAACATCTTTAGTTCATCCTTTTGCAGCCAACGCGATTGGATTGCAGGTTGCTCAGCAATATAAAAATATAAGATGAATGCCATGACTAAATTGCCGGGAAAACGGGCCGTAACAAAAGCTCCAAGACGGTCAGTCCTAAGCAGAATGTTTCTGATCTCAGCTAATAATTCCGGGCTTGTAGCTACTGTACGTAAATACGCACGTGCATTTCTCGTGGCGCCAAACTAATGCAATATGTAAAGCAACGAGAAATTAAATGTGGATAAATCTATCTAAGTTGTGCCCACAATGGTTTTACTAAGTCTTCTGGCAAAAATAGTTCGTAGTCTAATTTTAGTTAGTGGTTCGTAGTCTAAGCTTTTAGATACGCCGGATGTGCTGAAAAGAGAACCTGGTATTGAACACCTTTAGCTTCACGATCAGCAGTGCTCTAAGACCACCCGTGTGCTCTATAAGAACAAATTCAGTTTCTAGTGTTGGCGATCTATATAACAAGCCAGTGCACCAGCTCTACCCCACATCACCTACCGACTTGACCTCTAGCTAGCTAAGACTTGAGCTCCTCTACAAGTGCAGTCAGATTCGACAAGAACCCACACTCTTCAACATGAACACCGTTGTCCAGTTCCTCGTCATTTGCCTGGTTTCGCATTTCGGTTTCTCAGGTAAGCACCCCCGTTTTCTACACGTAATTATTGATCTTTTGTCCGTGTTTTCTTGTACTTGTATTTTCTTTTGCTTGGTTGGTATACTCGTCGCGGTGACGTTTCCCTTGTGCTTTTTCCTTCTTCGACACACAATCTCTGTAGTACCATCAATTTTTCCTTTTAGAACTCTCATATAATTTTTATTTTCCGAACCTAAGCGCACCCTAGCTCGATTAGTCTAGTGCTACTCTAGGTTGCCTGTACAACTGCCTGCCTCTTCCTAACCTGTCCTTTTCTCTTTTCAAAAATCATGTTGTAAAATATAGAAATGTACAAATAAAGATTGTTGTTGTTGTTGTAAGAGTTTATCGCAGTAAGAAACCTGGCATGATATGAGGCGAAGAAAACCTTTAACAAAATTATATGGTTTTGGTGTGCATGGGGTATAAGGTTCCCACACGTGTATGTAACGGGGCCATCATTCCCCGATGATATCTCTTTCCACGCAGTGGTTCTCTTAAAATCTCATAATTTTATTGAAGTCACCATATACAGCATCTTGTTTGTTTTTAGCCGCCGCTAAGGAAAGTGCCAACCGCACCCTGCCGGTGATGATTGAGATCCAGGACTACATGGACAACGAGGCCGAGATCATGCGATGGTGGACCGGGCCGATCTTGGTCACCACGGGTATACCAAGGAGATGATTACCAACGTCACTACCGCCCCAGGGACCCCTCCCACCACGGAGAAGATTTATACTTTCTACAAAGTGACCCCTTGCCACAGTGTTCCCGCAGCAGAAGAGGAACTTGCTAGCTTGTTCCCGGGTGAGTATGGGTTTTTTTGTAAGTGCAGGCCCGTAGCAGGGGGGAAGGGTTAGGGAGGCGCGAGCCCCCCCCCCCCCCCCCCCCCCCCCCCTAATAATGGTGAGAATATATACTTTTTTTCTCTTGAAAATTTTGAACTGAGCGCAAACTTCGAGTAACGGCGACTGAGTGAGTGTAAAAGGCGTTTTATCCATTCAACTGTGCATAAAAAGGCTCATCATTGGCTGAGCATAGCTTAGTAATTGTTCTGTCTGGCGATGTTCTATCAATTCAGCACAATGTTGCACATGCCAAAACGCGTCAACTCAGTATCAAAGTCTACTCAAACGTAAATCGGTAGCTGGTAGCCAGTACCAAACGTTAGAAAAAAATATTTGTGACCTTGCTACGGACCTGAAGTGTAAGTGCTGTCTCAGGTTTCAACAATTTCTGTTCTCGTGTTTGATATATTTTAACGTCTGTTTGTTTCGTAGCTTGTTTCACTACTCAGAAAATGTTGGTCATGGCTAAAAGGGATAACTCAGAAGGACCTGATTAATAATTCATAGGCATTAACAATAGAACGAAGCTACATGGTACAACATGGCATTTGTAGGTTCGTTCTGCCGTGAAGCCTATGAATTGTTAATCAGGTCCTTCTGAGTTATCCCTTTTAGCCATAGAGTACTCAAGTGTGACGTCATAAATTTGAAAAATATTGAATTTCCAATTTTAGTCCAAGAATAATGAAAGACAAAGTGGAAAGAGAAGCGGATGCAAAAGATGAGGCAAGTCGGTTGAAACGCGACCGAGATATGGCCACCTGAATACATATTTTCTTTAACAAATCACAGTATTTTAGACTGCGTTCAAAACTTTATGAACGCAACCAAAAATACAGTGATTTCTTAAAGAAAATTATGTATTCAGGGGGGCATATCTCGGTCGCGTTGCAACCGATTGGCCTCATTTTTGGTGTGTAGCATTCATTATTATGCCCTTTCAAATCCAAAGACAAATATTGCTAAATCAAAAATTTGTCTTTTGTGACGTCATCACTTGAGTACTCTATGTGGGACACCTGTGGTTTTTAAAACACAGGCCCTTCGGCCGAGGAAAAAAATAGCCAATTAGGTCACGTTGTTTCTCCTCCAAGTAATTTCGAAGAAGAGTTTAATCCAATATATCTAATACCGTAAGGAAAATCGTGTCGACACTCGCTCCGCTCAGCCCTGAAGCTCTTCCGCCAAAAGAAGTTCGCAAACCCGAAGGGAAGGTGGAAATCTGGACCATGGGCGTATTTTTGTTGGAAAGATTCACCTCGGGCTAAGTTCTAATTCAAGCGATTTCTTAAGCGAGGGACAAAGCCGCCATCGCCGCCATGTTGAATTCTCCCACAGAAACTAAAAAAGAACTCGGTTCGCGCAGACGAAAGCACCATTGACATTGAAACCTAAATGGTTCTCTTACAGATTACATACAGGAATGTGCAGGGATAATTCTAACTTGAAAGATTTGAGCTGAGAAAAATTTTCATTCAAGTTTCAACAAACGTACACACTACCTTGCTTCCTTCCGAGCACGCGCTAAGTTGCTAATAGTGCAGCCGCTTGGTGCAGAAAAAATGCTGAATTGTTCAATTTTATGGCAAAGCTACCAAATTTGGCACAAATAATGCTAACCACCCATAGATTAATATTACATATGGCCCCACCCGGGGTCCGCCCTGGATCCATCCCATAATTTCAGTTTCAGACGCGGGTAAGGTTGCTCATTGAAAAATGTAGATTATCTGTCTATTTCAAAAAATTTATGTGTATAACCTTCCCTTGGCTCTAAGGAATATGGTTGTTACAAAATACCCCATAATTTTTACTTTTAAGGTGGCTCGGGAGAAAAAATAAAATAACCATTAATAAATTCTCGCAAGGGTATTATCTACGTGCTAGAACCACCAAAATTCACACAAAGAACAATAACTATCCAAAGATTAAATCGACACATGGCTCCACCTGTGATCCGCCCTGCATCCATAATTTCAGTTTCAGCTGTCGGTAAGGTTGCTTATTAAAAATGTACTTATCTGCTTATGTTGAAAGTTTTATGCTTGCATCCTTTCATTAGCTACAAGGAATGTGGTTATTACAAGAAATCCCATAATATTTACTTTTAAGGTGACTCGGGAGAAAAACACAATAATGACAAATAAAGTCATTAAAATAATGTACGTATTTTTTTATGCAATTTTAAGTCGTATATCCTTTCATTAGCATCCAGGAATGTGGTTGTTACAGAATATCCCATACTTTTTACTTTAAAGGTGGCTCGGGAGAAAATATGAAATAGTCATCAATAAAGTCTCGCAAGGGTTTTAGTTATGTGCTACAGCCACCTAAATCGAACAAAGAATAGTAACTTACCAAACATTTAAACTATGTTTTTCCTTTTTACAATGTTTTAACTTTCCGCTCCATCCCTGAAAACACTTTACCATGGACGTAAGTGTGTTCTAAAAAACACGTCGGGGATTTTTGAAATTTTAAAAAGAGCCGATTTTAGAGCCAGAATGTAGAAAAAATTCTTGAAAAGGAAATCGAATCTTAGTCAACGCTAATATGGGGTCAATGAATGAAAATAGCAAATACTGGCGAGGTTATAACTCTAAAAAGTTGAACTGATGCATCGGAAAGGGAACTCCATAAAAAAGTTTGATAAACAAATTATATACCATAGTTTAGCCCAGGATATAAGCTTTAAAATGATACGACCATTTTTGTGTGAAATTATGCCATTTTAACCAAAAAAGTACCCCGAAGGTAGTCCGTAAACGTAAGGTGTCTAAATGAACAAAAACAACTTTGCTATCATAAATGCTATTTCAATGCTTTAGATAACTTAAATGCAGCTGCTAATCACTATTCTAAAACACAAAAAGGACAAAAACAGATATGGAAACAGATAGATTCTCCATCTCCGTAACCTCAAGATTTTATAAACTTTTACTAGACAAATGAAGTGTGGAAACTAAATTGTTGTCTTGAGCTAAACAATTGCCCACCTGTTTTGAAATGAATGAATACCATTTCAGGAGGGTAGGAAAACAAATAATATTTGGTATACTTTCTTGTAGTATTAGAAGAGCGAAGTGGTACCCAAATAGATCAAAGGAGGATGGCTGGAAATGTTCATTACAATCATTGTTTTTGCTGGTTTGTTATTTGAGGCTTCATCTCAAAATCAGAATTGCTTGGACATCCCTTCATTTAAATTGTCATGAATTGTATTTTACACCCGATAGTCAACATAAGAAACCACGTTGGAAAATAGGCCAAACTGATTTTACCCTACACCCTGCCTTTGTCACGCTCTGCCATGTAAAGCAATCGGCTACCATGGTTACAAAATATTTCAAACGAACTGTTCCAAGTTGGGGGGCAACCATAACGAATAACTGTGCTGGATATTTTCTCTTGTGAGAACATTTGTTTTGCTGTTAGACCGATGTTTAAGTGCCCTGGCCCATCAAATCTGCAGCAAAATGAAAGCGTTTACCCTTTGACGTTGTGTAAACATCTGGAGCACTAACAGCAGGAGAACAAACAAATGGTACAATTGCAGGCAAGCCTTGTGTGTACGCAGGAAAGTATTATTGCGCTCAGATTTATGACGTGCTTCCGCTTTGGTGGTAGTGGCTAAAACAACTTGAGGCAATCTCAAAGGTTTTCGTATGAAATGAAATGGGCAAAGTAACCCCAAAGATGACTACAGCGTACGTCGAAGGCTTTTGCCTCCTCAACATAGTAAACAGGATTAAAGATTATAACCCCTCTGAATCTTGTAAGGAAGTACAGGCAGAAACATATAAGTGAGTTGAAACGTGTAACAAACATACATTGCTTTAGTGCTAATCTGCGGAATATTCGCAGAATCAATAATTGAACTGATTTTGAAAATGTTGTTGAAGGACTTCAAGATGTTAGTATGTTAGTATATTATCACTTACCACTATTGCTCTACTTTATTCGAAGCGAAAAAATGAAATATTATCAAGAGAAAACCTGCTTGGGCAAGCAGGCGAGAGTTCATTATTCACCAGATATGTCATAAACTCGCTACGAATAATCCGCAGCTTGGTTCACCGTTGCTTGTTTCAACTAAGTTATATGTTTCTGGTACAGGGGAAAAACAAGACAGTTTAACTCAATTTTTTTTTGTGAATATTGAAGTTTTTACTCTTAGTACTTATTGACTAATCTAAAAACTAAACAATTGTCATCATGTTATCTCGAAGGTTTACTCTATCGTTAACTTTACAAATTATGGGATGTTTTCAATCCCTTAAATCTTTTATCACACAAGTAATGACATCAACATTACATTTGTATAATTAACACACATATCCACTTATTTTTCTTATGAGCCACCTTAACAATTTAAAATCAACTTATAGCATGGAACCAGGGCGGAACCCGGGCGAGCCATGTGTTGATTTAATTTTGTATAGTTATTCTTGCTCGTGCGAATTTTGGTGGCTCTAGCATGTAAAAAATACCCATGCAAGACTTTATGAATAATTATTTAGTATTGTTCCCGAGCCACCTTAAAAGTTAAAATTATGGGACATTTTGTAACAACCACATTCCTTGGAGCTAATGAAAGGATGTAAGCACAAAATTTGCGAAATAGACAGATCAATACATTTTTTATGAGTACCTAACCGACAGCTAAAACTGAAATTATGGGATGCAGGGCAGATCCCTGGTGGAGCCATGCGTCGATTAAATCTTTGAATAGTTATTGTTCTTTGTGGGAATTTTGGTGGCTCTAGCACGTAGATAATAGCCTTGCAAGACTTTGTTAATAATTATTTTATTTTTTTCTCCCGAGCCACCTTAAAAGTAAAAATTATGGGATATTTTGTAACAACCACATTCTTTGGAGTTAATGGAAGGATATACACATAAAATTTTTAAAATAGACAGATACATATATTTTTCAATGAGCAACCTTACCGGCGTCTAAAACTGAAATTATGGGATGGATACAGGGCGGACCCCGGGTGGGGCCATATGTAATATTAATCTATGGGTGGTTAGCATTATTTGTGCCAAATTTGGTAGCTTTGCCATAAAACTGAACAATTTTGCACCAAGCGGCTGCACTATAAGTCGAAATGACACATTTACAAACAGTCCGCCGAAAGTCATGAATAATATTCTCTCTAAGTATAAATCCTGACGGCTCTATCGCAAAACGAAGGACACAATCCCGAAGAGAAGGAGGAAATCCCTCCAGTGGGCATGTTTTTGATGGAAAAGATTCACTTTTGGCTAAGTCTAATTCAATCTATTTTTTAAGCGAGGGATAAAGCCGAAAATACTTAAATAATATAAACTAAAAAAGCTTATTAGTCCTTAGTCTTAGACCATTTTTACTTGACCTGTTTCTTCTCTCCCCTCACTGAAACATACAAACAATTCCGAAGTCAAATTGCGCTTTCGATTTTCACGGGTTCTTTGACCGATTTGAGAGACGGACACAGGCGTGATTTTGTCGCACCAATCAGGGAGACCAGTGCAAAAAAAAATCCTTTGGGCTCACTTCATTTACTTCGGCATGGTGGTACTCATGCTGATGGGAGGTTATTAGTAATGTAAATCCAGCAGTTTATGGAAGTGGGAAATCATGAACCCCTCCCACATCCATATGACCATTGTGATTTTTTCCCGTTTTTTTTTTAAACAGAGAACACTTTAAGTAAAATAAATTTCCCCTTACACTCCGTGAATTTTTCACGGGCATCAGCTAGTAATATATAATATATAGAGGATATTACACGGTGGCGCGAAGATATGAGTTTTATTTTCGAGTGGCAAGAACAATATTTTACGAATGAGCGCAGCGAATGAGTAAAATATGTTTTGACACGAGAAAATAAAACTCATATCTTCAAGCCACCGTGTAATTTTCTTTTTATTATATAGAAAAAACCAGAAAAAAATATTCCAAATTGATTTCCAAGCACTTTTGTTTTGACCGATATCCTCACTAGTGAGGATATGGAAAATATGTCACTGAGGACCCGGATGTAGCTTCGTATGAGATCTACGAGTGGCGTATTTCCCAGTAAAACACTCGTGTCTATATAATAAATAATGAATACAACACCAGCTTAAAGTGCATATGAAACGAAATCAGTTGTTACATTTTCAACACATAGGTTTTAAAAGAGTAAGCACTGCAAGTTTCCAATAATTTCGGTAAAATGCTACGGTATTCTGGCTGTTCAAAGTTCACGCCCCCACGCGTGTCTTCCACTTTCCTCCACGACCTTCGTTTGTCAAACATCACTATCTTCTGAATCGCATCATTCGGCATTCTGCATACATGCGCTACGTATTTGAGGGACTGTACATGGCAGAAATTTTCAATCGGTTGTGATCGGGTCAGTTCGTACAGCTTACTGTTCGAGATCTTAAACGCCCAATCTATCTCGCCATCGACAAGGGTTGCAGGGTCGGTCCCCTTTTTTCCTAGGTTTTGGAGCGGGACATTCTTACTTGCATAGCCGCCAGCTATCATCTTACGTAGGAAACCATTCCACACGGTGTTCAACTTCTGGAGTTCGTTGTTAGAAAAATCCCATGCTTGTACACTATACAGTAGCGCTACGTATGTGAGGGACTGTATATGGCAGAAATTTTCAATCGGTTGTGATCGGGTCAGCTCGTACAGCAAATACACACGCCGTCAGGATTTTCATGCGGGTGTTGAGATGTATTTCACGGTCGATCAGCTCTTGCTTCAGCTCGTTCCACTTCTCATACGCGGATGCAATTCGGTGGTGTAGGAACTTTGATGACTCTGTAAAATTTTAAATCTCTGTAAAATTTTCAATTTTCAGACTCTGCTTTCTCAGCCGACATGGCATTTGGCATAACGAAAATGTGAGGTATTACTAATTTGTATTTTTCCCTTCCCAGAACCAGTAATTCAGTCTCTTCTATATAGAGCTTCATATCATTCATTCATGTGAGGATAGTCTTCTAGTGCCAGTATTTGATTTTCAGTCAGTTTAATTTTAAGACATGTAAATTTGCGGCGGCCATTTTGGAACAAGGTCTATTACATTACTCGCATGGTTATAGCTAGCCACAATGACTTTACGAGCACATAGCTTCGCGGCTATTTATCAAATCTTTTTCCAACTTTGTTTTGGTCAGCATGTTTGTCTAATTAATATGATCTATCCAGAGATCCGAAATCTGATTTCGTTTCAAATGATTTCATCTGGTCGTTTCATATGAAGTAGTTTTGACCTCTTCCCTAGGTAATGGACTCTTGAAAAAAAAACTTGAATAAATATCTTATATATTGGCTGTGTTTTTCCGCCACTTTTGGCGCGCGCTCGTGCAACACAGCAATTCCGAAATTATAATGATTTTGCCGGAGCTAGGAGCTTGAGTCTTCTCCCCATTTCTTTTCAGTGAGAAAATTTCAGGAAGAAAATAATTTAATACTTTCATCACAAAGTGACGGGCTATTTTCCGTGGTTAATATAAATATCGTATCGTTAAACACCGATTGTTGTTTTGTTCCTCAGAAGTGTTCAACGCACAGAGCTTTCGTCAACTGAACGAGAAAATCTTGTCGTCTCCTCGAGCGTTGGCTCAGATGTGTCAGGTCGGATTGAAGGTCCAGCTGTTGCCAGTATCTGCTCATGCGCTGTCGAGAGTCTCGCGCATGCGCCGTTCACTCTGTCCTTATAGTTGTGACTTGTGTGTGCGCTGCAAGAAGGTTTGCTTCCTGTTTATTTGTTCGAAGCCGGTTTGCGAATTAGGCATCTGCTGCGGTAGGCAGTGCTAAGTCTTTCAAATGATAGCTGTTATACAAAAGCGCAGAATAAGAAAAGTGTTACCTCTGAAATGGAGGATTTTCATGAATAAAAATTAAGGATATGAATTAAAGTAACTCCAGAGTTTGTTAACAGCTGTAAACGATAAAAAAGGATTGAAATAAGTTTCTCAGCCAAGGCGTCGAACAATTGATTCATGTCCTCCTGAAACCGGGAAAATACGCGGCACAAAAATTCCTCAATTTGTTTGCGTTGCAAGTTGATAATCGTTGTTGCGCGTTTTTCATCTCGCGCCACAACATTTGCTGCAAGTTGTAAAAACTTAGTTCGCGAAGTAGAGCGCGGGTCTACTTTGAGCCACAAATTCTGACTTTGTTGTTTTTTTTTTCAACAAACACAACTTGTCGCGCCACATTTTGCCTGCAATTTAAGTTGATTCGTCAATAGAAATGTGCTAAGGGTCAAAATCTGCCTCGGGTTCGCATGTGTCACGTGTGATCATCAAACAAAATTTGCGCGACAAGTTGTGAATTTTATGAAAAACGAGCAACAAACATTAGACTTGCAACGCAGCGATGTTGCGCGACAAAAGTTGAGGGATTTTGTGCCTCGTATATCCCTGGCTTACCCTGTTTCCGTTTGGTGTGACAATGATCTGTTTGTCAGTGTTGTGTTGATCAATAGTTGACTACATATCACTAAATCGAAATTCCATGACATTTGGTCGCACTCTAAAGAGTTGTACTGATGCACCGGGAAGGGAACTCCATAAAAGCCATTGGCATTGACTTTTATGGAGTTCTCTTCCCGGTGCATCAGTACAACTTTTTAGAGTTCCACCCTCGCGAATATTCGCTGTTTTCGTTCATTGACACCATAGTAGAGCAGATTTCAATCAATCAATCGTTTAATTCAAACCCATTGCAGGCGGAGCCTGAATTACAGGAGAGGTCATTCAATCAAGTATAATAACTTACAAATTCAACATTTGATACTTAACAGAGACAAAATTGTTAAACCGATTTGTTCGGCCTAGTGTGGGCTGGACAGACTGATGTCCTGACCTCAAGTTGTGGGTGCGGTCAAGCACCGTTGGCTTGTGTAAAATATGAATTCTTGGTTTTCAGTTGTCACGTGACTAAACTTATCTCCCAAATATACTTTGAAATGCTGTATACTCAATAGAACTTTAAAGTGAACACAAAATTATGTTTCCTGGGTACATTTGAGGCCGATCGAGTGCTTTCCGAGCGAAATCTATGGAAATGAATTCGCGCTATTCTGTACAGTAAATGTATGGAGCCGCCATGTTGGTGCCCAGCAGATGAGCACCAACATGGCGGCCAAATTACCAGTTCTCTAAAATGGCTATTTACCGGATCATATAAACAAGAATCTTGTCGGAATGGTAGAATATGAACATTTATAACATTCTAGTTTGTCTAGATTGTAAGAACTAAGCAAATTGAGAGAATATGGCACGCTCAAAATATGTACTGGTGTTGCGTGACATCAATAGCTTCAGCGATATCTCCGGAACTACGTTGCAGAAAGTGCCGAAATTTGGTGTGACTACTCCTTCGGTAGAGGTATTATCAACACTGAAAGTACATCTCCGTAGGTGTTTTAGTTTAGAAGTTAGCATTTTGATGACGTCACGTGAAAACCACCAATAGTGTTCTTAGACTTAATTACAAAGTTCGTATGACTGTGAAAAGTACCATGACAAAGTTGTTCCGCGCCGCGACCGTGACCGTACTGCGACTACGCGATTTCATTGGCGATTTGATCCCATCTACAGCAGGCCAGGTTCCGTACCGCCACCGCGACAGTACCGCGGCACTTTTCACAGTCATACGAAATCTGCTCTATTAGCGTTGACCAAGATGTGTTCTAAAAAACTTCGACGGAAGGAAACTCCCCAAAAATTGCGTTCAATGAAATTAAATTTAAATAAAGTTTTCAAAGTTGAGGAGAAGAAATTAGCTTTAAAATGAGATATCACTTGTCAAGATGCGACGTTTTTCGCGAAAAAATTATGGCATTTTCGCGAAAATCACCACGAAGGTAGTCAGTAATCATCCATTCAGAATAGGCAAGACTCCATTGTTCTACGGCATTGGGGTAATTCCCTACGTAGGAAGCACCCTATGTTTTCACAACAGAAAATTTTCATGACAAACAATTCAGTAATAAATACCTCATTGGTACTAATTTTCGCGTCGCTTTAATTTCGCGATGTAAAAAAAGTCGCGGACGCGAAAAAAATATTTATACCCTCCTATATTTCTTGTTTTTCAATTTAATGAAGAAGTCACGGCTACAATGTAAATACAATTGCAAAAACGTTATTAAGCAGAAGGTGATGATAATGTCTTTGGCTATGGTATGGTACACGATGCGGTTTCTATTTTGGTTTTGTTATGAGTTGATGATTTTCAGCAATAAGAAGTATAAATAATAATACATTCTCGAAATAAAATGATTTTTTTTTTCATTTTCACGAAAATTAATTTCCTGAGAAAATAATTTGCACCGAAATCGCGAAAATAAAGACCCGCGAAATATGCCGACCTTTTTTTCGCGAAATTAAGTGCCCGCGAAAATTAGTACCAATAAGGTAAATAGATTTGACGTGTGTGATACATATTTCGACCTAAAATGTCGAAAAATAGGGAAAAATAATATATAACAAATGCGAGACGAGATAGACGAACACAGATAACTAAAATACATCATTTAAAGGGATATAAACTTAGCAGGTTCTTTCTCAAGGTATGAGTATACCTTTGCGCGAGGGATGTCAATTTTTCGCGAAAAAAATTACTGTCGCGTCATTATTTACACTACAAGGGCCATTTATATATCGTTTTAAAGCTTGTGAAACGGCCTTACTTGCTAAGTGGTATATTTATATGCAACGTTAATTTGATGGAACGTTTTCGTCGCTTTGTGCTTCTAAGAAAAGTACCAATTTTTGCTTTTTAAGAGTTCCTGCCACTTCCAGTTAATGTTAAAAGCTCCAGATTTCCCCAAAATGTATTCCTTAGAGGGCGATCGGAAAAAAGGTGCGGGATTTTTGATATTTTACGTATTTTCGGAAATATTACGTAAAACAGATTGAAAATCGATATTTTTGGCAATGCTAACACAAAAATTAGCATAAAATTTGTTTTGAAAGGAAAATCAAAAATCCCGCACACCTTTTTTTAGATCGCCTTCTAAAGAATAGATTTTGCTTAAATTTGGATCTGTGCAATTTAATTGGAAGAAGCTGGAACTTTTTAAACAAAGTCTGTACTTTTTCTTTAGGGCTAAAAAAGTATATGTTCATGTACAATATAATGAAAACAAAATTATCCATCAGATAGACCAACCTTTTAGCTTTAAAATGATATATAAACGACGTTTGTGGTGTAAATTGGGACGCGATACGAATTTTTTTCCCGCGACACCCTTCAAAGGTATACTCATACCTTAAAGCTAGGACATTATGAATAGAAACAATAGAACTAGGTAAAGTGTTCCAAATATTTTGGCCTTGAAAATGAATTGAATTTTGTTATGTTAGTGCGGGAAGCATGTGAAGGGTAATGGTTATAAGACCGGGTATTACAACTTTGAATTGGGCTTATACTTTGTAACACAGGGCCGTAGCAAGCCTCCAAAAACTTTGGGGCACGACATATAAAAAAAAACAAGGCAGTTTTTATGGCAGGTTGAAACTCTTTTGCGCTTTGATATGCAGGATGCAAAATCGAGAGTTTTAAGGATTGTTTGGGACAAAAAAAATGGGGGAGGGGTTGCGGCCCGTGTAATGCGCGATACGATACGGTCCTGTAACAAACATTAGAACATGACCAATGCCACTCAGCCAATCAGCAACCGGCATTTGCGTCCCCTATATCCCATAGAAACTAAAGCGTCAAGCGGCGAGGGCATTGAACAATAGGGAAAATTAGGGGTTTCTACATAGTCATTAGTATTCATGCTCATAGTCATTAATATTCTCTGGTTGCACCTTGCATTTTCATTGTTCTCCTGAAGAAGAACAAAGAAAACCAAGGTGCAACATAGAGAATACTAATGACTATGGGCATGAATACTAATGACTATGTACAAACCACACCCTGTTCTTCCCTCGCCGCTTGACACAACCAACTCTACAAAATAAAGGAAAACATTGACTTCATTGGCATCTTTTGCAAAATAGCCCTTTATTACAAGTCTCTCTCCAACATCTTTCTATAACAAAATAAACAAATCAAAATTAGTACATTATCAACATTGCAATTTGTTTATAATAACCACGTTTATAAGAATTCGAAGTTTTTTAGGCAAAAAATTAAGAACCCAAAGTTAAGTAAAATAGTAACCGCAAAAACACATGCATATTTTCCCGTAGTAATCAAAATAATCCTCCAGATTTATAGAAAAACCTTTCAAGTGTTGGACAAATGCAATTCTAGGTTGTTTTGACCAGTTATCAAGACGATGAAATTGGATCGCGATTTGAGCTATTTTCTTGTCAGAGAAGTGGCCAGTAAGCGTGGAGAGCCCCCTAAGAACATAGCTTTTTGTTCTGTAGTTAAGCATGGCAAATACTTAAAAGTTTCTCCACGAACAGTTTGCATTTTGATGTTCCCTTTTCATTTATAACGTACTGTATTTTTAAGGGAAAAACTTCCACTTTTCGCATCAGTTTATTGTCTGATTCACTCATCTCTTGGCTGTCTCGAGGCATTTGAAGAACATTTGAGTCTCAAATTGCTAAAACAAACTTCGAATTTTGCCAGCCTCGAACATCAGCGCTCTTGCAATTCTCACAAGAAAGCCCCGGGAAGAAACAGATTGTCAATTCAAAAGTATGTTTTACCAAATGTTCCGCTGTAATGCCACTTCTGAGTTCAATTTCCGGTGTTCGATCCAAACTTTACGGATTTACGAATTCTGATAACGAGACCGATATTTTATGTACGCTTTCCTGTTTCTCCTTTTTCCTTGGGCCATAGGAGTCGAGGAATCCATTACAAAAGCTTGCGATAGAATATTTTCATTTCTTACCTGACTTCGGGAACGAAACCTGTCAGCAACCTCCAGTATGGAACAATGCATGCACTCAAAACAAACCGCTTTGTCGGTAGATCTTTTCATTCACAAGGCTTTGATTGACACTACTATTGTAAAAAGCCTTGAATGAAGTATGGCTCTGAACAATGCTCTGTAATGATGTTGTATGTCAATGACAAGCTAGCACAAAAACTTTCAAAAGACTTTCTTCGTGGCATTGATCATGTTCTAAAAAAGTTAGAGAATGGACGCTCGTGTCCTATGGGAAATAGACCACTAATGAACAAAAATTTTTGTTCATTAGTGGTCTATATCCCATAGAACACTCGCGTCCATTCTCTAACCATTACGTAGATTTGAAAAAAAATTCGTATGGTGATATAAGTCATTGTCATATAAGTGTTCCAGAATGTTGTGCCGTTGATTGCCTTGTTTGTACAGAACATATCCTACTTTTACCTACCCGCAAGGAAAAACTCACTTTACTTTGAAATTGTGTAAATATGCTGGAAACAAACAAAAGCTAGACTTTTTGAACTTCCTTTGTTGCTACCAAGGACGCTATATACAGTTAAATATAGCCTAGCAGCACAGTTTACTGATTGCTGAACAGAACTGCTTTGTTATTCGAATATCAGATCTGGAAGTCGCATTTCACGAGGGGGTCTTTCTTTATCATAAAGCGGACGTCGGACTCTTGAACCGAAACTATGGGAGCTTATAAGCGCATTTCTGTTTACATGTTTTTTCCTAATTTGCATAACGATTAGGGATATGCGATGTTCTGGAAGTCAAGACCCGGGGGGGGGGGGACTCCCCTATTTTTGGGGCGGGGGTGCTCGTCGGGAACTTTCGATTTTACCCCTAAAAGGTACCTAAAATGGCGTCGCTTAGTTTATTTTGACCCCCAAAAGGTACCAACAATAAGTATTTTCCCTCGTAATTTTCTCTTGTATTTTTTCCGAGCAAAAATACGTCTGAAATTCAGGCTTCAAACAAGCGTGATTTGCTAGAACGGAGCCCTAACTGGTAACTATCTGGAAAAAAAAAATGCAAGTTTTCAAATGTTACCCCTAAAACGTACCAGAGGTCTAATTTTAAACCCTAAAAGGTACGACGAGCACCCCCGCCCCAAAAATATGGGAGGTCCCCCCCCCCCCCACCGAGTCAAAATTGAGAAATCTGAGGTCTATATCTTTATTTCTCTTCGTGCTGTGTAAATTGTTAAATCGCAAATTTCACAGGAGAATATATAAGCTTAATGATCCTTGTATAGACCGAATGCAGGCTCTGAGTCAATAGCCTATATACTCAGAGGCCATGCAGTTACGTTAAGGGATTCACAGTGTCAGAGGCAATTCGCAGTTACGTTAAGGGATTCAGTATCACTGCGTTTGGGATTTTTAAATTTTAAAAAGAAACCGATAAGTTTTTTTATAAAGAAATGTAAAACAATCATTTAAAAAATCATAACTTGGAAAGGAGATCGAATTTCCAAAATCCCCGATACGTTTTTTAGAACACATCTAAGTCAACGCTTATTATGGTGTCAATGAACGAAAATTGGAATATTCGCGAGGGTGGAACTGTCTCGAAAAATTCGAAGTGATACACCGGAAAGGGAACTCCATAAAGAAAGGGTTTTGTAAAATTAAATGAAACTATATACCATAGTTTTGCCCATGACATAAGCTTTAAAATGAGGTATCACTTCTAAAGATATTACCATTGTTCGTGAAATTTTACAGCCGATTAGGTGAGGGAAAACAACTATATCAAGATAACAGTGTCGTCTGTTTAGAGATGGAGCGGGCTTCCTGTGGTGTCTTATTTACCTTGTTTCCAGGTCTTGACCGTGAAAAACACAGTGGAAAATGTACATAACATCTTTTCTCAAGTGTATCTGAGTTCTGGTTGAGTTTTAACCTTTCTAGGTCAATAAAAACTAGTGAAAAGAAAATATGGTATGCACATATTTCCTTATAAGGAAGTTGAAGAATGTCGACACTTTTTCAAGGGAACTATCTTGATATATCTGCAACATTGGCGGGAAAGAGCGCGCGTGCACATCCGGGACATTTGGACCACGCATTTTCCAATGTCTCAGTTTCCGGTAAAACACTGGCATGACCATATAATAAAAACCGCTATTTATTAAATATTTTTGTTTGTTCTGTAGTAATAATCTGATGGATGTGAGCTAATAATTACAAACGTGCAGCTACCTGCTTGCGCTACAAATTTTAATTATTATTATTATTATTACTTGCAAATACGTGGGTGCGTACCTTGGGGAATAGGTCAAAATATATCGTACTTTTTTGGTACCCAATTGGGGGGGGGGGGGGGGGGGGGGGGGGGGGGGGGGCAAGTGCCGGAGCCACCTACCTCTCAGAGCTGAATTTAAATGAAATAGATATTAAAAAGGTGAATGCTCTAACGCTTTCCTCGCAGCGAGAGGAGTCCATATGTGCAATAAAAACAGGTACCCCTAGATCATGCTCTGAGAAAATGAGGTCTGAAATAGGGGTATTAGGTACCTAAGGGGGTAGATGTCGGTACCCACCACCTCGCCTGAAAAAAATGGGTACCAGTCGAGTACAATTTGCTTTGACCTCTTCCCTTGGAGCCAAACTATTACAATAATGCAATAAATGTAAAGCATCAAGAAATTGAATGTGTACAAATCTAAGTTGTGACTGCCCACAACTTTGTAATTTTTACTGAGAGTCTGACAAATAGTTAAATCAAAACCCTAACATCCCACGTGCCCAGTTCGAAGTCTATGGGTTTTAGATACGCCGGACGTGCTGAAAAGATCGAGAACCTGGGATTATCATTCAGTCGCGATCAGCAGGGTTCTAAGATTGCCCGGCCATGTGCTCCATAAGAACTACATTCAGTTTCTAATGTTGGCGGTCTATATAACAAGCTCGTGCACCAGCTCTACTTCACATCACTTACCGACTTGATCTCCAGCAAGACTTGAGCTCTTCTACAAGTGCAGGAACATTCAACAAGAAGCCATACTCTTCAACATGAACACCGTCGTCCAGCTCTTCGTCCTTGGCTTGGTTTTGCATTCCGTGGCTTCAGGTAAGCACCCCGTTTTACGCTAGAAAATTATCACGTCAATCTTCTATCATAGTGACACTGTACATCCGAGGCGGTAGTGACTCCTCCCTCCCCGGTTACGCCTTTTTATGTTATCTTGAAGCCAAATCCTCAGAACCGTTTCACAGAGTCATTGGGATTTCTTATAGTCGTTTCTTAGAATAATGGGAAATGGAATTAATGGTATTTGTAGTGCCCTAGAAACTCGCTCATTTTGCGGAATCATTGATTTCCTATATTCATTTCCACGAGTTAATGCATGAATTATTCATTATGAATTCTGGGCTACATTGTCTAGCCATACAATTTGAATAAGCGCTCCTGCACGTTCGTGTTGATCGTGAGTAAAGTTGATTTGCGTTTAGTTTTCGATAGTCCTTCTGAAATCTGCTCCTATATACAGCATCTTGTTTGTTTTTAGCTGTCACTGAGCTTGAGGAAAATGTCAACAGCACCATACCGGTGATGATTGAGATCCAGGACTACATGGATAACGAGGCCGAGATCAATGCGATGGTGGACCGGGCCGATCTTAGTCACCACGGGTATACCAAGGAGATGATTACCAATGTCACCACCGCCCCAGGGACCCCTCCCACCACGGAGAAGGTCTATAATTTCTACAAAGTGATCCCTTGCCACAGGGTTCCCGCAGCAGAAGAGGAACTTGCTAGCTTGTTCCGGGTGAGTATGGCCCTTTTTTTGTTTGCAAAGTGACCTCACATATCTCGTGAATCAAAAAAGGTTTTGAGAATTGCCGTCACTCTTATTGTTCAAGCACAACTTTCAGTCACGTGTTCTCTCCTCTCAGGGGTGATATGAATATTAATTTTCTCGAGATAGATGATCCTGCTGTCTTTACAAGATAAAGAGCCTGTGTCAGCCGCCATTTTGACAGCATAGCAACATACCAAGTTTGAGAAAGTATCCATTTCCATCGCCTAATTTGGACCCTGTCCACACTACTCCGATTTCAAACGAAAACGGATACTTTTTGCTCCGGATGCGGCTATCGTCCACACGCCGAAAGCGGATCAATCCGAAAACAAACGCTCTCCAGAGTGGAGCGATTTGAAAACGGAGCTGTTTGAAAACGCTGTTTTCTAGTGTGGACGGGTGAAAACGATGCTATGCGAAAACGATGACGTCACCACAGCAAACCCGACCAATTTCGCGGGCCAACAGATCGAAATGCGCATGCCTCGAGCTTGTTTGAGCATGCCCACTGAATGCATAAGAGCGTTTTCGTACGAATACGCGTTGTAGTGTGGACGGGCGAAAACGATACGAAAACGATCAGTGTGGACGCAAATCCTTTTGAAAACGGAGGAAAAGTATCGTTTTCGTTTGAAAACGGTGTAGTGTGGACGGGGTCTTTCACGATTGTAATCTGAATTTGCTTTAAAAATATGTTTCTTAAGAGATTTCTACATGTAATTCGTCTTCTAATATCGAACGAAAACAAATAACAAAGGAGTGGCTGACATGGGCTCATTCTCGTACCCAGAGCTCCCCGGCTCGTCTGCTCGCAGGGGAGGCTCTGGGGACATCCATTTGAGGATCTTTGCTGATTGGCTGGTTTTGAACTTTGGTGCATGCGCAGAAAGATCTTTCTCTCAACGGCTCTGTATCAAATCTCGCGCATGCGTCAGTGGCTGTCACCAGAGCCTCCCCCGCGAGGAGACGAGCCGGGGAGCTCTGGGTAAGAGAATGACATGGGCTCTTTAAACCATTGATTATTATTTTGCATGTTCCTCAGGAGTTTTCAACGCACAGAGCTTTCGTCAACTGAACGAGAAAATCTTGTCGTCTCCTGGAGCT
Organism: Scolanthus callimorphus; assembly: GCA_033964015.1. Taxonomy (NCBI): domain Eukaryota; kingdom Metazoa; phylum Cnidaria; class Anthozoa; order Actiniaria; family Edwardsiidae; genus Scolanthus; species Scolanthus callimorphus. Next base: position 28,278,703 of record CM066921.1, read on the forward strand.
TTGGCTCAGATGTGCCAGGTCGGATTGAAGGTTCAGCTGTTGCCAGTATCTGCTCATGCGCAGTCGAGAGCCTCGCGCATGCGCCGTAATACCTGTTATTGGCGTTGTTCATTGTGTAGGCTCTGTATTAGGAGGTGCTCTACCCTGTACTGTTTGGTGCTTTGCAATGATGTTATCTGCTGCGCTTGCAAATAAGCGTTTTAAAGGAGAGCTGTTAGAAAAACGTAGAATAAGAAAAGTTTAACCTCATAGATAAAGAATTAAGCATGAAATAAGGTAACCGATATTGTCAAAAGTTGTAAACGATAAAAAAGGAAATAAAATGCGTTTTTCAGCCAAAGACGATTAACAAATTTATTTTTGTATATATACACTCGATGTATGCCCTTCCTTTTGTGTAAGCTTGTTTATGCTTGATTTCTGGTTTTGTTTGTGCCTCTAAAGAACTGGTCTTGTTGCATTTACGCGTTGGGTTGGGCTTTGGTACCAAAGCAGAAACGCGTGACCATCTCAGGAATTTAGCCTGGGATTAATGGTCTTTCAGCCTTCCCAATCCCTAATGACGAAGGTTGATTGAAATGCACAGTTGGCATAAACAATTCTTTAGAAACCCCATGCATGGATTTTTGTAGTTAGAATTATCCATAGATCTATACCAGACTATAGATCTGTTCAAACTACCACAACAAGAGGCAGTTCCCCCTTTCTACTGAAGTTTCATTTTGTGTATTATACTGTATGGCTTTTATTTATTTTACACAGAAATTTCGTTGTGTGAATATATAGAATTTCAATTTTGGGTATATGAATTTATGAAACTCAAGAAATTAGGCATAAATTCCTTTTAGGCATAAATTCCTTTTGTGCATATAAAAAATTTTTGTGCATAAAATATATTTTTGTGCATGTACAAATTAATCCTGTGTATTCGTACATTTTTAGAAAACATACACCAATTAGTCGCAACATAACACAACACTACAGCTAGTTATAGACACACACACAAGCATAAACAAGCTTACACAAAAGGAAGGGCATACATCGAGTGTATACATACAAAAATAAAGGTGAAATAGGCCATGGGGGGGGGGGGGGGGGATCACGAAAACGTTTAACTGCTCTGGGGGGATCACGTTAATCACTGTACTTATAGAGGGAGGATCACTGCATTTTGACCTTGTATTACCCAAAATCCTCTGACCCCCCAAGGCGATAAATAATGACCGGTCCCTAAGTTTCACTCGAAAATCATTCATAAGAAGAACCGTGAAGAGAACATAAAACGTGTTTCTTGAGAAAATCTGAGACCCAATCCGGCCTAAATATAAATGAATGAATGCGCGCCATTTTGTTCAGTAATATGTGTATGGAGCCGCCATGCATGTTGGTGCCCGATTTGGAGGGGGCACCAATGGAGATGTCAAAATTCAGAAAAATTACCAATATTTCTACAGTCTGTATCGATACAACTCTTATAAACTCTTATAGTCAATGGTAGGATATCAACTACTATGACATGCTGGCTTGCAAAAATTGTAGGCACTGAACAAATTGAGGGAAATACGGCACGATCAAAATAGTGACTTGTTGCGTGACATAAATCGCATGTGCAGAGACTCCCTGTGCATATTCGTAGGAAGGCCAGGGTTTAGTAAGAGCAATATCAATCTTAAGTACCTCCACGTTATCAGTGCTTCATCATCATAATCTCATAGCGAAATGAAAAGCGGAAGGTGCGAGTGTAAGAGCAATATCAATCATAATTACCTCCACCTTATACTTAAGCAATATATTAAACTTTGGTTCTTCTGAAACACAATTGCAGTAAATTACAGTTGGAAGAGGCTCGGGGGAGTCGGCTTTCGTACATGTATCGCCCGTTGCTGATCATTGACTGGCATGGCATCGATGGTTGTGAATCATTGTTGATCGCGACTGGTTCAGCACTCGTCCAGCAGTGGTACAGGCCCGATATGCAATATGGTACAAACTTTGTTTTTTGCTTTACGTAGAAAGTGTCAAAGATTTTGGGGTTGATTAGATAGCTTTAAACGCAGTCAACAAATTCATACAAGAAATGAACAAAATGATCAATGAAATTGGGTTTATTCTTTCGTGTCTTATCGAGCTGATGTAATTGGAGTGGAATCGGCGTTTTTGATTTCTTTATACCAGGGTGAACCGTTTTTAACTTGGAAATTTGATAGCACAAGCTATGAAATCTTACTCAAGAATACCTTTAATGCATATTTAAGTTATCTTTCTTTCTAAAACTAAGTATATATATGTTATTTACCGGCTTAAGGAGGTCCGTATAAGAAAAAAACTGTGACCGAGGGCTGGAAAATGTTGACAGAGGCCGAGGTCAACATTTCCCAGGCCGAGGTCACAGTTTTCCCTATACCGACCGACCTAAAGCTGGTAAATAACTTATTTATTTTTTCCAACTCAAAAATTTGATTTTTTCGACGAAAACAAGCGCGCGCAAATGGTTACCGTGACCTAGGTCAGAGATAGAAAGCGCGCGCGCTCTGAGAACCCATCAGAATGCAGAATTCGTTACCGTGCCCTCGAGGAAAAAAATTAAATTATAGGATCCGAGTTGAGTTGTTTATATATATGTAGGCTTTTTTCGAACATTTTGCTAAAACCTATGCTCCTTTTTTTTTAGCAAACTTGCAAGTGTCAGCTAGTGTTGGAAGCAAGTTGGATTTTTTACATTCTGGTTTTGGCAGTATCACTGGTGTTGCTGTACAAGTTAAGCGTAGTATGTAGTTCAACTGAAGATGACTTGGGGATCACTCCAATCCAATGCGAAGAAGATTTGCAGAAACGTCTTCATGAAGATCACGAAGATTGACTGCACTCTCTGGGTGATATGCTGGCCTCCTGTTCCAAGGAAAAAGGAGCTGTTTGATGATTCTTTCTTCGCAGCGAAGAAGTAGAAAGGAGTTAATTTAGTTTAAGGTTCGTGGTTTAAATGGGCAAATTAATAGACAATTAATGGAGAATTAATAAAAAGTAAAATCAAAGATGTACTTAATGTCGAGAGGATAAGATAAAAGCGACGTATTTTTTAAGTTTTGTTAATTGTTGGTTTCATTTTCTTGGGTTAAGACAATCTGCTAGCTTCGCTTCTTCGACAACAAAACCCCGCAAATCTATCACGTGGGTAGAGAAATGGAGTTACGTTTTGGTTGTAAAATATCATAAGCTCCCTACTCTCCCCTCCCTGCGTCGTTATGTGGCACAACATTGAAATGACTCAGCATGTTGACATCATCCCATTTTTAGATCATGACGCAAATGTCCCTAAAAAAGTGCCGTGCGGTTTTCACCATTTCAAGAGGCCCTGAAAAACTGTTGAGGGGACCAATGAAGGCATTGCGGAACGCTGGCAGGGAGTTATTAGCCACGCTAGAAACATTTTTGCGCGTGACAAATGTTTGTAGCTGGGACACAAAGAAATGTTTCTTCACAGACATCAAGAAACATTTTGTGTTTCTGATGAGACACACGTATGCGATGGTTCCTAATAGCCACTCGGGGAAACATGCAGAACACAAATGTTGCGCGCTATATGTGTCCTAGTTTAGCCGTAGCTTTACGATTCAAGGTTGTTGATTAAATTAGGCCTAGTACATACGCCGCTCTTATCATGAGCCGATCCTAATGCAAAATCTCAATAATACGATATCTCTCGTCTGCTTGTAGCCTAAACTATTCTAAATCAAACCGGGAATGTAGAATCAATTTTAATGCCGCAAGTTTCGAGTATTTCATGGTAACAGTTTGGTACGGTTCATGATAAGAGGGGCGTATGTACTAGGCCTTAATATACTAAAACTAGTAATAGTTCTCACTAGAGCTGCCCCCGTGCTTTTTAAACTGCAGATGTAATAAGTATTCAATTAACATTTTTACAGCTGTTTCAGACAACACGCGAACCCACCGTTATCAGCTTGTTGGAGTTTGTCAGTTGTATTACAAAACCGTTAAGATACATGTGAAATTCTATAAGCCGAAACTCTACAAACAATTCTAACCAAAAGTACGAAAAGCCGTCAAAACTCTTACGAAACTCTAGCGAAATACCGAAAATTCTTAAAACTATTGTGTCACAATTCCAAAACGACTATTAATACACATTCTTACTCAGAAACACTTGCGCACAAAAATCTTGTTTCAAAACTCTATGAATACTTGAAAGCTTAAAGCCAATTGATCTTTCCGGAAATACTTACAACGGAGAACAGAACACAATACTTTAGACTCTCGTTGGCTGTCTCTGCTTCGCGACTTCTCTGCTTTTGCTCTTTTTCAATCGCTGCTCCCTAATAACCTATATCTGCGTTTTTATACCAGCTATCACCTAAAGCTGCTAAAGAGCTTATAATAGAACTTAATTTAACAGAACAAAAAACGCGTTCCGCCCTTGCGAGATTTCCGGTCAACAAAGGTACTATTTTAATGTTTTAACCTACTTAGTATACTTTAGAGGCAACCATTACGCAGCAGACAGCGCACACATCGGAAGAAGACAAAAACGCCTACTTCTCCCTTGTGCTGATGCAAAAAATAATAATTCTAAAGTCCTCTTTCTAAGTTTTGTGAACTTATAAAAAGGAAATCTTGTCGGTAAATTATCACATTCGTTCGTAGCGGACCTATTGTTAAGCACAATAGCAACCATTTTGAATGCTTTACTACTATTATGAGGTAGAGCTCTTAGCTTTGTGAACATTCAAGTTTACACAGCCACAGCAGCTCAACATTTGCTAATTCTGAACTATGGATTGCACTGACTGACTTCGGCTGAGCGTCTCCTTAGAGTTTTTGGTGATTTATTAAATGTCACGACCAGTTTGTTGTGAATGTTTAGAATTTTTATTGTCCGCCAGTGACAACAGTAGAGGTCTCAAACCCACGCTGCGAGTCACGTGATCTGGTCATCCAATCATAAACGTTACCCAAGACCTTTTGCGGGCCCTTTGCGAGTCACGTGATCTGATCATCCAATCATAAACGTTACCCGATACCTTTTGCGGGCCCTGCTCCGACGGATCGAGATTTTTTCTTCCATATGTACCATATACCCTTATGCCTCTGGGCCAAACCCTGCGGGGGCAATTAAAACTTCCTGATGACCATGTTATTGTTTTGTACTGAAGCTGCTGTAACGCCAGCCAGGCAAATATCGTGCAACTTTTTAATAACAAAGTAAAATATGGTGACCGGAAGCTATCATTTATCTTGTTGTTTAGGTCCTTCTAAATCACTTGAATAATTACTTGAGATCGTCTATATTCAGGCGCAATAAAGCGCACCCGCATTATTTCATTCAGGATCAGACACACTGAGTGGGTACACACCATTATAAACTGCTGACATGAATACTTTTGAACTGGTTTGTTTTTCTATTCCCCTTAAGTAAAGTAAAGGAATTTTTTAAATGACAACTGAGAATAAGTTTTGTAGTCCGTAAGGTTTTATAAGACGAACATTCTCAACGTAGAGATGCACTGCTGCTTTCATCCAAACCGGAAGTATTAACGTCAATGACGAAAGCTTTGACAGCCAATATTGTATAATAGCCGCACAAAGAAAAAATCCTGTCTGTAGGGCTAATCGAGTGGTTGGCAGTGTTCGAGAAAGATTTTGTCAAGTCAAGTCAAGATTTATTTATCCACGGAATTACAACACTAGTCCTCTTCCTTTACGTGTGTTTCGTGTACATTTGATAGCAGTCGCGATAATCTACATTAGTGGTGCAATTTGAGACCCGTAGCCAGGGGGATTCCGGGGGTGCGCGAGGGGTGCGCCCCCCACGCGAAAAGAATGCCAATATTTTCAAAATTTTAGAGGAGAATGTATATCTCACCAGCCTTTTGCCACGCAACAAACTGATTTTCTACATTTTTTCTTCTTCTTCTTCGGTCGGCCCACCTCCTAATTCCAGTAAGGAAGATTCGTATGAGCTTTGTGCTGTGCGGGTGTGGTGCAAAACAAAGCAAAGTCAGTGCAGGTGAATTAAAAGTAAATTGAAGGTGGTCAGCGATTTTCCTCTAGGTGGGCCTTCAGTCCACCTTTGTAGGAGGCCAGGCTTGGAACTAAATTCAATTCAATTATATTTGCCATAAATTAACAAATACAAAAAAGCAATACACAAAAAATAGAGGCGAGAAGGCCTCAAAAAACACCAGGCTTGTGCGAGGAGGCCCACTCTTCGGTTACACATGTTTCAGGTAACACGCGACCCAGCACGTTAACACTTTTTGGCAGTTGGGTTTTTCTGTGAAGTCAATCAAACCACAACTAACTACGTGAGCCAATCAGGTCGTTGCTCAGTTTCGCATAGTGCAGTGAATTGGCTTCTGTCGCGACGTGTCTCGCAAGGGAAGCCAAACAAATGCACTGGGCAAGGATCTGATTGGCTCACACGATTGCATTGATGGACAGCGCAGAAATACCCAACTACCAAACTCCAAGAATCTGACAACGGCGAAGTCGCGTGTTACCTGAAATAGCTGTAAACAATTATACTAACAGATTTTGGGAGGCTGTTCCAGTCCCGAATAGTCCGCGAGACATAGAACATCTGGTGATAATGTGTCCTCGAGCGGGGGACTTCAACACTCTTGTTGTTAAAGTGCCGCAAGGGTCTTCATATGGCTGCCATGGTAATCGGTTTGCCCATGTCCACCAAGCCAGTATGAATCTTGAAGAACATGCACAGCCTTAGGAACTTTCTTCTCTCGTGTAGCGAAGCCCATGCCAGTTGTTCCAGCATCTCTGTCACGCTAGAGGTTTTATGATGCCTATTTAAGACATAGCGTACAGCTCTTCGCTGCACCATTATTGTTTTGTCGACATTTTTCTGAGTATACGGGTCCCAGACAGGATATGCATACTCCAAGGAGGGGCGAGCTAGGGTATTGTATGGCACACTCTTTAGTAGAGGGTCAGCCACCCGTAGATTTCTTCTCAGGAAACCCAGGGTTCTGTTTGCTTTGCAGGTGATGTTGTTTACGTGTTCATTCCAGGATAGGTCATGTGATATTGCAATACCGAGATAAGTCACCATGTTGGCTGATGACAAGACTTTATCGTGGAGTATAGTTGAAATGAAGGACTGACCGCTTGCGTGTTATATGCAGTACCTTGCACTTCTAGGGGGGGAGGGGGGGGAGGGGGGTGAGGGGGGGGGGGGGATTCATTTGTCATGTCTCTTCCCAAACAGCATGCTTATTAGGTCATTTTGCAATGTTTGGCAGTCGACGTTCGAGTGAACTGTAAGATAGGCAACCGTATCGTCTGCGAAAAGCCGTACATCTGATACTAGAGTCTCAGGCAGGTCATTTATATAAAAGACTAAGAGGCAAGGTCCGAGCACAGATCCATGGGGGACACCAGAAAGTACATCAAAGTTGGATTTAGCCGTAAATCTCACAAGATTTTAAGCAAGCAAGTATTATTTCTTTGAAACACTTTTACTTTGCGCGCAATCTTTCATGTAATCAGTTATTTTTTACAATTTTGTAAAATGGGCACAGTACCAGTATATTGCTGTTTGGCAAAATGCTAATGAGCTCATACATTATCATGTAAAATTTTGCGATTACATGAGGACATTATGACGCATTTGAAATCGAGTTAACGTCAACTTTTTTCAAATCTAAAGTTGCGATCTTTATTCGCTCAAATCTGGCGCTCTCAGGAAGAGTGAGAACGCAGAACAAAACAACTGCAATAAGTGAAATCCATGTTTTAAAGGTACTGACGGTCGCTGTCGGGCGGCCACACCAACTTAATATCCCCCAAAATAGCCACTCAATTGTCTTCAACGCGTTTAATTTACCCTATCAAATTTGGTAACAAAATAACCCTGACATATACGGCTTTAAAACTAGAGAAAACAAACGAAAGATAAACAAACTCTAAGAAAATGCTCACCAAATGAGCGCACATTCATGACAAGATGGCCGACACAAAATCACACGGCATGCGCATGACGGTACACAAGCACCACGCGAGACAATGCGGGACATTACGGGACAAAACGAGATCTGGATACCACTTGTTAAGGGTTGAGGTTTGGCCTCAACAGCTATTACTGAAACAGCTGTAAAAAGGCTCCTCTTGAATTCCTTCTACATTCGAAATGTGCTAGAGAAAGAAAACCAGCATTTAGAGGGGCTATGTTACGATGTTAGGGTGTTTAAGGTCGCTTAAATACAGTCAAATTCATAAGACATGAGCAAAATAATCGTCTAGGTTTGTTGAATAACCTTTTAACTACTAGAAGCACGAATTTGGAGTATTTTTTCTTATTATCGAGCGGATGGAATTGGATTGCGAATTGGTATTTTTGATTTCTTGCCAGGCTGAACTGTTTTCAAACTTGGAAATATGATAGCGATAGGTATAAAATCTTACGTGAAAATGCCTATAATACAAAATCAGTTCCTTTTTCATTTTAAGGCCAAGTTGAAGCATAATAAAGGATTCTGTGTTGTTTGTGCAGAACACTGGCCTAGTTTTCTAGAATTTTCTTAAAACTACCGTGACCCCTTTAAGTAGTGTACGAATTCAAAAATATCCTCCCCAAAAAAGAAACTGGCATATTGCTTTGCACGTTCCAATCTCAAATCCTACTTGCGTAAATAGTAACCTAAGTTTAGAGATAGTCAGCAGATAGATTATCGGCTGAAAATAAGGGGCGATCACTACAACAAGGACTGTATCGAGACACCTTAATAAAGAGTGTGTCGTCATGTTAGAAGTGAGACATTCCAAGAACACCTTCATGTGGACGGTGTACCGTTGAGTAGTATTCAATATATTTTTCTCAGAAGCACAGTCCTACAGATACGTTTCTTAGAAGCAGTCCTACAGACTTTTCTCAGAAGCAATTCTACAGTCATACGTTTCTTAGAAGCAATCCTACAGACTATTCTCAGCAGCAATTCTGCAGATACGTTTCTTAGAAGCAGTCCTATATAGACTTTCTAAGAACTGTCCTACAGATACGTTTCCGTAGAATAGTCCTAGACTTTCGAAGAAGCTGTCCTACAGATACGTTTCGTAGAACAGTCCTACAGGCTTTCGAAGAAGCTGTCCTACAGATACGTTTCGTACAACGGTCCTAAAAACTATTCTCAGAAACAATTCTACAGATACGTTTCGGTAGAACAGTCCTACAGACTTTTCTCAGAAACTGTCCTAGTGACTCCCAAAAGGCAATTGTCGGTTGAAAGCTTTAACTTTCGCAACTTTTGTTCGTGAGGTCCCTACTGTACCCCTACTAGAGCAGATTGTGTATGACTGTGAAACATACCGCTACACGGCGCGGCACGGTCACGATCGCGACACGGAACTTTGACTGCTGTAGATATGGAATGAAATCGCGTAGTCACGGGTCGCATCGCGGCACAACTTTGTCTCGGCACTTTTCGCAGTCATACGAAATCTGCTCTAGTATGTACTGTGTCCCCTGGGCTAGGATGTTCGAACTGCATTTAAATGTCACATTTTGGGCAAATTACACGTCTATTCCCGCTTACATTTTCGGGAAATCTGTTTTATCTCTAGAAATTTCGAATCCTTAGACTCTGAGCTATGTAATCCGAACAGATTAATGAACTTTAGGGACTAAAATATATTTTTTGTCTGTGGTTAAAATACTCATATACTTCCAATAAATAATGCCTTTTCACGTTGTTTTGTCGGAGCTAGACTCTCGGTGGATATCTCTGGCCCTGAAGCCTGTTCGAACAGTTAAATATGTTACTAGCGGGATAGGTAGGGGTGTAGGTTATAGCAGGATAGGTAGGGGTGTAGGTTATAGCAGGATAGGTAGGGGTGTAGGTTATTCGACGGCAGGGGTGCTGCCTCCGGAGGGTCGCCTGAGGATGATAGTGAAGGACGAGATGAGAATGGTCGAACAGTAAAGCCAGAAGAACAGTCGATCCATCACCATGGCAAAGTACTTCCAGTCTTCTTGGTATTTCTCGACCTAGAGTAGACCAAACAGGTGGTTTTTAATGTACAAGCCATATTCTAGTATGATTGTTAGCCGCTACAAATACGATAGCACTAATGTCATACTTCCGCGTCAAAGTCACGGTCAAAGTCACGGTCAAGGTCAAGGTCACGGTCAAAGTCACGGTCAAAGTCACGGGCTGAAAAGTCCTGGATGAGTATCACGTGGGGAATATGGGCAAATCACAGCGTTGAGAGAACCGATTACATTTTCACGCTCCGAATGCAATGAGCCGCGCCATTATTTGTTTGCGACATTTACGCAGGATAAAAGATACCTAAACTCTTAAAACTCTTCCCTTCTGTGCATATGGCTAAACCTAGTGGAGTAGATGGAGGCTCCTGGTGATGGGCTCCATGTGGATATGGCTAAACCTAGTGGAGTAGATGGAGGCTCCTGGTGATGGGCTCCCTGTGCATATGGCTAAACCTAGAGGAGTAGATGGAGGCTCCTGGTGATGGACTCCCTGTGCATATGGCTAAACCTAGTGGAGTAGATGGAAACTCCTGTTAAAAGGCTCCCTGTGCATATAGCTAGACTTAGTGGAATAGATTGAGGCTCCTGTCACAGAGAATTTCTTCAGAAAACCCATCCTTGGGAAAAGCTGAATTTCCCATGGTAGAAGAATGGGAAGTGTTCAGATTTCCATTGCTATCCATATGAATTCCAAACACTTCCCATGTGTGCGCCTTGGGAAATTCAGCTTTTCTAATGGATGGGTTTCTGCAGAAATTCCCTGTGTGTTAATAGGCTCCTGAGTTCCTAATGATGTCACTCACTTTTTCTCGCTGCCGGATGCTGTTCGACAGGACACTGATTTCTTCTGCTATCTTTGGTTCAGTTGGCCTCCTCCTCCAACCAGGAGACCCAATTGGCGAACCCTCACCAATGTACCTATTGTCCAACAGTTTGGAATCCTCCGGACTATGGGCGTGGTTCCGGTCCGAATTGTGATATATTTGACCCCTAGCGTGCATGCACCTACTGCAGTGACAGTTAGCGGAGGGCGCGAAGCCCATGTCTGCGTATTCATACGCTAAAGAGACGGAGTAACCGCCTTTCTTCCGAGTATTTTGGAAGTTTTTCTCTGGGTGAATGACAGGTTTACTGCCGTCCGGCCTGCGAACACAGAGTATATATCCCAGCCACTGTAGCATGACGATTTTTGCCCAGACGGGAACCTCTTGAGCGGTGTTTCCTGTCCCGCGGTAGTGGATGTTTAACACGAAGCAAGTCAGCATCAGGGATATGGAGATTTCCGCCATGATGGCAATGTAGAATGTACCTGGAAGAGACAACAAGCCATTGAGCGTCCTACTCAAGGACGTAGTTTAACATAATGCATCTTTGATATAATTACTCTATTGATTATTATTGATTATTAAATTCCGTGCGCAGATTGGTTGAAAATTTTCTTTATCTTACCATCATTACTTTCCGGTACATTAAAACAGTATTGGGAGAGCGCGCTAGAATTTCATGATCGCGAATAACATATTGATTTGATAACGGCCAAATTAGGATACATTCGTTGCGCAACATTGTGTCCTACGTGTATCCCTCAGTGGCTATAACATCGGACTTGTGTGTCGGTGAACAAAAATGTGTTGCGCGCGGAGCCTATAAACCAGGAAACATAAAATAAACACTGTTCCCGCCTACAATGTTGCGCGCTCCTTGTGTCCCGGTTTAAGCCAGACCCTAAGATCTTTTTCTAGCATTACGGATTTTGGCCAAAGGGACTTTGCACAGTCTACAAACAAACTTTGCTTTCTAGTTTCTTTTTTCTTAATGCACGTTTTGTCAGAACCCAATAAACAGAAAAGGTGCGCAATTGTCTGTGCTTGCGTTGCATTGGTCAACTTTAACTGTAAAAGGCCCAGTGGTATCGTAAGTATACCTTGTACCAACCTAATAAGGGTATTGTCTCGGAATTCCGCGGAAGACTCTCCCCAACTAGCTGCAGAAAAACAGCCATAGCCAATAATATAGTAATACTAAGGGTGATTCTTTCACCGCTCTCTGGAGGAAGGAAGAAGCCAAGCAGAATCATGGACAGGATGATACAACACGGAACGACCAAATTGAAGACATAAAAAAGAGGCTTGCGCTTGATGTGGATGTAAAACGTGACGTCGGATAGCGGATTGATGCAGCAAGAGTAGTACACCGAATTGCGTTTCTTGGTGGCAGACATCAGTTCCCATTCCGCGCTTTCTACGTATTTTGACGTGGACGACATGTTCTCTGGAAACATACTTAGGTCTTGTTCCTAAAAGGAGAACGTAAAATGAAAGGCCTTTGATCATTATTCGCCGTATTCTCGAGCCCAGAACTGCCCCGCTCGTCAGACCCCCGAAGGCTCGGGAATTGGCTGAGTTGGACGTTGGGGAATGCGCAGAAGAGTCTTCTTTCCGCGGGCTCTGTATCAAATCTCGCCAATGCCACACTCGTGGATTCCCAGGAGTGATTCACGTGATATTGATAGTGCCTGGCCTTGAGGGTGACGGCTATCTGTGCCCATTTCGCTCAACATTTAAGCCGGGGAAATAAGAGGCACAAAATCCCTAAACTTGTCGAGCAACGTTGTTGCGTTGCTGAATAAGGATGGACTAAAACAACAATCCACTTTCAGAAAAAGGTAGGGGAATTGGATATTTTGCACAAACCTCAAAAGTCCAGGAGCCAAACTTCATTTTACATTGTTGTATGTCAAATGGGAAATACGTGACGTCAATTTTACAAGTACTTGTGAATGAGGCGGGACAAAACCAACTAATCGATCCCGTGTGCTCAACAATAATAGGTGTCTTGTACTTGTCTGTACCACCGCTGAACTGATCGCTGGCACTGCGCAAAAAAAGGGCACAATGTAAACGACCCTGTAAAAGATTCGTCTGAAAATGTGTTGATCTGTTAATTAGTGTGTTGATCTAATACGGTATGATAAAACGTTTAAAATAACACCATAAGTTTTCTGATTACACATCAACGTATCCAATAACTTCTTATCTAGTAAGGTGAAGTGAATGAATTAATGGTTGATTACAGAAGCCTCGAACCACTAAAAGATGATGGTTAAAGAGCCTCTGTCAGCCTCCATTTTGTCAGCACCGAGACAGAGAAAGCATCCATTTCCATCGACTGATTTAGGGAGTGTAGTGCAATATTTGCGATTGAATTCGATAAATGAACAATAAAACTTTGTTTTTAGATGGCTATTTCAAGATTTCTACACCTAATTTGTTGCCTGATATCGACAGAAAACAATAACAAAGGAGTGGCTGACAAGGGCTCTTTAAGAAACATCACTCTTAGCTCATTCTTTACTGTTTCCAGCCATGACCCATTGCCTTTTATGCCTTTCAAAACACATCAAGTAGGATAGAAATGAACATGAAAAAAAATTAGGTCAGAATACGTAACAACATCCAACCAACGCTGAATGCCTTTTTCCTTGGACGTTTTGTGGACCCATTCCACTCTTTTACCATTGTATCTTATTCTATTCCATTCCTATCATTCCACACTTAACAGCCTGAGCGCTGCCGGTATTACAACCCATGCTTTATTTTGTGGTTTATTCGCATTTATGATATAGCTAAGATATAACGCGCGCTCTGATTGGTCCAAATCTATGCCCTATCTCACCTATAAAGTGACTGTGGCTCGTTATTCGTCTTTACCTGTTATATAACACAATATCTGGTATCCAGACCTGGTTCGGTTCCAATCTCACTCGCTTGATGCCCTTGAACTTGTCAGGGTCCCACGTCAGCAGCTCATTCTTCCACATCTTGAAGACAGAGCGGAAATGACCAAAAATGAAATGTCTAACTTCAGCATATTTCAATATATCAGCTCAAGATTCCGTATACAAAGAGTTTCTACGGCCAAAAGCTTAATTCCAAATTTTAAAGAAAATTGAAGAATATTAATTTTAGATATGATTGAGCAAAGTTTGCATAATTCCTGATCAAGTACTAATTCTCCCATAAAATGGCACAAAAACCAAAGTTTAAAGCCTAATATATCAAAGACGGTTCCATTAGAAAAACGTCATTTTTTATATTTTGTTTTTCATCAGACAAGGAGTCTGTATGCAAAAAATCAAGCTTATCTGAGCTATAACCTGACCTTATTATTTGAAATTTAGTGATCTCGCAGGTCATTTCCGCTCTGTCCATCTTGAACAATTACATAATCAAATCACTTAAAGCACTTAAAGAACTGCGGGAAAGCACGGAACACGGTGGTTACGGGTTAACGGCAGGCTAGGAACCCCGCCATTTCTTGCATTCAGCCAATCACCTCGAGTGAAATGACTATCAACCAATAGACCTCCTCGGCGTGGGCGTAATGTTTTCCCATTTCAGATCACGTGGCATTCCCATGAGTATTCTCTCTTTGTTTCTCTGCTACGCACCGAAGGATATATGAACATGGAAGAGAATTCCAGACAAAGAGAGAATACTCATGGGAATGCCACGTGATCTGAAATGGGCAAAACATTACGTCCACGCCGAGGAGGTCTATCAAACCCCTTCAACAGGGCACGGCACAGTGCCTTTAACGGCGCGCACACGACACGAAACGCCATCACATTTACACGAAAACAGTTATACGAAAACTGCTTTGTAACGAGCCATCGTGTTGCATGTTTTCATAAAGCCCGGGTTCCATATAGTTGCAGCTGTCGTAGCAATAGCTGTCGTGAACAAACTTGTTCTGCAACAGCTCTATAGTGAGCAAAGTTGTTCTGCGACAGCTCTATAGGGAGCAAAGTTGTTCTGCGACAGCTCTATAGGGAGCAAAATTGTTCTGCGACAGCTCTATAGGGAGCAAAGTTGTTCTGCGACAGCTCTATAGGGAGCAAAGTTGTTCTGCGACAGCTCTATAGGGAGCAAAGTTGTTCTGCGACAGCTCTATAGTGAGCAAAGTTGTTCTGCGACAGCTCTATAGTGAGCAAAGTTGTTCTGCGACAGTTGCAACATATGGAAACCGGCGGCGTTCGTGACTTTGACACACAACAACTCCTGCAACTCCTGCAACTCGTGTTGCTGGAACCGTGTTCTATCTCTGCGACAGCAGCAACTGGAGTTTCGCGACGGCTACGACCATATGTCGCAGCTCTCACAGAAAACTTTGTTCACAATTGCTGTTGCAGACAGCAATTGTGAACAACAGCAATTGTGAACAAAGTTTCTGTGAGAGCTGCGGCATATGGAAACCGAAGCAAATTGGGTGTGGTCAACAATAAATTTTACCCCTAAAAGATAGCAAATTGGATGCGGAAATTCCTAATGTTATTGCGGTCCTTGAAGAAATTACCATCACGTTAAAAAATGTATTGTTTTCACCGAATTTCTAGGTCACCTTTAGCGTGAGACCCCCTAAGAGATAGCCAACTCTTTGGACACCACTTAGAGATAGCAGTTGGGTGAATTTTATACCCTAAGGGGTAGGACGAGCACCGCCGTCAATGTTTATGGGGAGTTTATGGGGGGGGGGGGGGGTTATCCACGACAGCTGCGTCAGCTGCAAGATATGGAAACCAGGCTTAACAACTGCATTACCTGTCTAACCCAGACGTTTGTGGTGATCATCTGATGCCGGTCATTCTGGCGAAAACAATGAACAAAATTATGCCGTGTCTGGAGCCCAATGCTAGGAGCGAATACTGCCTTAAATGGAACCCTACAGACTGATCACGCCGACGACCCACTAAATATACCAGATACAACGATACCCGATCAATAAAAAAGGGTTCAAATGCAGAATATGCTTGACCACAAAACTGGTAAGACGCCAAGAACCCTATGTAGAAAGCCCCATAAAGAAATGTATATGTTTTAAAAGCTCCAGCTGTAGCTACTCCTTTTCAAGTTTCATACTTGTGTTGCTAAATAACATTAGTCAACACTAGGGATCTATTGTCAATGCTGCGTTGTGATTGGTTGAGCTACTAGCAGGCTATAAGTTAATGGCCTACTAGTAGCTTAAAGGAAGATCTTATTGCCTTGGTATTGTTGTTTGGACTTACTCCCGATGCATTGTTGCATTTGAATCTACGGTCTCGACGAGTTTCTTCATCCCAAAACTGAGCTAGCACCGCGTTGAATAACCCCAACTATTTTTATTATCCTCTAACATTTATTATTTTATCTTAGCTTAGTTATTCACGCATGGCGCGGAAAAATATCGTCATCCCCGTAATCATGTGCAGGGCCGGAGTAATGAAAACCCAACCACCAAAAGCAACCTTTTGAATTAGTTGTACAACCTGCTATTAGTACCCACCACATTGACGAGTTGTACAAGTTCCATTCCAAACGTCACGTTGGTCGTCACATTCGGGTTGACTACGGGCCGAGCTTCCTTGCGATAATCACTGAGCAGATAATCTACAAGTTCCTTTTCGGGGCTAGAGTGGGCTGACTCGATAACTACAGCGAGAGAAATAAAAATGTATTTCAGTGGTGTCGGCACATACAAAACTACGTATGGGGTCAGCGATAGTACCTTTTGTGGCCGCGCCCAACCGTGGAAAAGTGACAATTTCTGTATAAATTAAAATATATCTACTTTTTGGAGAAAAATTAATTATTAATTTTTATTTTTCGAAAACAATAAAAAAGAAAGGAAAAAAATATAGATGCTAATTTTCAAGTCAGGTGATATCTGACGTAACCTACACCCGTTCCCAGTCCTCTTCTGTTTTGGTGGTATATAATTCGGATGCGTGAAGCATTGCCCACACACACAAAACGTTTCTTTGGTGATATCAGAAGCAATATGGATAAGCTAACAATAGCGAGAGTCGATCCGACTCAGCTAGGAGATGGTATCACTCTTTGGTGGTATGAAATACAAGAAACGGGGGAAGTTTTTGCTAGTTTCAATCATGACATTGGCTATGCCTACATGGCGCACCTGAGAGAAAAAGAATTGGGAGATGATAGGCTCGATTTGTCGAATCTCGACATGTTGGACGAAATCACACCCAGCGAGTTTCCTACAATGTGTAAAAAGCAAGAGCCTGAAAAGTCAGCAAGGGATGAAAGAATAGAAACGTCCGTGCTGCAGACCTACTGTGAACTGACAGCCAAGATTGTGGAGGAACTCACTGTTAAAAACTGTGAAGCTTGTGAAATCGATGACCCGTCCCAGTGGCACCATGATTGCCTGATGTTGGAGAGCGATGTTAAAGTCTACAGGTACCTTGAAAAGGCGATCGAAAAACTGGACGAAGGAGAAGTGATGAAGGCGATGATGAAAAACTTTGAACTGATAAACCCTTCTGTGAATGGGCTTGAGTTGATCAAGTATACATGTAAAGACTGTAGGCTAGAGATAGTGTTTAGACGGAGAGAAGAGCTAGAGGACATGATTATCAAGTTACTAAGAAACCCTGTTCTTGACAACTAGACAAAGTATGCATAGTCATTTGATGATCGCTGTAAATATCGATACCCATGTGAAATTCGTTATGTTATTATAGCAGTGGGGGTTAGCTCATTAAACAGTTATAAACTCAATAATAAACGTGTCTTATTCTTCTGCCGAGTCATATCTATAACACTCTTCGTCATGACGGACCTATGTTTTAAGCATCCTACAACGATCATGATTTGTGGGCCCTCTCAGGCTGGCAAGTCAGAATTTACAAAACGGCTTCTACTCAACAAAGACAAGATGATTTCTGGAGATGTGGAAAAAGTTATTTACTGTTATGGTGCGTTTCAAGATATGTTTTTAGAGCTAAAGGAAAAAGTTCCCAACATTCAATTTGTCGAAGGTTTTAATGATAACGTGCCTGAACTGTTCGATGGGAAACCAGGGATTTTAATTATCGATGATCTTATGAATTCTTGTAGCAAGAAAGATACGATGAGCGATCTTATGAGCAAGCACTCCCACCATTTGTGCATAACTGTTATCTACATAGTTCAGAACCCATTTCCGCCAGGACCATACTCAAGAACAGTCTCGTTGAATTCACATTATTTCGTTTTATTCCGAAACAAACGTGACAGTTTGGGGGTGACTACGCTGTTACGACAAGCTTGTGGGGGCAAAAATGAGTACCACTTTGCAAAGGAAAGCTTTGAAGATGCTGTGTCTATGCCGTATAGCTACCTGGTGATGGATGTCCACCCATCCACTTCGGAAGAATTTAAACTCAAGACAAACATCTTTCCCGGAGAAAACATTATAGTGTATAACGTGAAGGGTTAAATATCGCGCTTTCTCTAGAGTGGTTTTCAGTTTCTGACTACCAAGCGATCATGTCGCAGCTCATCAAAGACAACATTGACTTCCTAAGTGTTCTGTCAAAATGTAATCCACGACAGCGCAAGGCAATATTAGAGCATTGTAATAAGGATCTGATAAAATGCATTTGCGAAATAGCATTAAACGTGTTAAAAGGGACAGTACGGCTCACTGACGCTCAGAAAGAGAGGTTGCGCAGGTACAGACGACATCTCAACGCTCTTTCAAGCAAAAAGAAGTCTTTAAAGAAAAAGAAAGAGTACTTGGTGCAATCAGGTGGATCGATCTTACTTTCGCTATTACCTCCCGTCATCTCTGCTTTGGCCACACTGTTCCTACGAAAATGATGAAGTACAGCAAGCGCATGGTTCTTGTTCCTGAGGATTACATGTCAAGAATGGAACGAAAACAAAACATTGAGACTCCGTCACAAACAAAAGCGTTAGTGAGGATCGATAAAGAGATGCAAGACACACTTGAAGATCCTGCACTACCGACAGACGAAAAGGTTCAACTCTACAACGATGAATTACAGAGGTATCTAAACATCCAGCAACAAAAGAAAAGTTTGATCCCTACTGTAAAAGTAATCACCGATAACGAAACGTCTAGTGCCTTAACATCGGAAGGAAATTTACCCATACTGCAACCTGGGATGAACGAGAGCGAAATAATAGACACTGTGCCAAAATCCTCCCGTAACTTAGCACGCTCTCTGTTAACAAGGTTGAAAGCAAACACCGACGCTGTGTCGTGGGATAAGCAGGGCGAAGTATCGCTGTATGGAAAGCGCTTGCCTGGAAGTTCAATTATAGATCTTTTGAATGATCAGTTGAGGTTTAGACGGAATTTCCATCCTAGAGGATGGGAAGAATTTACGGAAACGTTAGCGAAAATGAATGTTCCTGAGTATATGATAAGAAACGAAAACAGACGCGAATTGCTAGAACAACTGAAAACAGGAAAACACGGCCTCAAACCAAAACATGGCGTCTATGTACCCCTCCAACAATCGCCAAGCCAACCTGTCAACCAAAAACAGTCTGCCAAAAACAAGAGTACCCCTATAACCAAACGTAAACGTAACCCCCCAAAGATTCTTCTTTCGCCAAGTTGGGTCAAGTACTGATTGCGTTATAGTCGCAATCTTTGTAACAATGCAATCACAGAAATAATAGTGCACCAGATACTACAATGTAATCACACAATAGCTTTAATATCTATTTCACATTTGATTGTACATACTAGTATAACGTTATTGAAAATAAAATGAAGTTTACAACGAATTCTAGTCGTTTTTACTTTAAGTTAGGATCACTTTTTTCGGTATAAGTAAATTATATATATATATATATATTTGGGTTTACTTTTTGTATGGTTTCGATATCAGATGGTGACTACGTTTTTCAATTCTACCCTTTTTGAGAAACTGTTCTACAAAATGTTTTACACTCTGATCGTTCATTTTTTTGTTGTGAGTAAAATAGTTTTCGATGAATCTTGGAGATTTTTTTCGATTACGCATCATAATATAAAATATACAATACTGTCCACACATAGTAGAACCTAAACTCTGCAGTGTTTTATGGTTGTATGTCCATGTTCTGTCTTGACTATCGAAAAGAGTTTTGAAGTTACGTCTGTAGAACTCAGGAGGTTCTCCAAACGAGTCGAACATCTCACCCGTGTCGGGCGAAGGAAAATAAAACGCGACCCAGTGTTCTCCTGGTAATGATGATCCGTCCGTATTTGCAATGAGTCCTGACGGATGGCGATCAATTTCTAACGGTATAGTGTCCGCACTGTAAACGCCAAGGAATTTGTTTCGGCTCTTAGGATCTTGTTCCATTACGTACCATATTTCTGCAGTGTTCATGGCTTGTGAATCTAGCCTGTATAGTCAAAAATTACCGAGCGGTCTTTCTCGAGTTCTACAACACTGTCGAAGTACCCACGGCATACAAAGCTGACCGCAGACGTCAGGGCAGCGCTCAGGTATATGTGGATAGAGAGGTTTCCTTTTCGTTTCAAGCTGACGTGATCTCCACCACTACAACTGTCTGGCGTCAGATCCCAGGCTAGCAGCGAGTACCCTTGCCAGAAGTCTTCACGATCAATGTGATTTCCCTCGTTCTTGTTGTATTTTCCTGTGCCTGTGAACAAAGTCTCGAAGGCTTCTATAAATGTTCCACCAGTGGTGGTCACGGCTAGTTTTATAGGTGCTGATGGTGTCGCCTCCCCGTCAATGTATACGCCGATAGAGTTTGCCTTGAATAGTTGCATGTTCCAAGGGTTCTTCGTGTAGCTCCCGTCAATGGCTGAAGCAAGTGTCATTCCGAAAACAACAGTTTTAGGCACCAGACCATTGAAAATGTTGTCAACTTTGATACTAGGAGTTGTTCCAGGTATAGTGTACACCTTGGTGTCTGTCCTCTCCACCGGTAATAGCACGGGCTCTTTGTCAATCCAGCTTCTATACCTGCTACGACGTGAGGTGCTAGTGTCACCTTGCGCACGATGAGGGTTGCTTGTGTAAAGACGATTTTGTAGGCAGGGTTTGCTTCACCAGACATAAGGAAAAACTCGGGTGGGTTTGGTGTGAGCTTCACCTTCAAGTCGACAAAGCTCAGCAACAGTTTGTTGCAACGAAAAATGTCACAGTGAAGCGGGCCTATCATATCGAATTCTGTCGACTCCTCAATAAACGTACTCCGTTTTTTCAGTCCTTTATTGCATGCTCCTTGCGTAATGTCAACGTGGTCCATTTTCCCTGGAGTGTCCTTGTAGTAAAGCGATGAGGTGAGCTGCGTCTCCTTCGCCGACTTTCCGAAGTTCAGCGTGGTGTCAATATAAGCACCGATAGCGTAGGTTCCAGTAGACTGACTGACCAGAGTGCCATTCAAAGAAACTTCCACCATTTTGAAAAGGCTGTGTAGAAAATTGTTTACAGGCCCTATTTTTTCGTTTTCTGCTAGGGCAGTACCGTCAGCTTTTTTAATTTTTCCTTTCAAGTACAATCTAGTCATCGCAGGGTCGGTGAAGTCCTCAGTTCCGGGGGAGTTGAATTCCATAGGTGTGGTGGAAGATAGCGCAGACACAGGTTGGAAGTGGACATCTTTCTTTTTGACAATAGATGTTTGAGTCATAGGAACCTGAAACAGGTCCAGTTCTTCTTTTAGACACTCTTTCGATTTTGTGTGATAAAGAGACATCTTTCAAGTTGGTTTTAGAAGCCAAAGATATCCTCAAATGAAGGTGTTTTTCGCTTCCTTGCAGCGTTGGAAATGATTCCTTGACTTCGTTTGGAGGGTTTTATGTTCCTCCTCCGAGTGGGCGTGTCCGCAAATAACGAGTGTGTGAGTTTCGTTTTCTTACTACTTCGATCAATCTTTCTCGGTTGAGCTTTTCTTTTGCGTTTTTTCCCGCTACCTGTTTGAGAGGCAACTGCGTTTTTCACTGCCTGGATTGTCTCTCTTGGTACATTTTGCAGTCCTTCTTTAAGACGTTTTTGTGCCGCTTCTCTGAAATTGTGTCCCGAAGCTGTATCAGAGAGTATGTTTGCACCAGTTGTTAGTGCGGCTGAACCAACTGTTTTTCCAACAGCTTTTGCTCCTTCCTTTATAATAGGCACCGCTTTTCGAAAAAGACTTTTGAAAAAAGATCCCAGTCCGTATCCTGTTTGTAATCCGTGACCACGTTGAAACAGTGATCCGTGAAATACAGGCATTCCGTTACCTTTCTGTGTTGCCTGGTGCATGTAATATTGCCTGTACTCCTCAGGTGAGGAGATGTGCAATTGTCTCATCTTTTTTCTAAATGAAGTAGGACAGTGGATGCGGACGAAAAGACAACGTTACGATCACCTTGCCTTTCTCGAATGCCACCGGAACGCCAGATTCATCGGTTAATAAAAAAGAAATCTTATCAAACTCATGAATATCAACTGGGACATACTGTGGCGAATCGTATGTTTTCGAAATAATAGCACCGTGTTTCCCTTCTACGGGGATGATTTTCAGCAATCTTGCTTTTGTGTCTCCAAGAAACTGGTAACCGGCTATATCACAATAAACGTACAAAGACTGGATGCCTGCATTAAGATCGCCAACGAAAGGGCTGACGGTGTCCTTGGTAATTTTCATACTTTTTCCTCCAAACCCAAGTATGCGACTCATAGCTCCTGTGAGTCCCAACCCTTTACCAGCAGGGAGTGTTACGCTGATTTTTTCTGATACATCGTTGTACTCGATAACGATTCCTGCAGCATTTGCTTTCAGTCCCTTGTTTATGGTTTTTATGAGCTCCTCAAACGTACTGTAAAATCCTGGAGTTACAGCGAACGTGTCAAACAGATTTTTGCCGTTACTGAACTCTATGTGGCATTCATCATCCGTTACGTTATAGAATGTTCGAGGCCATGTGATAGATTGCATGCCAACTTCCCATTTCCCTTCTAAAGTGATCAGCTCAGAAAGTTTTACGCTGAATTTGCTAGTGGTATTCTCTGCCAATCCATCGGTGCGTGTATTGCTTGGTAAGTACATATAGAATGGGTGTTGCTTCGCCATGTTGTTGAATGAAATGGTAACTTGAAGTCTAAAGGTTCAGCTTTTATTTTTGCTTCTGAATCGAGGACGCTGGGATCCACTGGTCGAACGATTTGTCCCAACCTAACCATCGAACCAGAACTTCTGCTGATTTCCCCTTCCTCGTCGTTTCAATATTTTTTCGATGCGATAGATATCATCTGTTTTATTCACTCGAAGGAGCTCCGTTTTATAAAAATTGCCATCAATGAGTGAATTATTAGCGTCACGCAGTTTATAAACAACAGGATTTCTCGGAATTTTTTTGTCTATTGTAAAAATTTCATCTGAAAACGTTTGCTCGTATCCTTTTGTAAACTGAGGTTTTAAAAGGGAAATCCTAACATGGTCTCCAATTTGAAATGTAAAGTTTGGCCTCTTGTGACTGCGAAGGGATTTATCGTAAAGGTTGTGCCACGCTTGATCCTGGTTACTCACAGACACATCCTTCGGTTTCATTTTAATACTCGAATGGACTTTACTATTGTAAGCTTTCATGAGTTTTGGAAGAACATCTATATACTTTAGGGTTCTTTTGTACGTAAAGTATCGATACATTTTCGTCTTGATAGTTCTTATAAGACGTTCAACAATTGCAGCTTTCGTCTCGTTTTTTGTTGTAAAAAATGTTATCCCCTCTTTCTTTAACATGTCTTTAAACGCTTTACCAATGAATTCAGAACCTTTGTCGCTTCTGATTATCTCTGGTTTTCTCCCAGACTTCAATATTTTCTTGAAGGCATCCACTGCGGTGGGGGCTTTCTTGTTTTTCATAGGGATACAAAACGCAAACTTGGATAGAGTGTCTATCGCAAATAGCAGGTATTTGTACGAATTATTGTACTTTGCCAGTTTGGATAAATCAGCCAGGTCTATTTCCCATTGTTCATCTATATGCGATACCCAGATACGATTCCTTCTAAATTTTTTCCTTATAGGTTTGTGTAACGTATATGCATCCTGCGTGGAAAGAAAGTTCTGAATTTGTTTTCTACTCAGCTTTTTCTTCCCATCGTCTCTGGCAGCACGGAACAAGCTGTCTACACCTGAAAAGGCTGCCGGATTTTCTATGTTTGTGTAAATTTTCGTCAGGTACCGGTTGAGTTCCCCTGGTTTTACCATCTGCGACAGACTGTACAGTTACTGTTGTTTCCGAGTTGCAACAGGCTAACACGCAACGTATCTGTCTAAACATGCGCCCCAGTTTGAAGCTTGGCACAGAAGGAGCACATCCCATCTTAACACGACAGGAGTCGTAAGGATACTGAGAGGTTGGACTTTATTGTAAACATTTAAAAATAATAAGAGGATGTCGAGTTCTCAATCTTTTTTTATTTGTTTTTTTTTGTATCCTACAGCCCATGATGCAAAACATTATAATATTGCCTAACAACCATATGCCGCATAGCAACATGGACGAGCGAATTAAATCTTGTGTCCACAAGTTCACACGACAAGTATTTGCTCGCATAATACACGATTCGTGGGATTTCATCATCAATTTAACTGATCACTAGATGAAGAGACAGCGACTATAAAAAAACATATACAACCGTGTGCTTCTAAGGTAAGTTCAGTTGTGCTTAAGTCTTACATTCATTGTGTACCGTCTTTCCCCTGTCGCGACAAAAGCATGATTTTCAGACACTTGAACATATACGCTTATAGAAAACCTTGCTTACCAAAGTTAATACTCGTCCGAAGCAAAAGATGTTTGAGACGTTCAAGCTTCAGAAGCTTTTTATTATCAGCATTCTATTTTTCTCCGATACGTTTTTCACAAGATTCGGGTGTTTCTCTAGCAGTTGTGTCCCAGGATGCGTTTGTAAACTCTACGTCGGGTTGATAGATTGTAGCCGATCTATGTCAAAACAGATCACTCATGACAAATTGCCTGATTTCCGTCGACTGCAGGACCGAAACAAGTATTCTTCGCTAACCCTGAAAGGAAATGATCGTTTAAAAGAAATCCACATCTCAAAGATTATCGATCAAGTTCCTAAAATCCAACTGATAAACTTGAGCGGTACAAACATTTCCTGTCTTGTGTTTTGCGAAATACACAATCTTACGATCATTTATAACGAGTGTTCAACTATCATCTGCACTACAGCTTCTACCAGAAGTTTGGAAACTACAAGAATCACACCGTCCTTTAGTAAAGTGATAAATTATACGATAACATACGATGCCAGAGAAACGAACACCACTGAACCACTTGCAGATTTATCGCATAAACTTAGCAAACCTAATTATGTTTACGTTTGGATAATTATTTCAGTCCTTGCGTTTACTCTGCTGTTGCTTATTGCATCGATAGTTCTGGTAAAAAAGTCAAGAAAGAGACAGCGCCAGCGACAAATATACACTCCGAACCCTCTACCTTTATTCTCGCTAACAGAGTATTTGATAGAAGATGAAGAGGGAAACGAGAGAGACGAGTACTGTTTAGAACAAGAGACCTTGAATTGTGAAACATTACTAAACGGATCAATGTTGTGTTTTCGGGAGTGGACTCTATTGTTGTTGACAGCACACAGATGGTGAAAATGTACACCATAAAAGAACCAACCACATTGATTTTAGATGATATACTTCAATTTATCAAGATTATAGACGTTTTTTATAACCCGTGAGGTCAAACTTTTTGATATTTACAGTAATAACATTTAAGCTTATTGTACAGTTTAAATAAACTTACGTGTTGAGTTCGTGAAACACTCTTTAGTGTATTGTGTTCAGTCTCATGCTCTAGAACTATTAATTTACTCTCTTTTGTGTTGACTATTATATGCTACAACTGCGTTTCGTTGCATGGAATACGAAAACTACTCGCAATCTACTTTTCACTTTTCTCTCACAGAGACATCAAGTCGTCGGATATTTGATTATCGATTGCTCTATAGAATGATGGTTCATTATTATTATTACTGTCCAAACTCCCTTCATCATCATCAACAAAGAGTACATCATCCATGGTAAGTGAATCTTCACTTTCTGACTCATCTGATGTCTGCATCAGATCAATGTTCTCATTACCATCACTCTCACTTCCTCTTTGCTCTGCATTTGCACCCATTTGATTGTTGTTCTCATACGGGAAAAGTTCTCCAAGTGGTGTCTGGGTTGTAGATGTTTTGTCACCAATGTTACTAGTAGTAGTGTAAAACATTTCATCTGGAAGTTCTTGAATAGCAGAACAGTCAATGGGTCTGGTGCTGTTTTCAGCCAAACTACTCTCATCCCAGTAAAACCCATAGGGTATAGAATTTCTACCATTATCCACAAGAATTCTCTTGTCATACACAACTTGGTAGGATTTGACCTCCTTTTTGTTGACTACACGACGAGTCACAGGTTCCCTTGTGATTTTCCTTTCATTGACAACACAGATTTTTTCATTTTGATCTAGGTTCGTAACTAGTCTTTTCATGCTGCCAACATTCAGTAGTCTACTGTTTTTGGAATTTAGTCTAAACCCCTTGATCTTTGCACAGCATTCGTTGGTGTTGGTCACATATCCATATGACTTTGGCCCAGTGCACACAAATTCCTTGATGTAGGTGTTTTCACCATGTGTTTTTGAAAGTTCATCTGTTAGACCTCCAAGGTAGTCTGACAGCTGTGGGTGGTAGCTATCCCTTTCTCTACTTATGTAAATCAGACTGTCAGTGTCAATATAGACTAAGCGTGACTTGTTTAACCCCCCTGACTAACTTCCTCCTGACTAGGACATAAGGGAATAATGTGCTTTAAAAGTTCTAGCCTAGCATGAGCTGTTGTAAAGATGGCAACAAACAGATTAACCGAATTACTTTGTTTTTCAAACTCCTTCTTTTTAGAGTAAACTACCTCAGCTACATTTTGGTTTAAAAGAAATAAGTCATGTATAACATCTTCTGACGAGTTGATCAGCTCAAAAAATCGCTTTGGCTCAAACACAAACTCAGATTCAGGTCTATTTGTGCGCATAGCAAATCGCCCCCAGAGTGAATTAAGACATAATTTAGAAATGGACCTCAACCCTGGATTCGGCTTGATGAATTCCTGTCTGAGGAGAACCCCTTCATGTCTATGGTATTCATCGATGTATGCCTGTTTTTGTTCATCTGTGTTAACCCATGTAGGATAGCCTGAACTTTCTTGTTTTGTTCTTAAAAAAGTGTTAACATACTCTTTGAAAAGTTGATCAGATGATTCTTCAAAATTCCATATTTCTTTTGTTTGAATGAGAATATACCCATGATCCAAGGCGAAAAAAAGCTCAGGTGTAGCCCAGGTTCCCCAGAAAGCTCTTTCACTAGCTGTATGTGTACATCGCTCCTTTTTCTCCTCAGCACACTTAACACAAAGGGGAAACATCAGCTTATCATTGACACGGACCGGAAGTATGCCCAAATACAGATGTTTTGGAGCAAGTACTTGACATTTTATGATTCCGTGATAAGTTCTGATATCCCTGAAGTCGCTAGTTATCAAAACAGGATGAAAAATTGGAAGAAATCTGTTTTTAATAACAAATGGATATAACGAATTCATATCGGAATAGGAGCCTTTCTCACCCTCGCTAAATTTGTGATAGAGACGAAAGCCATTACATCTTCCACCAAAGAAACTATCTCTTGGGTCTAGAGGGGTTACGTGTTGAAAAGATGTCTCAAATTGCTTGTATTCGTCCGTTTTACATAGTTGGTCAAACTCGCATTCCCAAATGAAAAACACTTTGTAGCCTAGCTCTTCCAAACGTTTAAGTCGTTCAGTTGTTTCTCTGTATATTTGTCTGTTCGACTTACTAGTCTTGTGGACGTTTGGGGCGTCTAAAGGGAAGCACTTAGGGCATGAATGATGGGAGCACCCCAAAAACTCGAAGCAGATGTCATTATTTTCTTCAAAGTAGAACTCTCTTTCAAAAATCCGTCTGTATAGTATTTTCTTCCCGTGGTTGGGTCAGTAATCACATGTTCACCATCGTTTTCAGCATGTTGGATTCTACTGCTAATTTTAATGCTGAGAAACTCTAACCATTTGATTGATTTTGCTGAATACAGCTGTTTCTTATTCCTGTATAGATTCGGGGGTATGATAGCAATAGTACGTTCTTTGAGAAAGTTTTTCTTGTAACAAGCCATACAGGCTGCAGCCACCGTCACATATTGAAAGCAATCAATACCGGTCTCGTCAAGAAAAATCGAGCGAAATCTCAAGGATGCTAATCTTAATATTCTCGTGTCCTGAATACAATAGCTACGCAGAGATTCTCTGAAATTAAACACATAGTTTGATTCTCTCATTTCTGTATGCCACTGAGTAAGCTTGGCGCGTTCCCCCTCTGACAATTCATCCGGAGAATAAAACTGCAAATCAGGAATGACTCCGCAATAGTTGTTCTCAAAGTTTTCTCTGGTGTTGAAAAGATGGGGAAAGTCACCCTTGCGTAAATTTGTTTCATCAAGTCCAAACGCTTTTGGCAGTTTACGAAGTGGTAACTGAAAGAAATTTAAGCTATCAATTATCCGTATTCCAAAGTCTTGGATAAAAATCTGCATGATCCTTTGTCCGTTGCGAATGATTCTTATGTCCAGTGTTGGCATTTTCTCCAAAATATAAGCAAGGATAAAACAACTATCAAACCTGCTCGAGTTGTGCGCCAGCGCCGTGAAATTGCGATGCCTTTCGTTAATCAAGAACGAACAAAAATCATCAATTGTGGTATAACCTTCAAACACTGTTGTCTCACCTTCAAAATTCTGACAGACAGCAAAATTGGGAACGTGTTCGTTGGTGCTTTGATCCGTTTCAAAATCAAAGAACAGAAGGTTCTCTGACGGTTGTTTACCAGGGTCTCGTTGCATAAAGCACAAGTGCCCTGGTAACACATACTCTTTACAATTCCAACACACGAACTCACCACAAAGATGGATGTCTCTTCTTTTAGTGTCAATCACATCATTACATTGTGTGCAGCGAAAACTTTTTTCACACCGAGACAGATACGTTTGGCCTTTTTTTGTGATGTTTTTCTTGTGCGCATCAAAACAAGCCTGTGAGTTGCAAAATTTGTGACATGTATCGCATTCTATAACCGCAGCACCTACCGGTTTCTTACAGGATTTTGTATAACAGACTTTGCAAGCGTTATTACAGGGATGATTGAAATAGTTATTGTAGAACAGCTTACACTTTTTGCAGTGAAACAATTTACCAATGAGACTATGAAGCTTGTCAGGCTTTACGACGTTAAAATGGCCATCGCTGTAATAGAGGATAACCTTTTTATCCCTTTCAGGCCCTGAATACACTATGCTGTTATTAAGACCAAAATCGATTACTAAAATTTGGTACTCAGGCAACACATTCTGAAAGGAGTTGATGTCCTCCAAAGAACAAGGGCCAAGGGGTACTTTTGCTTTCCTATGCAAGGCTACAGCAAGCCGTTTTTGAATCGGTTTACCAATGCAAATTTGTTTTAATTTTGCACTTTTGACGTGAAGCTCCATGCCTGTGACAATAGCTCGCGCTGCGCAAAGTTGGTCATCGTTGCATATCGTTATGATAGTTTTTTTCATTTTACAGTGTTTTCCGTAATTTAGGACCTTGATCCCCTTCCTTCTCCCTGCACCGACGCGACTGGGCATTTTTAATGCAACAACATCAACCATGAAGCTTTGGTCCAGAGGTATACTTTCATCGGATTGCAAGACTTTTTCAATTTCGGTCAAAATTAACGCTGGGGTCTGCACTTTAACGGAAACTAACTTTGTGCTTAACGGTTTGTGGAACATTTTTGAGCTGATCATAACTCTCATTTTATCTTTCTCGTTATCGAGGCTACATTTTTGCTTGACTTCGTTTATAATACGAGCTATTATATTTTCCACGGCTTCAGTGCTATCGATCAACA
Source organism: Scolanthus callimorphus (assembly GCA_033964015.1). Classification (NCBI taxonomy): domain Eukaryota; kingdom Metazoa; phylum Cnidaria; class Anthozoa; order Actiniaria; family Edwardsiidae; genus Scolanthus; species Scolanthus callimorphus. The sequence goes on from CM066921.1 coordinate 28,308,506, forward strand.
AATCGCTGCTTTGTGTTTGGTCATTTAGACTCACCTTAGCAGAGTATGCACAATTGTAAGCGCCATACTTCTTTACATCTCGTTCAGATATTTTCTTTAAACTATAATTTAAACTGTTTGATTGTTCAGTAAAGCTACCACCCCATCACTGCCACGTTGGTTAAGATGGATCTCTTGGCTAGACTCGTTCGAGCTTGAATGCCGATCACGGTCGTGCTGATTTTGGTCAATTCCCGTATCCAACTGTGAAGTTTCTTGTACTTCCCCACGTGGCTCTTCATTTCGACTTTCATCGTCAAGGGAAAGCTTTATAGTTTCTTTTAGAGTATTCGAAGCCAACGTCTGCAACCTGACGATTTTGTTCCAATTAGGCTTTCTCTTTTTCAATTCTTTACCCGATCGTTTCAGGTATTTAAGTGCGATCTTTCTTTGCTTCAAAATTTTCTTTTTCTTTTGTTTTAGTCGAGACGCAGAAGGGGTTGATGGCGCACCCTTCATTGCGTCGCAATTATGAAATGGGTCATCAGTGTTTGGGTGTGTTGTACTAAGATGCTACCAAAAATAGAACTGGTAGGGATACATGATAGACGTTTGGATATATTAAAGTTTTAATGAAAACGTGGGCGGTAAAGGTACATCACTCTCTATGTCTTTGTTTGTCGACTTTCCAAAGAGCATTCGATCAACGAAAGAATCGTTTGTTATTTATGTTTTAAAGAAGCACAGAAAAAGCGTAACTTTACGCCTATTGCACCCAGAATAGAACAATCTTGATCGAATTTATTATTATTATTATTGTAGGGGATACTGAGAGGAACGGGAGACTTTTTTACGAGTCATGACGCGGCTCGAACGCATACACACACACAAACACACATAAGACACAATTATCAGCACTCATTTTTTAAATAAAACAGGTTTATTGACTATGCTACCTATTAAATACATCCCAAGGTCTCATCTAGGTTTCATCTACGTTTATGGAACAAAAGTGTCCTTGTTTATAAGATCCTTAATCCACAACCCAGTAATATCATTTTCTGTTTCTTTTAAACCATACAAATGATTGTCTAAGTCGTTTTTTTTTCTTTCACTGTATCACTGAGGCTTTTTTCTTCATGGGGGGAAAAGGTTTCAGAAAGTCTAGGACATCAATCTCCTCACTTTCTCTCTTTTTGCCTTTTCTTTTTGCAGGTTTGGCGGGTGGTGCAGCTGAAGTACCAGGTTTACTGTTGATATGCATATGTGGTGGGAATGCTAACGCCCCTTGTTGTGATGGTGGTTGTGGTATAACTTCTAATGTCTCCTGTCCGTCTTGTCCATCTTCTCCGGTCCAGGTGGACTTTTCTTCCTTTCTTCCTTGTTCCCAGTTATCTCGTGTTTTTTTACTTGGGTACTGGTCCGCCCACTGGAAGAACTGACACTTGGAGTCCCTTTGCCCACAGCTGAAGAACATCCTTCCTGGGTTTTTCTCACTATTCGAGAGCCAGAGTGAGGCTGGTTCTTGGTGCTGACAAAGAGCCCCTTTGTTTGTTTTGTACATCTGATGCACCTTCCCGGTGAATGCGTCACTATACTGTGGAAACTTTGAGGTTGGGGTGAAATATCCACAGCTTCGTCTAGTACAAATGACAAATTCGTCGTTGTTAGAGCTGCGATAAATAGACAACGTGTCTCGGTCTGCACAAAAGCACGGGTAGTTCGTGAGAGACACCATGGTTGTGAAGCGGTTGTACACTGTTAACGAAAACAACGGCAGTGCGCTTGGGTTTGGCCGGCCTTGGGTTTATACCCCCCACCACACGTAAGAGTGGGACTGGGGCAAAAACCAACGCCCCAGAATTGTAAATAAAACCTAGTTTAATATGGGTCAACTTACAAGCTGTAATTAGGTGTCCCTATAGTGTGTGAAACGCTTTACTTTAATTAAACTTGAGATAAAAAGAAGAAAACATAAGGTTATCAAGTCTTCTTTTGTTTGAAAGGGAGTGAACGTTGTTATTTTTTTTTTAAAGGAACTTTGGTTTTCTGCCGGAGTTTTGTCAGGAGAGGCAAAGGAATGCTGCATGGATTACCTCCCTTCACCTATACATTAATAGGAAGGGGTCTGTTTTCCTTGTTTAATTAAACTTGGTATGAACAAAGGGTGGAGTATTTCAGCAGTGCGTCAGAATTTTATGCCGCGTACCGTTTAAAAGCATAGTTATCGTGGCATGTGTCGTCGCTCTAAGCACTGTCACCGCTTGTTTTTGTTAGGAAAGCAATCTATAGAAAAGTTAATTAAAAAAAACGTCCTTCCTTCGTTGTTTGTTGCTGTTTCCAATGGAAACTAATCTTGTGTTCCTATAAGTGTCCGAAGCACAGCAGTGCTCACTTTGCAGTGCTTACTTGACACCCCATCTGTGCACTGAACTACATATCACGCCACAATGTCTTTCCGTAAGTATCTGATTCATTTTATATCTTTTTGCGGTGCGTTAAGATAAACGGTGGATTCAATCGACCATTTCTGAAGAAATATAGTTTTTTATCTATGGTGATTAATTAAGGTATTTTTTTTTTTCTTGTAGAATGCGACAACTGTAAAGGCCAAACAGATAATGTCGTCTGCCCAGATCCGTGCGGCCACAATTTGTGTGGCCGTTGTGGATTCAAAATGACGGAAAACGGGTTCAAATGCACCGCATGTGGGTAAGTTATAAAGAGGATTTTCACCTTGAATTCTAAAGTAATACTTAGTGACTGTTTTTTTTTCCTTTTTTACCAGAGCAAAAGTCGAGGGAGTAGGGGCCTCTGGGTCGGTAGATTTTATGTGCGCTGTAATGCGCAACATTGAGGTCCCTCGATAGTAAGTATACAGACTCTGTATCGTTGTGCCAGCTATGAAGAAAAAAATCCAAATCATGTTTACCCAAAATCATTTTGGACTTGAGCTCTATCCTATATTAAACTTGTAATAAGAATCTACAACAGCAACTCAATACGTATTTTGTTTTTATTTTTTCAGCAATGCATCAACGAAATAGATCACCTTCAAGTGCGAGGAACAAGTTGTGCGTGTGTGGAATGTGTGTGTATATATGTATGAGTTGGTTGTCTTTTAATAAACTGTAATTTTCTGTTTCAAATTTGGTGTGGACTTTTTATAGTTATATAAAGGGAACTCTGGCTTTCTGACGGAATTTGGCGAGAGGGGCAAAGGAATGCTACACGGATTACATACCTCCACCCACGTACTGAATGAAAGGAGTTGTTTTACATGGGTTAATGAAAAAGCTGTCATGTCAGCTTAGTAAAGGCTTACATTTGAAATTCAACAGTCGGACATGTACCATTAATAAAAACAGGGTTGCAAAGGCTCCTGTCGTTCCGCTAAGCACTGTCGCCGCGAAAGCAAACTAAAAAACGAGTTTATTAAAAAACAACATCAAGTGGCGATGTTTTAAGGCTGTTTGCACAAGAGATATTTTTTTTTGTTGGGTGTGTGCGCCACGAGGTGATATGAATAATTAATTGTTTTACCCTACAAAGATATCATTTAATTTATACAGAAATGGCCACTTTTTCACCGATCTGTACGTGCCCTCGAGGTACTATCACATAGAACAACTTAACGCGATAACAAATAGATCAGAACTTGTCTCTAAGACATGAATCTACTGTTCCAGGACTGATAAGAACAACGTAGCATGATAACAAATGGCTAATTCCTTACAGAACTCGATTCTAAGACATGAATCTCTTTGCAGGATATTGGTACAGCAGTAAAAGCTTTAGTGATATGAATAAATTGTGTTTTTTTTTATCCGAAAGAGAGAGAGATTTTAAATTTATTCAGAAATCGTCACTTTTACACGGTTGGGCGCGGCCGCAAAAAGGTACTATCGCTGACCCCATACGTAGTTACAAAACCCTCTTGTCAAGCCAGTACTGATGTATGAGTATGAGACGTGGAAGATGAACCAAAATGACGTTTTCCAAAATTCTACGTCAAATCCTAAATGTATGCTGGCAAGACAGTGCCCTACCCGAGGAGATCAAACGACTGACAAACATCGAACCTCTGAGTCAGGATGTAACTCAAGCACATTAAGGCCTGAAATTCTAAATGGGCACGGAAAAACGCAAAATGTGCCTTAAAACGCATTAATCTATTTAAGGCAGGCTAATATTTGGCACAGTGATAAAACTCGACGAACTTAACATTTTGGTGGGTTATTTTAGTTCGGAGTGACGTCACAAGGCATGTCACGTGACTAAACAGTAAATAGCGTTTCCGGTGATGGAGAAAACATCTAACTGTACAACTTTTGTGAAAATGTATAGGTCTCAGCAATAGAAACATTGAACCGTTTTTGCTGCTGAGCTATCATTTATGGTTAAAGAGATATAAGGGTTGAAATCAGGTCACGTGACCTAATCAATATGTCAGCCCCTTAAAGCACCTTAAAGGAGCAAACTTTTCCCACCTGTAAAAACGTCGCTATGTAGAACCAAAAGAGAGAAATATTATTAGCTATTAACATTTCAAAAAGGATCTAAACTCACCACCGGAGAAATTTTTGAACTTTGAAAAGTGAAAATGTCACGTGACTGGCCACGTGACCAGTGTATCAGCCGAAATTCAATACTAAACCATTATACTCGATGAGTGTTAACTATCCTGAAACTTTCATGCTTTACCATTAATGATTAGCAATGATATTTGAAATTTTGTATTGTTGATTTTCTGGGGCGACTCAGGCGAAAGTCAGAGAGCATTTCGCGAAAATATATTTTCGTCTACAACTTTAAACATATACTCGCTATGAACTTCAATCTTGGAGAATATAAGAAGGCATCTTTTGGCAATATGCACGCATTATCAGATCTCCATTAGCGTTAATACTTTTAATAATGCGCAAAGTGCCTAGCAAAGTGCCTATTTTAGAAAAATAGGCCAAAAACACGACTAAAACTCTAAAATAGGCACTCTGCTTCCAACGAATTTTCTGAAACTTCGTTAACACTTAGTCCAACTGACTTCAATATGATTAACGGAGTTTCGTTCAAAAATACCAGCAACTTTTTTTTTGCACGGGGTTGATCTCTCAAGGAAGGGGTCCATTTAAGCTCAGATATATTATTTAAAATATTAACGCTAAGTGAGATCTGATAATGCGTACATATTGTCAAAAGAAACCTGCTTATATTCTCCAAGATTGAAGTTCATAGCGAGCATACGTAGTTGTAGACGAAAATATATTTTCGCGAAATGCGCTCTGACTTTCGCATGAGTCACCTTAATACACTTGAGAAGGAGAAGGTGATACATCAGGCATGCGATGAGGAAAGAGCGAGATGACCTGTGCATGACGGCTTTGTCTTGGGTGCCAGAAGGAAGCGCAGCCGGCCAAAAACAGCATGGCGACGGACAGTGGTGAAAGAGAGAGAAAAGACCGGATGGAAAAATTGTGAGGCAGTGTGAGTGGAGGCAAAAGACCCTATCCATTGGCGAAGCGAAATCGAGACCTTATGTGCCTCTTGGCACGAAGGAGCCAGGTAACAGGTGACAGGCACACACAATACAAAAAAGGTAGTTGAAATGTTTTTGGAAAGCAAGTGACCTTTTTGATTAGTCTAATGACCTAGTCCGGTTATGACGCAACGCCGTCGTCAAGGACTCTCATTGAAGACCCTAAAGACGACAGCAACGAGGACAACGATGGCACAGCACGGGCAAGACGCTTGCTTACGACAAACAAGGCCTGTACGTGGAATCTCCATGAAATCAAATGCATGCGCATTTCCAAAACGGAAAACTTAACTAGTACGTGTCGTGGTCTTTTTAAGAACGCGAAGAAGGATATGGCGGTTTGGTACGACCTTTGTCATATGATTGCGTTTTAATGTGATATTGAGGTTAATAGACCTCAACTTGACGCAATGTTTTCCCATTTCAGATCAAGAGGCATTCATTTGAAGAAGAAAAAGCAAACGCAAACCAAAAGGTATGTTCTAAAAATGCATCCCAGGAATTTAATCTCTCAAGCAAAATGATAAAAACTTGTGGTATTTATCTGTGCAGAAATGGTTTCCATATATTTTTTTTGATAGGCGGAATGTGAATTTTTATCTTTCCCAGAAAATGGAGATATTTAAGAACAAAATCGCCAATTGGCTGCTTCTGAAACCAGCCACCCAACGTTACCTCTAGGAAGTTTCAGTCCAAAATACATCCACGCGATGATCCAAACATCTTTCATTAAATTCCTCCTCATTTGACCTAATCTGAAAAGAAAAGGATTAAAATATAAACGTTCCTACTACAACACAAAATGGTTAACGACGGGTTTGCTGTGTACAGGAGCGCAACGCGCGTGTTTGCTTGGCACAATTTCTCACGTCAACTTCTTTGAGACTCGTTTTAATCCTTACGATATTCAAAACATTGAGCAATGTTTTCCAATGCAAAGTGTAACCTGTAGGCTTCCCACCTGAAATAAGACTTCAACTGTCGTCCCTAACTGAACAATAATGAATGCAGGTCAAAGCAAAGAAAATGTGCGCGAGGTCTTACCCAGGAGTCAGATAAAACATGACCGCCGTGAGGAATTCTCAACGCGTTCTTTAGGTCTAGTGAAATGCTTTCTGGAATTAAGGGCAAGGCATGTGAGTCATTGAATCATTTGAGTCTGGGGGTTTGACATCTATACCATAAAAGGATTTGCCTCATGTTAATAGTCTCGCCGATACACGTCATCTTTTCTAAAAGGTTCTGAATTAAGCTGCCACCCTTGTTTACCTAGAGATATACCTAATCAACATTGAGATACGGGCGGGCGCACTCTAGTAAATTGGCCATAGTCATGCCTCATAGGTGGATTTTCACTTAGGAAACTCGTTTATCGCCATAATATTTGAGAAGGTAGGTGATGACTTATGGTAATCATTAGTCTGCTAGAACTTAGGTTCTTCTTTGAAATATTACATAATTACCGGAGGCAGGGAGTTGTTACACTGCCAGGGATGTACTATTTAAACTTTTATTATGAACTAGCAAAACAAACATTAAATTTACAACAACCAATCAGAAAACAGAATTAGCGCATTTTTTTCTGCATTCTCTCGCCACTCCCTTAAGCTGGAGCCACCATTAAAAAAAACATGATGGCGAAATGCTCAATGTTGAGAAGGCTGTGTCAAAAAAAGGGAACAACCTGAATGCCCTGTCTCTCTGCAGAAATAGTGATAACGAAAATGATTAAGAATTATGCAGCTGAATCACGTAGGATACCTCTAATAAGAATCAAGGTAAATTCCCTTTTTATAATCTGTTTTTGACAAACTCGTCAGTCAAATTATTAACGCTAAAATAGTTATTGAAGTCTTCCACATTCATCCTTGGTCGCGAAAACTGGGAGAGGCAGCTGAAGCTCAAAAGTGTTACATTATTCTGGGGTGTTACATTATTCTGGGAACTCTGACGCAACAGTCAATCCGTGTTTAGCAGCTTCATTCGATAGCACAACTAACATTTAGCAGCCAAAAACATCACTCAGATTTTTTGGAAATTAAGCAAATGTTGCTTAGATGTTTGATGCAGACGACGCTTTGAAAACACAATAAAAATATCAGTGTGGAGTTCGCAAAAATATTACAATTGCAGTAAAAGAATTCCTGTGAACATCCGAATGAAAACACGTAGCGATTTGCTTCGATGCTCTGCTGAGACCGAACCACCCCCACTCTAGTTGGTGTAAGCCACAGACACAACAAAAACTTGTTTGTCGCATCCTTTTGCTTGGTAACCAAAAATACGGTTAAAGGTCTGCAGAATTCACAAGATAAACTATGGACAAGATCGGAGCAACGATTGTCAACTGAAAGAAACACTTTAAGGAGTACAAAGTCGCCACTATTATATCGATTTTATTGGGAAGGTGTTACTTGAATATATTTGTCAAAATTTCGAAAAGACCGGGATCCCTTTAAAAAAAGAGTAAATAGGTGCAAGAAATATTACTCCAGTGACGTCAACATGGTTTCCTAAGTAGAATATCACGCAGATGGAGAAATAAATGAATGGAAGCTTTGTGTTGATGTTATGACTGACGAGTCCGTATACCCGAAGAGCTGTTCATAATACAATAGTATTGGGTGTTAAGCCCAAGAAAAAAACTAAGGATTACAAGTCATTATTTTTGACTTACAACAACACTAAGATCCCTCTGCGAGAGCCACAAGCTTAAGCTTGGTTTTATTACAAAAATTACGTGTCCGTGGTTGATTAGTGTTCGCCAATTAGCATTGTTCACAAAAAAGCACGGAGAGTTGCTTAGCATTAAGGAATAAACGCCAGACGAATAAAACTTGAAAAAAAAAGGGCCAAGGACGTTAATTATCACTACGCATAATGCCTATGCATAAGTATTGTGGCTCCGCTTTTAGGCTCTGCCAGCATAGCATGATATAATATATATTACGCGGAGCCGAGCGTGTCCTCGCGGTTTAGCAGCGCTGACCCTTGTGACAAAGGGTTGTGATATTTATTTGTTATATGCAATTATGTTTCCTCGTTTTTGCGCGAGGAATGAGTTTAGGTTCAATACGTTCAAAGTTTGCATAGCGGTACATTAGTAGCAACACGTACGAGAAAAACTAAATGAATACCTACGTGATTGTCAGACAAACGTTTTCTTATTGGCTAATGTTTCCCGCCACAAGTACGCAATTTTCGCTCCCGCATGTCACTGAAACCCTGAACATAAATATTTTGTTAACCTACTCGGAATTTAGAAATTACGACGTCCAATTTCCATATGTGTGTGTGAAAATACGTGTTTTATGTCAATTTTAATAAAAATGTGAAACAACAAAAAAGTATAATTTTCTTATATTTTTGTGAACAACGTTTTAATAATTTGTAGGGTTCAGCCCAAATTTTGAAGTCACGAGTATTTCTTACCCATTGTGTCTACCCAAATATTCAAATGGCTAAAAGGAAGGAATTATTTCAATAATAACATTTTCGCAAAAGTCAAAAACGTGACAGTTCTTCTTGTGAACACAAAAAAAACTTTTAGGGGATTGTATACTCGCAAGAGCTTATTACCAAGAGCCTGCATACGGTATTGGGAATGTCCCACACAACTCTTATACTCGGTAGTTTCAATTCTGTACATTCGGTTGAACAGAAAATTTAAAATTATTTATATCGGGCTTACACGCTTTTTTTTTCCTTTTTGCACCATGCAAATTATATCCTCTTAATTTTTTTATCTATGATATCATATTATAGGTATTCAATGATCACTTTCAAATAAATTAGTACCTCTACTTGATGAAATACTTGTAATTACCTGAAGTGGTAAGAGAGAAAGAAATAATATTCAGGAAACATCGTTTATGATTTAAGCCCCAGTCAGTCGTCATGTTATCAGCCTAGCAACATACCAAGTCTAAGAAAGCATCCATTTCCACCGGCTGATTTAGGTAACGTAGTGCAACATTTGCGATTGAATCCGGTGAATCAAGCACGAAACTGTGTGTGCATAAGATTATTTCGAGATTTCTGCATGTAAATTGTTTTCTAATATCGAATAAAAACAATAACAAAGGAGCGGCTGACTTAAGGCTCTTTTTAAAGCTCAACTTTTGGAGGTTTTCATCTGCAGAAACTTGCGTCCCCATTATTAGCTCATTATTCAGTTTATTTGAAACAAAAATAGTAACAAAAAAGGTTAAAACATAAATACAAATAAAATAAAGATGAATTTTTATATCGATTCCAAAGCAATTAATTGCTCGAAAATTCCATATTTCCAAGGCCAATTAAGTTTGACAACAAATATGAAAACTAATTGAAGTATCTTATGTTTTCTGCTTTGTATGCACTCATAGTCTCAAACTGAAAATTGCATGGTATCCTAACAAAAAGATGCGAAATTCTGAAGCGAAGAAAAAGTGTGCAAAAAGAATAATAATAATACATATAGCATTTTACAGGGTTTCAATGCTTTACAATCTTACAATAAAGCTATAGTAAAAAAAAACTAGAATACAATTTACAATACAATATATATATACTAATTGAGTGGCTAAAAACTGGAATAATTTTACCAAAAGACTTGCAAAATAAGTATGTCTTAAGTTGAGATTTAAAAGATACCAGAGTTTCAGCTTTCTTAATGTTAGGGGGCAAAGAATTCCACAACTTAGTTGAATATACGGAAAAAGACCTGTCCCCATATGTTTTAGTATTAGACTGTGGAATTACCAATAAACTATGTCCTGCCGACCTTAGAGAACGAGCAGGTTTATAAAGAGAAATAAGTTCAGTTAAATAGTTAGGAGCCTGGTTATGAAGAGCTTTATAAACTAAGATGAGAATTTTAAAATCAATCCTAGCCCTTATGGGTAACCAGTGTAGTGATTGCAGAACAGGTGTTATGTTATCATGTTTCCTGCAGCCTAGCTGCAGTGAAATTGAAATTGTGAAATTGAAGAAGTGAAATTTAGGATGCGTATCAGAGATTAGGCAGACTACAATACTGCAAAAGCTCGGAAAAACTGGACGTGTATTGATAGAAGCATTTTGCATTTACATTTAAGAAACCTCAGAGATTTTGATTTTACATTTCGCCTTAGGAACCTAAAGTTCAACACGCTTCTAGCTACGGCTAAACCAGGACACATGTAGCGCGCAACATTGTAGCCGGACACTTGTTATCCTTCGTGTTTCCCAATTTAGCAACGCGAGAAACATTGTTGCGAGCGACAAATTTTGTAGCCGGGACACAAAGAAATATTTATTCGCAAGACAAGAACATTTCATGTGTCCGAGACACACGCGTGCGATGTTTCCTAGTTTAGCCACTCGGGGAAACATGCAGGACTAAATATTGCGCGCTACATGTGTCCTAGTTTAGCCGTAACTATACACGTGTTAAACTTCTTCATATTAAGTTTAGGTCCCTAAGGCGAAAGGTAAAATTACGAAAACAAGCGAAGATCGGCTTTGTAAGTGAGCAACGGCTGAGTCTCCAAGTTAGTACAACGTCAGGCTAATAGAAACACGACATACAATATATAAAAACCGTTCTGCCACAGAAACGTGATTTCACTATCTGTTGCATTTCTTATTTTATTATTATGTACCCCCATTTTCTTGCATTGTTATTACCTTAAATTCACTACGCCAAAATGACACTTTCATATTAATTATCAGAATGGTTCACGAAATACATCTACAGTTTTTATGCCTATATGCGAGGAAGACCTCGCATTTTTACGATCATCTCGCCAATTTAGCACTCTCGCAGCACTTGTGTTTAATTGCCAACGGCCAATGATTTAAAAACCCCTTTTTCTATGACTTCCGTTAAAAATTGATCAAAGTATATTGAATTTTGACACTTCTAATGCGTAGTTATTGAGAAAATAAATAGCGCGAAATAGACGCGGGAGACATCTCCTGTGATATGCCTATCCATAGTCACTCTCAAGTTCCTTCAAGAGAGTTTTAGATTTCCCCGTTCTTTGCCCAATCAAATATTGCTTCCTTTCTAAAAACTGTGATTTTTTATAAGCCGTAAATGAATATATAACACAAAAATAAAGCAAATGCATTCTGTGATATCGCGGTTTTACAGTATATATGACATGTTATTTTGGGAGTAGGTTCTAAATGCTTTAGGACAGCGTGACAATTAATAACAGATCGTTTAAAGCTAGAAAGCCCGGAGAAAGAACATATAAAATGATCTGACCTTATCGGATCACTGCTTCTGTCACCAACGCGCAGATGGTATGATAAAACCAGCGTCCATTGGGCTGTACTCAGATGTATCAAAATTGTATCAAAAGTTATCTTATCTTTAATCACGTCATAGGATAGGAGTCCATTCTCATAGCCATGTCATCACCACAACTAACTGCTGACAAATTTGAAGCAAGACCCGCATAGATGTATCGGTTTCTTAAAAGGTTTTGCGCTTGTTTCAGCTGCCGTGCGGCCTACTCAAGGAGCTGCCTCATGAATTTATAACACGTTTCCATCATATGAATTCCATGATAAGGTTCCCCCAGGCTTCTGTGGAGCTCTCGCTTATTACAAAAACCTGACACCTTATCATTTCTATACACTTTAGATTTCTAAGGGTTTAACTAGTTAATAATTGATCTCAAAATGTGTTTTAAAATACAAAAAAGCGAAGCTATTTTCGTTATTGCGTACTGTTTTTGTTTTTGCAACAACCGGCAGTTTTTCTCTCGGTTTCTGTACTCTTTTATTTAGCACGGAGCCGAGGATAAACATACATGGAATAGTCACGTTAACGTGCCAGGAATCCCATATCTGACACCATTATCAACGACAGAAGTAGCTTCCTGTGGAAATCTCAACTCACCTCTAGATTTCAGCAACTCCTGCGTCTCGTCGCGGAATAGAAAAGACTGCGGCTTCCTCACAAGCCCTGCGAAACGAGATATTGATAATTATAATTGTGCTTTGGGACTTATCTGACTGTATTTATCAAAAACAATTAGATAGTTTCTGACAGTTCATATGTTGCGATTATGCGGTCTGGGAATCAAGAAAATAAGTGGTTTTGATTCAATGGAAGCAATTAACAAAAACCCGTCAAAGTCAAACGATAAACTGTAATCGGATGCTCAACTTGGTGGCGAAGCTGCCTAGAACAGACATAACTCTTTTGCCATAAAAGCGCTTGAACTAAGCACAAATCTGCAGCAAACGTACCTCAATCATCACGTACTTTTCATAGAACAGAATAATCCTTATTCATAAATACTGATAAGACTATAGAAAGAGCAGAAATATTCTACAACTGTTTTTCTTTTCGTAGCAGAGTAATTGTGTTACAAGGACCAAACAAGCTTTCGTGCCTTAATTTTCTCTTCCAATCGTTGCTAATTAAATTTTAATACCGAGCTTTTTCCTGAGTACATAACGCTGTAAGATACGGACCCCATCGAGAGTTCGATTTTAACTAATGATTAAGCTTCGAGCTCGACTGAAAAGCTTTTAAAGAGTTTTAAGTGGACACGCTTCAACTTCTGCGAGAAAGTAATACACAACAGAAGCCTTCACAAATATTATATTACTGCGGTTTTCATAATTCTGCGAACTCTCGCTATTGATTTCCAACCGTAAAACCGCGTTCTGGCTTCCGTCAATCAAACTCGCGAGGTGTTCGTTGTTACTCTTTTCTGCTTTTTGATTGGCCGGTGCCTAAGCATTGCTTAAATGGCTTCCTGTCGCGACAGCAATGGTTACGTGCTGGCCAATCAAAAAGCACAAAGAGTAACGACGAAAAGACTCGGAGTTTGATTGACGGAAGCCAGAAGGCGGTTTGACGGTTGGAAAACGTTAGCGAGAGTTCGCAGAATTATGAAAATCGCAGTAAGCCAAAGATTCGCACAAGAAATTGACGTTTTTGCTTTATTAACTTTCTGGGGAGAAGTTACGATGGAACCATTATGACTTGAAACACATTTGTACTTGATCACCAGCGCAATAAATTCCATGCCTTAATTTATCTTAAATATTCAACAACACTTTCAATTTATTACAACAGATTCAGTGGTAATATCCTGCAGTTTTTTCGAGAGCTTTTTCCTTCGGGGTAAAAGGTTCGGACGTGAGAAAGAGGACAAAAAAAAGGTTAATGTTTCGATTTTGAGTATCTCTAATAATTTCACAGGTGCCTAAAGACATTTAGTGCTCTGCTAAGATTGCAGTGTAATAATAATCTAATGTTATTGCCGTACGATTCAATGCGAGATCTGAAGGGAATGGCCTCACATCTTAACAAGGAGCTGAAGTTACGGACAAAGCAAACAGCATACGCGCCATACATAAATTTGAATTTTACATTCTCTACAAAGTAACAAAAAAGTTTCGAATTATTTGATAGATGGGTGAGATACTTTTTTAGTGTTTTGTTTACAAATCTACGCAATGCATTGTACCGTCAGCAAATGCGTGCTAGTTCGGTAAACAAAACAGGAAATAAAAGTGTAACACTTGTAATATAGAATCTGACCCTCTAATCAGGCTTGAATCACGGATCACGTAAAGCCTCTTCACAACCCTGGTATAAAGTGTTAATGTCATCAAATATACGTCAGTTCACAGCGAAAGCCACGTTCCCAGTCCATTCAAATATAGTCACTTAATCAAGTAACAATTTGTCATAGTCATTGTCAAATCACTATCGGGCAAAATTACCGTCCTTGATCTCAAGTCAAGTTCTTGGTCACAGTCACAGTTACAGTCACTGTCAAAATAACAATCAGTCAGTCCCAATCGCAGTCATACTCAAAGTGACAATCTGTCAGAGTCACGGTCAGAGTCACGATCACGCTCACAGTCATAGTCATAGTCACGATCACAGTCACGGTCATAGTTACGGTCACAATCACGGTCACAATCACGGTCATAGTCACGGTAAGAATAACGGTCATAATCACGGTCATAAAACGGTCATAATAACAGTCATAATAACGGTCATAGTCACGGTCGTAGTAACGGTCATAGTAACGGTCGCAGTCACGGTGATAGTCACGGTCACAACCACGGTCATAGTCACGGTCATAGTAACAGTCACATTCACGGTCATAGTCACGGTCATAACAACCGTCATAGTCACGGTCACAATCATGGTCATAGTCACGGTCATAATAACGGTCAAAGTCACGGTCATAGTCACGGTCGTAGTCAACATAGTTATAGCCAAAGCCACAATCACAAAGTTACAGCGAGTCACAGCCATAGCGACAGTCACACATCGTATCCAATAGTTTGTAGAAACAGAAACAGTTGTCGGCTTGGAAAAGGAAGCAATTGAAAAGTACCACAAAAGCTGTAAACGAAGATTAAGAACGTTTTACAAACTGTTCTTAGAGTATCACGCATACCAGAGTAAACGTCATACCTGGCGGCAAGATAGGTTGGTGCACCCTTAACATTGCTTTATTCTTGCATGCGTATTTCTTTTCACTTTTGTAAAAAGAATTTCTGGAAGGCAGAAATATTGTTATTGCTGTTAACAGAAACTATACAAGTGCAGCAATGGATATCAAGAGCCATAAGTATTACTTACAACCCGAAACTAAGTCCGAAACGTCGGCACAAATTGGTAGGTTTTGTCCTTTCTCTCTATTTGTCTTTTATATTTCATAAGAACGCAGATTTCTGAATTACTCTGAATTTATTTATTTTTTCGCGCCCATCCTTTTATCATTAAGACTTGAAATTCCAGCTTGTTTGACTAAATGACGAATCGATCAAGAAACTCTCGGTGATCTATCTTCATTTTACTTTATGCTAATTTCTGTTGATCATGTCAGCATGGAGTTACGAGAGAACACTTCCATCTCCATTCAGTTACAACTCCCTAGTTGATCAGCCTGAACTATAACTATATTTTTTGTAATCTGAAGGCACGAGTAACCATAGAAAAGCCACATGTAGATTGGGGAATGTTTCGTTGCAATTCATAAATCGATCTCTTGGCATCAAAATGACGTCATGGTTTACGCCTTACCACAGAACAAAGATAGGTGTACCCCAAAACTGATAGATCTATTAGCTGCCATGGTTCCCTAAACAAGCAGAGTTTTGAAAGACCCCATTGAACAAACACCCTTGGAAACATACCTATTGGGTCACGTTCTACGCGGCTGCCTGGTCTGCGGAGTTATCCTAAGTTAAAAAGCCATGCCTTAGGCACTTTATTCTGACAAGTTCATTATCAGTCTAACTGTTATTGATTGTGCTCCATTTGGTGGACGTAAACAAAAGAAAGCGAAAAGGTTAAAGCTAAAACATTTCGTGTTTGATATGGTATACGGCAAAACCTATGGCATACTACACGTTTCATGTCATTTGGCTCAGCTTGAGGTATCTCCTGCAAAACCTGTTTTTCTGAAAATCTATTTCATTTTCCATGTAAATGAAAACTCAGAATTGCAGCATGCAACTTGTTCTGTGAATAAGCAAGAATTTTGAGCACTTTTCTAGGCTTTCTAAAAAAAACTCTGCTATAGTAAGGTTTTATTCATTACTCGATCGGAAAGTGAATTACATTGATTTCACACCGTTCAAAAAGTGAGTTTTTTATAAAAATAAGAACGTATTTTAGACATCTTTATGTACGCTGAATTACGTTCTCTGTGAGATTACTATTTAATACGCTGTTTGTTAAATATTTAGTTTTCGAATAAAAATAAGCCCGTACGCAGAGGGAAAATATTTTAGTTTTGGAAGCATTTTTGGAAGAAAAAGGCCTTGTTTTAATAATAGCAATGTCTTGCGGGTTTACGATACGAAGCGATCTACATGATTGGTTAACAAAGCGTTTTAAAGATACCCCTTTTCACAATAAAACGGATTACTTTACTTACCTGCGCTATATTTCGCGCTCCTTTCTAGTTCCGTCTATTCTGGATGAACTGATGACGGGGAAAGCTGAAAGGTCGGGAATACAAAAAATTAACATCGTGTTAAATGCGCGTTGGCGAGTGTCAAGTCAGATATTCAAAGCAACTTACAAAGATCTTAGATCGCAGCGGAAAGCTCAGATGACCGTCAGCCCACAGCGTCTCGATGCAAACATAGTTATATTAATAACAAAAGAGAGCTTCCAATTGTAGGATTTAGAAACGCTTATATGATAATATAGGTATTATGGAGACTCAGACATAGACATCGGCAATTGTAATAATAATGTATTTCCCACTCGCTGCGCGCTATTGTCTCGCGTCGAGCTTGAAACAGAACTAAACCTAAATATTGTATATAGTATATTCCTAAGAGGTAACACAGTTCTCGACATGAATGAACTATACTGACTTAGGGTTCACATGTAATTACACTATGGCCTGCGGTATATTCCCGTCAATCTAGACGACATTCCTGATTGGTCGAGCCGGTGAAGTGACGGCGGTTTGTTACCCGAGCTAGGAGTGTAATATCATGCACGGTCAGCATGTTTTAAATAACCGCTTTCATGATCTGTTCAATCCAAGGGAGTACTGTCGATTCCGAAGATGAACTGGACATTAAAAGATGCTGTTGGTTTGACTGCGGAAAGCAAACTCGGAAAGCAAACTCTCTGCATGATTGCATTCAAAAGAGGGCTTTCTCAATTTACTCTGCATCGGATTCATGCACGCAATCATGTAAAGCAGTAACAGTTTTTTTTAAGCTGTACTGATGGTTTAAACCGTGCTTAAATAAACCATGTATGTTTCTATGTATGGCTGGAATGGAACACATAATAAATGTTACTTTTCATCCTACATTTTGAGCTCCGGAATTTGTCAGTTCGCGCGCTGATCTAATGCTCATGATTGATCGAGATCGTGAGATATTGTTACCTTGGCTTTGTAACTTTGTCCTCGGTCAGTATTTTCAAGACCTCGGTCAATAATATTTATCGATTGAGTTTACACTTGGGGGAGCACCACAGGTGCCGCAGCCTAGCTTACGACGCCTCGCATCTGACAACCATGGGAAAAGCTGAATTTCCCATGGTAGAATCATGTGAAGTGTTCGGATTTCCCATGGCTATCCATGTTACTTCGTGACATTTCCCATGCATGCAACTTGGGAAATTCAGCTTTTCCCATGGATGGGTTTCTGCATTCCCTGTGTCTTCACTGCTGTTGCCCGGGTTTGAGAGCCAGGTTGTTTCAGATCTGGGTGCTCGATGGTCCTTTATTCCAATTCTTTCAGAGCGACAATAAACCGAGATCTCGTCTCTCATTCTACTGTACCTAGCCTGCATATGACGGACGTTAAACGTACTTATACTATGATATATAGTCCCACCCCTTATTGTAAACTACAATATTGAATTCCTCGAAATTGCAGTCCGCATCCTTTGATATCAGACTCTCACAACTGTAACAATCGCATTTGATCATAATAGTGTGTCAATTTGCGGTATGCGAAATGCAAGTGCTTACATATTTCCATTTCATCCGCGAACCCGTAATAGCGTGGGAATTATTCAGGGGCTAGATGGTCTAGCTTGTGTAAGCATTTGCGATATACAAACGCTAATGTTTATTTATCATTTGGAGAAGACAGATAAAGCCTGAATTTCCTGCCTATTATATTTTTGTCTCTGCTCATCATTCCGGATATATTGAAGAAATCCAGATACGTTTGGAGCACTCCTGATCCAACCATACGACAGATATAAAATACGTGTCCATGCAGTGGCCAAATTGCATAAGACAAGTCAGAATGAGAGGCGACAGAGAACATCCTTGCCCACACCAAATTATTCTTCGTATCACAAGTCACGTGGAAAGAACAACAGTCCCTAAATATTAGTCTGAGTCAGACAGAAGTACCCCTGTCATAAGTGAGTAAAACTGAAGTTCTTAAGAAAAAATCCCTGAACAGAAACCGTCTTTCTAAGAATGGAATTTCAGCTTATTTTTAGTAATGCCGGTACTTTTTCCTTAAAGCCCAAAAGTTATTTTTAAAGTAAATTGCACGAAATATAGGCCATTCTGTAAGCTTTAAGACATATAAACGGGCCCTTGTAGCACGGATTATGACGTGACGCGGATTTTCTCCGCAGACACCTCGTTTTCGTGAGCCCATGATTTAGAAAACAATAAATGAATTGAATGTAGAGCAATAGCGCTGTTCACGGTGACGTCATCCATTGTTATTAATGTGCCAACCAGAGATCGATTAGTTCACAGAACAAAAGGCGCTATTCAATCTACGGTTGGCCATTAATTACACATGGCAAGGTTGATAAACAGTGAATAGCGCTATAACCTAATCGGCGGTGTCATGATTCCTTTGGGTGGACACTTTCGTTAGTTCTGCACATACACTCGAAGGGCGTAGCTACCAAATCGCAAAGTACGCAACTGCGTAATAAAATTTCGGCCCATCGTAAGGGATCCGGGATCCAGCTAAATTTCAGGGTTGGGATCTGGGATCCAGAGTATGGGGATTCGGGAACCAGCTAAATTTGAGGTTTGAGATCCGGAATCCAGATGCACTCGTGCACACATCAATCGATCGTGATCGAGAGTCAGAACAATTTGACAATTTGTATTAACCACCCAAAAGAATCATCACATGATCTGAATTGGGTGGTAGCCGATTTGGTCTATATTGTCGACTGAATGAATACTTTGCTCGAAGATGGCTATATCGAGATTTCTACAAGAAATCGTCAGCTAATTGAATGAGAACAATGACAAAGGAGTGACTGGCTGGGCTCCAATGTGGCAAAAATAATGCAACAATTGAATTAAAGATGATCAGAAACATATAACTTAGTTTTATGACCATATTTGGTCAATAATGAACTCTCGCCTGCTAACCCAAGCAGGTTTTCGCTTAATAATATTTCATTTTTTGCTCAAATATTTTAGAACAACAGTGGTAAATAATAATATACCAACATTTTCCATCTTGAAGTCTTGCAAGAACGTTATTTTCAAATCTGTTCAATTGCTTATTGTTCGAATATTCCGCAATGTATGTTTGTTACACGTTTCAACTCACTTATATGTTTCTGAGATGATACATCGATCAAACACAAGATTCTTCTAACTAACAAACTAAAAATAATGGAAGTATTAAAGTGCTATCCACTTAATCATAGAAAACAGGTCTCATTTCAGGAGCGACACTACATTCTCGAGGACATCTTTCTTAAGGTAGCTGATTTAAAAGTTTCAGTCAATTTGTGGCTTAAACGTCGTTAGGATATGATCTCGTTCTTCTTGATTAGTCCCAACAATAGAGCAAGTTTCGATCGTATGACTGTGAAAAGTGCCGCGACACGGCGCGGTACTGTCGCGGTCGCGGCACGGAACCTGGCCTGTTGTAGATACGGAATAAAATCGCGTAGTCGCGGCACGGTCATGGTCGAGGGGCGGCACAACTTCATATCAAAAATACCCTGATCAAAACCGTCGTTTTTGAAACACTCACAGCCAAAACCAAATTAGGAAGTATTTACCTTATTTGGAAGTGATGGTAGATCCCCTTCTGATAGAATTTCGACGACATTTGCCAGAAAAACACTGAATTTTGAGCGAGAACTTCCAGCAGGCATTTGAGCGACTCGATATTTCAAAGCATCCTCCATGTTGGATCTAGCTTAGCAGCCAGGCCTGATCTATTTTGAGCATTCACGGAGAACCCGCGCGGCTCGCCCCAGTCCCCTTATAGGCATTTGGCAAAAACGACGGCTTATTTTTGATATGTTTGTCGCGGCACTTTTCAAAGTCATACGGAATCTGCTCTAGATGAAGCGCGGAAAAAGGGGAACTAAAGCTGACACCTCTCGTCGTCGTGGCAATCACTACTCATGCATTGCAAATATTAAAAAAACTTTGTCCGATGGGTGTGACGTGTAGTTTTGTAGCCTATACTCAATCTACACTCTCCCTCTTAGGGAAGAGGTCAAAACACTTGTACTCGAATGGTGCCCAATTTGTCCAGGGGAGGTGGTGGGTATCGGCATCTACCCCCTTAGGTACCCAATACCCCTTTTGCAGACCTCATTTTCTCAGAGCATGATCTAGGGGTACCTGTTTTTATTGCACATATGGACTCCTCTCGCTGCGAGGAAAGCGTTGGAGCACACACCTTTTTAATATCTATTTTATTTAAGGAGATACTTGCTCTAAAATTCAGCTCTGAGAGATAGGTGGCTCCGGCACCTACCCACCCCCCCCCCCCCCCCCCCCCCCCCCCCCCCCCTCCTTATGCAAAGCCCATTATAAACGTCTATGCTGATGAGGTTTGACCCAAATCTGGTCAAACGAATTGCACGGCCAGTTTCGTAGCATCTTTCTCGTCTTACTTGAATTCCTTACTATAATATACTTTGTGTATTATAAAAATTGAATATCAAATACTCAAACTGGTCACGTTATTCTTTTGACCAGATTTGAGTCAAAATACGTCATCAGTATGGAATGTTTGGCTTGAGCGCGCAGACGCCTCTTTGCGAGAGTCTCTTTCGACGAGCGCTATGTGGTGTCGGCTTTCAGACTAGAGTTAACGGTAAAGTATGAACTCAATCCGTTTAAATCTCACGGAATTTATATCCATCTTTTGATCTAAACCTGGTTAATGTGATATGCAGTCATAGAACAGCAAACCAATGGTGATATGTCTTGCCGTATTACATCAGCACAGCAAATAGATCGTAAAATTGCATTGCCGTTCATTTGCACACCATTCCATTGAAATATTCTCATTCCTGAAACCGATTCTGTGATATCGTTTTCGATCATTCCGATAAAGAGTGCAGCACAAAACACCATTTTATGTAACAGATCCATTATCAATGTAAAATTTTCTCGCTCAAATAGTTGAGAAACGACCTTGCAGGTTTTATAAATTACAAAATTAACGCCAACTTTTCAGCTGATTTCATTCAAGTATTGTCTGACTTTCTCTTTGAATATAATCATTGTCGACACGAATATTGTGCTGATGAAGACCCAGAAGAAGAGCCTGTCCATCACCATGGCAACGTGTTTCCATCTCAGCTGATTCTCCTCGATCTTCCATTGCATCTGTGTGTGGTCCGCCAGGATTTTGATATCCCGGATGCAGCGGTTCTCGTAGCTTTCTTCGAAACATCTAATAAAACGAAGGGTATTATACTGTATCAGAAACATATTCTCGGTTTTTACGTGACGTCATCAAAATGCTAACTTCTAAATTAAACTCTCTACGAATATGCCCTTTCAGTGTTGATTATAACTCTGCCCAGGGAGTCTGCACATCTGGGGCCGTTTCCTAGAAGGTCAGTTAAGAGTTATCTGTAGATAAACGCTTATCTAACGGATGAATCTTAAACAAATCCTATACAACAGATAACGTTTATCCATGGATAACTTTATCCAACCTTTCAGGAACTGGATGAGCCCTTTGGAGCGCACTCAAGGTCCAACGCTGGACTAAGCAAGGCCGAGCGCTGCATGTTTCAACGCACACACACTAAGTGATGGTATTTTCAATGATTTTCCCGTCGCTGCTTGTACAAAGCAGAGCAAACGGAGATTATAATAGAAACCCAATGATGCACATAATCTGGTTACTTTATTCACGAGCACATTCTATGCTTACACAGCCCGGTACTCAAGGCAGCTGTATGATAACACACCTGGCAAATTACAAGAAACAGAGAAGGCGCGGATTTTTTGCCAACTGCCCAATAACGATCGCCCAATCATGTTTTATCTACTACATAACATATTTCTGTACGTCAATAATGGCGAGTTTGTTAAGTGTGATCATTCAGGGGCGTACAGGGCTTTTCGTGAACCGTGATGTCAAAAATATCAATGATCGCATCGATTATCAAAGTCACGCGCATTTTGATCTTGAGGATACTTCGTTCAGATACTTATAACGTTACATCGGGCCATGGCAAACTATCAGGCCTGTTTTTTCATCAGTCTGTTGATCCATTTTCGTGATCCGTGAAAGCTTACGTTCCACACCCTGTCACCCCTGATCATTTACCTGTTTTGGACAAGCCGCGTGACGACTTTCCCGCCACCAGCGACACCATTCCTTGACACAGTAACTGTCTGCTTGGGACATTTCTTGCCGGAGGAGCAGGAGCGCCGGGCTCAGGTAGGGGTACATCTCCGTTCATAGTTGGCAGAGGGGAGTACGCATTTTCGACATCTGGTCTGTCATCAAACTCGTGATAAAACCTGAAGAATCGGTCATAACGACATCAGCATAACACACGTTTTAGACTAAAAGGCCATCGTAATCTCAGTAAAGCCAGGTCCACTCTAGTTTCATAACGACATTAATTCTACGCACTCGTGTGTGATATTTTATGAGTAATCTCGTCCCCAGATGGCCATCTTGGAACATGAAGCGCGAAAGGCCATCTGGAAATGTAAAGCGCGCAACGCCATTTAGGAACGTGAAGCGCGAGAGGTCATTTGGGAATGTCAAACACACGAGGCTGTGTGAGAAGGTGAAGCGCGCGATGCCATCAGGGAAAGTGAAGCGCGCGACGCCATTTAGGAACGGAAAGCGCGCGAGGTCATTTGGGAATTTGAAACACACGAGGCTGTGTGGGAAGTCGCTCCTCTAGCGTTCGTCGGAGGTTCGCGCTCGCTTTCTGGGAAACGCGCCAAAGTAGGGGCTGCTAGCAGTCTATGTGGGAAGGTGAAGCGCGCGATGCCATCAGGGAAGGTGCAGCGCGCGATGCCATCAGGGAAGGTGAAGCGCGCGACGCCATTTAGGAACGTGAAGCGCGCGGGGCCCTCTTTCAACGTAAAGCGCGCGACGCCATCTGGAAACGTGAAGCGCTTTCTGGGAACGTGAAACTCGCAAGGCAATCCAAGTTTACGAGTGGACGACGAAAAAGACCAAAGCGAAGCCTTCAAGCCGATTGCCACAGGCATCACACTTAATCACACAGGGAATTTCTGCAGAGACCCATTCATGGGAAAAGCTGACTTTCCATAGTAGAAGAATCGGAAGTGTTCGGATTTCCCATCCGTTTCCTTGGGAAATCCAGCTTTTCCCATGGATGGATTCCTTAAATAACAGTTAGTTCTCTGTAGTCTCACCCTTGAGGGTCTCTATGATGCGCCTCGCCATAAAAAGAACTTGGTGCGGGAGGCTTCCGGACGCACAGAACAGCAGCTAGCCACCTTAACACAATTATATCAATCCAGTGCGGCATCTCGACAACTAGCGTGGTCCCTGTGTTACGATGATGGATGTTTAGAACCCAGCACGTGGCCATTAGAGACACAGCTATCTCAGTCATGATCGTGATGTAGAATCTCCCAAGTAGTGGGATGCTCTCAGAGTTGCGCGGCAAAGTTTCTGCAACCAACTTGAACAAGAAGTATTGGAATGAGAAACTCGCGACAATCAGGATCTAAAATTTGTCGGTACTATTATGCAAGCAAGCAAACAAACGAACCAAAAAAGAAGCAAACTAAAGTACTTATAAAAGAAGAAATTAACAAAACAAACAGATCAGACAAACAAAAAAGAAAACAAATAAGCCAGGAAGAAAAACAAACAAGCAAAACAAACGAACGTCGATTGAAAAGCAAGCAAACAAACAACAAGTACACGAACGAAGAACGAACAAACAATCAAGAAGCAAACAAATAACGAACGAACAAAGACGCAAGCGAACGAAGAAACGAACAGACAAAAAAACTAACGAACGATCGAACAAACGAGGAAAGAAAAACGAACAGGCAAATAAGCAAACATGCGAATGAACGAACGAATAAGCAAACAAGCGATCAAACACGAACAAGCAACAAACAAACACTAAAGGAACGAAAGATCAAACAAAGAAACGAACAAACAAACAAGAAAACAGACAAAAATGAAAACAAACAAACAAAAAGCAAATAAAATATACAAGCAAACAAACACATGTATGTAGTACTAACGTGTTTAAAAATCTTCTGCTGATCCAGAGTAACACGAACACTGTTCAATCAACTTGGCTGAACGTTTCCTGTTTTTCCCTCCTGTTTTTCCTTAACTACCGTAACGTATAGCCATAGGGGATTTCACTTAAAGTCTGTAGTGGAACCAATCGCGAAGTGATTACACTAAATTCTGAATAAGACCTATAGGAGTGATTGCGAATTACTCACGACAGTCATCCATGAAATCCGCTATATGGTCGTATATTTATTGTAAATTACTTGTACCTGCAAAAAGACAGCCATGGCCAACAGCACAGTTATGCTGAGCGTGATCCTCTCTCCGCTCTCAGGAGGCAAGAAAAACCCCAGCAGAATCATAGTCAGCATTATCATACAAGGCGTGATGAGATTGAATGCGTAGAACAACGGCTTGCGGCGAATCGTCATCTTGACCGTGATATCAGAGATGGGCTGGTCACAGCACGCGTACATCTGAGAGTTACGCTGAAGGTTACGAAAGAGTTAGTAACGCTAGGAGTAGTCATTTAGTAGACTTATTGTAGTCCCTTAAGGTCATGTTACACGAGGCAATTTTTCTTGGAACTCGCAACGCAACGATGACGAATTAAAAATCATTGCGAGTTGCCGCGGATGTTACACGATCGCAATATCTTTTCCAAATTGCAATGCGTCCGCGTGGAAAATTTAAATTACAGCGGCACTATCAAAATCAAGCGCGCGAATTGGCTCATTCAGGGACTCTTGCACGCTAAAATGCCAAGACATGTTACACTGAGCAACTTGTCTCGCAACGTTGCGGTCGGTTCTTCATTTTCTGCAACTCGCAACGTAACAAAATATTGCACTGCAGGGGGATGTTACACGTGCGGTTTTTGCTGCAACTCGCAATGCATCAAATATTGAGTTGCGAGTTACAAGCAAAATTGCCTCGTGTAACATGGCCTTCAGTTGGCGAACGTTTGTAAAACAGTATAAAGTCTTACGCGCGCTTTTATTCGCCCGCGCCGAGTCCCCAGTGGTGCACTGAGCGTGTTGGAATATCCACACACCCAAACACAGTGAGCAAGTAAGTTGAAGAATAAGAAAAAGTAGTTAACTCAAAGGGACACTACAGGATGAAACCGATTTCGAATGTATTTTAAAAAGACGTGACTGAAGGGACTGGGGAAAGTACAAATTGATACTTTTGAACTATGATTTTTCAGCTTCCATTCCCCCTCCCCTGAATTATTACCGCCATATTATCCTGATTGCGCATGACCCACCACGAGAGCGCGTCAATGGACGATTCAAGCTATAAGCGCGCGCGCTCTTCCTTATTCAGAAATGGCCAAGCCGTGTCCCACAACTACCAGAATGCAGCGCGCGTGTCTCACAACTACCAGAATGCAGCGCGCGCTCTTTTGCGAGTTTTGTTCGACAAATGTCCTCATCTACCAACAAGCAGCGCGCGTGTGCGTTATAGCTGGAATTGTCCATTGTACTTAAGAAATGCTGGTAAAATTGACACACCTGGGTTGATGCCGATAACAAGTCCCACTCCGCACTCTTCACAAATTTCCCTGAATGCACCGGCGTTTTTGACGATACAGTATCCAGCTCTGCGACCGTGAAAGTCCAGGAACCGAACTTCATGAAGCACGTTTGCTGATCAAAAGGGAAATAGGTGACGTCGATTTTGCAGGTACATCTGAAGGAGGCAGGACTGAACCAAGCCGAGGAACCATTACGGTAGATGATCACTCTTGTCTTGTATTTGTCCGTACCACCGCTGAACACGCTGTCAGCACTGAAAAGGGATGAAAGAACATGACATACTGTACATGCTCGGTACTGAAACAATTGGACCTCTTCTAGAGTGTGGAAATATTCTAGAAATACGTTGTAATAATATTGTAATAATATTTCCACACTCCAAGGGAGGTCCAGTTTTAATTTCCAATGGAAAAAAGAAATTTCTAAATGAAGTTCGCAAAGTCATTAATAATTAATCAAGCTTTGACAATGTAAAAATTACTAAGCGTAAAGGAGGTCTGAATACGCGATCTTAATTTGCCAAAAAGATTTGTAGGTTTTCAAACCAAAATTCCTTTATTTTTCTCATCAATAAGTGATTCGTTTGAGAAGCTTTGTCTAACGCTCGATAGCGATTTCCATCCGAATTGAAGTTGGTTTAAAAACACTTTGCCTCGTTTTTTCAACTTACTTCTCGGTGTTTGGAAATCCTGATGAAACATGCTTATCTTTGTTTCATGTACTACTTTAACACCACAAAGTAAAAACAACGAATCGATGCTTTTAAAATGCGGGTGCCAAAGCTCAGCGCCACTATGCACAGGCGAGAGACTTATAAACATGCTTCTCTTCGATGTCTTTGCATGCAGCAAGGTTGAATTTTGTGGTAACATGACTTTATTAACGGAAATTATCATGTGGTCCGCAGGGTGAATTACGAAACTTTTCAGCACTGTTTACACCTCATTCTCGTAAATCCATACCTAAGAAACATTTTTTGCGTTTTTTTTTTTGCTGGTGTTGAGATAATACTTTTTCATATTTTTTTATGACGTCATTGACGTTATATCACACGATCATCTTGTTTCACCCTCGTTGACCTTTAATTAAACAGCTTTTTCAAAGGTTGGTTGTCCATCGATGACCCGGACTTCTGCAACTTTTTTGCAACTTTTTTGCAACTTTGCAACTTTTTTTTTCCAACTTTGCAACTTTAGATGGCTGATAATCCCCTCGCCAGTCGTTGAGTCTATAACATTCACGAGTGACATCATATCCATCACGAAAACTTGTTCCGCGAGTTAGTACAAAAGACGAATAACTGATCCCGTTCACCTGTTATATAGTACAATATCAGGAATCCACACCGCCTTGGCGTCCAGACGAACCATCTGGATCCCTTGGTAGTTGTCAGGGTGCCACGTTAGAAGCTCGTTTTCCCAACGCTGAAAGGGAAAAGCCAGCCACCATTTTGTCAGCCTAGCAATATACGAGTAGGAGAAAGTATCCATTATCATCGGCTGATAGACAAAATTGGCTCAGATCATGTGATGATTTCTTTGGGTAGTTGCAATTGTCAATTTTTTCTCGCTCGACTGATTGCACGAATGTATGTGCAGAACTAACAAAAATAATTACCCAAAGGAATCATCACATGATCTGATTTGGCAACAAGGTGTAAGCACTGTTGGCCGATTTGGTCTATTCAGGGAAAGTGTGCAATAATTTCGACACAATTCTGTAAATCAACTATGATACTTTTTTGACGAGCGCATTTTTTTGGCCGCGCGAAAATAGGGCGTGCGATTCCCAGATCGGACAAAGGAAATTTTCTTAGCTTGACAAAGTGCAAGATAGCGAAGATTCTAATGCACTTAAAGGTTGGCTAATGTCATGGTAACGTGAGGATGAATCAAAAGAAAGAGGTCCAAAAGCAAATTGCCAAGTATGTGTGGGAATGTATGAGGGAAAGAAAAAACGAAAGGCGTTAAAGTCCAGGGGACACCGGCCTCCCCCCAAACAAAAATAAAAGTGCACAAAGGGAAAACAAAAGGTGAGAAAAAATATATATATCGGAACAAAAAGCAAAAATTGAAAACACTAAATGATAATGATAAGAGAAAAAAAATCAAATTAAAAATGAATGTACACTAAATGAACAATGAATGAACATTTTCTCTTTTTTAACTGCAATTTTTATTGACAAACGAGCCCATGTAATCGTTGTGCGATATACAGTGCCAATAAAATATGCCTATATGCCTAATATGCCTATTTAGTCAAATCACACTAGTGGTCTATTATCAATGCTGCATTCTGATTGGTTGAGCTACTAGTAGGCTATAAGTTATAGCCTACTAGTACCGAAAAGTGTCGGATTTGAAAGCCAGAAAATGGCAAATGACCAGAACAAAAACATTATTTGGCAATACAAATTGACCTACTAGTGTGATTTGACTAAAACAATTATTCCTCTCGCCCTCATGGCCTCTGAGTCAATAGCCCATTCGGCCTTTGGCCTCATGGGCTATTGACTCAGAGCCCTTCGGGCTCGAGGAATAATTGTTAAATATATGACATCATACCTGTCGCACCCACACGTTGGTCTTGATCATCTGATTCCTGTCGTCCTGACAGAAACATAAACATACAGATGGTCAGTGTGTGGAGTCAAACGTACTCTGGGACTTTCTCTCACCGCGAGTTTATGTGAGATAAAGCGAGATAAGGCGAGATAAGGCGAGATAAGGCGAGATAAGGCGAGATAAGGCGAGATAAGGGGAAAATGGTCCAGTTGAAAGGCACGATAAGGCGAGATAAGGTCCCAGAGTAGGCCTAGAGTCATATTTTGCTATCGCTAAAACGAGAGCGTCGCTATGGGTTTGCAAATGTTTCGCGTTTAAAACGCATAGCGCAAACAGCCTGCAATGGAAGGGTAAAAAATTTCCGGTTCAGTCTGATCTTGATCTGGATTTAAAACAATTTCTCTTCGGTTTTTAAGGTGACTATGAACCTGTTGTTAAGGCAATGAAGATATTCCCTGCTAGCAGATACCTCTTTTCTTTGCATTTCACTTCTGAGGATCGCGAGGGAAACCTCTGCGTTGGGTCGAAGCTCGCTTTGTTTTGCCGCCGCCCGCAACGGACGGTTTGCTGACCGTTTCTTGAGTCCACTATATGCGCACGCATATAACAGACGTTTTCCGCTGATGTTATTTGAGCCCCCAGCGGAAAACGTCTGTACATATGCATGCATCCATTCTCGTACCCAGAGCTCCCCAGCTCGTCTGCTCGCATGGAGGCTCTGGGGACATCCATTTGAGGGCCGTCGCTGATTGGCTAATTTTGAGCGTTGGAGCATGCGCTGAAAGGTCTTTCTCTCAGCGGCTCTGTATTAAATCTCGCGCATGCGTCAGTGGCTGTCACCAGAGCCTCCCCCGCGAGGTTACGAGCCGGGGAGCTCTGGGTTCGAGAATGGCATGCATCCAGCGATTGCAGAGAAAAGAGGCCTCTGCTAGCAGCGAAATGAAGATAACGCGAGGAAACAATAACGAGCGCTTTCAACAGAACATCGCTACATTCTTACCACATTCACTATTTGAACTATCTCCATCCCGAACACAACCTTGATGGTATGGTTTCCGTTAATCACTGGTCTTGCGTTACGGTTATAGTCACGCAACAGGTCACGCAGAAGCCGTTGTTCTGCGCTAGGATTTGCAGCATCTGTTAAAATATAGAACAAATTAGGGTTAAATTTCTAAACATTGTTTCTATGTTAGTATTATACAACATGGATGCTAAAACGATGTGAATGATTTTGAAATGCGTGGAGCTTTTGAGATACGTTTTTAGCGCTTGATTAAGAGAATTTCTCATGCTGAAAAAGGCATAGATCATGGAAAGCTTCAAATTAAGACTATATTATAGCCGACCGACCTGTAATTCACATTTGTAGCTGTAAGAGATTTATAAACATATAATTAGTATTCTATCATGCTGAGCAGAGACCACCTTTGAACTACATCAACAATCTGAAAAATTCGCCGAGTTTTGCAACATTTTCAAAATTTTGCGGATTTCATCCGAACATTTCAACAGTTTTCTAAGAGTGTGAGAAATCTTAGAACCTCAAAGAATCTCTGCAGATTCTATGAAATCTGAAAATATATGCAAAGAAAGATGCTTCTTAGGAGCTAGGAATCGTAGGATTAGGAAATACATATTTTCTTTCTTATAATTTCATTGATGCCTCTAGAAATTTCCAATTAAAACGTTTCGTTTTCAGTAATTCCTAGGAATTTCCAAGATGACCTCAGAATATGCATAATATATTTGGAATTTCAGAGATGTCTTAGTCGTTTTAGGAATTTATACGAGTTGCAAGATAGCGTTGGATTTTAGAATAACAACCATTTTTGGCTGCATGTGGCTTTTATTTCAATTAGGCGAACGATTTTTTGGGAAGGATATTTTGTTGTACTTGTTCATCTAATGACATATGAGGGCGACCCACGACGTCGCGTTTCGAAATATCTGCATAATTTAAAACGTTTACAAAAAAATGCACAATAATAAGTTGTAGCTTCAGAAGGGTCATCCCCAAAAAATAAATGTCAACAAATATTCTAAGCAAATCTCACTGACTAAATAGAAACCAAGAAATCGAACAGTGGTTTCGCGAAAGCCCAGCAAATTCAAACTGTCGTTAGCATTTTGCAATCTCAAACTTGCAAAGTAATTAAATAAAAAATACATGTCGAGGGATTTCATTACATTTTCATATGCTGTGGCAAAACTCGTTGTACGACGAAATGAAAAAATGTCATTGATATTTTAATACTGTTAACATAATTTCGCCAACTCGTTTTATAGGCTTAAACACAAACAGTCATTTTAAGTACTTTACAACACAGTACAACCTAGGAAGTTTGTCCCGCGAGATTAGAGGACTTAGAGGGCAGTCCAGGGGTGATATACCATATAAAATAACAATGGCGCATTGACCGCATTTCTTGACCATTTTTTGCTTTATATTGACAAGCTAATGCGGTTTCTAAGTACCAGACGCTACGATCACCCAGAGTGGGGAGTGAAGTTTACAACCGAGCTCACTCATGGCTGGGTCAACGAATCTGGCTGTTCGTGCGGTTTAAGAGTTTTAACTGATCCCCTGAGAGTGTTTAAGAGCGTTGTAAGAACGCTGTAAGTGCGTTTTAAGCAGCTATTGAAAATAGAAACAAATAAAATGTAACAGATACTGTATGGGGTACATTTCCGTCGTCTTACACAGTAATTGAAGACTTATCAAATACCTCGAAAGTCGAAGAAGAGGACTGCGATGAAGCAAACCAAAGACAAACTTGTCATATCAACCAGATCGATCCTGTGCCTCATACACTAATCAGAAGATCTGTAACGGAGCAATCAAAAAATTACATTAGATAACGTAAACGAAACGGAGATAAACATACGAGTATTTATAACGACAAATCTTACCTTAACGACTCTAAAGTTAAAATAAATTGGTATAGGAATAATAATCTGGCTATTAAGTAATATCGGAGTGGATTACCATTTTGGGATTTCCACGTCGGTCCCTGTAGATGTTATTCTAGCGCGGTACGGGATGTATGATTCCATGAAGCGATCGTATGGTTCTTAGGTTGTGGTATTGCCAATACAAGCCAGTAGAACAACGGGTCTGTAAAGGTCTGTAGCCGCAAGCTTGAATCATTTGTAAAGGACATCAATCATTAATAGGCAAACACTATAACAACAAGTCTCCAACCACTGAGTCTTTCCACTAGGAATTCAGAGAGTTAAGCGCGTTTGTTATAATCGCTATATTATTAGCAATGATAAATGACGTAGGAAGGATGTGAAGAAATTAAATATGTGAATAAATCTGATTATACCGTAATCATAAAAAAGAACATATGGATTGGTACATGATTGAAACTGCTCAAAAATGGTCTTAATACAATGACTATCTATTTTGAAGATCACAATCTTTTTTTGCATTTCACTTTTTTTTTATTGAGTATTTTTATTAAGTCTTTGTTTGTGTGTTTTGTTTTTGTTTTATAAAATGTTTCTTTCCTATTCAAACATACATGTAGTAGTGGAAATGCCTTAAGTGCCAAAGTGGACCTGAGTCTTCAATTCTCTGACACTAGTCAGATTAATGTATTTTTATGAGGCCTCCACACATGAAGACACAGAACAACACACACAAATGCGACCTTCTGGAAGCGAAAAAAAAAAAGATTAAAGTAATGTTATCTGTAGGGGAGGTGGGGGTAAGCGGAAACGACCTTTCAAAGAGTTTCTTATCGCAGATTATGAAATATAAGCTGAAGGTTTAAGACGTAATCCATTTGAAAATCGAGTAACGATTGGAAAAAATTATTGGAACAAAATAATTGACATCATTAAGTGTAGACTTCTGTCTTACTGTTTTTGAGATCTGATCTAAAAATTTATTTCTTACAACACCAAACATCGAAAATAAATCCCGCAATTTGTCCAAATCCATACAATTTGTATAGGCTGACAGCACCATCATGAAATGACCATCACAGCCAACACCATTCCTTCACAACTTTGAATAATTGTTCTCAGGTTTCCCTTAGGAATTTCCTCTCGATGTTATCGCCAATTCTTTATTTTATCAAGGCCTTTCAAAAATGCCACAAAAGGAAATTGGTTTTGTAATATCCTACATCTAAAAAAATGTTTCCACTTTGTGTCACAATTACTCGATTTCTTGGCGGAGTTAGTCTTACAGCCATTGTCAAAGTTTCCATGGCAACGCACGTGCTTTCGCCGGCTTGTCGCGCTCAGACACTTAGCAACACGAGTTTTCGCTCGCAAGCTTTTTTCCCGGCGACCGCGTGTAACTGAGAATGGCTGTAATACTCAGGAAGACTTTATAGTACCCTGGTTAGTAACGAGTGACTGCTTGGAGACTCTGGTACCCAATGTATCCAAGAGATATGATGTTTAGATATTAAGGCCTAAACCTAGGGAGATGTGATACTTTGATCAGTAGAAAAACGACTCTCGGCGTTTTAGGGCATAGACGTACAAAACCTTAACAATTGTAGTTCTCACTAAGCTGATCGCGCTTACATACATCTTTATGGGTGAATTAAAAAAAGGTAAAGTGAGTCGTGGTTTAACGGTGTCAGTGTTAAGAAACCATTCCTTAAAAGAGCGGATTTCAGATATGACTGTCGTGAGTAATTTGTAATCACTTTCTAATTACTACAGGTTTTGTTCAGAATTGGTTGTCACTACTAAAATGACCATTGCGCTTTCTGTTGTTGATGCATGCTCTTTGTGGAGACTTTGTTTGAGGAGACTTTATGATTATTTTTGTTCACTAATGTTTTATCTTTATCACTTATTTATCTGTAATTTGAAATGACAGACTGAATTTTTCTTACCATAATTGTTTGTATATTTTACTTCTATAATAACTCAACTTCTAAAAAACAACTGGGGTAATCATAATTAGGGTTTTGTTTGGTATCAAGAAAATCAGGTATTTTTCCTACTAATAACCCCCTCCATAGCTCCGCGTATTTTGACTCGCTTTTCTCTTCTCCTACTGATCCCTAATACTAAATACCTAACCGCCTCAGACTAAACAAAGTTTTCTTAACCATATTTTAACTCGTTCAAGCAATTGTTTTTATTCTACTAAAATTGTTTGATTTTTGTTGATACCAGAAGGCATCTAAGAGAATATAAACACAATAAACTCTCTTCTCGGTTATTTTCCAGTCATTTTCGCAAGGTTTCGCATAAGTTATGTAACAGTGTTCTAGATATATCATGGGAACTCACTTTGTTAGCGTATCATGTGTTTGAGCCCAAAAAGAATAGAAAAATAGCTCAACATGTAAATCGAGCACTTCAAACTTTCCAGTGCGATTGCATAGCATTGAATATGCTCTCTACAATTTTAGCTCCGAGAATAACGCGACTACTTCATTCTACAATCTTCTAACTCCCTATTTTCGTTTGATGCTTAGAAAAACAAGAACAAGAAAGTAAAAAAAACAAGAACAAGATAAACGCACGCCACTCGGTGAAACCTTTGCATCACTTACATTTTTTTTTAAGTGGACACTCTCATGCATTAAAGATGCTTATTTTTCCCCCAATAATTTGTAGTATTAGCCTCTTACCTTTTCAATTTTCTCGAAACAAATAGCGAAAGAGTATTTGTGTTTCTAAAACGTCCTTTTATCAAGCCACCTGACCTTAGCAACCTTTTAAACAATGCATAGATTTTATTAAGCATTTTTTCTACAAATTATTTTCAATTGAACCTTAATGCGCACATAATGAAGGACCATTACATGTTTCCGGGGGAGTTGCAGGTTTTCTTGTGCAGGATATTTTTCCTGGCTTAGGTGAGTGCCGGAATCTTTTTTTTTGTGAGCCGAAGCTCTTGTTTTCTTGAACGACTTGCAAGAATGTCTTTTTCTAGCTCAGAAGCTTGCGCGTTATTTTTTCGGGATTTCTGCAACCCTTACCGGAGGTATCTAATAGTCTGTCCCTTAATTGAGCTGTGTGCCTTTCGAGTTTGATTATTAGGGCCCTAATGTTTTCAGGTCCCGACGTACAGGATTCTTGAGGATATGACAGAACTATTGCTGTCAATCACTGGTAGTAATTATCTGGTCACTATGCAACCTATACGGTCAAGACTGCGAGCCTGCGAGTGTATGCGTTGGACCCTGGGGAATCTACATCGATGCCTAACGCCTAACGGCAAATGTCTTCCCAGAGTCGCGCCGTTCAAGTCCAAAGCAATAGAAAGATTTTGATTATAAAGTCTAATGAATCAGCATCCTTTGAAAAAGGAAAGGTTCCACAGACAAAGTTCGACTAAAGCTCGACGTTTGCACTGGGCCTAAGTTAAATGGAACAGAAGAGTTGTCATGCCTTTTGTAAATACACACTGAAATACAACCGGTAAGGTTTTGTAATTCTTTGTAACCTTTGTGAATCTCAATATTACATGGAAGCGTAAGCCTTACGAGAAATAAGTTTTCAAGTTTCAAGTTTCTTATTGCCTAAGAGTATTGCATAAGAGTTATCATAAATGTAAATGTAAATGTAAATGTAAATGTACTCAATGTAGATGTACAGTGACCGACTCCCCAGACTTGTAGCCCGTAAGCTGAATTACGCTGGATCTCACGGCGCCTATGGCTGCCAAGCGGTCAAGTTTCTTATGGATGTCACTCCCGCGTCCTAGTGGTTCTTTAACGTCCCTCTGGTTTACCTATTGCATGTGAGCGGCTACTCTTTTACGTCCTTATCCGAGAAGACGCGAAGCTAAGGTTTATTAATATCGCGAGAGTTCTTGGAAGGTAATTATCTGTCAAATCAAACTTTTGCCAGGACCACAGTACGATTAACGTTTATTAATATTTTATCAAAGGTTAGCACTTTGTTCCAAAAATAGTCAACATCAGTGTATTGTTGTCTCTGTGTTTGCCTTCAGTGAAATTAAGGAATTAAACACAAATGTTTTCCCTGCCTTACTTAACTGATGAATCTCTTCTGCTTTTGAACAATTTATTCTCTTTTTTTTTATTGCGGGATCGAGCGGGCGTTTGAGCTGAATGGTCACTGTGTTTCTTAGTTCCAAAATGTAAAAAAAAGTAGATTCAAATCAAACAAAGTATTGAAAAAACACGGTTGCAAATGAGGTTGATTATATGAGAGGAGCAGCTTGTTATATGAGAGGAGCAGCTTGTTAACTTACAAATCTGCTTACTTCAGAGGACGACTATGTTGGTGTTGTTGAAATTATGTAAAAAAAACCTGCCAAGATCCTCTCCAAAATCAATTATAGCAACACTCATGTAATCTCCTTTTTTCTATATTTCACTCGTATAATTCATTGTAATTATATGTGGTTTCCCAGGCCAGCGCCGTATTTCGCAATTTCTAGATATCAAATCATATACGTTTGGTTTATGATGATGATATATAGATCATGTATATTAGGCTAAAGTGCAAATACAATGAATATCCAGTAGTAATTTGCTTCCTTTCGTTTCATTTTAGTGCCCAAAAACAGTCTACCTAACAGTGAAGCAATATCAATTCTCAATTCCCTTTAGGGGCCGACCATTTAACTGTTGAGGAGATTTTGCTATAACAATGAATTTGTGGTATAACATTTATAAATCCCTTTCTTGTGGCACTATGAAACATCCCATGCACTTGTTACTATTGTACACTTCGTTCTATGATATGGTATAAAAGTTATAAAACTCTATCTTGTGGCATACCATGGGATATTCCATGCACTTGTTACTATAGCCTGTTTGCATCCTGTATTCAAGATTTATTGCCGTCTGCGATTTAACGGTGGACTGCCACGTAATTTAAGCACCCATACCCTAGCACGAATATTTCATTCTGGTTGGCTAAGATTTTAATGCTGGAATGTCAGCTTTATGTTTTGATTTTAATACACGAATATGGTATGTGAATTGTGATTGGCTAATAATTTGAGGTTGTTTGCTTTGTTTCTATCACGATGTATGATTGGACTACGGGCTTTTACACGTATTACGTTTGATAAATCGACGGCGCAAAAGCCTCGCTTTCATTGTTGCCCCAGATCTCTTTTTCGCACATCGGGGCTTGGTCTACAGAATGGAGATAAAACTTAACTAATTGAAAATAATTCTACTTGCTTTCATCCATTGCCCTAGTAAATGCCAAGAAATGGCGATGTCCTCGTGCGGTTTTTCTCATTCTAGCTAATGTCCTTCGAACAAACGCCTCACGGAGCTGAAATCAAGTGGGACTTACCTTGAATACTCATAAAAAAACCCGCTCTGTAGTGGACGTTTAAAGGAATAGTAATTATGTGTGAGTCACAAAGCTATATTCCTCCTCGCAATGCGGTCAGCTATACCCAAACACCCCACTGGCTTTGATTGATGTAAAATTAATTATTTCAATATTGTGGTTTCCCAGGCCAGCGCCGTATTTCGCAATTTCTAGATATCAAATCATATACGTTTGGTTTATGATGATGATATATAGATCATGTATATTAGGCTAAAGTGCAAATACAATGAATATCCAGAAGTAATTTGCTTCCTTTCGTTTCATTTTAGTGCCCAAAAACAGTCTACCTAACAGTGAAGCAATATCAATTCTCAATTCCCTTTAGGGGCCGACCATTTAACTGTTGAGGAGATTTTGCTAAAAACTTCTGCACCGTCCGAAGGGCCGAAAAAAATTCCTACACAGCAAAATGGTGACTAAAACCCTTCTTTCTTATTGGAAAAAAAAAACCATTCTTACCGCATAACAGAGGTATAAAAAAGAATCTTGCACGGACCAAATCACCCACCCACTCCCCCTCAACAGTTAAATGGTCGGCCCCTTATTACACTTGATACCATTAATCCCAGAATCCTTTTCGTAGCTCCTTTCGTTTGCCTCATTAACACCATTATCTTACAGCTCCCAACGGACCTCAAGTTTTGAATAACAAAACGAATTCGAAGAGGATTCTGATAGTAGTGGTATCAAGACGAGGGAAATTGTCAATTGCTGGTCATGTGGAGGAGAAAAATTTGAGGTGAGTAAATCCCTAGTTAATTTTGTGAACGAAAAAAATAATATTAACCACGAAGCTTCTAGTTCCATATAACTTAAGTAACGGCCAGAAACGGTTTAATAACGGTTTATTACAAAATATGTCCGAAAGATCGAAATTGGCTGTTTCTGTTTTTAATAACTGAAACTGTAACTCTTTACTGTTTCACTCTAATTGGCCTACACAGCATAATTGATACAAATTTTATGAAAATCACGACAGTATATTTGTTTAGTAGAATTTCTTCAATAGGGGTAAAACTGCCAAAACATGTTTGACGGGTAAACTATTGAAAACTGTTAATTTGCCAGTCTCGTTTTCTTGATGAATAACTCAGTGCAATATACTCCGAACACCCAATACATGTATAGCCCCGAATCACAAACAAAATACACAAAATACGTCCAACAACACTGATGGATTTTAAAATGGGAGGGAAAATGGAAAGGTGTAAAAAGTTCAAGGTGGCGCGTGTCAACCGAACACTACAGCTGTTTCAAAAGTTGTCGGTCTTTGTCAGCGGCTCAAGCCTACGCAGCGAGACCAAAAGGCAGTACAGGGTAGAAGGAAAACGAAATATATTTTTTGAAAATACCCGCTGGTCTGTTTTAGACTTTGTTTAAAACTAGTAATGTCTAGTAGTTAACTAGTAACTCGTGTACTCAAACACTGGCCGATTCAAGACCTTCTACCCAGACAACTTTGCGGTCTGGACGCATCCGGCTTCCAACAAGTTTTTTTTTATAAATAGTTATATACGTAAGCTTTTGTCGCTTCTTCGATGCACAAATGAGATTCCTCCATCATGCTGCCACACTGAATAAATCGAAAATGTTGCCAGCGCATTTAGAACCAGCACACAACGGCTTGCTGCATAAATAAAAATAGTAGGGGGTACAGGTACGAGGCCCACTGGACAGAAAGCAATTAAAAAATAGGTAATCATCCAATTACAGTAAATATAATAAAAAAAATCCTATCAGTTATTTTTTCATGATTTCAGAGGAATGATGAATGGACGTTCGGCTAGAAGTGTACTACATCTAATACAGATTGTCTTGAGATCTGTGATAAAAGTTTTATTTGTTTATGTGGATATTTGAGTGGGTCAGTACGTGGTTGTGGTTTATTTGGATCGGCAAAAGGCTGATGGACGCTCGTTATAGACTTGGCCTGTACGAACAAGCAGGTAATTTGTGGGACGCCAGCTTCTCTTCCCTGAGATATCCTACTAAAAATGACTAAAGTGAAGACAGAAAGGAAGACGAGAAGACATGGACAGTACTGAATGATTCATTGAATAATCTGGTAAGTGTGCATCCTGTTTCATTACTCACTTGCGGTCACCAGAAAGCAAGCTGTTACCCTGGCAGATTACAAATAATATCCGTCCAATTCTTGAATGCTAAAAGGTAGCTTAAAAGTTACTTTATCAAAAGCACAAAGAGAAGAGTCTTCTTCTGTCTTCTACAAACTTTTTTCAAAACGTTAAAAGTGGAGCAGTATATGTTTTGAAAGAAATATAACCATTGCTCTGAAAATTAAAGGTAACGTTCACGTCGACAAAAAAAAACTCTCGGTTGTAACTAGTAAATGTAAATATATATACCGATAAGAGTAATGATATAACAAAACTAATTTATTGAGTTACTAGCCTAATGAATAAATGCCACGATCTTAAAGGAGAAATTTTGTTCATCACTAGAACTCTATTGCAATATTATTTAGGGAGACGGAAATTGGTTTCAGTTATTCTGGGTTGCACTGTACTTTGAAGCACTTGATTTTTTGGGGAAATGTCTGTGTTAGGGTTAATTTAGTTATCTTTTAAATGAAGGTAAATTCACAATAAATTAGCAAAAAAGCCTCCTGAATTGTTAACTAACCTTTTTAAACTCCAAATTTGGAATATTTTGGTTTATTATCGAGTGTATGGAAATGGTTTACGAATTTGTTCTTTTTGATTGCTATCAGGCTGAATATGTTTTCACACCTTGAAATCTGATGCGAATTTCAGTCCTATTTTGCTCTTAAACTAAGTTTAAGTGCAACAGCTGTTTATGCAAACTACTTGTCTGGTTTTATAGAATTTTGGTAAAACACAAACTCCCGTTTCGAAATATTCTACATGTAATTCGACGGATTAAAAAAATTTATAACAACGGCGTGGCTGACGTGGCCCCTGACTCAATTCAAGCATTCAACTATTTCCTTAATTTGATGAAACACCCACTTTTTTTTTGGGGGGGGGGGGGTGCTCTAAAAGGTGCTCTATGTGCTCTAAAAAGACCCGCGTCGGGCATGATTTTCAAAATTTTAAAAAGAGGCGATGTTGCCAATTCGTGTGTCCGGTAGGATCTTTTTAAGAGATTTGAAATAGAAATTATTTCAAAAGTCATAACTTGAAAAGGAAATCGAATTTCCAAAAAAATCGTTTTCTAGAACACGTCTTATCCAACGCGAAAATGGCGTCTAAAAACGGTAGACTATCACTTTGTACGAAAATGCAACGACAAAATAAAAGGTATGGGTTAAAGAGCCTGTGTCAGCCGCTATTTTGACAGCATAACAACATACCAAGTCGAAGAAAGCATCCATTTCCATCGGCTGATTTAGAGAATATAGAGCAATTTTCTCGATTGAATTTGGTAAATCAACTCTGAAACTTTGTTTTTAGATGTTTATTTAGATATTTCTACACGTAATTAGTCTTCTATTATCGAACGAAAACAATGACAAAGGACTAGTGGAGTGGCGTAGCCAGGGGGAGAGAGACCACCCTCCTCTAGCTACCCTCTCCTCTTTCCATCTTTTCCCCCTCCCTGCATGTGTTCACCCGTTGTATCGTAGCAATATAATCGTCCTTATCCTTTTCCTCTAACTCCTCTTTCCACTTTCCTTCTCTCCCAGAATGTTCTCTTCCACTCCGTTCGCTTCTTCTTTCTCTAAATCCTCCTCCTCGTGCGGCGCTCACTTTATTCCCTCCGTTGCAGACACGAGAACGCTCACAGAAGAGGAAACTATAGTGAAAATAATGGTATATCGGCCGCCATTGTTTTTGTCCTACCTACGTTTCATGGTAGGGCTACAACAGAACTCTTGCTCTCTCTTCTTCCACCCCTCCGTCCTCTTCTCCTTCTCTTTTTCCTCTTCTCGCTCTTCCTCTTTTGTGCTCTCTTTATTTCCTCACTTTTCTGGTCGTCCTTCTTTTCTCTTCTTTCTCTCTCTCTTCCTTCCCTCCTCCTTTCACCCTTCTTCTTCTCCTCCTTCATGTCCTTTTCCGATCTGTTCTCTACTTCTTCCTCCTCTCCTCAGGCTCTTTTCACTTCCTCAAACGTGTCACTGTTCTCTTCGTCCTTTTCTTCCAGTTTCTCCTTCTTCATCCTCCTTCCTGCTCTTCTCGCCCCTTCTCATTTTCCTCCCCGATGTCCCATCTGTCCTCCTCCTCTTCACGCTCTCTACATTATCCTCGCGCAACTGTATCGTGTCACTATACTTTCTCGTCTTTCTTTCCACCCTCCCTCTTTCGTCCATCTCTTCTCGCTCTCTTCCTTCATATCCGCTTCCACCCTTCTTTGTCCTCCTCTACACTCTCGATCGCATTTCTCGTCCTTCTCTTCCGCTGCCCCCTCTTCGTCTTCCTTCCACTTTTCTCATTTTCTTCTTTCTCCTCCACCGCTTTGGTATTTTCGTCCTCGTCCTCCTCACTCGATATCTTCTCCTCTACCATGTGTCATCCACACTTTCCCTCCTCTTCCTCCACTTCAATCTTTCCCCTTCTCTTCCCTTGGAGTCCTAAATCTCTCCGACCTTCGTTCTTCTATTCCAGGAATGTTCGTCCCTTGGCACTGGACATTTGCATTCGAAATTCTGTGTTATTTAATAGCGTTTTCAAAGAACACTTGGTCAGGTTTTTCTTTCACCTTGGCCGTATGCCTTTTGGCTATGTGAGGCTTTCATCTTTTGTTGACTCCTACGGTAAATCAAAGTGGGAAGTCAATTAAGGTGATCATGATTAAGCAGTCTCAAACCACCAATAACCTCAAATCACAGATTAGTTCATGTGTGTTTTATCAGAATTTAGTTACCGACGGAGGAAGTACCTCAGCCACGCTCAACCGGCTAATAGAGACGCTCTGAACGATTTCCAAACATGTGATGATGCTCTTGAAGAAATAAGTCTAATCGCACGACTCGCGATAAAATAAAAATTATGCGTTGTTAGAGAGTCTGTGTCAGCCGCCATTTTGACAGCATAACAACATACCAAGTCGGAGAAAGCATCCATTTTCATCGGCTGATTTAGAGAATATAGAGCAATTTTCTCGATTGAATTTGGTAAATCAAATCTGAAACTTGGTTTTTAGATGTTGATTTAGATATTTCTACACGTAATTCGTCTTCTAATGTCGAACGAAAACGATGACAAAGGAGTGGAGTGGCGTAACCAGGGTGACAGTGAGCAAAGGGCCCCCCTTCCCTTTCCCATATTTTTTTACCTGTATATTTTTATTCTCTCTTTTTTGGATGACAGAGCTCATAATTATGCAATTTTGAACCCATATGATATGATGTTTTAGTGCGTCCTTTTTTCTGCCCGTGCCCAATTAAGACACCAATGTCGAATGTCGGAGTGTAATCCAATACATTTATATCTCGCGTGACATATGACATATAGCTAATCAGAAAAACAAGACACGAATCATGAACTTGTTTTTATAAGTCTAGACGATCTTAATCTGTTATCTTATAATGACAACCATTCAAGGGCAATATGAAATTAATTAAGCATTAATTAAGTTATTAATACATCGATTAAATCCGCGTTAGCTGCATCCCATCCAGTTCAAACCTCGCTGTGATAACACATCCACCCAGGGTCACTAAAGTTAGTCACTAGTCTGGAGCAATTGCAGCCTCTCCGTGGGCAAACTACACACAAGTCAAAACATCAAATAACATCTATGCATCATTTGGGTTGATTGTGGTGAAAACTTATTGATATTATTAGCAAAATGTTGATACCTCTTAGCAGAAGTTAAGCCAATTGGGGTTTATTCAGATTGTTATCTTATTAGCTTAACCCCCTAAAGTACGTGGACCTTCTTTTTTAGTCTGCGAAAACATTATTCTTCTATTGGGAATCAGTGTGATTTGATATTGGCGGTCGATATCAGGGCTGAATCAATTTTGTTGAAGAACGTCGTTGCGCCAGTTCATGAAAAGATGAGACGCAGCTGAGTTGAATTAACCTCGTTTAACATTGATAGTTACAGCACAAAAGGATCGAGGAAAAGTACGAAGAGAATGCGATCTTTTTGGAGGTTTCACAACTCGTGAAAAGGTAACTAAATGTCTTGGTCAAAAGATAACGGTAAGATTCTAACCCTTGATTTATGCGTGAACATAAGGCATAAAATTAAGGGATTGTAACTGTTAGGTTTCATTTGCAAATTCATAAAAAGGAATTCGAGCTGTGCAAATCTCATCGATCTTAAATGAAAAGATGCTTTCAAAAAGGTAGTCATCTTATAAAAAGATCGGTGTCTGCAATGTTACTTTAGCTTCCACAAGGGAAGTCATCATTCATCATTTTCCTTTGACCGGAAGATACTGTAGGAGAACCAAAACAAGTGGTTTAGGACTGAGATGGACAATAACCACGGAAAAAGAACAGTGAATTGTTCATTTCTTGGTAACTTTATTTATACTCAAATTGTTTAGTAGAATATTTGGTTAACCTAGTGTATGTTAGTAAGCTGTTAATGTGTAAGCTCTGCAATGAGGACGGTCGTACGTGCGTCCCCGCCGTTCTTTAATTCCGTCTAAAGTTATGTAGTTCATGGTGAGAGACGCAACTTTACGTCGCGTACAAGTCATAGCGTACAAAAATAATGTAAAATGTAAGGCGAATTCCATTTCCTGTCAGTTAAGTAAGCTACAAGAAAACAGCCTGTCACTTCGTGACGCTAGAAGACTAAACCTGACTTCCCCCTACCATAAACCGCTGATTTACATTACTAATGACCTCCCTTCAAGAAAAACCCTCGCCCCATGCCGAAATAAATGAAGTGAGCCCCAAAGTCTTTTTAGTTTGTTTGTTTTGCACCACGGTCTCCCTGAATTTGGTGGAAAAAATGAGGCACGTGTGTCGTGTGACTCAGTCCAGCTATCAATTTCACTTTGGAATTCACGGCGATTTCGTGACAAAACTGATACACTTCTCCCAAACGGGATCCCCGAAATAGCCCGTAAAATTACGTATTCAGTGGTTTATTTTGTAAAGTACATGCGCGCAATGCAAATTAGCTAATTAAAAATAGCATAACAGGAAACTCTGGATTGTAGGCTTTCTTTTGACATAAAACTCGATTAATTTCACAAAATTGTCTTTTAAATATTCGAAATTTAGCCAAGGGGATCCGGTACTGGGATAGCGTGGGATTCATGGGATCTGTCTCTGTTACTGTTAAAAAAGAGGCGCTATTTCTGTTGAATTGGAACGGCAACTTCTCTGAAAGTCAACCGAATCTCACGTACGAAGCAAACAGAAGGAACTGACCAGAGGATGAAGTGATTTTTACTCAATGAATAGCCCTAATGTGGCCGTACGGTGGAATCGCTTAGTATACATGTTTAGTATCGCTTGGTGAAGTCCTATCTGATCTTAAAACAGTCAAGAGAAGTCCTTGGGTTTGCGTAAGAGATGGCTAAACAT
Organism: Scolanthus callimorphus; assembly: GCA_033964015.1. Lineage (NCBI taxonomy): Eukaryota > Metazoa > Cnidaria > Anthozoa > Actiniaria > Edwardsiidae > Scolanthus > Scolanthus callimorphus. Next base: position 28,352,847 of record CM066921.1, read on the forward strand.
CTAAATTCCACCGGGTTATAAATCCGAGAGAGGGATCAGCGTACCAGGTACTGAAGTTGTAAATTATTTATTTTGCGGTATTTTGCGAAGTTATTAGTCCACAGAGAAACTTGAGCCTGTCATACCGTGCGAGCGTATGACATGCGCTCGCAAAGGTTGATGGCCTAAGCAGATGGGGTCTAGAATCGCTGTGATTGTTTGTATGCTTATCATGTCTCAGTAAGTGAAGAAAAGAAACAGGTACAAAGTAAAATTGTTCCAAGAAATTTCTTAGTTTATCATAGGATTATATTATTCATAACCTGTAGGCAGTGCTGTAAGTTTGTTACAGTGCTGTAAGTTTGTTAAACTTGAACGAACATTTTTACTCTCGATAACCCTTATTCTAAACCTTTGGATGTAATTGATCAAACACGAGACAGCATGTTTCGTCAGGATTTCCAAACAGTGAGATGTAGATTGAAAAACAAATGTTTGATATATTTATTTATCAAACGAAAAAAACGAAAATTTTATATCGAGAAAGAGAAGGAATAAAAGCTAAAAAATATATCCAAACTAATGCGGGGAACCACACCTCTTCCAAGCTTATGTTTTTTTCTTGGATAAGCTTGATGAATTAATTAGTTTAAAAAAAGGATATCACCATTTTGCTAGATCACATGACCATTGGTTTTACCGCTAGCTACAATCACCGACAAAATTGTTGAGAATTTTATGTCTACAATCGTTACAGATCGGCATACTAAAAAGTGATGTGTTTCCATAAAATGAACCGCTACCCTTCTCGTTAAAACCCCTCCCCCTAACTCATTGTTGTTTTGTCAAACGCACTAGTGGTTGGGCTTCAACATTGAATAAGGGGAGAAGAAATTAAAGCCAAGAAGACATCGCTTACGCAGTTGAAATGGAGAAAAGCATTTTGGAAGGAAAATTCTCAACTACTTTTGTCGCTGATTGTCTGAGCTTGGGAATACTGGTTTTATTGTTTTCACGACTTCCTTGACCAACCGCATTAGGTGAAAAGCGAATAAACTCATGCAGATTGACAAAAGCAATCATTTCATAATGATTTTAATGTAGTTATCATGATTATTCGGATGCACTGGACGAAAAAGTGAGCTTTTTATTCTGGAAAATGCAGCAAAGACAGGCTCGCGCGACCCTTGACGTCATCGATTTGAGGAAATTTCGCCACCATAGGCTCACTGTGGTGCTACATGGAATCCAATAATGGTGTGAATGGCATATTGTGATGCTGTTCAACAAATAACTGAACGAAGAATTTGGCTTTTTAACGTATACCGACTGCACTACAGCGATTTTTGATCAAATTTGACAGAGAAATCCCTGGCAAAACAAGAAAAACCCAGACAACCAGTTCTCAAGACGCGCATCCGATGCCATAAAGTCGTGTTGTTTAGCAGATAACACACGAAAAGTAGCATATAAGTAAGCTCTTAGTAATATCTCGAAAACGTATCTGCCCATACATTAAAGAGAGGACAAAATGAGAAAACGTGGCTACTACATATCTTGTTGACGAGTGTAAGGGAAATGTGCCTCGCGATTTTACTCGAGAACCTCGACATTTCATATTACCGAGTACCAAAAAAACAACGAAAAGTATTTATTTCAAGGTGTTTTATCATTTAATAGTAAAAGTAAACGAGTTCGTCTGATTTCTTTAAGTTAAACACGAAAATTAGCACAAAACGGCACGCCGTACGCTTCACCATTCGGGGGGTGTTCACATGAGAGAGGGTGCCCCTACCTAGTAGGGTTTCCCTACCTAGTAGAGTTTCCCTTCTCCTTTGTATTACACGGTTTGGTTCACATGCGAGATAGGGTGCCCCTAGGGATAGGGTTTCCCTACCTATCGGGTAGGGAAACCCTAGCTAGTGGGGTCAACTTTTGTTTACATAAGCCCATGTGAACGCACCAAGTAGGGATAACCCTAGCAAGGAGGGCTAACTTTGAGAGGTTCTCGGGTTACATTGTGAGCGGAAAATACAGCATGCATGGCCGCTTTATGCTATAAATCCGGGGAATATTTCCGTAAACATCAACTGGAAAAGGTGATAAATCCTGAATCTGAGGACTCTAGTCCACCGGAGAGTCCTGGCGAGTTCTCAGAGGCCTTGATTCAGTTGATTCCACAATCGCCGCTAACAATCGACAGAATAGAAGACTCTGTTTTGACCAAACTTCCTTATCGAGGAAAACAAGCAACTGAAAAGCGCCACCCTCAAAATTCAGTGTAAAGAAGGCATAGAATTCTCCTGGGCATCGGAAAAAGTCGAGGATCTTTTAAAGGACCTAAGGGAATTAGAGTTAGCCCTCCCTGCTAGGGACAACAACTCGCATGTGAACCGGCGCTATCTTTTGACCCTATCAGGTAGCGTGCCCCTATCAAACGAAAATACTTCATGTGAACCGGTGGTTTCTTTAACCCTACTAGGTAGGGTGCCCCTAGCCCCTAGGGGCACTCTATTTTCATGTGAACAGCCCAAGAGAACAATACCAGATTTCTTTTTGTTTTTGCCGCGCCGTACGGTGAAGCGTTAGATCAACCTAAAAACTGTTGGTAGATCGCACAAAGCGTTTCAATTCCAGTTTTTTGCGTCGGGATGATTATATTTGCACATTTCTTTCACCTGAAGTTTCCAGAAACTGAAAATCCCTGTTCGCGATTAAGTTATTGGCAGATTTTCTCGGGAACCACACTTCACCGGAAGTCAAATCAAACAGGTGACGTCATTACCGGAAGATGATCACTTATTTGCACTGAAACTGCAGTTTTCTGCAGCTTTCACGATTTATATCCACAAAACCCCTATCAAGCCCCATTTTGCTATATTTTGTTTCCTCCCGAATTTAATATCATTTAATTTAGTTCAATTAAAAGCTTCTTGGCACAGCCCTTGTTCTCTGGCTAAAATGGCCCCCAATTTCCTTGAAAACCTTGTTCTCTGCATCAATGAATAAGAATGCAAATTGCTCTAAGTGGCTTCAACTTTCAAAATTAGGACACATAATTCGTTCTGCCTTTCAAATTTGTATGATTTTAGCCATACTAGCCCCCTTTAACTTCATTTCCGAAAATTCGATTTTCAGATCTGAGCTTGGGAATACTGGTTTTATAGTTTTCACGACTTCCTGGACCACTCGCATTAGGCGAAAAGCGAATAAACTCATGCAGATTGACAAAAGCAATCATTTCATAATGATTTTAATGTAGTTATCATGATTATTCGGATGCACTGGACGAAAAAGTGAGCTTTTTATTCTGGAAAAATGCAGCAAAGACAGGCTCGCGCGACCCTTGACGTCATCGATTTGAGGAAATTTCGCCACCAGGCTCACTGTGGTGCTACATGGAATCCAATAATGGTGTGAATGGCATATTGTGATGCTGTTCAACAAATAACTGAACGAAGAATTTGGCTTTTTAACGTATACCGACTGCACTACAGCGATTTTTGATCAAATTTGACAGAGAAATCCCTGGCAAAACAAGAAAAGCCCAGACAACCAGTTCTCAAGACGCGCATCCGATGCCATAAAGTCGTGTTGTTTAGCAGATAACACACGAAAAGTAGCATATAAGTTAGCTCTTAGTAATATCTCGAAAACGTATCTGTCCATACATTAGTGAAGAGAGGACAAAATGAGAAAACGTGGCTACTACATATCTTGTTGACGAGTGTAAGGGAAATGTGCCTCGCGATTTTACTCGAGAACCTCGACATTTCATATTACCGAGTACCAAAAAAACAACGAAAAATATTTATTTCAAGGTGTTTTATCATTTACATAGTAATAGTAAATGAGTTAGTCTGATTTCTTTAAGTTAAACACGAAAATTAGCACAAAACCTCACGTCGTACGCTTCACCATTCTAAGAGATAAAGAGAACAATACCAGATTTCTGTTTGTTTTTGCCGCGCCGTACGGTGAAGCGTTGAATCAACCTAAAAACTGTTGGTAGATCGCACAAAGCGTTTCAATTCCAGTTTTTTGCGTCGGGATGATTATATTTGCACATTTCTTTCACCTGAAGTTTCCAGAAACTGAAAATCTCTGTTCGCGATTAAGTTATTGGCAGATTTTCTCGGGAACCACACTTCACCGGAAGTCAAATCAAACAGGTGACGTCATTACCGAAAGATGATCACTTATTTGCACTGAAACTGCAGTTTTGTGCAGCTTTCACGATTTATATCCACAAAAACCCTATCAAGGCCCATTTTGCAATATTTTGTTTCCTCCCGAATTTAATATCATTTAATTTAGTTCAATTGAAAGCTTCTTGGCACAGCCCTTGTTCTCTGGCTAAAATGGCCCCCAATTTCCTTGAAAACCTTGTTCTCGGCATCAATGAATAAGAATGCAAATTGCTCTAAGTGGCTTCAACTTTCAAAATAAGGACACGTAATTCGTTCTGCCTTTCAAATTTGTATGATTTTAGTCATACAGCCCCCTTTAACTTCATTTTCGAAAAATTCGATTTTCTGAGACAATCACCGACAAAATTGTTGAGAATTTTATGTCTACAATCGTTACAGATCGGCATACTAAAAAGTGATGTGTTTCCATAAAATAAACCGCTACCCTTCTCGTTAAAACCCCTCCCCCCAACTCAATGTTGTTTTGTCAAACGCGCTAGTGGTTGGGCTTCAACATTGAATGTCTCCAAAGTTACAAACAAGGGAAACCAAACTCTTGGTTTCTTAAGGCGAAACCTAAAGATCAACTCGCCTCCCATCAAGGCACTGGCATACAAAAGTCTGGTCCGACCTGCACTGGAATATGCTGCTGAGGCATGGGACCCGTATACGAAAGGGGACATATACAATCTAGAGATGGTTAAAAGAAGAGCAGCACGCTTTGTGTTAAATCGCCACCATAACACATCAAGCGTTACGGATATGTTAGCGGAACTAAACTGGGAAACGCTAGAACAAAGAAGAAAAAAACAAAGACTGTCTATGCTCTTTAAACTACACACTAACGAACTCCTGATTGATACATCTAACTACCTTATCCCACGAATACACAAAAGTCGCCATACACATGAACACTCCTATGAAGTCCCTTTTGCACATACTGATTCATATAAGTACTCTTTTTTCCCGAGAACAATAAGAGACTGGAACACTCTACCAACAAATGTCGTAAACGCCGCTTCACAAAAGGCCTTCTTGGCCTCCGTTTAGACCACCATCCATCTATTTATTTAATTATTTATGTAAGTTTTCTTTTTTCCGATCTTATTTAATGTTTATTTTTGTATGTAATTTAAAACCCACAAGAATCATCATATTTGATGGAGGTGGAGCAAATGGAAGAAGAAGGGGAGGGAAAATTAAAGCCAAGAAGACATCGCTTACGCAGTTGAAATGGAGCAAAGCATTTTCGAAGGAAAATTCTCAACTACTTTTGTCGCTGATTGTAGCTGAAATTTAAGGGTGTTATGAGCGTCGGAAGTTAGTTGTTTACCTTTTCATAACATTAAACCTATAGAGAAACAACCTACTTGGGGCGCCAATAAAGTTGCTAATATTTGCCCAAATCAACTCAATTTTTAGGATTTTTCTAATGTTGGTGAGTTTTTTGAATATGCTATTTTCAATTTAGTAGGATCAAAATTTAAAATGTCACGCAACACCTGCAAACTCCACATTCAGATCATGTGATGATCCCTTTGGGTGGATACTTTTGTTAGTTCTGCATATACACTCATCCGGGTGAGAAATGTCATACAATTGTAACCACCCAAAGGAATCATTGCATGATCTTAATCTGGATGGCGACAAGATGTAACACGGTTAGCCGTTTTTTTTCTATTGAAAAATATTTAGCAAATTTCATTTGGTTGTCGAACCTTGTTCATTAAATCAGGCAACTACTGATTCGCCGATGTTGAAGATATGTTGAACTGGCCTAAAGCGTAATGCCCTATTTCTACTTCCCAACGCAGACTTTTATTGAAATCCGTATATTTACAGTTGCCAGCTGTGTGTGAAAAGTCATGTACTTACAATTTAGGGATGTTTGCCGAAATATTAACAAAACAATATATGAAAATACAATTCAACTGTAATAAAAAAAGCAATACCTCGTAATGAAGACAGAAAAACTTCGCCAACTTAAAGGGGCTGTGTCACCTTTTTTTCAACAAAATGTCTAGTCAAACAAGTAGGACCTTATACTTATGGACTGAATTTAAAATAGACACTTTTCCAAAATGGCCGCCGCAAATTCACATTGTCTTAGAATTGAAATCTGACTGAAATCAAATACTGGCACTAGAAAGAGTATCCTCACATTAGTAATACTGTAAATTTTCATTATGCCAAATGCCAGGTCGGCTGAGAAAGCAGAGTCTGGAAATTGAAAATTTTACAGAGATTTGTATGGGGGACCCCCAATTTTCAAATTTTCAACTTTCGTTTTCTGGAAAGATGTTGGATATAATGCAGCGAAATTTTGTAGTTTTACTAAAATGATTATGTGTGTTCTAGTGCTGGTGTTCATTTTTAACAAAAAATTGAATTTTCGGCGGCCATTTTGGAAAAACCGTCTGACACTGCACCTTCAACAATGAAAAGTAGGGAACACATTCTTATAGCGAACTCATGAATACACTACGTGGTCGTAAGTGTTAACGCACCTTTGACGTGTACTTGCCGTAATAGACATACTTAATCTATCTCCTCGTTTTTACTTTCTAAACAAGATCTAAAACTATTTCTTTGCGGCTCGGCAAGGAGGAAGCAAAAGCCATACTAATGATGATTTATAGGAAATAAAGTTTTTAAAATGGAAAGATTTAAGTGCTTTTTCAGAAAAATGCTCGATAAAAAGTAATTAGCTAAATAGAAGCTAATTTAAAAGGCTGTGATTAGGATTCTAAGTGGAAAAGGGACAAGAATCTTCTGAGTATAGCATAAAAGGTTCCCTTTTTTCTCAATCGTTAGTAGAACGTTGCAATATAAAAGCAACAATAACTATAGAAATTCTATCGTGACTGTGTCTCTGAGAAGGTAATTTTCAATAGATGGACAGAGCTTATTTCTAGTCTGGGTAATAGCGCATTACGGTATTACAAAGTAAGTAACATTTTAACATAAAACGAAAGAGCCGCCCGTCTAATTTACATAAGAACAGACTTACGAAAAATTTAATCAAATTTTATTACAAAATGAAAAAGAAAAGAAAAGGCAGAGTGTTTCATTACGAAGTTCCAATAATACGTCTGCTTTTGCCTGTTGGAGGTTTGACAATTCTACAATGAAGGTAAGCGAGAAGGATACTATAACATAGCTCAGTGAATAGCTATCTTCTCCAACGTTTAAACAGTCCATATAAACAGATATCTTGTACATAGTTAAATGGAGTAAATACAAGATCGAATTTTCGATCGCAAACACGGAATATACATTTTCTCCATCACAGTATCTTGCTATATATCTCACGCATTGTTCATCCACAACTTGAAAAAAGTGATAAAAACAACTAAAAACAAACAGTAATTATGATTCCTTTTTAAAATATATTTCGTCGTTTTTTTCATAATTTTGCTATTCGACGGTTACAAGAAAGTTAGAACATGCTAAAACGACACATATTTCACTATATTAGGCCTTAGGAAACAAGCGTCTGTGTTTTCTAAAATAAATACAGTGAGAACAACATAAAAACTGTTTTGTAAATAAACTAATATTTAAGAGTACGTGCTAGTGGAGCCTCTTTTTGTGAATTTTTTATTCTCAATATTGCAACTTGGAAATAAAATTATTATTTTTATTATAAGGTAGCAAGGTTAAATGGGCATTTCATCTGTAGAGAGGCAAAGTTGATTGTGACATATTTGCCCAAGATAATTGAAACAAGGTCTACAAGCGCATATATATTACTCTGTCAAACCCGAAAATAACAATAATTGAGGATTCATATATATAACAATAATAATAATAATAAAGCTTATATAGCGCTTTACATATGATTAAATCCAAAAAGAAAAAATCAAGAATAAGCTAGTAACAGAAGTATGCTAAATATATCTATACTATTATAATCGGGTTGTCTGCGCAAACGCTTTCTGATTGGCTAAATCGTTCGCACTCACTCCGCTTAGGCCTGAAGCTGTGTCGCCAAAAGAAGTTCATAAACCTGCAGAGAAGGTGGAAATCTCGACAGTAAGCGTGTTTTGGTTGGAAAAGATTCACCCTGGGCTAAGTTCTAATTCAAGCGATTTCTTAAGCGAGGGACAAAGCTGCCATCGCCGCCATTTTGAAATCTCCCACAGAAACTAAAAAAAGAACTCAGTTTGTAAGCTGAAAGCACCATAGTCATTCAAACCTAAATGGTTCTGTCACAGAATACTGTCAGGAATGTGCAGGGATAATTGTTATTCGAAAGCTTTAAGTTGAGAAAAAACTACATTCAGCTTGAACAAACGTACACCAGTGCCTTGCTTTCTTGTTCGCGCGCCAAGGCGAAATGAGTGACAAATTTACACAAAGCTGCAAAGCCATGAATAATATTCTCAAAGTGTAAATCCTTACGCTGTATCGCAAAACGAAGAACACACACTCGAAGAGAAGAAGGAAATCTCTCCAGTGGGCGTGTTTTTTGTTGGAAAATATTCACCTTTGGCTAAGTTCTAATTCAAGGCGATTTTTTCAGCGAGGGACAAAGCCGCCATCGCGGCCCATGTTGAAATCTCCCACATAAACTAAAAAAGAACTCATTTCCCCCAGCCGAAAGCACCATATACATTCAAAACTAAATGGTTCTATTTCAGATTACTTACTATTTTGTGCAGGGATAATTTTAATTCGAAAGATTTGAGCTGAAAAAATTTTCATTCAAGTTTGAACAAACTTACACCACTGCCACTGCCTTCAGAGCGCACGCTAAGCCATGAATGAATTCTCTAAAAATCCCTATGATAAACTAAAAATTTCTTAGAACAATTTTACGTTACCTGTTTTTTCTCTTCTCTTACTGAGATATAATAAGTATACAAACAATTCCGAAGTCAAATGGTTTATCTGTGTAATAGGCTTGCGTTCAATTTTAGCGGGTTCTTCGGACTACAGACAGATTTGAGAGCAGTACTGACTCACACGACACACGTGCGTCATTTTCTCTACCAAAATCAGGGAGACCAGTGCATACAAAAACGGCAGTGGGACTCACTTAATTTATTTCGGCATGGGGCAGGGAATCTTTCTTGAAGGGAGGTCATAAGTAATGTAAATCAGCAATTTATGGAAGGGGAACTCATTTTGAGTCTTCTGCTAGCGTCACGAAGTGACGGGCTGTTTCCTTGTATATATTAAACGTTAAAATTATATCAGAATGATTGTCTGAAGTTGTCGAGGCAGAACAATTTAATTTCTCCACCACATGGTAAACTTTCGCACGATAACTTGCCATCTTCAACTTGTACACATTGTTGGCGACTGGGGCGTATTTGAATTAATTTCAAAAACGCATTAAAAGTCATATCTCACTATCTCGTTACACGGTATGAGATATATTTCCATATCTTAATCTTCTATCCTTTCGCGGCCAAAAATCCTCTATTTACAAGTATATTGAATGCGATGAATTATCAGTTCAATTCTTCTTTTTCTAAGAAAAAGTGCTGAACTATACATATGAATAAACAATCATAAATTCAAGCTATGAATTTTAGACTCCAAACATAATTAGACTAACATCACCATACAGATAATGAAATATTTCTTACTAACTTACAGTAGGGTTTATTTGCCGGGATAATTTATGTTAATCATGTCAGTATTGGGGGAAATCTCTTTTTCTTCTTAGGGTATTATGAACTACACACTTAATCTGTTCTCTTTAAGTAGCACATTTATTCCTCCCTATACTTATATATAATCGAGAAAAATTGGTTTGATTGGGCAAAATATCAGGACGAGTTTGGTCGAGTGGAGCCAGTTGAACTTTGATATTTTGCAGAATCGATCAAAATTTGCCCGATTTTTATTTATTTATTTTTTTCAGTTGTCGCGCTTTGAAACGCTTTGAACTCAATACAACTGTAAAAGAGAACACAAAATTATATCTCCTGGGTAAATTTAAAGCGGCACTGTCACGGTTGTTTCAACAAAATATTTTTAAATAACACCAGTGATCTACATAAATAACTCAGAATCCTATGTATACTGTTATTATGTCCTAGAAAGAAAAAGGAACTGAAACTTGCATTATATAGGCATTCTTACGTAAGATTTAATAGCTTTCGCTATCAAATTTCCAAGTTTTAAAACTGTTCAGCCTGATACGAAATTTAAAATGTCATTTCACAATCAGAATCCAATTCCATCCGCTCGATAGCACACGGAAATACTCCAAATTTGTACTCATCTTGTAGCTGAAAGGTTATTTAACAAACCCAGTCGATAATTGTGTTCAATTGTTGTGAATCTGACTGCAGTTAAGCTACCTAAATGAACCCAAAAATCGTGTAAAATGGTGACAGTACCAAGCAATTGCTTCAGACCTGTCCTTTTGATAAGAAATCATATGGTGCAAAGCATTTGCCGTGTCCGCTCCCCAGCTCTGGAATACACTTCCCCAAGAGCTGAGGGAGTGCGAGTCTTTAGAATGTTTCAAGGATGCTCTGAAGACCTTCTTTTTTTAGGAAGGCATATTTCTTGGCGTGATAGAACCAAATATTATTAGTTATTATTATTATTATTATTATTCGCGCCCATTTTGTACAGTTGGCACAAAATTTAACTTTAGTATAAGGTAACAGAAGATCCTCTTACAGAGCCCGTGTCAGCCACTCCTTTGATATTGTTTTCGTTCGATTTAGAAGGGCGATTTACGAGTAGAAATCTCTAAATCAACATCTAAAAACAAAGTTTCAGATTTGATTTACCAAATACAATCGAGAAAATTGCTCCATGTTCTCTAAATCAGCCGATGGAAATGGATGTTTTCTCCGACTTGGTATGTTGCTATGCTGTCAAAATGGCGGCTGACACAGGCTCTTTAAATAACGAAACAAGAAAACGGTTAGTGAAAATTTGAATGTAAACTCGCAGGAATTACGGAGACGCAAGTCCTCGATGTGTCCGAAATTTGGCGATTTTGGCTTTGTAACCACGCTATATAACCCACAGCTAGCCCGTGCATGACACTGATCTTTGATACCAAACTAATTTCACGAAGCCCTGTGACGTCACAATGCACCCGCCTCTTCGAGCAATGAAAACATCAATTTTAGTCGCCACTTTCCCAATGTTTGCTCACAAATCCCAAGTGCATATCACGTTTAGCGCCGACGCGCATTTCCCTTTCGTGAACGGTCGATGCTTTTCACAGCCTGCTCGTAGTATGTATGGGGGACCCCCAATTTTCAACTTTCGTTTTCTGGGAAGATGTTGGATATAATGCAGCGAAATTTTGTAGTTTTACTAAAATGATTATGTGTGTTCTAGTGCTGGTGTTCATTGTTAACAAAAAATTGAATTTTCTGCGGCCATTTTGGAAAACCGTCTGACACTGCACCTTCAACAATCAAAAGTAGGGAGCACATTCTTATAGCGAACTCATGAATACACTACGTGGTCGTAAGTGTTAACGCACCTTTGAAGTGTACGTGCCGTAAGCAGTACTCTTGTAATAGACATACTTAATCTATCTCCTCGTTTTTATTTTCTAAACAAGATCTAAAACTATTTCTTTGAGGCTTGGCAAGGAGGAAGTAAAATAGCCATACCAGTTTTAGGTCGAGGAAACCTTGACCTAAGTTTGTTTTCGCGTGGCTGCCATCTTTGATTGTGACCCGCCCCCTTCTACCCGAATTGTTATATTTTGTCACAAATCCAATATGGCGACCACGCGAAAGCAAAGGCTCGGGTTTCTTGATCTAAAACTACTCTTTAACGTCTGCGAGCAGGCTATGGTTTTTATAGAACATGATAGAACGGTCATGGGTATTTCTGATCCCCGTAGGACAATAGACATTAAGTTTTTTTTCCGTTTACTTTTATTAGAGGAAACGAAACCAACGCGAAATGTTCGTGCCGTCCAAAAGGCAAAATAAACGATCGTTTAAAAAAGGAAAACTTATGCCGCCGACGTTTGCCCATCCTCATAATAGAGATGCCATGAAGCTCTACCACTATTTCCTTTCTGGATGTGTTCTCTTAAGTACTTGTGTTATTTATATTTTGCCAAGCGTTTATGCCTTATTTTTAAGATTAAAAGAGCCGTTCCCTTGCAGTGTGATTACAATGTTCAGAACGAATTACGTGCTAATGAGAAAAATCTTTCTAATTAGATAACTTTCCGAACAGACAAAACAGGCCTTGATATACCGAGGAAAGGTTATTTATTTTGTGTTATTTAGCCCACTAACATACCAACATACCGGACGACTGCAACACGTTCTACATTCCTTCGAGCTACGATTGCGAAAAGCCTGAAAAGCCTTGTACTTCATTGCTGTGCTCGTTGGGGGTAGATTAGAAAACTGCAAAGTGCAATTTACCCCAAGAGGGTGCATAGTTGGACTCTTTATGAATCCCCGCATACAATATATCACGCACCAGGACAACATATTTACTTTTAAAACAAGAACTTTTCCTATGGAGAAATTACGTGTTGATGATGTACTATGTGCTGCGTACTTTAAAGTTTTACAATAATAACAATTCTAATGCACATGTGGCCCAAAAACATGGCATGGATTAGAGAACTACCTATAGGGAACATACGATAGAAGACTAGATAATGAATTTGCACACGATTTGGTATTTTTGTTACGCCAAAACATGAAGTCTAAAAGAATTCGCTCGAGGGCTGTGAAAATGACAGCATTGTGTTTTCTTCTCTCGTGAAATTTCCAATAAAGTATATTAACCTAATCACAACAATAAGACGTATATTGATTAAGGAAGGCGATGTTTTGATAACAGTCAAATTGGTGTGTATATACCACTGTAGAACTATGCCGTGAATGAGAATCACTGTTACCTTTGGAGACAGTTAGTCTCAATAAATTACTTCAAACAATCAACTGCACCTTCCTGTAAATCCCTGTACTGTTCACAGTCTTGTTTATTTGATTTAGGATATATGTTATTAGTTTTGCACGGGTTCATACTCTTGGCTTCTTGGACTTGTACTCTTATCAATGTATTGTCCTAAGCTAACCAAATTGACTGGGTGGGCTTCGGGTATTGATTTGCTCTATTACGTTCATGAATATTGCATGGAGCTATTCACTTTTCGCGATGGAAACCCCTGTTAAGCCGTAGCTGTGTTGTATACAATAATAAGTTCGTGTATCTATCGCAGATTCGCAATTGAGGACAACACGTTTGGGACGACGAAAGGCCCATGAAGCTGTTTTCCCGGTTCTTCTACGCCACACTCGTCTTAGTCATCCTGGGCAATGCGAGAGGTAAGCTTTAAGAAAGTCTAATAAATGCAAGGAACAGAAATCGCTACAATACAGTATTACAAATCTCACTCTAATACACTAAAAATACTTCACCAGCTCTACCCGGAGTTGAAGATTTCTGGCAGCTTTCCGGTGTTTGGAAAAAAGCCTAGACTGGTTTTATTATTATTTCAGTTCAAATCCCTTAAATACAGAATACACAGTTATTCCCGAAAGGGCTAATTGGCTCATTTTTTCTAAGTAGATAATTCGGGTAATTGGCTTTGGGTGAACTAACTAGAAGAACCCACTGTGGAAGCAAAACCTCTCAAGGATCAAGTGGAGAGTGGTTATGACACTTTGAAGCTGAATCACTCGTTCACACTACCAATTCTTCTTTAATCCAGCAGCAGGTCCAACATTTTGACGGAAATCTAATCTAATCAAGTTGACATATTTTCACGTGCTTGTATTCATTAGTGTTGACATATTTCCAGGATTAGCGCTATTGTTTTATACCCATCCTTCCAAACCTAAATCGTTTTGATTTTAAAAAGTGTAAACTCCAAAAAAAAAAAAATCGGTTTGACCATAACGTGCAAGGAACTCCTTTTCATATATTCAACATTTCAAATTAAGGTTTGAAATTGTGTTTTAGCATTCTGAGTCTGGTCACAGATTCTAACTAATTTTTTATACACAAAGAGAAAAAAATGTAAATCAGTCGAACGTTATACAAACAAAGAAATTGATCTTAAATATGCAACATTTTCAATATTTCTATGAGCGCGTGGTCATTGTCAGAGAAATAATGGCTGAGCACTCTAAACACCTTTACTTTTATGTTGAAATTTAATTCTTAGTGATAAAATTGTGTTAATGCGCTTCTTGAAGCTCTAACACATTTCGATATTTAGCTTTTGTTTATCTGAATTGAAGCTAAAACTCCTTTTTTTTAAGTCTATGATGATTTGTGCGCTAGCTATCGGAATGATCCTATAATACTATGCGTTTTCTAAACACATGAAGTACAACTTCAAAGCACGCAAGAACAAATATTATTACAAGAAATATAATGAGTTGTACCACTTAATTACATTTTATTTGTCAAAAAGCTGTAAAACGAAAGTACAAAAATTCTCATCTTCTTAAACCAAAAGCTTTTCGGGAAAGTTTCTAGTCTTAAAATGTAATTCATAAACACACCATGCATTTTTCATTGTATGAAATTTTACAAAAATTATTTACGTGCTTTGAAACAATTTATTGACAAACAATTTCAAACAATTCCGGTTCCATCGCTGAACCATAAATGTACTAAATAAGTGTATCGGCATCTAGTGGCAGAGTAAATACTAGCTGAGAGTCGAGATGAGAGATTACTGTCAGAAAATTAAATCTCCAGAACCTACAGGCAGATGTCATGGTATAGATTTATAAATATTCTATTGTACTTTTATTGTACTAGTGAAATCTTCAACAAAGGGAAACTGAACTACAAATGGAAACAACGTACGTACTAACAGCATAAACACAAAAGTAGCGGAGCTCCTTAGCGGCCGAAGGCCGCAGAGCGGAGCACCATAGTTATCGCAGTAGAGCAAATATCCTACAAGTTCGAGGATTAAGTACATTAAGTTATACATAAGTCCTATGACCACTTTTGATTACCACAAATCCATACAACCGAAGTCAACAGGTTTAGGAAGTCCTATGTGGACTAGATTGTTTGGAAAAATGTTTCTAAGTTATTATCTTCATTGTTTTCTTGTTCTCCTGATGCGTCCTAGGTTCGATTTGCGCGAATAATTCGCAGAATATTTACTAAATAAACCCCTTCTGGCGGCTGTAATATCGGCGGATAATGTCCAGGATGAAAAATGGTACGAAAAATGAACAGTTGGCCGAGAAGCGAAGCTTCGAGGGCAACTGTGAAATTTTGAGGACCATTTTTCTTCCGCGGACATTATCCGCCGATATTACAGCAAGCCGAGAAGTGGTGTATTTATTTTATATCCCAGCGACTTCACTGAAAAACTCGAGAGAGAGAAAAACATTCAATGTGAACGTGAGAAAACCACTAAACTGCAGTATGACGCGAAAAGGCAAATCGTAAGCGGTGATTGGCTAAGATGTTTTTATTCGAGCTGTGATTGGTTGACAAATCCTAACGTGGGGCTAGAAGAAATCAGAGCGAATTCACAAAACACATTTACAACGCACAAGTTCTAGAGCTTTCCCGACTGCTTTTCTACAGAAATCTAGCCGAGATTTCGGGTTTTCAGGTCTACTTCCTTGCCGAACTGTTTAATTAATTGTTCTGCTGTGAACTGAAGTATAAATGACAGCCGTGAAATGCAGAGTTGGAAAAATTTAGCGCTGCTGATCGAACTGGGGAGTCGGCTTGCTGGACTACACTCGAAGTGGTTGAATTTTGGTTGAGCTGATTGCAAGTTGTTTTTCCATTTGCCAAGCTACGACAAAATAGTAAGTTTAAAAACAATTCTTTTATCGTCATTTTGCTCTTTTTTGTGTAGTTCTTTCATTTTTTTTCGCGAATGTCAAACCGAATTAACTTGGATTGAAACAACAACAAAAAACTAACAACTTTGTAAACCATTCAAAACATTCACGGCCTGTTTAGTTGACTTTTTTGTGTTTTCCGGTGTCGCCTCAGCCTCCAATTTCCGTATTTTATCAACATTCTTAGACAAAACCTTGGTTGCTTGTTTTCCATTATTTTTTGAACAGAAAATATCCAGTTTTTGCTTAAAACATTTCTCCCTGGACGGATATCACTTCCGACGGACAATATCGTCTGATATCTGTCCTGTGAAAATGTACCACGTGATACGTTTCGACCAATGAGCGCGCGTTAAAATTGATTACTGGGATATCATAATGTATCATACTTAGCCGACGAGGGACGAAGTCTCGAGTTGGCTAAATCAGACGATATTCTGCAAAAATCGAGCAGGATAATGGTTTTATTATTTAGGACAAAACCATTCAAATTAGTTACTTTTGCGTACTTCGTTCGAAGCTCATCACATCAACTCTCTCATTTGACAGATATCCTAGGATGTCATGCGCAGAAGACATATTTTGGAGTTTCAATGACCATATTTGGGTAGTGCATCGATGTGTTTGTTCTGATCAACTTACACATATTTTTGTGGGGAGGAGTTGAATGTGCATTTTGGACTTCCATCGCCGGATTTTACCCCAGCCTTAAAATATCGACTGTAGTTTCAGTTTTTGCAGTGTTGTCCTAATGTATTCACGCACTTTTATGAATTAGGCCTGAAATGGTGGTAAAAGGCGTAATTTCCGTAACATTTACGTCAGAAACTTTTGGTCGTCCGTGCATGGCGCACTCGATTTGTAATATATCGATCGCTACGTTTTTGGTTGCAAATGGTTCAGTCGACCATTCCGATCGGTTCGTTCCAACAGAAACGGCGGAAAAACTTCTGGGAGTGATCCACTCTTCTCAACCGGAATGACCGAAAAACGGACTGATCCATTTATCATGTTCCAACCATAACGGAAAGCACCCCTGCTCACACAGACACGTTGCACTTTACACTTAAACTGCCGTTACACGGTGCAATGTTTTATGCAATTGCGAGACAACTCGCACGAGCCATTGCAACGTGTAACAGCGAATCTTGCAACTTGTCTCGCAACTTCGTTCCCAGAAGCCCTCTCGGCCTCTTTGCCCTTCTTTGCATGCGCGATCTGTATCAAAATGGCGGACATATAGTATAAAAGCTCGATACGTTGCGATCGACCTTTGCGAGCTAATATCAGCAGACAACATTGCACCATGTAACTCCACCTTTATGACAAGTAATAGTTTCTAGCTCTGAGTCTTCTGTTCTACCAGAGTATGTGATGATTGACAATGTAAATTAGCAGAATAAGGGAATTTCATTTAAAAAATTCAATAATATGTCGCGCAAACCGCTCCACTAGATGGCTCTTCTTCCACTGCAGGACCTACGGTTTTACGTCCCTATCCGAGAAGATGCGAAGGTTCATTTCCATTTGCAGATGTTAGTCGAGCAAAGGCAGCACCTTGTCCTGAATTATTTGGAAAAGACCCTCAGTATTTGGGTTGAGCCCCCCATCCCGTTCAACAGCCCGGCGCTGTGCATGTACAAGAGTATAATAGATAAGAGTGTCCTCTATTACTTTATATCTTTAAATCCAGCACAGTCACAAATGTTCTATTTTTAGATACACTTTTTCCCAGTCAATCACACTTTGCTAATATTTAACCAATCACAAGGTTCCATGTAACGTGCCGGCTTGAATTTGAACGCCTAGTTTTTCTCAGACGTGAAAGAAACACCCCATTGTAAGATACATCATCAAGAAAAAAGTTCCAGCCAACATAGCACATTGAATTAATTTGTTTTTGTTTTCTAAAGATAGAACATTCTTAGCTGTGCCTGTGGATCCCATCTAGACCATAGGAGTCAACACTTTATCTAATTTACTCTTGGGCATCCACCACTGAGCTAACCGTTAGACAAGTAAGATTGCTAGTATGTTGATGAGCAATTTTACTATTCTATCAGTGAGTGTCTTATGAGAAATTGCGCAAAGCAGTGTTTTGGGAACTCATATTTTCCCTATAAATTATGTCCTCCTGTGACAGTGATAGATTACACTATTAATACTCTAGTGCTACTGCTGGGCAGTCCCCTATATAATTTCGTATGCACTCCTGCTGGTAACCACTGCAAGGGAGGGGGCCTTGAAATTACAACAAGTTGCTAATTAGTGCAACCAAGTTGTAGTTTGTGGCAACTAAAACTTTTAACTTTGAACAGTTGGTTATACCTACAGTGATAACCTTCTGAGTCTCGCACCAGTACAAAAACGTGTTGAAATGAAAAACTGGACACAAGTCTGTTAAATCATACTCTAGCTGGCAACAAGTTAATTGAAAGCCCTGGGGTGTGGACTGTTGTAGTAACAATAGCTTTATTATCCATATACTCTAAACATTTTAACCATATTGGGAACTAATTCCCAAAACATGGAAATAATCTCATTTTGTCTTTACATAAATGAAGCGCTTCTTCACTTAAAATATAATTCTGGATCATAACGACAAATAAATACACTCAGACCTCTTGTTGAGAGATAATTGGTTTTGCAGATAAACTCACCAGGAAGGGAACACCTTTACTCTGTTTGTGATCTTAACTGCCAATAAAAGAATATGTAGTTGCTTAAAAGTCAATGAAAACTAGATGTCATCCATTCTAGTTAAGAGGAATTTAGTGTACGAACGCTTTATTTTTGGACAAGCATGTACCACAGTCGTTTCGTGAAAGGGATTTGGGCCTTTTTGTCAGTCATTTTGGGCGCCAACTATTCTAGTTTAGCCCCAACAGGAAGCTTTGGGAAATATATCGCTTTTTTAGACAGAGTTGCTGGTAAGTGTTCAAACAAAAGTGACACATAAACAGTATCTCAGAGGATATCCAACTTTAGGCGGCCATAGATCAGACCTCAGTGAAGAAAAGTGATGAACACACAAAGGTTTTATCTCTGTTTTAGACTACCACTGGGATAACTGCTACATCCTCCCGGGTTTAGTGCATTCCACCTTTTATAGTACAGTGCAAAATAAAGGAGTAAACTTAATTGCAGCCCAATATGATAGTGACAGAAACACTTTGGGAGGGAACCTCTGGAGCATTGACTCCAGCCAAATTGCGTTTTCCTGACACACATCCTCAATCTAATTCACACGTCGAATGTCTGCTAACCCAAGGATCCTTTTTTTCTCCTAGACTTTCCAAAATCTGCTTCCCTTGTTGTAGATATTTACTATAATTGTTGTTTTGTTGATGCATGGATGGAACATTGAAAATTGTATAAAAATATCATAATTGATGGGTGTGTCTGGGGTGCTGTAGCCATTAAACAGATCATGTTGAAAGGGGCTCTCGCACGCTTGCTGGCCATTGCCTCTGTCAAGAAAATAGCTCAAATCGCAATCCAAATGCATCCTCTTGATAATTGGTCAAAACAACCTAGAATCGCATTTGTTTAACAATTGAAAGGCTTTTCTATTTATCTGGAGGATTATTTTGATTACTATGTGCAAATGTACATGTGTTTTCACGGAGACACGGTTACAATTTTACAAATTTTCTGTCCACGGTGGACAAATATTAAGTGTGCGAGAGCCCCTTTAACTAGCAAAGTTGTTTTTCTCTAGACTTTCCAAACTCTTTATTCAGGCTATCTACATTTGTTGCTTTGTTGGTGAAGAAATTGAAAATGGAAAATTGAATGAAAAGATAATCAAACGTCATTCCAACAAATTCGTAACCTGAAATTTTGAAGTCTAATAAAACCAGATATAACATGTTTTAAGTGGTTGTTAGTTATATGTTGCAGCAAGCCAATGCAAAGTGATCTCGGCGTCTTAGTGTCATTAGAATGGAAAGGTCCCTTTCAAAATCACAGAAGATGCCTATAAGTCGGTCTTTTTTTTCAGTCTGCTTTTTGCAAGAGGACATTACGTTATGCAGTTGCATGTGTCTTTTGTTTTTCAGAGCACAATGGTGTGAATCACAGCAAATATGAGTACTTTGAGCAAGATCTGCTTAACAACCTTCTCGAGGGTACAACAAGGATGCCCACCCAGTCCCAGACATGAACAAAACGCAATACTTGGTCACTTTTGGACTGGAACTTGTTCAACTTGTTAATGTGGTAAGGCCAATTGAATGTTAAACCCCTATGAAGCCCTTCTCACAAAAATAACTTGTTTTCGATATTCCCGATAATATAATCTTATTAGACATTTTGGTGTACAATCACACGGGATATTTTTTCAAGACAAAAGTATTTTAAAAACGATGAGAAAAAAATTAAATTATATTTTACCCCCGTCAGGGAGGGAAAAATAAATTTCAAAGAAGAGGGGAAGATAAATTTTCTAGGGGATAAAGACACTTGCTTTTATTCGCCACACTATATTTTGCTACATTATAATTGGAAGGGTAACGGGGGGTTAGCTGGTTCGGAGAGAGGGGTTAAGGATGAACCTCTCTGAAGTACCAAACACCCAGGAGGTAATTCATACTTGATTGAGACTTCAGACTTGGGCGACACTTCAGACTTGTGTAAGACTCAGACTTTTGGCAGGAGGAACATATTAGGCATGAAAGTAAATTCCCAAACCATCTGTTCCGCCCCACATGTACTTCTTACAAAACTACTTTTAAAAGCAGGTATATGTGTTGTTGTTTTGCTCATCAGGACGACAAGAATCAGATCATCACCACCAATGTCTGGGTCAGACAGGTCAGTAACACTTAAGGTGACATGCGAAAGTCAGAGCACATTTCGCGAGCATATATTTTCGTCTACATCTTCAAAAATATACTCGCTATGAACTTCAATCTTGGAGAATATAAGCAGACATCTTTTGGCAAAATGTACGCATTATCAGATCTCCATTAGCGTTAATACTTTTAATAATATCTGAGCTTAAATGGACCCCTTCCTTGAGAGATCAGCCCCGCGCAAAAAAAAAAAGTTGCTGGTATTTTTGAACGAAGCTCCGTTAATCATATTGAAGTCAGTTTGACTCAGTCTTTACGAAATTTCAGGAAATTCGTTGGAAGCAAAGTGCCTATTTTAGAAAAATAGGCCAAAAACACGACTAAAACTCTAAAGTAGGCACTTTGCTTCCAACGAATTTCCTGAAACTTCGTTGTTAGTCCAACTGACTGGCAGAGAGGTCCAGTGCACTGACTTTTGTATTTTTATTGATAAAAATGAATTATCGTGATCTCAAAACCGGAACAAAAAATCCACATCTGAAGTAAGCGATCTCAGCAAGCTAGTCTAAAAGTAGCGTACTTAGCCTATAGATAGATAGATAACACCTTTATTTAATGACAAGGCTCAGGGTAGTCCTTTCAGGTGCGTTTAGAACGCAACCTGTTATCAATGATCAACAGGAGCCCTGGTCGGGCTTAATATAAAATTCTTACAATGTAGGCAAGGGCCCTGTATCCTTTTGGGGAACTTTCTTAGTACTGTACAGCATTCATGAGCATCCTCGGAGACCCAGGGATTTTTCCTCTAACGTTTCCACTCTCGCGAGCGGTCAGAGTGGAATTCCCTGGGTCTCCGAGGATGATTCATGAGCTTGATGGCCTGTGTACGCTCAAAACTATGCCTGCCACTTTTTAAAATTCGCGTACGCCCCTGCTATCTGAAGGCATAGCGAGTTACCTCTGAATCTCGATTTCAATGGCTCTTTCTCTCTTTTCCCATTAGAGATGGACCAATCTGCTGCTAAGATGGAATCCCAGTAAATATGGCGGAATCAAAAGAGTAAGAATCGACGCCAGTAAAATCTGGATACCAGACATCGTGTTGTATAATAGGTATGTCAATACAGGTTTGCTGAGATTCTCTAGTCTTCTTATACAGTTAAAACCCGCATAAAAGAACAAGTTGATTAAGAACACGGCACAGGCTGAAATTTGGTCAAAAAAGTACCTTGTACAAAAGAACACATGAAGCCTGAGGAAAAGTGTTCTTATGTATAAAAACATACTGCCAGTTTAGATTCGAGTACAGTAACCCACTGTGGTAGAGTAGTGAGTACAGTAGTGAATAATGTACTCAACCACTTCAAACACAGTTCTACAGCAGTTATTGTATTGGGAATTCCAGGGTACATTTTGCAATTGTTTTTAGACTTAACTAATTGCTGTTACTAAATGACTCACCTTCTGCCAATCACATTCAGACTTTATTTGACTGTTGGTGTGTATGTAGTAGATGTTAAGAAACAACTTTAAGAACACCTTAACAACATTTTCAGGCTGATTTTGCAGTAAACACCCAATGTAAAAGAACAAAATCAGCCTGAAACCCCCAAAAACCTGTTCTTTTATGCGGGTTTTTAATGCAGTACATTGCTTGTAAAAATATCTTAAAGAGTTTGTGTCAGCCGCCATTTTGACACCATAGCAACATACCAAACGAAAACAATAAAGGAGTGGCTGATACAAGCTAAACCCAGGAGTTTATCATGAGCCTTCATTACTGGTTGGGAGTCTGAAGCACAGCAATAGATAAATCAATTTTTAGATTGTGCATTTTAATTCCACGAGAATTAGGAACATGGCTTAAAAGGAAGCCGCCACCGTAATATCATTCTCAAAGGAAAATGAGGCCTTTTAATTACCCCTAATGCGCACCATGTATTCTTATCGTCCTCAGCGCGGATAGTGAGTTTAGCGGTGGGTTAGAGAAATACAAGACGCGTGTTATACTCAACTACGACGGCGTCACCGCCTGGTACAGCCCGGCGTCGTTCCGCAGCACATGCCAGATTGATGTCACATTTTTCCCGTTCGACCAACAGACCTGCTTTATGAAGTTTGGCTCTTGGACATTTGAGGTATTGGAATGACTTTGCCGAATGAATTTATTGTATTTATTGTGTTACCTTCGGGATCCCTGTGGCGCGTGAAAAAACGAATAGCGCGCCACACAGGTTCCAAAAATAAACCAAGAGACTTAGACAAACAATCCCTCTGAAATCCCATTCAGAAGGATCGCGCTCGAAATACGAGCCAGGGTATAGGATACATACAGAGTTCCTTCGCCCAAGGGGCCTGGATCGATAATTTTAAATACCATAGGCAGCCCGCGTGGATTCGTAAGAAAGGCAATACTTTCTTGAAATGTTTATTGTTTACAGGTGGTGGATCTGGACATATTTGCCGACGAATCTCCACTCTACTCGGATCAGTACCTCAAAAGTGCGGAATGGGATCTGATCGACGCCAGCAAGAGGAGGAACGTGGAATATTACGCATGTTGTTCGTTTCCCTTCTCGGATGTGACCGTACGATGGGTTTTCAGACGGAAACCACTATTCTATGTATTCAACTTGATTGTGCCTTGTCTTATTATCATGAGCATGGTTCTCTTGGGGTTCTTTCTTCCGCCTGAATCAGGTAATAGAAAACCTTCAGAGACATGTAAACTGCTGACACCTTTATTTGCACACAGTTAGTGTTGGTTTATGCATGAACTCAAGCGATCTCGAGGAAGCGGGATATCCATTCTCGTACCCAGAGCTCCCCGGCTCGTCTGCTCGCGGGAGAGGCTCTTGGGACATCCATTTGAGCGCCTTCGCTGATTGGCTGATTTTGAACATTGGGGCATGCGCAGGAAAGTTGTTTCTCACAATGGCTAGGTATGCAATCTAAGCCAAGCGTCAATGGCTGTCACCAGAGCCTCCCCAGCGAGGTGATGAGCCGGAGAGCTCTGGTTCGTGAATGCCGGATACACAACAAAATAGATGCGTTGTTGCGTCTACTCCATGTGCTTGCGTCTAGTGTAAATCAATCAAAGTTCCTTAGGGTGCGTGAACGTGGTGTGCGCGTTCTTGATAAAACGGAAGGCAATGTAAGCATTTTCTAATAGAGCGGACAAATTTAAAACCACTAGCCAATCAGGAGTAGAAGCCATTTAATAAAAAAACAATCAGGGAGCGAAGTAAGTCAGACTCTCGCTTAGTCATGTGAGCAATGGCGCGTTTTTGTTTTAATTCGCAATTTGATTGGCTAAGAGACGAAAAATGTTGCTCTCGGCCAATAAAAACGGCAACTTAATGCACGTCTGACTTATTTTCGACGGGCATCTTAAATCCGTTCTAGGTACGAAAGCCTTTAGAAAATAAGTAACGATTTTCCGACTAGCATTTAAGTTTGCCTAAAATACTCTAAACACTTAACTTTGAGCGACAACTTCCAGAAATTGTAGCGACTCGATTTTTCGATGCATCCTTAATGTTCGATCTACCTTAGTAGCCCTGCTAGATCGATTTTGAGCATCCACAGGGAACCTGCGCTACTTTCCCCAGTCCTCCCCCCCCCCCCCCCCCCAGATAGGCATTTGGCAAAAACAACCATCGTATTTTTGATATGCAAAAGTAACAAAAAAACCTCACATGAGTTACTGAGTGGATTTGAGTCGTTCTCAAAATGGAATCGGTTTTCATTTGTTGGCTTGACTATTAGATCTTTTTTTATGTCTACACAGGTGAACGAATAACCTTAAGTATAACAGTTCTCCTCGCCATGGCCGTATTCCTTCAGCTAGCAGCCGAAAACCTGCCCCGTAATTCGGACAACATACCCGTATTGGGGATTTTTTACATCACTGTTATGGTCGAGGTGGCGCTATCTCTCGTCGCCACGTGTTACGTCTTACACATCCATCACAAGAATTCCGGCACAGCTGTTGTTCCTCTACCTCGTTGGGTGCAGGTCTACGTTGCCGGTTGGCTTGGGAAAATCCTGGGCGTTAGGAAACCTATTATGGAGGACAACTACGATGCGTCCTCACAAAAAGACTTCAAACGCCTCTCGGTTATGAGGAAAGACTTAGAGAGGAGCGTGGGCGACGGTAGAGGTAACAGGAGGTTGATTGGTAATGGGAAAGTTACGGGTAGAAGGCTTGGAGGTAGAGCGGTGTCGGATGACTATTTGATGGACTCGTTTGAGCAGGAAGAAGAGACCAATTCTAATAACACGGCTAGCACGAATACAGCATGCACATGCACGTGCCAAACGAGGACTAGAGAGCGTGACACGCCCTTGAGCATGAGTTCCAAAGTCACGCAAGGGATCATGGTGTTAGCGGATCACGTGAAGCACCGGAGAATGATCGAGAAGAATCAAGGCGAGTGGCGATACCTTGCCATGGTCCTAGATAGGCTCTTCTTCTGGCTCTTTGTTCTCATGATTATATTATCCGCGGCAATTATATTAAGGACTCCTGGGAGACCATACTAGTGTATCATACTGTATATTCTAAACGAACTACCTTGCGCGCAAACTGGTCGACTATATACACTGAGTTATAACCTGTTGAATTCCTAAACCTGTGGAAAAGATGTGCTGGGTATAATTTCAGCTCTCTTTACACTGCTTAAAGACCCTGTGTCCAATCGGTGTGACAATGTTTTGATCTGTTTATTCTGTTGATCTAATACGGTAAGAAACTTTGAAAATAACACCATTAGTTTGCTGTTCTGTGACTACACATCATTTAAACAAGTGTTAGACCAAAGGATGGATCGAAATTTGAGAGATTTGCTGAGTTCACTACTTTTACCCCTCCTTCTTTTCGACTCATTAGCATATACTTGATGTGCTACAAACTACGATGTCAAGCCAATCGTACACAAGTTCTTTAAGGTGGTCGGTGGATTACTTACCCTAAGAACCATGTGAAGTATTCTATGCAAATAGGGTGATTTACTTTATGTTGTGTTTTCAAATGAAATAGCCATGGGCTAACATAAGTCGTTTTCTGGCCCCGATTTTATTTTAACATTATTCGTGAATTATACAAATTTCAAATACGTCCGTATGTACATACATTGCGCCTACCATTTTGCATAATAATGGCTGACAGACAAACACGTTTCGCCTGAATTCATATCTGTTATTTACCCGCTGGGAGGTCCGGATCGTGAAATACCGTGACCGAGGTCTTGAAAATACTGAGGTCAGTATTTTCAAGGCCGAGTTCACGGTATTTTACGATCTGGACCGACCCCAAGCCGGTAAAAGTATATTTATTTTTTTTTTGCTTTCACTGAAACAGCATAAAACTTCACAGAAATTAGCGCGCGCGCGATTCATCCGGAACCGGGGTCCAGATCGTAGGATTCCGGACCGCTCGCGAGCCAGTCAGAGCGCGCGATTTGATGGATACCGGACCGCTGAAAAAATAAATATCAGAATCTTGAGCCCGTAGACTGCTTGCAGTCCATTCTTTGGCGAAATTCTCTGAAAACGAGCGCGTGCAATGCCGAAAAAACACCGGCGATAAAGCGCGAGAACGTGCAGCAAGGGAGAACGCTAGGATGCGTTGGTTTTCACTATAACGGCATAAGCGACGTAAGCATAATTTGACCCATGTAAGGGCATTTAGAGCACTAATGGATGCCAGATGCCTAGCCCCTGCCGGATGCCTTTGTAAAGCATTCGGTGGATGCCCGGATGCCGCTTATGGCTGGATGCCGGATGTCGCTTGGTGATTGGATGCTGGATCGCGGATGTCGGATGCCAGATACCCTTACACGGGCTACATAAGCATAAGAAGAACGGAGGCTTTTGATCCTTATGCTTACGCTTATGTCAGTAGAGAAAACTTCATTAAATAATTTATAGTTAGTTTGATATCCCTGTGCTTATGCTTTATCTTGCTTGTGAAAAACAACCCTAAAAGAAGAGACTACAGACACACGATGTGAAAACAGGAGAATGTAAAAGGAATTTCGCTTAATGAGAAATTTGATTGGTCGAGAGCATTATTACTGAATCTGAGTAACTAAACTGTGACCTTTTCACCGCTATTCACTCTCGCGAGATTATTATTATATTATTATTGACGATTGTTGACGTGAGTTCAAGGAACACCGCGGCTAAACGCACTTGCCGTGCGCTAAAGATTCACTTCCTCTCAAATGAAAACAAAAGAAAAAAATTTACATACTCCAGACACAAATGTAAGGCTAAAATTTGCAGAGCAGCTATAACGTGATCATATCTTTCGCTGAACTTTTGCACCTCGCACTTTAAGGCTTGCACCCAAGGCGAAAATATGGTTTAAAGTCAAAATTATCTTTCGCTGTTATGTAGATTTTTCAATGGTTTTCATTTCACAGGCCAGTGAATCTTGAGCGCATATAAACTGCGTTTTGCCGCGGTGTCAGTTCAAGGTTCCAGATCCTCGAGAGAAACAGCGTCTCGCTGTCGTTAGTCTTTTGCAAGGATTTGAAGGACAATCCTTCCTTGCCGGGTTCGCAAAAGTTTGATTTATCAGTTGTTTTTTTCTGTATGCGAGAAATGTACCTGAGGAAAACGTCCATTTGTTGTGTCGCCGCTGAGGTCGATCATCGCGCAGATCAGCTAAAAGTAAAAGGGGATGAACCGAATATATCTTTAATTAGTATATATGTACCAAATCAGTGAATCTATAGCGTGATTGTAAACTGCATTTTATAAATTGCAGTCCGCATCAATCACATCTGTGAACCGCAACTGAACATTGATATGGATATTTGCGGTGTATACAAAATTCATACGTATTTTTAATTTTTTTTATTTTCGCTATTAAACTCTCAAAATGGCGGCTCGTTTCGCGTCGAGCGACACTGCGTTTTCATGAAATCCGTATCTTTTTCTACTGCTTTGGTATATACGAAAACGCGTCTCGGTATGTATATATCCACCACCATTCACCTCCCCTTCGGGGAATAGTTGTTATCTATCGGGATATATCAAATCGAAAATTTTTCACCAAAAGGTTTATATAATAAACAGAATAATACATGAAGCTTGAAGATATTAAATTATCCTCGTGTTCAAATTTGATATCCCACTTGTTCGCTGCGCTCACTCACTCGTGAGATATCAAAATTTGTACACTCGAGGATAACGCGTTCCAAACTAGTTTGAGGTTTTCCAAAATGGGTTGATTTGTAGGATTTCTTTTGTTTCTCTACATAAAAAAAATAGTTTCGAGGAGATATATGGATTATCACCGACTGTGAAAACAATTTCGCGGTGTTCTTCAAAATTCAACATAGATTTAAAGATATTAGAACTTTTCATGAAATTTTTTCTTATTTTTTTTTCAGAAATTCTACGCAATTTCAACCTAAATTCACACCCATTTAACCTTTCAAAACTTGCTCGGAAATTCTTAGCCATTTCAACCTCTTTGAAAAGGCTAGGAAATTCTTAGCCATTTGAACCTCTAACAAATGGCTAGGAAATTCTTAGCCATTCAGTTGAACCTCTAAAATGGTAGGAAATTCTTAGCCATTTGAACCTCTAGCAAATGGCTAGGAAATTCTTAGCCATTCAGTTGAACCTCTAAAATGGCTAGGAAATTACTAGCCATTTTTTAGAGGTTAAAATGGCTAAGAATTTCCTAGCCATTTTTGGAAGTTCAAGCTGTGACTAATGGCTAACGCATTATTTCTATGCGCGCGTGCGAGCCACTTGGGTGGATATCTACAACTTATTACACAAAAAGACTTCTATATCAATTAGAAAACGATTTTAAATGTAAATAATAATGTATAAACTTTATTTACAGGTATAAACAGTTAGTAACATAGACCAATACAATAATGATCAGCGTTTTACAGACTCTTCTATCTGTGCGGTATTCTGAAGTAGAGATTGTTTGGACCAAAAGTAAAGGCTAATGTTATTTTCCTTCCAAAAGTCCTTATTCTGGTTAGAAAAAAAACATAAAGTGAGTGTCATCACTACCAAAGAAAATTCACCATGTTTGAAATTTACAGCGCTGGGCTTGCCAGACCCCGAAACGTAAGGTGGAAATTTCCATCATGCATCGTCGGACAAATCTAATGCTAAAATTTTTGATTTTGCCAGACCCCGAAAATCGTAAGGTGGAAATTTGCACCAAGCATCGTCGGACAAATCTAATGCTAAAAGTCTTGATTTTGCCAGACCCCGAAAAAGTAAGGTGGAAATTTCCATCAAACATCGTCGGACAAATATTATGCTAAAAGTCTGGATATGGCAGACACCGAAAAAGTAAGGTGGAAATTTCCATCATACATTGTTGGTCAAATGCAATGCTAAAAGTAGAGAGAGAGAGAGTGATGGAGAGGCAAATAGTGAGTAACTCTTTTTCTCTATTCAATGTCTGTTATACGCATTCTGAAGACCTTGACCGGTAACCAGTCATTTAGCTACTGCGTAAAACGCAATGTCATTTTAGTTGCATTATCATAACTGTCTTCTCCTGGAGATGAAACGAGCTTTGGTAGATACCTAAAGCAGAAAATAATGAACTGTCAAGAATTATGTGCGCTCAGAGTCAGAGAGTAGAAAATATATTTTATAACGTAATTATTCGCTGATGATTATCGATGCAATCAAGACGTTCATATGTTTAGATGAATCGCAAAATAACAAATAGTAGATTTTCGCGGTAAGAAATATGTTCGTGGTTCGTTGAGTCAGGCTGATTTCGGCTTGAGCCGGTGAAGAGTGTTATAATGAGCCCTGAGAATGGTAAACAACATGTAAGCCAAGAACATAAATTGTATTAACTATTATAATAGCAGAGCCAAAAACTCGGACAAAAACTGAACTACGCCGTAATGCCTTAAACTTATTATAAAGTCGCGCATCTGTAATTGTTCAGTAGCGGTTTATTTTCTATTGCGTGTAACACTATTACCCTTTGTCTTTTATTCCGTTGAAACTGATAGTAAATAGCTGCCTGTCGCATTGTTTTTGCACCAAGCATCTAATACTAGCTATTTAGGAGTGAGGGAAGATAAATACTTTCCATAACAATAAACAGCAAGCAGTCATTTCTGCCTAATCTTGCTGTGTACTGTCTAGCAAGGACAGAAAGCCAGTAAGGACAGAAAGCCAGTGAACATTTTCTGTGCTTAATATTTGTAAATAAACTGAAGCTTACCTTTCATACTCTTCGTTTCAAACTTGATTATTTTGAATTTTGTAGTACCAGCGGTTATTTTCCGGAGCAGCCTTTGGCTGGTGATTTTAACCATACAAAAGCAGCGCAGACTTCTCTTTATCCGAAGACTCTTCCTTTGCAAAGCAAAGCGATCAACAATGAAGTTTATTTCCGTTTAGCGGATGCTGCGCTGAAACCAACTCAAAGTTAAATTTCGAATTATCCAATCAAAAAAGGAAAGCAAATTTAATGACCAATCAAAACGCGGGATTATAGGTCAAGACCTTACACGTCACCACTCATAAACATCAACACCATGGGTGCTGCATGTTCTTGCAACGGACTGATCATTGTCCTTTGTATTTTGAACATAAGTCTTTTATGGCCGTCGATGGTACAATGTCACGTAAAAGGAAAGGAAAAGCCAACCGAGGGCCGTAGACAAAAGTTGTACTTCCAAACAAAAGCAAGAAGGAAAGGGCGAACATTTTACAAACGAATAACAATATGCTCTTCAAGCTTTTAAAACCATTCAAAGTTTCCTCTCGGAGACATGATTGCGACATCTTCCTACTCGGGTGATATGGAATATAAGGTAAACGCTGATGTCTATAATATAAGTAATATAGCCTCGGCTATTTACCATTCTGGGTTAATAGGAGAACTTTGCGTACGGTAGGAAACCTGGACGTAAGAAAAATGTATGCACTCAATAGTTGTGACGAACATCTTCGCTACAGGAAATTGTTTGCGGTTATCTATTTATCACGACCGTGCTTTGTCTGAGATTTCCGCGATTGTTCATCTAGTTACACGAGGAAGTTGCCAGCGTATTATTATAAGAAGCCACGTTATAGTTCGAAATATGAAATCGAAATGTAACATTTCCAGTCAGTCACGTCGAACAACATACTAATATGTACCTAGACTAGGTACATATTAGTATGTTGTTCGACATGACTGACTGGAAATGTTACGTTGCGATTTCATTTTAGTGGCCTCATCCGGTGGTGTTTTGACGCCTGGTTTGACACTGCGGGTTCCATTGACAATTTAAACTTCGAATTTATAAATAACTAATAACGAATGCCGAGAAGACGTTTTTACAAACTCAAGTTGAAATTAAAATTATTGCAATAAGTTGAAGGATTTCATATTTTCTTAGAGTATGAGGCAAACCTTTAGCATTGTATTTTGGAATGCTGCTAGAGTTTCCAACACAGAGCTTTCTAGACTTTGAAGATGGTATTTTTACAGCGCCGTAACGGTTAGAAACTTTCATCTCACTTTTCGGAGTCTCTAAGCTTTAGCTTTACGAGTAGCATTTTATTGCTCTTGCAAAATCCGGACTTTTAGCATTAGATTTGTCCGACGATGCTTGGTGGAAATTTCCACCTTACTTTTTCGGGGTCTGGCAAAATGAATACTTAGCATTAGATTTGTCCGACGATGCACGGTGGAAATTTCCACCTTACTTTTCGGGGTCTGGCAAAATCAGGACGTTTAGCATTAGATTTGTCCGACGATGCTCGGTGGAAATTTCCACCTTACTTTTTCCGGGTCTGGCAAAACGAATACTATTCTGCGTCATTGATGTTTAGCCTTTTCTCTAGGTAGCACACTCACTTACTATTACTGTTTTCACTCTTTATAGAACACAAACACCCGCATATAAGAACCTAGAATGTTAGCTTAAAACAAGTGCTAATCTGAACTGAAAATACTGAAAACGTGGTTTATAAGCAACATCTTAGCCTAATAGGTTGTTAAAATCCAGGTTCTTATATGCGGGAGATTACAGTAGTTAACGCCACTTTGTTCGAGGTTCAAATGGCTAAGAATTTCCTAGCCATTTGTTCGAGGTTCAAATGGCTAAGAATTTCCTAGCCATTTGTTCGAGGTTCAAATGGCTAAGAATTTCCTAGCCATTTGTTCGAGGTTCAAATGGCTAAGAATTTCCTAGCCATTTGTTCGAGGTTCAAATGGCTAAGAATTTCCTAGCCATTTGTTCGCGGTTCGAATGGCTAAGAATGTCCTAGCCATTTGTTCGAGATTCAAATGGCTAAGAATTTCCTAGCCATTTGTTCGAGGTTCAAATGGCTAAGAATGTCCTAGCCATTTGTTCGAGATTCAAATGGCTAAGAATTTCCTAGCCATTTGTTCGAGGTTCAAATGGCTAAGAATTTCCAAGCCATTTGTTGGAGGTTCAATTGACTATGAATTTTATTTAATTCCTAGAACTTTCGAGACCTTTTTCTGTCCTGTCTCAAGTTTCTCCTATTCTTAGGAATTTCTTAGGAATTCCTAGAAATTTCTGCCCCCTTTTTAGTGTTTTGTATTCCTGGGAAATTCGTAGGAATTCGTAGGAATTCTTTGCATTCTTTGTCCGAATTTACTGTTAGAATTGACACCTTCATTCCTAGGAGTATCCTAGGAATTACTAGGAATTCTTAAGAACGATTTCTAAAGAACTTCAAGGAATATCCTAGGATATTCCTAGGAATTCCTAAAGTCATTTCACAGGGGTAGCTTTCTAGACTTTGAAGATGGTATTTTTACAGCGCTGTAACGGTTAGAAACTTTCATCTCACTTTTCGGAGTCTCTAAGCTTTAGCTTTACGAGTAGCATTTTATTGCTCTTGCAAAATCCGGACTTTTAGCATTAGATTTGTCCGACGATGCTTGGTGGAAATTTCCACCTTACTTTTTCGGGGTCTGGCAAAATGAATACTTAGCATTAGATTTGTCCGACGATGCACGGTGGAAATTTCCACCTTACTTTTCGGGGTCTGGCAAAATCAGGACGTTTAGCATTAGATTTGTCCGACGATGCTCGGTGGAAATTTCCACCTTACTTTTTCCGGGTCTGGCAAAACGAATACTATTCTGCGTCATTGATGTTTAGCCTTTTCTCTAGGTAGCACACTCACTTACTATTACTGTTTTCACTCTTTATAGAACACAAACACCCGCATATAAGAACCTAGAACGTTAGCTTAAAACAAGTGCTAATCTGAACTGAAAATACTGAAAACGTGGTTTATAAGCAACATCTTAGCCTAATAGGTTGTTAAAATCCAGGTTCTTATATGCGGGAGATTACAGTAGTTAACGCCACTTTGTTCGAGGTTCAAATGGCTAAGAATTTCCTAGCCATTTGTTCGAGGTTCAAATGGCTAAGAATTTCCTAGCCATTTGTTCGAGGTTCAAATGGCTAAGAATTTCCTAGCCATTTGTTCGAGGTTCAAATGGCTAAGAATTTCCTAGCCATTTGTTCGAGGTTCAAATGGCTAAGAATTTCCTAGCCATTTGTTCGAGGTTCAAATGGCTAAGAATTTCCTAGCCATTTGTTCGCGGTTCGAATGGCTAAGAATGTCCTAGCCATTTGTTCGAGATTCAAATGGCTAAGAATTTCCTAGCCATTTGTTCGAGGTTCAAATGGCTAAGAATGTCCTAGCCATTTGTTCGAGATTCAAATGGCTAAGAATTTCCTAGCCATTTGTTCGAGGTTCAAATGGCTAAGAATTTCCAAGCCATTTGTTGGAGGTTCAATTGACTATGAATTTCCTAGCATATATTTTCGGGCTTTAACGCGTAGTGTTTTTAAACACAAGAAAAGTTGATATGTATAGTGTTTCATACTAGAGTTTTTCGTGTTCAGAAGAATAATACTTTTTTACAACACAGTTTTTGCGATTGATTTTGATGTCAGAGGAAATAATTAATATCACAATAAAGAGTTAAATGAAATTGCTGTGTTCTGTGTAAAATGCGTGTTTTTCAACATCGGGTAATGGTCATGTATTTAGAACGATTTACCGACATAGCGCCAACAAATAGAAGGGTCCGTTGTTGATTTATTTTATTGCTCTGAATAAGTTTCGAGATTTAGAGTTGTGTGATGGCTTGACTCCATTTTTTTGAGTTTTGGAAAACCTCAAACTAGTTTGGAACGCGTTGGATAAATACCATATTCCCGCGCGCCCATGTTCTATTCTCAGTACGCGCGCTCTGATTGGTCCAAACCCAATCACCCATATACCGTGGTCCGCGGGTGAAGTTTCCGTCTTTTTGAACCAAGGATTAGTTCCGGAATAAGATCGTGTCAATCGTCAATCGTATAATACGATTTCGTTGCGGAACTAGCCCTGCCCTGCTTCGTCATCCAATGATAGGAGGCCCCAAAGCTCCGCCTTTGGGACTGACGTTTTTTTATTTAGACTGAATTGGCTGCGAGAACATTGCTCTATATATTTTTTAAATCAGCCGATGGAAAAGCATGCTTTATTTTCGACTTGGTATGTTGCTATACTGTCAAAATGGTGGCTGACACCGCTCTCTAAATATGCCTTGATATTTAGACCACGTGCCCCGTAAAATGGGGCGACGGCCATGTGTTCAACAATGTGACGAACAACCAACAAAAGGCTTCTTCATATTTTGGACTTTAAAAAGTCCAAAAAGTCTACTGCGTCCTTATATCAGAAATGTCTTCTGGCTGGAGGTTATAGACTCCAAGAAACTGTGCTTTCCAGACCAGTTACAGTTCTCCAATAGGACTCTTCTCAACAAATTTAATCTTTCCTGTTTTTTAGCTCCTCAGACACCGGTGACGTAATTTATGTCACGTAACATTAGTCACGCTTCTTTAGACTGGCGTGATTAATTCGCAATTTTATGCAGAACTGGTGTATAATCACTTCGCGATTAGTTTCACTACAGTCATCTGAAATCTGCTCTATTTCAGGTAAGCGTTCAATTAAAGGCAACATACTTAATAAGTGAATATATTTTGCAAATAAATCACTTTTAGGACAAGGTCAGCTCATATTGTGGGCTTACGGCACATTTGCTAATTTGGCCGCCATGTAGTCAGATTGACCAGTGCACGCTGGGGCCAACCACCCCCCTAAATGTGTCATTAAAAGTGACCAAAAATTAAATCTCGCCATAACTTTCTACCCCTTGTGTCTATTTTTACTAAACTTCGTACATTGGATGACATTATGAAGACAAACATTTTCCATGTATTGAATGGTCACCATGGTGATTGTGACGTCACTGGCGTTAACGTATTTATTGGACCATTTTTCGTAATGTTGAATCTGCTTGTTTTTTGTAGCGGCAATGATAGATTTCAACAAGAAAAGCTAAACGTCGAAAACCGTTTGCTTTCAGGATTTATATTAGCTGAGTTATGATTTTTTCATGATTTGTATAAGGTTGGATCTACCTTACAGTTGAAAAAGTTTACAAAATAATTAATTATTGCACGGTAACATCATTCCACATACAAATATATTAGTTATAGGTTATATTAGTTGACTACAAAATAATTGCACACATTTCCACTTTCGATCATTTATTTTCTGTGTTTAAAATCCAAGATGTATACTCATGACGTAATAGAATATGACGTCACAATATAACAATGCTTTATATCTTCGCTCTAAGGACGAAATTCAAAATTTCAAAATCATACGATTTTAGATACCATTTTGCTTGACACTTAACAACAGAAATCGGTTCAATTGACTAAAAACTAAAAAAAAATTACCAGTGAGTTTGTTTCCCATACATTTGCTACTGTAACAAAAAAAGTAGGGGAGGGGAGGGGGTCATTCTTTGAAATGCTAGACCTCAGCTATTTTTTATGCTATCAACAA
The DNA here is from genome assembly GCA_033964015.1 of Scolanthus callimorphus. Lineage (NCBI taxonomy): Eukaryota > Metazoa > Cnidaria > Anthozoa > Actiniaria > Edwardsiidae > Scolanthus > Scolanthus callimorphus. Next base: position 28,388,502 of record CM066921.1, read on the forward strand.
ACGGTTTTCGGTTTTCAACATCTCTTGCTAAGGTGTATCATCGCCATTACAGAAATAGTGCATATTCCAATTCTTAAAATGATCAAACGATTGCGCAATCTCTGGTGACGTCACAAAGCATCATAGTGACGTCAAAAGTAATGGAAAATATTTGTCATCGTAATGTTATCCTATCTACCAAATTTGGTCAAAATAGCCTCAGAGGATGGAAAGTCATGTTGAGTCAAAGTTTGAATGACGCATTTTGGGGGGTGGTTGGCCCCAGCGTGTGATACATTTTATTACTGTAAACAGTTTGCACATTCGTTCGCTTATATCTCGCTCGCAATAAGATATCCAGTCTAAACCTTGACAAAACTATCGAGGATATAGTTCTTATTCATAATATGGTTTCTTTATTGAAAATAACTCGCTAAAAAGCAAATGTCTCCTGATGGAGGTGGACACCCATTCTCGAACCCAGAGCTCCCCGGCTCGTCGCCTCGCAGGAGAGGCTCTGGTTTGAGGGCTCTCCATTTGAGGGCCTTCACTGATTGGTTGAAATGGCGCGCATGCGTACATAAAAGTAGCGTAAGCCATATAAGCATAGTTGGAGTTAAAATTTCGTGTTCAGTGCGCATGCGATTTTTTCATTCTCGAACCCAGAGCTCCCTTGCTCTTTACCTCGCGGGGAGACTCTGGTGACAGCTACTGACGCATGCGTGAGATTTCATACACACGCATGCTCCAACGCCCAAAACCAGCCAATCAGCGACAGCCTTCAAATGGATGTCGCCGGGAGCTATGGGTACAAGAATGGTTTAAACACGAGGTTCCGGTATAAAAGGGATAACTCCTCCCACCCCGGGGCTCGTCGGGCTCGAGAACAATCAGTTATCAATCAGCTGTCAAAGAGTCAACATCTCACTTCGTCTCTCTGTACCGCGAAATTCAAAATTTAGAATTCAAAATGCGAGCAAAAACGCCAACAAATGATTTCCTACTTGTTTAAATTTGTATTCCTTCTCATTTCTTGCAAAATAATTTTATTCGAACCTGATTTGGTTCGGATAAAAACGCTTTTCTTCGCAGCAGAGAATATTATTCGCTCTTTTGAATACTAATTAGTCTCGCTCTCCGCTGAGAATAAAACATCGCTTTTGTTCGGTCAGAAATAGGTTCGAATAAAAATATTTTGCAATAAATGAAAAGGCACATGGGTTTAAAGAGCTAGGAAATTATTTATTTGTACTTTTGCATCGGTTTTGAATTCTAAATTTTGAATTTCGCGGTACAGAGAGATGAAGTGAGATGTTCACTCGTTGACAGCTGATTGATAACTGATTGTTCTCGGGCCCCGGGGTTATCCCTTTTATACCGGAACCTCGTGTTTAACTTCTCTTTGTACTCGTTAAACAAAAGAAATCAAGAAATTCGGACTAAAATCGCATGCGCACTAAACACGAAATTTAAACTCCAACTAGGCTTGACTCATGGTGATATCTAGCATCGATCGTTCTGTTGATATCAACCTATGTTAGGTTAAAAAATAAGAGCGCTTTTAAGATTTGACACAATATGTGTAGTGGGATTTAAACGCCGGGCTAAAAAAAACGACTTAAAATCAGCCGTCTGCCGTACGATCTAATTCGAACCTCGTTCTCCTAAATTATTTATCGGATCGATCGCAAGCTTTCGCAGCATTCATCAATCTACTAGAAATGATACTGCTTGACAAAGATTGGGGACTTTCGACAATTTTCGAATTTCGCCACTAGGTCGATAATTCACCGATCCCGCATTCATTGTTATACCCCTAGTTACTGTTGCTACGTCGGACAAGCCAAATTTTATCTTTGGCATAGAGCGCGGAAAAGACACCGATTGCAGGGAGGTGTTAGAAGTTGTTGCATGCAATTTGGATTTTATATTTTTATCTTGAAAAGCTAAATAATTATTGAAAAATCTTCGATATTCAAGTTTGTTGCTCGGACATTTTGAATTCCGTAGGGAAAACTTCCTATTGTTTGCTATGAGTGGGCGGAGCTATCGTCAAAATAGGGATCGGTCAATTGCAGACGAGGCGCTCTTAAATTCACTCCTGATAATGCTGCACCTATTTTTGCTTTGATAACAGATGCAATCAAGTGAGCACGCGGCATCTTGGCGAGTAGGTCACTGACAAGCTAATCTTAGGCCCTGTCCACACTAACGTGTTTTCAAAAGTATTCGTTTTCAAACTGATACGGATACGATGCGTGTTAGTATGGACGGAACTGATTAGCTCCAAACAAACGATAATTTTTTTATTTGATGTCGACGCATACAAGGATAGTATCAAATCAAGTGGTACAGTTGACGTCATCGTTTCCATTTTTATCCGGATTCGACCGTCCCATTAAACGAAATGTATACGAATTCGTTTTTATTCACTTTCGAGAGCGTTTTCAAACTTATACGGATTCTATGAAAACGATCAGCGTGTCTCAGTATGGACGGAAGGCAGACTAAACATATCAACAAGTATACGGATGCAAACGAAAACGCGTTAGTGTGGACGGGGTCTTAAAGACTTTGAAACAGGCAGTAGGTTTCCATTACCTAGTAGCGTCCATCTAGGGGTAGAAAGGTGTAACAACGAATTGGTAAATGAAGCAGGTCTGATGTTATTGCTCGTAATGAGCGGAGAGCAACACTAATCTGCTACAGTAGCGCATTACCTAGGAGCGTCCATCTAGGGGTAGGAAGGTGTAACAACAACGAATTGGGAAATGAAGCAGGTCTGAAGTTATTTCTAGAACAATAGATTAGTCGCTTGAATAATTTCAATGAAAAAAGCATACGCTACCTGTATTCTAATTGGGTGAATGATTGTGTGAGGTAAGCTTATGCAGGCCATTTGCTTGAAAATACCAAAAAAGAAATGAAAAAATTGGCTTAAAAATAATGACCTTTTCTTCAAAAAAAGATGGCACCACGCAGCTTGTAAACATAATTTCTAACCAATTACTGTGGATTACCGTGGCCTTTACACAAATAATAAATTCTCATATCTCATATTCCATAGGGTATATATATATATAAACTTAGAATCCGTAAAACTGCGCATGAGAATTAAACTACTAGAATGAAATATAAGACCTCGGTTAGAATAATTCGCAATAGACTTTTTCACAGTTCCTCAATATTTTGCGATTCAAATTGAAATTCTAGCCTGAAGTCGCGTCACCGTTTGACCAAACAATAGAGTGATTTCCATAATCCCGAAACAGGAGTGTAATAGCCAAAGAGTAATAGCGGAGCTCCTTAGAGGCCGAAGGCCGCAGGGCGGAGCACCATAGATATCGCAGGAAGAATACAAGTTCAAAGTAGAACTCAGGTGCACGACCGATTTCATTTTTCACGGTTCAGCGGTATTCCCATTTGGGTATCGCGGGCGCGTCCGTGTCTGCCTGTCCGTCTGCGCGCCCCTACATAGGTAAACCAAAGGCACAATTTCCACTGGAGTTCCGCTTTTAGGCAGTGCCTAAATCTATATATTAGCCCATACAAATACAAAAGAGAACAATGGAGTTAGAGGGTAATAAAAGTCTAATATACTAAAACGTGTTTCACAGGGTTTTTGGAAACCAGTACATTGGTCAACGGTATCACAGACTCGACTTCAGTCTAGGATTCCAAATTGAATCACAATAAAGCGAGGAACTGTGAAAATGACTATTGAACTGTCAGGACTATGCATCACGCTGAAACGTATTTCCTGAACGTGATTGTGGTACTTTATTAAAAGATGTAGCTGTTACGTTTTACAAGATTTGGTCAGCTTGCCGTTAATTGTAATTTAGTACCGAGGTGTTTGCACACTGTTATTAAATGCGTCGAAAAATCATCACTATACCACGTGATAGTGAATAGCTTTTAAAAATTACTTATCCAACAATCGCCCTTTTGTTGATCACAGTGCATACGAGAACAGAGCCTGTTACCAACTGAACACAAGTTGAAGGTAAGATACTCCTTTTTTTTGCTCATTTTTTATTAGTGTGACCAAATGTTTCAGTTTCTCATTAGGCAGTCCCGGTCCCGGTCGAGATTTTTCATCTAAGGGAACTTACATTTAACCAAACCTTGCTAAATTTTCAGCAAAACATTGATTATTAAAACCGCTTCTTGAGTTCAAAGGGTAAAACGTTGATCCCTAGCTGCCTTACAAACAGTTGTATTTCCACATTGTCAATAAGTTATCAGTCTACAACCCTAGGCAATTCTTGTTTGACAAAAATGAAACGTTTGACTGCTGCTGGTTAATTTAGAAAGAAATAAAAGAAAAAAAAATTGGAAAAAATAAATTGAAAGAATAAAAAAAAGCGAAAGAAGCAGTTAAAGACAAAAACTGCTAGTTTATTAACCTTACCAGCTCAATGTTATTAACCCATTTCAATATGTGTCATCTTGAATCTGTTTTTCGAGTATGAAAACTGTTAAACGGCTGGCACTTCATAAAGTTATGAAGTGGAAAATGGTTTTGGATATGACATATTGTATTTCCCAATATTGGGTCAATAAATAAAAGCCACAGGCATCTGTTTGGTGGGCAGTGGCTAATTCACGAAAAACACAACGTAAAGTGAATTGCCTTATTTTCGTAGAAAGCGGCAAAATATCAGAATATTTATGCGAACATTTTCAGGGTTCAGGGATTTTCAGGGATTTTCAGCAGGTTCAAGTTGAACATTTTCCAAAAAAGATTGTTTAAAATTTGTTTTATGTATTCTATATTTATTCGTGCAAGGATCTTAAAGAAAGAAGGCTCGTTTTCGAGTCAGTCTAATGTTTTCATCCACGCACTTGAAGCGACTTCAGCTTACAATTTATTTTGTTATCAAATAAATTGTCTATGTTATAAAAGCTACTCCCAAAAAAACCTTCACGTCTTCTCGTATAAGGACGTAAAACCGTAGGTCCCGTCTCTCACATACACTACACTAATCGGAACCAGAGGGACGTTAAAGAAGGACGCGGGAGTGACCATCCTCAGTGTAGGGCTCACATTAATACTGATTGAGCGTTTCATACGTGAGCCTTTAGCTCGGGAGATTGAGCGGCCACTCCCCCCGTTATCGACTTAAAATAAATTATCTACATTTACATTTTTACATTTACATTTACAGAAAAATGATGGATGGGTGTTTTCGCATCCCGAAAAATAGGACGTTCTGTGAGTTCGCCTTAACCGCGGTGTTAATTGGAATATCTTTAACATCCAATGCGGGTAACAAATCCTATAAATATAATGTTGCAATGAAATTGTTGAGCAGATTTCAGATGAGCGTCGAAAACTAGATAGATAGAATAGTTTAATTCACCCACTTGCAGGTAGACCTGAATTGCTGGGGAAGACCAAAGCATAAATATACAATGAACAAAGCGCGCGTAACACTACTGGTACTTATAAGTTACAAAGGAATTGAGCCTATTTGTACTACCCATTACACGTCTGGGAATAGATGACTTTAAAGAGTAGTGAGCTTCCGAAATACTAGGCGACGGGATCATGTTGGAAAGTGGTAGCTTAAGGCGCGCATTCTCAATGCAGCGGCGACACGTCCCGCCCTAAACTAAAGGCAAAGTTAATTATTAGTCCGATCATCCCGGAGCAAGATTAATTAAAACAAACTGGCTTATCAGGGTTGAAGTAAGTACGACTTGTGTTTAGTCTTGAGCCAAGAAAACAAGACTCGCTGCATGCTTTTGGCTTTTCTTTGCATTCTCATTTGCTGATATGATAAAAATTGACAACAGCGCTTGTACATCACGCGATGTAAAATGCAATTTGTTCTTAAAATGGGAAGACGATCCCACTGTGTGGGAAGTGTTCCACCTTTCCAACTTCCATTACTCCTCATGGCAAGCAACTCAAGGAGCAAAATCGGGTACTTATCAGAGGGAATTTCTGCAGATACTCATCCATGGAAAAAGCTGAATTTCCCATGGCGCACGCATGGGAAGTGCTCGGAATTCACATGGACAGCCAATTCTTTTAAGATGAAAAACCCATGGATGGATTTCTGCCGAAATTCCTTGTGTATCACGATCACTTTTTCCCGAAGTCACACCAATCTGTACCGCTCAATGTCTTTGTTTTTAGTGGACGTTCAGTCAGGCTTGCCCGGCGCGGCTGGACTTGACATCTTGTACTCTGGTCTTTCTCTTGCTTTCAGAGAGCGCTCCGTCCTGTTTCCACGGCAGAACTAGAGCGTGCATGTTTATATTTTTTCACTTCGATCTGCAACACCCTATTTATTGTTTCAGTGCGCGCTCCGTCATGCTTGCCCGGCTGGATAAGAGCTGGATATGGATGCTACAAGTTCAATGTAAACGACAAGCGAACTTGGGATAACTCTAGGAAAGCGTGCCGAGGTGTGGGCGGTGATCTAGCTGTGATCATGACAATGGATACACTGGCACATATCTCCAATGCCCTTTCTAATACGACCATTACTGCAATGTACCTGCATATCCGATCAAGTGATAGCGTGACAAATATAACAAAGCCCTTGAGGGAATGGAACTTGGGTGACTGTGGTGGCTTTAATGGTTATAAGCTGTGGTTGCAAACATCAAGCGCTTGCTCCTTTCTAGATGGCTTCATCTGCCAAAACAACAATAGTAAGTTTTTTTGCGATTTTTAGAAGTAACTCTTGAAGGGGCACTGATATCCTAAGCAATGTCTCAAAAGACGTAAATGTTTAGAGTTACATGATATGCCACAAGTAGCCGCTTTTGGTTATCCTGTTGGTTTGAGGGTGTATGTTTTTGACTCATCATATTCCTCAATGTTACTTCACCCAGTTGATGTTGCAGCCAATCGACCAACGAACAGCTCAACTGACATACTAGCAGCTTCATATTTGGCAGTCGATGGCATCAAGTCAACTTGTTTCTGCACGAAACACGTATGTCTTCTATTTCTCTTGTAGATTTTTCGTACGCTAGGCGTTTTTCTCCATATAAATTCAAAACAGTACGCCCACCAGGCATAAGAATTATTACCTAGAATAGTCTTGAAATCATTGCACTCTGGTGTTCAGTTCTATGCCTGCTCTTCATGTAAGGAATTTGTTGTGTCTCCAAGACAGGGACCTGACGAACTGTCGTCCTTGCAAGCCCTCCCAGCCAGTAACAAAATTATGTATGTATACAAATTATTTTAATAACCTTTCGTCTTCTAAGGTGCAAAACCCCTGGTGGCTGGTTGAACTAGAAAAAGAAATGTACGTCCACAAGATTCTAGTGCAGAGCGGTCGTAACTGCTGTAGCATTCCTTCCTCTTACATGGAAGCTCTTGTCAAAACAAACACACACGTCTTGCAGCGTATACAGCGTTGTGGTAAAGTCAATTATAAAGGAAAAGAAGACCTAACCGACTTTATGTTCGTCTGTTCGCCACCAATCAGAGGACTCCAAGTCATAATAAGGCTCCCTGGCAGTAATGCATCGCTGGTACTTTGCAAAGTTTCTGTAGTTGCATTTGGTAAGCACGGTAAATCATTTCAATCAATCTGTCCGCCCGTCCTTGCATCCTTCAATCGTAAATCGTAAGTACGCCCACTCCTTACATTCATTAGTCAGTCCGCCAATCCCTACATCCATCAATCAATAAACCAGTTACTTTATTCACCAGTCCGTCAACCCGTCCCATCAATCAGTCCACCGGTCCCTACCTCAATCCGTCCGCCCGTCCCTACATCCATCAATCAGTCCACCCGTCCCCGCATCCATCACGCAGTCCACCCATCCTTACATCAATCAATCAATCAGTCCATCCGTCCGTACATCCATCAATCAGTCCACCCATCCCTACATCAATCACTCAGTCCACCCGTCCCTACATCCATCAATCAATCCACCCGTCCCGTCCCTACATCCTTCAAACAGTCAACCCCTTCTTACATCTATTAATCAGTGCACCCGTCCATACATCCATCCATCAGTCCACCCGTCCATACATCCATTAATCACTCCGTCCGTCCCTACATCCATCAATCAGCCCGCCCGTCCCTACATTCATCACTCAGTCCACTCGTCCCTACATCCTTCAAACAGTCAACCCATCCTTACATCTATAAATCAGTCCACCCGTCCACACATTCATCCATCGGTCCGCCCGTCCATACATCCATTAATCACTCCGTCCGTCCCTTCATCCATCAATCAGCCCGCCCGTCCCTACATCCATCACTCAGTCAACCCGCCCCTACATCCATCAATCAATCCACCCGTTCCTACATCCATCAATCAGTCCACCCGTCCCTACATCCCTCTATCAGTCCACCCGTACCTACATCCTTCAAACAGTCATCCCGTCCTTACATCTATTCATCAGTCCACCCGTCCATACATCCATCCATCAGTCCACCCGTCCCTACATCCCTCTATCAGTCCACCAGTCCCTACATCCATCACTCAGTTCACCCGTCCCTACATCCATCACTCAGTCCACCCGTCCCTATATACCTCAATCAATCCACCCGTCCCTACATCCATCACTCAGTCCACCCGTCCCTACATCCATCAATCAGTCCACCCGTCCCTTCATCCCTCTATCAGTCCACCCGTCCCTACATCCTTCAAACAGTCAACCCCTCCTTACATCTATTAATCAGTCCACCCGTGAATACATCCATCCATCAGTCCACCCGTCCATACATCCATCAATCACTCCGCCCGTCCCTACATCCATCAATCATCCCGCCCGTCCCTACATCCTTCAGTCAGTTCGCTTGTCCCTACATCCATCAATCAGTCCACCCGTCCCCACATCCATAAGCAGTCCGCCCATTCCTACTTTTGTCGCTTAGCCTATCTGTCACTGCATCCTTCAATCAGTCCGCCTGTCCTTTATCCATCAATCAGTCCGTCCTTCTTCGAAAATTAAATTAATCCATCCATCCATCCATTTCCACATAATGTAAACATGTTTATCTTCTTAATTTTATCTTAGCGTCTGTGGAGTCGGCCCGCGGTACACATAGAGATATTTTTTACAGATTGATCAATTCCCAGGGTTTGGGATCTATCAAATATAGTCCAGCGTTCAGGACGCGTCCCCAGGGTAGTACCGTGAGTAGTACCTTTGCCATTCCTTGGGAAGTGTCAGATAACTATGGTGAGGTTGTGACAACTTATCTCCAGGTATATCAGCGATCGCAAATGCGTCAAATAGTTTCTTAAAATTCGTTCTCGTTTTCCATACATATGTACCTGTAATTTATATGACCATACAACATAGAACAATAGCATCCACACTTCAAATAAATAAAGATAAACAATATAGAGAAGTTTCCTTATGTGGTGATACTAACGACACTAAGGCATTGTTTAAGCTAGAGCAGATTTTGTATGACTGTGAACGGACGCGGAACATGGTGGTACAAGTGAGGCACTCATGAGGGGGGGTGGGTGGGGGGCTGACGCACTTTATTTTTGGTGTCAAGACATCTGCCACGTATTTTTGGAGGTATGTAATTTAGAGCTCGATGATATTTTCTATGTTTTTTACCGAAATAGCCGCCCTCCAGTGGCCGATACAAGTTCCGCTTATCCTGTGACGATGAGTGTGAGTTATGGATCGGTACCTATTCGGAGCCAGGTTTTCTTGTAAAGCACAAAAAGAGTCAACTTAAGATCCACGCGACAATGCGGATCATAGCCATACGAAGATGGGCAGGCCCTTATAATGACAGCATTGGGTAAGTGGAGCTGATTTCGTACCGTGTACCACAGGGAATCTCTACAAAAACCCTTAAATGGGAAAATCTGAATTTCCCAGTCCATTATTTTTAAAATGATAAAGCAATAGATTCACCATGCACAACAACCGAAGGTATTCAATTGTCCTGCTGTACGTTCAGGGCGGTGGCAGTATTCGCAGTATACTGCCAAAAATGCCCGACATTCGTGCTGATTTCGGAGCGTTTGGTAGCCATTTGTATCTTTTTTCCTTAATTTTGATAGGCAACCAATGACATTGCGCAGACGCACATTTCGCATGGCAAGACACACCTTGCATTATGACAATAGCAGAGGACGACGTCTCTAGAATAATTTTAGAATAATTTTTCTTATGATAAGCATATCAAGACAATTTCGACGAAAATTGTCGACTTACTGACGTTTCAAAACCTCCTTATTAGGAAATCCCCTTACTTTATTTGGAAAGTCTGCAGGTATTTTACTATATGTCTTAGTAAAACAAAAAGGGAATTCACCTAATCTTGCACATATTTAGTTTTTTTTCCCTCGGCCAAATGGCCTGATACGAGATTTAAGAACCACAGGAAGCCCATGCTTTATAGTAAAAAATGAACGCATGCTAACTTGACCTCTTAAAATCCCTGTTTAGGTGCATGACAGAAACTTCCCAACCATATTACTTGGGACGGTCTCAGTTTTATTCGCTGTTTGTCATAATGAAAGGCAGCCGCAGCTTCCAACCTCTAAGAGTTGGGATGCAACTAGGACAACAATGGGAAGAACCTATCAGAAACCGGAATATATTTGCCGTGAAACCAGGTAACAAAGTCTTCATATCAAGAAAATGTCGCCAAAACAATCAAATTGTCGACGTGCAAAACTTCTGTAATAGGAGAAAAATCCCCCTTAGGGACGTGTTATTATTTATCGGGGGGGGGGGGGGGGGAGGGTTCCCATTTTTTGAACAAGGTTCCAATAAATCTATGCTATGCTATGATATGCTAAAAAAAAATAGGACCCTCCCCTTGAACATAACAAAAATAGGACCCTCCCCCAGTAGTAGGTAAAAAAAATTGGGACCCTCCCCATGTAATTTCTATTTTCTGAAAAACCTGTCATATAGACCCTTTTTCGAGTGATGCAATGTCTCTTTCATTTAATTCTAACAGAAATACGCTACCTCAACTATAAGCAATTATTGGATGAGGTTTTTGTGATCTCCAGAATAAACAATGTCGAGACAGGTGGAATCAGGCGAGGCCGTGAGGCTGAGCCTGATTGCACTTGGCGAGACATTGATTATTCTGGAGATCACAAAAATCGAATTCAATAATTGTTTTATTATACATTGATTCAGTAAAAATACTTTTCTTTCTGTCAAGCAATTTATATTACACAATTGCGACTTTGTTAAAATAGGGAAAGCGCTCTAGTCCCATGATGCATGGCGCGCGTATCAAGAATCAGCTAGCTGATTCTTGAAGAATCAGCATGCTGATTCTTGGAGGCCCTCAAAGTGCAGTTTCCCAAAGTAAAGCGCGCGCTGTTAGCAAATCAGAATCGATATAGCGAGTACAATGTATAATGATATAGGTTATCATGGTAGATAAAAGCTTCAGGACTACTGAGCCAACAAGGTTATATTATTTATGCGCACAACTGCGCGCCGCAACTGGTGAAATATATTATTCATGTGCGTGAAACGCGGCCCAAATGACGAATATATATGCTTGTAACGTCGAACTCACGCTTACCTAAGGGGTCTTCTTTCAAACATATAGTGACTGCCCGCCAGGCCTATCATTACAGGGCATTTTTGGGAGAGTTTGGTTTTCCTTGTCTTCGTTGCTCAATTAGTGTAATAGATGTCCTTCTTTGTGCGCGAGTAGCGCGCCGACATTTTTATAGAGAAGTTGCTAAATTAATCACTATCAGCATCTGTTTTCAACCCTCTTCATCGTCCAAATGTAGCATGCTGCAACAAATCATGACCCACCCCAACCAGGAGTGAAAGAAGTTTGGACCCTCCCTTTAGGCACGCGAAAAAAATTAGGACCCTCCCTACAAAAATAGGAGCCTCCCCCCCCCCCCCCCCCCCGCTTAATAATGACACGTCCCTCTCCTCATTTGGAAAGTGTTTTTCACCCATGTGCTTTGCTTGTCGCATTTCACTCGTTCTTTAGTGTGGTAGGTTCTACATTCCCGTGTCATATTTCCTTATCAGCGTCATGAACTTTTATCTGGGGTGCTAGTTAGTTTGTTTACATGTTTGGATTGCAACATCAATATATCGTTTGCTCTTCGCGCCTATACATGGAAATATAGATGTCTGTTGGTTGCAGATTAGAGAGCCTTTTTGTACGTAACGTTGTGTGCATTTATGAACAGGTGGAGATTCGGTACTTGGTATGCGCTTGGGTCGCTGGTCACCGAACAAATCGCTGGCTCGTAAAACGAGAAACCGCTGAAATATTTTTCGTTTGTTTCGCGGGATTTTTCTGCTCGTACTTTATATCCAGCAGTAGGGAAACAGTGCACCTAATTCGGAGTGTGCGTCGCGTTGTCAGGTTTATGAAGATTTCAATCGCCAGAAGAGATAAACACACTATCTTGTTATTCATAAGTTTTTAATTACAAACTCTTAAAACGAAGGTTAAATACAACGAACCAAATTATTATGAGATTAGATAAGTTTGAAATTTCGTTCTCGCCAATTTGTTATTATGCAATTTAGCTTCCTGGAAAGAAAAAGCTAAAATTTAAGTCGACCATCCAAAGAGCCATCTACGGCAACCAACTTCATTAGAGAAGGAGACTGGAGGACAGAAGACAGCTGTAAAGTAGAAAAAATATATTTATAAATACTGTTTCATTATTTTGTCTGCAGCATAAAGATACACACAAACAAACACAAGAATCTAAATTATTGTTGTGATAAAATGTGGTCAGCTAAAGAGGAGGAAAGAACTAGGATATTGAATACAAATTGTAAACAAAATGTGCAGCCAGATTTGCGGGTTTATCCCCGTGTAAGAACCATTCCCAGAGGACATCATTATTGTGTCCAGTTATTTCGTCGTGATTCGTTCTAGTAAACAAAAGAGGCTTTGTGACGCAACTCATGAACAATACACAGTCCGTGTAGCCAGATTTGCAGAGATCATGGTCAAAAATATGCAATTTAACTTTGACGACAGAAGCATACACGATGGTTATAACGTAGCTATTTTCCTCCAGTTGGACAGCTTTCATACGAAGTACGCTCATAACGTTTTAACACGTAGCGCAAATGAGCTATAACTTGGCAGGTGAGCAGCCCAGGGAATGCCAATCAGAAATATGATGACACGGTTTGATTGATTGACAATGTGACGTCATAATCACCGTGGGAACATAGCCCAAAAAATTTTAGTTAGGAAATCGGCTATGCAATCAGTTTCTATTTAATCGTCGCAGTAAGTGAACGACTGTATCGAAAACCGGACTGAATTCTGATAAAACCGAGAGAAGTTATGACTAATTAAAAAAGTTCAAATTTCCCGCTTTGATGGTCAATTTGACCATATATGGTAAAAATTCGGCGATTTAGAGAGGGCGCTGCTTAAATCTGTTGGAGACATACGTTTCAGATATAGGAATGTCTCAAAATTTGTAGTTACTTTGACTTAGTCATCTGATACTTTAGACGTCATATTACGTCAGTATGACGTCTTCTAACATGCAATTTTTACGTCAAAGTGACGTAAACAAGGTATCGAGTTTCATGTCAAAGTCAAAGTAACTACAAATTTTAAAATATTGCTATAACTGCTTGAAACAACATCATAGGAGTTAACGCGTTGACGTTTAAAATCGCCGAAATTTTACCTTATATGGTCAAGGAACAATTAAATTCCAGAGATTCCGGCGGGAGCTTCGAAATCACGATTTCTTAATAACTTTTGATCTATATGTTCGATTTTAATGAAGTTTTCGGTTTTGGAGTCGGCTTAGTGGTTAGAACATTTACCAACGTTTAAATTAGTTGATATACAAATTCCTAACTTTGGCGCCATTTTCAACGGCCTGTAGTGACGTCACGTTGTCAGTCATCATCTTCAGATTTCCATCAATCGAAACATCTTTCCAGATACTAATACCTTGCCAAATTTGACATAAATCGGATAAATTCCCAGCTCTCTGCATAGCGAGATGGAGGAAATGATCTCGTTTAGGCCATCGTGATAAGAAATTAGTACAATCATCACTTTTATTCGCAAAAGGCAAATTTTGACACAATTAAAAGCGCTTAGAACCAATTCTAGAATATATATGTTTTGTAATCCTGGACAATTTAGACCGGTTCAAATAATGGTTTCTGAACAGCAACTGAAATAATTGTTATAGAGTTGCTATAATTGTACGTGCTTATACGAAGTGAATCTACAATTTCACCGAATGACTGATTGTCCCGATCGTAGTTTGTCAAGAGACTGCCAACATAGTTCAACTAAAAAAAATATTTACTGCGCCATCACAGAAACATATGACACTGAAACCACTAATTTCCCAACTACAACCTGTTCGTCGCTAACTGACCCAAAGCTATTCCATACAAAAGTTGGGGGCAAAGGCGATTTTTTCTGAATTTGGTTTGGAGGTAACGTGAGAAATAGAGACTTGAACTATACATTTCTGTTTTCAAATCACCGGTTCAGCCCTTGGTCCATGATCTGCGAGCTATGCATTCATGGTTTAATTTGCTAGGTGAACGATTTTGAGCAAATTTAAACTAAATGCCTCGGCAATAACCGACTCCGAATGGACAACAATGCAGTTTAAAAAGATAAATGAAGCAAATTAACTCACCTTTTCGCTTTTATGTATTTGTAGTTTACGTCGATGTCAACAAACAATCTCTCAATGGTGCCGTTATAACATAACAATGGCCGCCATGTTTGCTTCGAAGGACTTCTTCTCTGGCCATACTGAGAAGGACGAGAAGCGTATTTTTCGACCATGTAGCCGCTATTTGAAGCATCCTAAGCATCGACCGGCCTTTTGAATGTTAATAGGATAATGCCGAGGAATATTTAAGCATCTTCAGCAACATTTACGCAGAAATAATCCAGAGAAATCGATGGGACAAACCGAAACGTAACGCTCCACTCTGACCAACTCTGACCAGATTCCATTCCCTTTGGCTTTCTAGCGCATGCGTAGAACTTATTCTCCACCTGTTGCATTTATGTATTCTGTTTGCTCTGTAGTTTGTCGGTTTTGTGGCCTGTGTGTTTGTCCGCGTTTCGCTGGTAGGCCCGAACACTGGGTTTTATGTTGATTTTTTATTGTCAGTCGCCTGCGGTTAACGTTAGGCTCACTTTGTGTACGCTGGCTTTTGTATGTTATTCTGGTAATACCTCGTCGTAATTATGTTATTATGTCGTAATTATGTGTCTGATTATGTGCGTTACGTAGTCATGCGAGGCAATTTTTATGGCACGTTTGTGTCAGGGAC
Organism: Scolanthus callimorphus; assembly: GCA_033964015.1. Lineage (NCBI taxonomy): Eukaryota > Metazoa > Cnidaria > Anthozoa > Actiniaria > Edwardsiidae > Scolanthus > Scolanthus callimorphus. The sequence goes on from CM066921.1 coordinate 28,403,734, forward strand.
AAAATTCTCAGACCGCAGGGAAAGTGGTACAAGAGGAGGAACGTACCGCACGTGGTGCGAGGAGATTTACCGCACCTGGTGCGAGGCAATTTTTATGGCACGTTTGTGTCAGGGACAAAATTTTCAGACCGCAGGGAGGGGGGTTCAAGAGGAGGAACGTGCCGCACGTGGTGCGAGGAGATTTACCGCACGTTGGTGCGAAGCAATTTTTATGGCACGTTGGTGTCAGGGATAAAATTTTTAGACCGCAAGGAGGGGGGTACAAGAGGAGGAATGTACCGCACGTGGTGCGAGAGGATTTACCGCACGTGGTGCGAGAAGATTTACCGCACGTGGTGCGAGGAGAATACCGCACGGGGTGCGAAGAGGGAGGGGGAAGGACAGGGTGGAGATATACCGCACGTGGGCGAGGAGGATACCGCACGTGGTGCGAGGAGGGATATACCGCATGTGGTGCGGAGGGATATGTACCATATGTAGGAGGGATAGTGTCGCACGCGGTGCGTGGAGGCATGTACTATATACATCTGACGCTAGAGGATGCTGTCGCATGCGGTGCGTAGGGGTCATGTACCGTATAAAAAAAACATAAAAAAAGGGAAGGGATGAACCTAAGACAACCGAACTTGGGTGAAGTTCCCTACGGAACAAAGGGGTGCAACAGCACTTGGTCATGTGGTATGACGTCGTCACCGGACAGAGATGTATGGGTATGCCAAAGAGTGGTTTGAGTTATGGGTGTGTTCAGAGAAGCTTTGACTTATGGGTGCGTTCAAGAAGGTTTTGTTGAGTTATGGGTATGTTCTAGAGAGGTGTTGAGTTATGGATGTGTCTAAGAGAAGTTTCGAGTTATGGGTGTGTCCAAGAGAGGTTTCCCTTCGATGACTGGTGGGGGGGGGGGGTGGCTGAAACATGGTCTCTGCAGACACTAGTCTGGATCCTGGTCACCGAAGGGCTGGGTTCCCTGTGTTTGGCTTTTGTTTGCTATATTATTCATGTATCACTTGTTAGAAATGTGTAATCTGAAGTCGTTGGAGAATTTAAACTTTTCAGTTGGCAAAAGTAATTTTTCAATAATTTCAAAGTACATGAAATCTGAGTTATTTAAACACTTCGGTGTAACGTGGGCATGCCAGATTCAGAATTATAGTAAATTGCAGACTTATAAACTTGTTAAACCAAGAATGGGCTTTGAAAAATATTTATTGCACGTGGCTAACGTTAAGTATCGCCGAGCAGTAACTAGGTTAAGGATTTCAGCCCACAAGTTACCCGTTGAGTCTGGACGTTATGACAATATCCCTTATCAGTCCCGAATTTGTAAGCTTTGTGATTTGAATGAGATAGGGGATGAATTTCATGTTTTCTCTCGTTGCTCAAAGCCCGCTTTAGAAGTGGTGCGTAATGATTTTATTGAAAGATTGATTGAGGTTAATCAAGTATTTAGTAGTTTTAGTCAGAAAGATATATTTTTGTACTGTTTAGCAATGGTAGATGATTCTATTGTAAACTTAACAGCAAAGTACATTTATAGCATCATTAGTATATTTCAGGAATGTACGGTTTAGTTTTTTTTTTTTTTTTAGTTTTGCTGCTCTTTATTATTTGTATATTTTTATGTTTTCGTTTCCTATGTACCTAAGAAAGGTGTCCAGGAATAAAGATTATTATTATTTATTATTATTATTGTATGCCATATCTCCCCCTGTTCACCAAGTTTATCCAAGTTAGGAGTTGAGTGTTCATTCCTTACACAAGGAGCGCAACCCTTCGTTGGACCATTGACACTCCCACTCCCTAGAGCTAGTTGTATTGCCAGATTCCCCTGAGAATGTACGACTCGTAGCTACATCGAGCGAGAGAAATCCGCTTCGATAGATGGACGACCTAATAGCGGAGCTCCTAAGGCGCCCGCGTAGCGGAGCCCCATAGCTCCACGCAGGTGCAAAAAGGAAATTTAAACAAAGTGTATATATGCATCGAACCATTCTGTCATGGTCTTCCGCGTGTCCGTCGTTGCACAGGCAACCCATGATCAGTTTTATAGCGGAGCTAAATGAGAGGTTTATATCTTGGGAAGGGATGAACCTAAGACAACCGAACTTGGGTGAAGTTCCCTACGGAACAAAGGGGTGCAACAGCACTTGGTCATGTGGTATGACGTCGTCACCGGACAGAGATGTATGGGTATGCCAAAGAGTGGTTTGAGTTATGGGTGTGTTCAGAGAAGCTTTGACTTATGGGTGCGTTCAAGAAGGTTTTGTTGAGTTATGGGTATGTTCTAGAGAGGTGTTGAGTTATGGATGTGTCTAAGAGAAGTTTCGAGTTATGGGTGTGTCCAAGAGAGGTTTTTAATTAGGGGTATGTCCTAGATAAGTTTTTAGTTATGGGTATGCCCAAACCGGTTTTAGTTGGGTGTGGTCAAGAGCAGTTTGAATTATGGGTGTGGTTACGAGAGGTTTTTGAGTTATGGGTGTGGTCGCGAGAGGTTTTTGAGTTATGGGTGTGGTCGCGAGAGGTTTTTGAGTAATGGGTGTGGTCAAGAGAGGTTTTGAGTTATGGGTATAGGGAATAAGGTTGGAGAGGATTTAGGATATTTTGAGTTATGGGTTGCATTAGGATGGGAAGGTATCTGAACACTGTAAGTGTCAATTGGGCGGAGCCAGGTCTCCTTCCCATAACTTATATGGAGCACAATAGTACCAAGTGAAGATATATTACTATCGTAAACAATATGACTTGCAGTCAATATCTTCATGATGAACTTCAGTAAGGTCTGAATATGCGGCACCCTGGTGAGTTTTGTTGCTTGAATCTCGGAAATTTCCGCGGGGTGCCCTTATATGCTGTCAGTCATGGGAGATTAAGTAGCAGGGATTTTCGCGCTTCCCTGAAACACGACCACTGCAAACCTTTCAGCGCGTTTGCCCTACTTTCCTGGCAAACTCAGTATATAATTAGATATTGTATCTCAATAAAAGCTATTGAGCTGTGCTTCAACGCATGGAGGATTAAGATGGGGATTATACAGTCTTGCTTCGCCTAAATACTTAGCCGTGCAAAACGAACAGACGGCGCTTGAATTTTCAGTTAGATTGATCTTACCTTTCTTTCTACAAAACGTAATACAATCATTTCTTTTAGTTAATACGCCATTATATACTAAGCTGAAAATTCTATACTAACGTGTAATACAAAAAATGTGTGAAGTTTTAACATTTGACTGGCCAAGAATGACACCAAGGAAAATATCGAAAGATATTTCCGCAGAGCACAAACCTTACGGCCAAGTTTCTCTGCTGCCAACAGACCTAAGCCGAAATAATAAAAAAAGTCAACGAGTTTGAAAAATAAATTTAAGGCCAAGAATGACAACAAGGAAAATATCGAAAGATATTTCCGCAGAGCACAAACCTTTCGGCCAAGTTTCTCTGCTGCCAACAGACCTAAGCGACTAAGCCGAAATAATAAACTGAGCTGTGTATTAACAAAAGTCAACGAGTTTGAAAAATGAATTTAAGGCCAAGAATGACACCAAGGAAAATATCGAAAGATATTTCCGCAGAGCACAAACCTTTCGGCCAAGTTTCTCTGCTGTCAACAGACCCAAGCCGAAATAATATACTAAAAGTTGTATATTTAAAAAAAATACATAGTCTTAAAAAATGAATTTAAGGCCAAGAATGACACCAAGGAAAATATCGAAAGATATTTCCGCAGAGCACAAACCTTTCGGCCAAGTTTCTCTGCTGTCAACAGACCCAAGCCGAAATAATATACTAAAAGTTGTATATTTAAAAAAAATACATAGTCTTAAAAAATGAATTTAAGGCCAAGAATGACACCAAGGAAAATATCGAAAGATATTTCTGCAGAGCGCAAACCTTTCGGCCAAGTTTCTCTGCTGTCAACAGACCCAAGCCGAAATAATATACTAAAAGTTGTGTATTTACAAAAAATTACATAGTCTTAAAAAATGAATTTAAGGCCAAGAATGACACCAAGGAAAATATCGAAAGATATTTCCGCAGAACACAAACCTTTACGGCCAAGTTTCTCTGCTGCCAACGGGCCCAAGCCGAAATAATATACTAAGTTGTGTATTAACGTTACAAAAAAGGCATCAAGTATAAAAATTGATAGAATTAAGGAACAGGAATGGCAACAAGAGAAATGCCGATAGATATGTCCATAGAGCATGATTCTTTCGATGGCAAAAATTAATTAAGATCCCTTCTTGCTCCTGTACTTCGAATTCTTCCTCAGGCGTACTCGGAGGGGTATAAATTCGGAATAAATTCGGAATTGGCGGGAGTTGTTTGTCCCGCCAAAGGAAGGCCGATCAAAGTTGATTAATTCTATGTGTCGTACAAATTCATAGGAGGCAGCAAAACTATCATCATCTTTGTTTTCCTCCTCGCAGAAGGGCTTAGTAGGTCAAATACCGTTTCAATAACAACATCATCCTTTTCTCGTGAAGATCTGAAGAGTTCGAACTGCAGTCTTCTGTCATTTCCATCATTTAGCGATATCCAGGGAACTTGCTTTGCGCTTTCTCAGGCCAGTATTTCGTGGCATCAGGCTTTAAAACGAGGTTCAATCCTACCATCGCTCGTTCATTTACTTGATAAGGCATGCTACTACTTATTTGCGTTGTGTAACCTTCCAAAAACCCGATTGAAAGCGATAGAATCGTTCCTTCAAAGCGCTTGCCATGTTGCCGCCATCGCTGATTCCTCGCAGATCATGTACTCGTATTTCATGTTAACTATTAAAACGAATCTAGTATTTCAGCCAAGCTACATGAATAGGAAATCAATTGTTCGATTTGCACACGTTCAAGTATATGGATGAAAGATAGTTTTATGGGATTAAAGGGGTTGCCATGCTAACCGTAAAGTCTAAGCGCCCTCACGCTGTGCGATTCAAAAGGCCATGAAGTTCGTCATGTTTAACGATCAGCTGATCTGTATCTCATCGCTGAAGTTAGAAATGCGTCATAAACTAAACTTTCTTGTTATTGTCTCAGGTTTCAGAACGTTGGTATTTCGCCTTCATGGTAAAGAAGCACCTTTAAAGGCTGAAATTGGATCAACAATCACAATAAACGGTATGTCATGGTCTTCTAGCACCTATGTTGAACTCACCAGGAATTCCAACAAATTCGGCACACAAGTATCATAGTTATTAGAGTCGAAAGGTTAGGAAGCTATTACTGCTGACTGAGCTTTTTACTTCTACCATGATGGTGCACAAACAAAGGATTGCTCTGAAAAAGTGAAGAAATGGTGCACTAACAGGATGTTTTCTTAAAGGGGCAGTGTCACGATTTTGAGGTTATTTTGGGTTGCTTAAATACAGTCAAATTCATAAGGAATGAGCAAAATGTTTGTTAAATAACCTTTCAACTGCTAGATAAGTTCAAATTTGGAGCATTTGCGCGCTATCGAGCAGATGGAATTGGATTGCGAAATGGTAATTTTGACTTCTTACCAGGCTGAACTGTTTTCGAACCTGGAAATCTGATAGCGAGAGGTATAAAACTTAGGTAAGAATGCATATATAATGCCTATATGAAGCATAGAAAAGGATTCTGAGTTGTTTATGCAGATCACTGGCCTAGTTTTACAGAATTTTGTTAAAACAACCGTGACATATCCCCTAACCATCCGACTCCGTAAACAATGCAAGTACTAAGCATCCTAATCTACATGACTGGCGCTTGTGCTCGGCTCAAAGGCCTTTCCGGAAATCTCGCAATCATGCATGACCAAAGGGAGCAAACGTATATAACAATAATCTTCTTTAATTGTATCTCTGCATGCTTATAGTTGTTTTTTATATAGTCACAGGTTTTTTTATATAAGAACTATTTTTTGTAACGTATGAGATATGACGTCTCCAAAATGGCATTAGACACGCGTGACTCCGACCCGTTAGGGGCTGCGAAGGAGTCTAAAATGGCATAGGACCAGATGAAATTCTACTACAAAACAATAACAGAAAATCATCAAAACACACACATGTATGTGGCCAAATAAACACCGTGGGGCCATTTTCTAGATCGTTGTCGTGAGTTTCTTCTTTCATCGCGCATGGCGAGCTTATTAAGTAGTCCAACCGTGAAAACCCTCTTGCGATCAGACGTAAGATATCAAATACTAGACGTGTGTTTCATCAGGATTTCGAGACACTAAGGAGTGGGTTAAAAAAAGTAAAGCTGAATTTTAAACGCCCGAGGTGTGTGGAAAACGTGATGAAAAACCCTGTCGAGTACTTTGTATAGCTTCTCAAAGAATCATTTAATGTCGTGAAAAGCCTCCTTTTTTCTGTTCTATGCAAATAACGTTCGCGTATCCACATTCCCTTCAAGGTTATGATTTTCTTTTTATTACCTTAGTGAATTGTTAAAATATATTGTTGTTATTATAATTTACTTAATATTTTCCAGCAACGTACAAGTTCTGCTGCTCGGGTTTGTACTGCCCTGAAACTCCGCTAGTCCTTGAACTGCAAGTATTTAATCAGAAGCGCTTGGTGTCTAGTTCTTTACATCACACTTGTCAAGAGTGGCAGTCCTCCACGCTCTTTGAAGTGACCTTTGTTTTCCAGCCGGGTGTTTACGAAATAAAGGTGGTATATAGATTTAGGCCCTGCCTAAAAGCAGAGCTCCCAGTATGCAGCTTTTGCTTGACCTTTGTTGCCTTAAAGTCCTCCCTTCCTGGGATACGAGCTTAACGTCATCGATGTCGTCACATGACAACTTCGTTGCGCTCCTCTCTTTAAGCCCTTTCCATTTTCAATCTCTTTTTGTGAAATGAGAATGCCTCATAGAAAGAAAAAGTAGTAGAATAAAAGGACAAATTGAAATAGTTTCTCGTGAATGTAGAACAATACGTGCGACAATCATTTAAATGTTGACGAGGAAGGCGCTCGATTCTTTTATTTGCAATAAAAATTGTACCTATCCTTTTTTTTTGCCGGAGCAAGTACTGACATCACGACCGTTTCGCTTGCCAACTTAATGCCCGCGATCATTTTCTCTATGTACAGTTGTATTACCCATATCAAGATAGCAGTGTCGCCTTTCTAGATATTGACCGGGCTTCCTGTGGTATCTTGTCTACCTTGTTGCCAGGCTTTTGACCGTGAACACACGAGTGGAAAATGCACATAGCATCTCTTCTCGAGTATATTTGAGTTTTGGTTGAGTTTTAAGCTTTCTAAGCCAATAGAAATAGTGAAAAAGTTACTGGGATTCTTCGATATTTCCTTATAAGGAAGTTAGAGAATGTCGACACTTTTTCAAGGGAACTATCTTGATATGATTATAATGCAAAGCGCTGAACCGAATTGAAATATGTTTAAAAACCGGCACGCGATAGTAATTACATTAAAAACACATAAGAGTTTATTTTGGCGCTTTCCAATGCCGCGTCCGCGAGATAAGTGCGCCGTTTGTGCCACAATAAGCTCTAGTAGGTTTTATATTATCGGAGAGAAAACTTTTGAACTAACGAAATGTTTTGAGAAGTGTCTTAGAAGTGATTAAAAGTTCTGTTCGGCTTGCCGGGCGATGTTAACTAGATAGGCAAACGAAGCTAGACGCGCTTTAGGTCACATTGTGAATAGCAGAGAAGTATGCCTTCGGGATAAGACTAAGGCTAAAGAAACACTAGATAGATAGATAGATAGATAGATAGATAGATAGATAGATAGATAGATAGATAGATAGATAGATAGATAGATAGATAGATAGATAGATAGATAGATAGATAGATAGGTTTATTTAAAAGCATTGCAACCATTAGGGTTGAATTACGCTAGTTTACAATAATAAATACTACTAATAATACATTGATAATAAAAACTAATAACAATAAATTATGATGATTGTATGTACATATATAAAACTCTAAATATTGAAAAGGTAGCAGCTGAAATTGGATAAAACTATTACTTACTCTAAAAATTGATTTAAAGCATTAAAACTATGAAACTATTCCGAAACCTGTTTGTTTTGGCCTTAGCAACAAACAGCAACAAAACTGACCAAAAGATTCAAGGGGTCACTCTTTTCTCCTTTCCGACCGAAATTCTGAATCAGAATCTGCCTTGTTTTGATAATTTCCGTGCGCTGCACTAATCTACCCGTTAAAAACAGGCCTATGACTCGGAACATTTCTGGAAAGCGCTACTTCTGCGAGATCATTCTCTTGATCGCCCTTTGCCAACATCAATACCAGCATTTCAAGTGATGTACAAAGCACTGCGCAAGATCTCGAGTGAAATTAGAGTAGCCGATCTGCTGCTAGCTGAGGAGTACAGAGATTCGCACACAAAATTCGTCGCCACAACCTCGAACAAAAACTGCGAGATATCCTGCACGCGTTACGCACTGACGTATCAGCTAAGGCCCCCTTAATGGGCTACAGGAGGAGGTTTTTAGATGCGTGGCAAAAAAGAAATTAGCACGGGATTTCTTCATTCTATTTTTATTGTAAATAGAAGTGGAAATATAGAATTTAGAAATGTGAAAAATTGAAATGTGAAATCTCAACGAATCTCGAATCTCAACCCTTGCAACAGCGAGTTTGCGAGTCATTCTGGCTTTTATGGATACCCAGACTATTATTTTCTTGTAAACATGTAGTTACTTCGTGCATCACGACCTGGAACTCTTTCCAATAAAAATACCACTTCGACGACGTGTACGCCACGGCCTTGTGGCTTGACTTTTGCGAAAGTGACTCCGTAAATCAGAGCTGTTCGCCATTATAATGTCCAAAGTACATCACTCTGAGCTAGATTAGCACCATTAGCAGCCACATTAGTTTGTTGACAATCCTACCATTACTAGTTGTTAAATACTAGCGGTAATTTTGTGCTGCTTCCTTCGCTTCGTTCCCCTTCCAAAATCAAAACACAACTCGCAGCGCTAAGCTTGGTTACTAAGCAAGCAAATGGGAAGTGCCGCGTTCTACATGATCGCGGGCGTCAAAAATATATGGCTTGTGTGAAACGAAACGGTCGTGACATCCAACAACGTGGAACTGAACATTGTTCGACTCATAATTCTCCCCAGCTGTTCTACACATTTGTAAACGAAAGTCGTAGAATAAATGGAATGCGTCAAGTTGGGCAGATAGAAGTACAAGGTAATCACTATATCTGCATTTATTCATTTATCAACTTAAGCTTGCTCCCGAGTATTTATTGTAGAACTAGAAGTACAGCGCAGTCAAAATGCTGCCAGTTCTATCTTAGTAAGAGCGAGGAAAGGTATCTACTCGTAGGCATGGTTATATGCATTTCTTATTTGTTTTCAGTGGTTGTGCTTGTCAATCTTCATTTTAACAGTGGGACTTTATATCCTTGGTCTTCAACCGACTGGAAAGTAGGAATTCCACAAGAATACACTAACAATAATGGTATGTCAGTATTCCCCGAGATTGTTGGCCAGTTAGACAAACGTCCTTCGATGAACCCTGTAGAGGTGTAGATATAGGAGGATATACCGTTTCCGGGAAACGTTGCCACCCAAAAAGCCTATAAGCTTGAAGCGCAAAGGATGATGGGGGCATTTAAACTGCTACTGTTTGATCTGAATTCAGACAGTTATCGCAAACACAGGTGAAATGATTAAACAGCACATTTCCAAGCATGTTTGTTTCTAATATTTTACAGAAATTTAAATAAATCTTTACCCATACTCCCTAGCGCAACAAGCTTATAGGATTTTTGGGTGACAACGTATCCCGGAAACGGTATATGTTGTGTGACGTTTATGTTTACACTTAAAGCAATAGTGAAAATCAGCAATCAGCAAGCGTTACGGACATGAGCTACAAAAAGGACTGGTCTAAATTTTAATAACCCTGGCGAATGAAAGCGTAATTAGAAAATTTGACGTTCGTCATTCGAATTATGAGCGCGTTACGGAAAACATGTGGGCTAATGAGCTTCTTGCCAAACAAGAAATTCAAGGCTTTTGAAAAAGCCTCTTTGCTCTTGAAAAATGTCATAAAAATGCGCGAGTTCGAATATCTACTACAGTCGAAGCTCTCTTAAGCGACCACCTCGGGAACTGAAAATTGCGTTAACGGAGCTGGTCGCTTACGAGAACGGCTCTCGTAAGCGACCACCAAACGGCTTCCAACTTGAACAATAGGTGTGGGTCGCTTACGAGAGCTTAGTACAATACATCTAGAAAACTAGAAAATATCATTTTAGAACTCCGAGCAATTTTGCCAGAAAGCGGCAAAAAATCTTGTCACTCGAAATAAAAAAAGTTGTTGCTTTGACCATGGAGTTATTCTTTGACTTTAGTTTCATTTTAAGGTCTTCATGGTAGTGTTTTTTTGTATTATCGCGCCGGTAAAACATTTCCAGAGGAAGTTCAGAAAATACATTTTAGTTTTTACAGATAGACGCATTTTTCGCTCCTATAATGGTGATGTCAATCACAGCTTATATAGATTCTATAGAATTTTTCCATTTTTGAACGCTTGTTTCTGTGGCGGTGCGAACCCAATCCTCTGCCTTTTGTGATATTTCGAAATGTGGACCACAAATCTACAAAATAGGATGGAAATCATTAAGTAACAGTATTTTGGGCCAAACGTTGCTCGAAGTTGTAAAATAACCTGTCTTAAAACGTTTTGAAAGGTTTTTAAAAATGAGGTGGATTGTTGTGTGGGAAAAGGTTCATTAGTCTCGACTTCGCCGTTGCCAGATTCTTGGAGTTTGGCAGTTGGGGTTTTCTGCGTTGTCCATCAATGTAATCCGTGTGAGCCTATCAAATCCTTGCCCAGTGCATTTGTTTGGCTTCCCTTGCGAGACATGTCGCGACAGAAGCCAATTCATTGCAGGCGATTTGATTGACTTCGCAGAAAAACCCAACTGCCCAAAATGTTTTGAACGCGCTGGGTCGCGTGTTACCTGAAACAGCTGTAACTGCGCCGTATAACTTAATGTGCATCCTTCAAATTTTCTTAGTAGGCTTCATTGGTTTTCCGCTATTGATATTCAGTGCTGACAGAAACATATAACTTAGTTGAAACATGTAACGGCGAACCAAGCTGTGGATTATTCGAGAATTTATAACCATATTTGGTCAATAATGAACTCTCGACTGCTAACCCAAGTAGGTTTTCTCTTCATAATATTTCATTATTCGCTCATATAAAGTAGAGCAACAGTGGTAAGTGATAACATACTAACATTTAATATCTTGAAGTCTTGCAACAACATTACTTCAAAATCTGTTCAATTGTTTATTCTGCGAATATTCCGTAGCTTGGCCCTAAAGTAATGTATGTTTGTTACACGTTTCAACTCACTTATATGTTTCTGGTGCTGATTAACCTTTGATCTCCTTTAAACGTTATGAATCTGGACCACGCGTATGCAAATGAGTTCGAATGTAAACAAAGGATCCTCCTATAAGTTAAGGTGACAGACTACTTTCGCTGTAATTTTCGTTAAAATGCAATGATTTCGCGAATAAAAGTCGTATCTTGACAAGTGATACCTCATTTTAAAGCTTATTTCTTCTTCTCGACTATGAATAGCTTATTTCTTCAATAAAATATTGATAATTGATAAAATATCATTTTTAGGGAGTCTCAATTCCGACGCATCGGGTCAAATTACGAGAGCTTCACGCACGCGGGTTCACGACGATTTTGTTCTTGAAACAACATTTTACCATGGGTTTAGAGGTGTTTTAAAAAACAGTGTCGGAGATTTTTGAAACTTTTTGTTTTTTTATAAAAAGTGTTTAAAAAAATCATTACAAAATCATAACTTGAAAAGGAGATAAAATTTTCAAAATCCCCGACATAGTTTTTTAGAACATCACATCTTAATCAATGCTAATATTGAGTCAATAAGCGAAAATAGCAAATATTCGCAAGGTTGGAGCTCTAAAAAGTTGAACTGATGCACCGGAAAGGGAACTTCATCAGAAAATTGTGTTTTGCAAAATTAAATGAAATTATATGCCAAAGTTTAGCCCAGGATAAGCTTTAAAATGAGGTATCACTTTTAAAGATACCACCATCTTTCGTGAAATTATGCCATTTCAAAACCAAAAAGATATAAGTCAAGGTTTAGGTCTGGGTATAGGTGTAGGTGCGTGTGCGTGTGCGTTGTGTGCAGGTATGTCCAAACCCTAATCCAATTTATGGATTCTCACCTTTCTTATCATCAGGTTCATTTGCATACATCGATGTGCCCAAATCTAAAGCTGAATTACCCACTCCAACAGTGCCATGGAAAGGAATCTATTATCGAGTCGGGTGCCTCCAGTTTCGTTATCTGATGCCCAGCTTGAAGTCTCCATCCACTCTGAAAGTTTATTTGAATAGATCTGATCAAGCGACATTGCTATGGCGACTGAGTGGTTACCAAGGCAACAAATGGTTGAGGGCAAGTGTACCGTGGAGGCCAACCAGGGAGGCGAAGGTAAGACGTAGAACAGATCAATTCAGATCAGATCATTTCTATCAACCTATCAAGTGCGAATTTGTTCTCGGGACCGTAGTCTGCTATTATTCAGAAGGACGGCGTTTTGCAAGCTAAAACATAATACGGCGCTACTAACAAGAATACAACGTTTTGTTTTCATAAAGACTCTGTCGAACCGGGCGCCATTTCATTTACTGCGATTTTCATAATTCTGCGAACTCTCGCTATCGATGTCCAACCGTAAAACCGCCTTCTGGCTTCCGTCAATCAAAGCCCCGAGTCTTTTCGTCGTTACTCTTTGTGCTTTGTGATTGGCCAGCGCCTAAGAAGTGCTAACATGGCTTCCTGCTGCCTCGTGCCCAGGCGCGTTCTAGTGATTTTCGAGGCGAGAGCGACTGGGAGCGAGCTAGCGCGAAAGGCATCATGGGAAGGTTGAGCCTTCCCATGATGCATTGCGTAATCGAACCGTTCCCAAGATGCATTGCGCGCTCGCTACCAGAACACTCGCAAGAGGCTTTTCTCTCTGTTGCTTCCAAATAGAGACGCCTAGGGACGAGACAGGGCTTCCTGTCACCCAAGTAACGGTTACGTGCTGGCCAATCAAAAACCACAAAGAGTAACGATGAAAAGAGTTTGATTGACGGAAGCCAGAAGGCGCTTTTGACGGCTTGAAATCGTTAGCGAGAATCGCAGTAATATTTTTATCAAAGCTTTTATTATTTAAAAATGTTTTAAGACCGTGCTTAGCTGACTAAGGCCTAGGGCATACGTCTGATTAAGGTCGAACCGATTGCATTTTTTCAAAAGATAGCGGACTCATTATACTTTCAAATAACAAATGATCTATTGTTTTAAATGCATTCGACGCGACTCTAATTCGACGTATGCCCTAGGCCTAAGAGACAACTTTAGCCTTCGGCGAATAATTATTAAACTAGCTGATGCCCGTAAAAAATTCACGGAGTATATAAAAGGGAAAATTTTAGTTTTCTTATATTATAGTTTCTTTTTTTAAAACGCCGAATTTTTTTTTTCTGCACTGGTCTCCCTAGTTTTCGAGCGACATGAGTCCGTCTCTCAAATCGTTCAATTATACATGACTTAGCGCGCGCTCTGGAGGAAGCATATGTGGTGCACGTACTAAATGTTTGTTCAGGCTTGAATGAAAAACAAATTCAGCTTAAAGCTTTCGAATTAAAGTTATCCCTGCACATTACTGTAAGTAATCTGTAACAGAACCATCAAGTTTGAATGCCTATGGTGCTTTCGTCTATGCGAACTGAGTTCTTCTTTAGTTTCTGTGGGAGATTTCAACATGGTGGCGTGTCCCGAAATCGATTGAATTAGAACTTAGCCCGGGGTGAATACTTTCCAACAAAAACATGCCCATTGTGGATATTTCCACTTTCTCTTCAGGTTTGTGAACTTCGTTTTGCAATACAGCGTCAGGATTTATACTAAGAGAATATTATCATGGCCTTGGTTTGTGTAAATGTGTCATTTGGACTTGGCGCGCATTCTGTTTCGGAAGCACTTCATGTATACCTTATTGGATGATTTAACTTTTCCAAGAGTAGCTCCTACCACTGCGAGATAGCGTTTGGAGAATCTAGGATCTCCTGGAAGATTTGGATAATCCTGGTCAAATTTGGGCAGGAGTATCCAGATTCTCCCAGGATTTCCAGGAGTCAAGGCGTGAATTTTCACGGTATTTTTGGATCCTGGATACTCCTAGGAACTCCAAGATTCTAGCATGCCCTTAGATTGATTAGGATATCTTAGGAAATCCCGGTAGAATTATCCAGGTTCTCCTAATTTCTCCAACATATATGTATCCAGGAATGGCTGCCAGATACTCCCAGACTTTTGGAGACTTCGGCAAACTCCAGGAGAATCTTGGAAAGTTTCCCACATTCTGTTAGATTCTCCCACTTTTTAGAAGCCATTTTAACCGGGGCAACGACAAAGCGTAATTTATACCATTTTAAAGATTATATAATATGCATGTGAAATGGACATGTGGAAAAATAAGTTTATTTCACAAATGTATTTTACTTGTCTTGTGAAATGACGATGTGAACCTACGGGTGCCCTCTCCGACAATAAAACATGTGAAATTGATGTGAGGTTTTCTACGTTTTGGCCAAGCCAAATTACATAAAAACTGTCTGTTTCTGGTAAACATCATGCAAACGAATGTAAAATTATTTGCGTGCCGCAAAGAATCTAAAAGGGATGTGAAATTGTTGGGGCCCTGCAAAAGTATCACACATGACCGTGTGAAATGTGTTTAAAACTGTTTACCCTATTAAACGAGGCCATAAATAAAAAAAATCATTGTCGCGCGCGTGTTTTTTCCGATTCTACAACAATTACTAAAGCAACAATTACTCATTTTCTAAACTACATGTATTTATCATTCCCTAAATACATACACTGACTGACTTACACTGAAATGACGATGTGAACCTACGGGTGCCCTCTCCGACAATAAAACATGTGAAATTGATGTGAGGTTTTCTACGTTTTGGCCAAGCCAAAATTACATAAAAACTGTCTGTTTCTGGTAAACATCATGCAAACGAATGTAAAATTATTTGCGTGCCGCAAAGAATCTAAAAGGGATGTGAAATTGTTGGGGCCCGGCAAAAGTATCACACATGACCGTGTGAAATGTGTTTAAAACTGTTTACCCCATTAAACGAGGCCATAAATAAAAAAAATCATTGTCGCGCGCGTGTTTTTCCGATTCTACAACAATTACTAAAGCAACAATTACTCATTTTCTAAACTACATGTATTTATCATTCCCTAAATACATACACTGACTTTGTGTTGAATTACTTTAGAAAGTGTATACTTTATCAAGCGAAAGAGAGCTTTATTTGCCGTTTTTACAAGAAACGATGCGCAGTTTAAAAATTATACTCGTAATACTCATTCTCAGTTATAAACTAAAACTTTCTTTCCAGTTTCACACATTAATGTCTAAACCGGAAGTTCGTGTTTAAGCCGGTCTGCTGACGTCTGTTGTGAAATATTAGTAACAACGCGAGAGTAACAACTAAGGAATTTCGTAGCAAAAATATATAGGCTTGTGATCGATTTTATGGCGAAACATTGAAGGCATTATTCATCAACATTTTACTGGAAAGAATATTCTAAAGCTCTACAAATTTGCGATCTTTAAAATCAATAGCACGGCGTGTACAGATTACTCGATTTGTTCGCAGCGTGAACCGCAGTGACCCGGTGTTTATAATTCAACAAAACACAACAAGTATTATAAGTAAAGGTTAATTTTCTCGTTGTTTAACAGAAGACTGAACGTAAGTGTTGAGTAACCGAGTAACCCCTAACTTTGAAAAGGTTTAAGATCGACCGTTTGTGCCGCTGGGGCGAGATTAAAAATAAACAACCGATCAAAAAA
The DNA here is from genome assembly GCA_033964015.1 of Scolanthus callimorphus. Lineage (NCBI taxonomy): Eukaryota > Metazoa > Cnidaria > Anthozoa > Actiniaria > Edwardsiidae > Scolanthus > Scolanthus callimorphus. The sequence goes on from CM066921.1 coordinate 28,419,635, forward strand.
CTATTACAGATTACTGCAAAGAGATTTACCACCGCACATAAGTTCGACCCGATTATATTGATCGCGAATCTGAACCCTTGATACGAAACAAAATAAAGTCAAGAATAGGTAGTTCTCCTGATTTGCTGCCCCCCTCCATTATAATAGTTTTTATCTATACAAGGACTATACAAGTGATGTCGGGAATATAAGCTCAAAGCTCAGCACAGAAACTTTACGGACTACTTAGACCTGAGAATAACAACAATTCTAACTCACCTCTTATATATTATATGTCAGTAATATCCGCGTTTATTCTTTGGTAGTATCTTTCGAGGATTATGCTGGGAGAAATGTCCAACCATCATATAATCGACAGATTCTGTAACGAAGTTTATATTGCCAGAACGAGAGCCGCGAGCATTACACTGCCACGTACCAACCGTTTGTGTCTGGCCGCCTCTGTTTCAAAAGTGCGGGTTAACCAATCGGAAGCGAAGAACACTCGACACCAGGTTCCTCTCGCTCAACAATCAGAACAACATTTATTTCATGGGCTGCAATTCTGTTTTAATTTAAAATTACTACAAAGACAGATTGAATTATTCCACCTTTTTTCTTGTTTGTTAAATGTTCATGCAGCTAATTTTAGAGATTTTTTGTACCGAGCCACTGCTCAAGAAAAACGCGCTTTGGCCATAGTGAGTCATTTACAGCATTTTCAGATCTGGTTGCAAAGTTAAATCATGCGAAAAAAAGTTTAATTTCCTCGTAAAAAAAACTACACACTCGTTTCACATCAAGTCCAATTTCAGTTTCACATAAGTTAACATTTCACATACGCATCAGGTTCTAACATGTTTTGTACGCAAAATAATTTCCCAAGTTTAATATCCAGGAGGTCACTCCAAGATTGTGAGAGGATTTGGGAACTGCTCCAAGAATCTCCTAGGAACTCCCGCATAATCAGAGGTGCCAAATCTTCATTTTTGTTAATGAAAAATGTCAGACTGGCTGTAATTGGGGAAATGTAGGCTGCTCTCAGGATCTCCTAGGAACTGCCACATTATCGAAGGGTTGAAATTTGCGTTAATTTGGCTCCCGCATTTTCCTAGGAACTCCCAATTTGTAAACTTAGCTTGATTGCTATAATTCCCAAAAGTTAGGAGAATCTAGAATAACTCGGGAAATCCTAGGATTTGCCAAATCCTGGGAGATCAACTCGCACGGGTAAGAGTTGAGATTTACAGGGAATTCTGCAGAAACCCATCCATGGGAAAATATGAATTTCCAAAGGCACACGCATTGGAAGTATTCAAAATTTACATGGATAGCCTTGGGAAATCCGAAGACTTCTGCAATTGATTCTACCATGGGAAATTCAGCTCTTCCCTGGGTTTGGGATGGGTTTCTCCTAAAGTTCCATTTGATTAACGACAAGCAGCACGTGATCTTGGAACTTCCTTTTATTTGAACAAGCATTAAGTTAAGTGATTCTACTTATTGCAAGTTTCTTGATCCGTAGGTAGTATTTATTGGCGAAACAAAAGCAAATGGATCCGTTTCATTGGCTGTTGATGATATCAAAATAACAACTGAGGCCTGTACGTTTGCTCCGCTGTACGCATCCGTAGGTAAGATAGCAAAGACGCCTGCGGAGGAGCTAGGTTTGAGACATTTTTAAGAGCGTTTTGTACGCAGGCTTACTAACCGATTGTAGTATAAACAATTTCCAGGGAATTTGCCTGTAAGTGCGTGTATTGTAACCAAAACGCAAAATCAGAGTCTAACACCTTTATTATGAAATCTATTGAATAGTATATGCTTTCCCAGTCCCTTTTTTCAGTCGTCTTGAAATAGAAACACTCAGTTTGCCTTGTAGTTTGAGGGTTAATAGCTTCGTCAAATATTGAACTAATTTCACATGTTCTTCAACTTCTGAAAAATCTTGGGGTGGCCGTGGACGTGCTCAAGGCTATGTTGTCCACTGCGCAGTTTTATGTAGCCTGAGTTAACAGACGCCCACTCAAAATCAAACGATACACTCAGATCGTTTTATTTTGATTGGGCGTCTGTTAACTCAGGCTAACTTTTATGCCACAGCAGAGTAAAGGGAAGCTTTTTTGGACGGGCACTTGACTCGTGATTATATTTATTTCAAGATTTCTCCTGCCCCTCAAAAGAGTTTACTTGCGCAAACGATCACTGTATCAGC